>VDFB02049217.1:110591555-111234336 GCA_007258455.2 Sequoia sempervirens | reverse complement strand
TTTTTTATCAAATAAAAGTAAATCCATATAATATAGACATATGATAAAAAAACATAAAGGATAGCATTAAAGGTATTCATTGGCCAACCAAATGGCAGCAATCATTTATTGAATTTTTTGAGAAACCAACCATTATTACCCTATATTTAACAAAGACATTTGATATTCCTGCAGATTGGACAAGGCCAAATCTTTGAAAGTGTATTTATCACCTTTTCTACTCTTTTATCTTCCACATTGTCAACAACACAAAGAGAAAGCATGAATATTTGTTTCTCTTATAATTCTTTAACCCAAATAAGGAAAAGAAGGTAAAGGGAAAATCCTCTATTGCCATCATCAAAAGCTAAATAATAATTTAATGTGTAGCTCTTGCAATGCATCAATGAAAAGAATATTTGGAAATATATCACCATCGACATCTACTACTCATCTTAATCTTATTACATTATAAAGAGGGAAATTTTTGAAGGAGGCATTCTGCACAACCCAAAAGGTCGCCTATCTTTACACCTTGCAGGCCCATATTCCTAAAAACACATTTAAATGAGGAAACCATACAACAATTTCAACAAAAATATAATAATTGTAAGTTGCTGGTGAGAGGAGGACAGTTAGCTCAAGAATTGGTCACGTAGTTAGAGAATAGAAGGAGCAAGTTATGTGTTCAAATCCCACACACATCATAGAAATACTCTACGTTCTTTCACAGTTTGGTCCACGATGAGCTAAATGGGTACCTAGGGGGCATCGTTGCAAAATTCTACAAAAATAAGAAGAGAACTGCAATAGTAGAGCTTTTGAAGAACAACACTGAGCATAGTCCCCACAAAAAGTAGCTCTAGAAGAAGAAAAAGAACCTTTTTCCAAGCATCTTCCATGTTTGTGGCCTTCTTGTCCAACATCTTCCATGTTTTTTTCCTTCTAAGGCCTTAAGAACCAACATCATCCACACACTTTTAGTTATTGTTTGTTTTATATTACTTCTTCCAAATTTAAAGTCTAATTTGAAGTAAATATTTTGGAGCATTTGTATAGTAAATTCAGTACAATGATTCATTTCATATATGTGGATATATAAAAAAAAATCATTATTTAATTATTATATGCTAAGAGAAATAGAGATTGGCAGGGAGTTTTTTCCAAGTTCATGTAATGCTAATAAATCAAATTTTGTACAAGCTAACTAGTTTATTAAGATGGAGTTAAGAAGGTTCGTTTATTTTTAAAATCTTAAACATGAAATCTTAACCTCTCTTGCTTAATTACAATTAAAATTAATTTATTCACTTAAATAGAATATAAGTTACAAATATTTATAAGATGATATATTAACATTATTAATATATTTCTTAAGAATTCATAACTATGAATTCCCTTAAACTATCATAGTCATTATGTTGATTATGGATTTTGATATATAATAATAGTAGCACATATTTGTGGTCTTCAATAATGTATATTCCAATGGTTCTATTTTTAAATAAAGATTTTTGTAAATCATCACATTATAGAAACTAAATTCAAGGATCATTGCTCAATGATAATGATATAAACCTTAACCAAAAACAATGACATTGCTAATAATTTTAAAATGTATTTCTCCGCCCAAAATACCAAGTTGTGAATAAATTTCCTAACCGTTATCACATGAGAACTATAACCATGACAACCTGTGTAGGGCTTCACCACTTTCTAAGATGAACAAAGTTAAAAAATAAATTTGAATTGAGAGTGTAGACATGCCAATCATAGAACAAACCTAAGTTTACCTCATGCATTTCTACTAACTAAATATTGGGTTAAAATCCTACTTGAACTTATTTTTAGAGTTGCTTAATATTTGAATGCCATGCGATGTGAAGTGCACATGCCAATTTAAGTCTTTATTGTATTTGAGACATGTAGATCTAGTTAAATTTAGACATAGGCCTTGGTTAGGTTTTATTTTAGCTAATAATTTAGTTCAAATATAGGTGAGACAATCAATTTACTTGTATATCTATACATCTATAACTTGCGCCATAGGCTATAAATAATAGGTTTAAATTTAGATCAAATTTATACTTCATAAATCAATCAAATATAAATATAATTATACAACTTCACCATTACAACTCAATCTAGGTTTAAGTATTTTTAAATTTATTTATAATCTTAGGATAAGAACTTAGATCAATGACAATAAAACCTATCCATAATTTTTACATTAAGACTTAAGCTAGAACATTTCGAAGCCCTATACCACACACTATGAATTATTAAACACGTTTAAGTAACTTATCTAGCCAATCAAACCATTTAATATTTACAATATAATGAGATGAATTTACATATATGTTCAACCACTCAATAAAACAATAGATATCAAGCTAAAATGCTATCAATATTAGTAACATAAAGACTTACACAATGTTGAATGGTACTTTCATTTAGCAAAAAAATTACTTTGGTTTGACTATGTGCATACATGGTACCAAAAGAACAATCCAACACATTGTGTACAAGATGATCCCACAAAACTGGTTTACAATTTCTGGGAGATTTTGATTTTTGATGAAATCACATATTTTTAGAAAATATAATGATTTAAGCCTTAAAAATTTTCATTTAAAGAATTAAATTGAGAGGGTTTGATAAAACTACCTTAGATCAAACCCCTTGGATAAAACCAAGCTAGTTTTAAACCATACCTATAATGGAGTCACCTTTACACCTATCAAAATGTTGATAAAAAACCACTTTTGATTTACCTTTTGGGGGATCAAATGAACTCATTTAAAATTTATTTTTTGTAAGTATGTAGTCCTTATTATAAGCTTCCTAAAAAGTATAATTTTAAATAAATTTAATTTTATTATTATATTTATTTTTTATTTCTTGTGAATGTAGGTTTTTCACGAAAAATCAAGCTTTCTTTTCTGCACATGTGGAAAAATAGAAGATTATAAAAAAAAAATTGAAAAATATGAGTGCGCCAGATATTGAAGTCCTTGACCAAATAAAAAAAATGAATTTCAATACATACAAAAAAAGTTACGCGTTATACAGTCACGCTATGTCTAAATTGTAATTAGGTTGTCTTTGAAACTTGATTAAAGAAAAAATATTCAATAAAAACTTATCTAACCAAGTGGAAGCACTAGATATTGGAGTTACAAATCTAAATTCGAAAGAATTAGAATTTTATCCTTCATAGAAAAAAAGTTATGCATTATACGGTGAGCGTCACTTTTTAAAAATGTTGTTTTCTAAAAAAAACTAGTTTTCAAGGGAGATGGAAAAAGAAGTGCAATCTAATTCCAAAAATTTTGAAAAAAATATATTTAGAATCTACAGACAAAATTTCACGAAACTCTAGTTTGCATCATCTTCAAATTCCTCACGGTTTAGCCGCTATAGGTGCCTGAAAGTGAAGATTTAGTTAAAAAAAATTATTTTAGTGTCCAGTTTGGCCAAAAATTGTAAACCACTATTGTGGGATCACTCAATTATGACCAAATGTTGAAATGATTTTCAACTCCTACTTAATATATACTATTTTGCAATAATAAAACAAAACAAGGTAAGAAGAGTACTTACCTCATCCAGATGAATCTTGCTTCCACCCTCTAGTTGAAGCTTGAATTACACTCACATTCTTAAGGAAACCTCTAAGTGTTGAGTATATCAAAAACTCTCCAATCCTCCCTCTTGGGAGCTCTCAAAATTAATTTTTGAAAATCAAAGATTATTCAATGAAAGACAAGAAAGAAATATTGGAATCCTCATGTGCACTCAGTTATAATCATTAATATAACATAGTAATCATAGTTGAAGCAACATGAACTTACTCATATTCAACATATAATTTAAAACATTAAACATATCTAGGACCAGTGGTAAAGTAACCTATAAAGTAAAATGACAAATCACAAAAGGATGTATGAAATGATAAGAACAAATAATTCATTGTTTATATCTATCAACTAAGGTATCACCAAATTGCATTCATCAATATAATATCACTATGTTATAAGCATAACAATAGGTTAAGAAAGTTTTTTAATAATTATTTTTTGTTAAGTTAATCATGTAACAAGAAGAGTAGAAAATAGAAATAGAACAGAAATAACAATTGAAAAAATAGAGACAAGAAATTGGCATAGTTATTTAACGTGGTTCACCATTAAATGGTTACATCCACCAAGGAAAGCAAGTCACTCTATTGCATTGATTAACAACAAAACTTTGTTACCTTTGTTGGGCCAAAGGCATTTGAATGCATTAGCTCCAACAAAAAAAATTTATATCTCATTCTTTGGTGCAAAAACTAATTCTATTTTGTTTGTTGAAGATACAATGTTCATAAAATTCTAAATCAACTATTTTCAATCCTGGAATTTGATCCCTTTGTTAAAAATTGAGGTGTTTATGTAGCTTAATACTTTGTAAAACTTTATGATTGATGATCTAAATATGTATTCTTTGTGGGTGATTAATCTGATTAATTCATTTTACCATTTGTAGAATGAAGATTGAAGGTTGTAGAAGAATTAGATAGGATATTAGAAAATACACAACATATATCGTGGAGAAACCCTTTCAGGGAAAAATTCCACCAAGAATCAATGTATTATTTAATCTCAAAATAAGATTACAATAATTTCAATCCTTGCTTGAGATGCTTTTTTTGCCTTCAACAAATCTTCTTCACAACTTGTAATAAAAACTGATATAAACTCTCTTCAACTTGCTTGAGATAAATAGGAAATAATCAACCTTGTAAACTCCAAAGAGTTACAATTACAAAGCTCAATCCATATCTCACAAAAGCTATGCCTATCTCTTGCAAGTAGAGTTCTATCATGAAGAACAATGTCAAATTAATTCCATCCATTTGGGTGTCCCAAATTGAAGTCATAACTCAACCTTTATTCTGAAGATATCTTCAAAGCTTATCCTCAAAGTTGGTGCCCAAGAATGGGCCCACTTAACTCAGCCTTCTGAAATATCTTATCATGCAAAAGTGTTAACTCCAAGAAGCCAACTTGGGCACCCAAGGTGGGTCCATGTCAATCTCTTTTAACTGAAACATATCTCTCCACCATTCATGCAAGAATGATCATCCCCTATTAACTGAAATTAGTCACCTATTATTTGTCATGTAACTCAATTCATTAGTCATGCATTCCAAGTTAATTGAAGTCAACTAGCATTCAACTAAAACTATCTGAAGATAACTGAACCATAACTGAACTGAATTGAACTAAACTAAACTAAACTAAACTGAACCGAACTGATACTGAACTGAACTTAGCTGATCTGAACTAAACTAAACTGAACTAAACTTCATACATGTAAACATCAATCCCTAACTTTTAGGATCTTTACATGCATTACAAAAATGTTATCTTTTACTCCAAATAGTTAACTTAATTCAAGGTGGGTTCCACCTTCTATGTGGGAGCCCCATTTTCCCCTATTATTTAGGAACTCATATTGGACGCCCTCACATGCTCCTAAAATTTAAAATTAATTACAAATGTCAATTAACATGATTATTTCATTCAATATTAATCTCTTTCTAATCCTAGTGTTGGGAAACACTTTCCAAGGACTTAGGAGATATATGAAATAATATTTAGGATTTCAATTAAATGGCATCCTATTTCCAACATTCTTCCACTTGACATTATACATTGCAATTATTCTAAACAAGGAATAATTATTATAAATCAAGTACAGGACTCAAGGCCAATGGCTTTCCTGCACCAAGAGAACTTATATGTAGGAACTGATTTCGTAAGATAATCTGTAGCATTAATCAAAGTGTCAACTTTCTCAATTAATACCTTCCCACTCTCAACCATTTCTCACACAAAGTGATACTGAAAATCAACATGCTTCGTACGAGCATGATACAGAGGATTTTTGGCTAAACAAATAGCACTTTGACTATCACATTCAAGTCTAACTTGCTTGCAATTAAAACCAATACCTTTCCCAAGTCTCTGTAACCAAACTGCCTCTCTAGAGGCATGTGTAGCAGCCATGTACTTTGCTTTTGTGGTGGACAAAGCAACCATGGGCTTTCTCTTACTCATCCAAATAACTGCAGCTCCAAAAAAAGTAAACACATAGCCACTTGTTGACCTCCGACTATCCAGATCTCCTACCAAATATGAATCAACAAAACCCTATATGTCCAATGATTTATGCATAATATTAATGTCATTAGAACCATGATAAACCAAACAGTCATCAAAAGTACCTCGTAAATATCTAAACACCCTCTTAACATAAGTCCAATGTTCTTTACCAATGTTAGATATAAACCTACTAAGAACTCCCACTGCTTGGGCTATATCTGGTCTCGTACAAACCATTGCATACATTAATCTACCAATTGCACTAGCATATGAAATTTTAGACATTTCCTCATAATCAAAATCAGATTTAGGACTCATGTCTAAACTTAACTTTGTGCTAGTTGGTCAAGGAATATTAATTGTTTTATTGTCTTGCATGTTAAACCGTTTCAAAATAGTATCAACATAATTGCTCTAACTTAAGCAAAGCTTTTTGTTACCTCTATCTCTATTGATCTCCATACCAAGGATATATTTTGCAGCCCCTAGATCTTTCATCTCAAATTTGCTCGAGAGTTGTGCTTTCAATTATTTGATCATTACCTTGTTACCAATAAACAACATGTCATCAACATATAGGATAATAATTAAAAGTTGATCATCAATAACTTTTATGTAAACACAATGATCTTCCTCACTCCTAACATAACCAATTTTCAATGCAAAAGCATCAAACTTCTGGTACCACATTCTGGGTGACTATTTCAATCCATATAAAGATCTCTTTAACCTACAAACCAATTCTTCTTTTCCTTTTACAACAAAACTATTAGATTGATTCATATAAATCTCCTCATCAAGATTCCCATGCAAAAAAGCAGTTTTCACATCCATTTGCTCTATCTCAAAATCATAAGCAACAACAATAGATAAAAAGAATCTAATAGAAGTTAATTTAGGAACGAGAGAGAAGATTTCATTATATTCAACTCCCTCTCTCTAGGAGTAGCCCTTGGCTACTAATCTAGCCTTGTACCTTTTGAGATTACCATCTGCTCCAATTTTGTTTTTAAAGATCCATTTACAACCAATGGCCTTTCTTCCTTTGGGAAAAATCTCAAGATCCCATGTGTCACAAGTATCCAGGGATTCCATTTCCTCATGCATAGCTTGTGACCAAAGCTTGTGTTCATCTGAAGACAAAGCTTCCTTGTAAGAACTAGGTTCATCATTCGTACTCATTAAAGAAAATATACAATGGAAATTAGGTGGGCTATACCTATCAACGGGATTCCATTGTCTTGTGGATCTTCTCAAAGGGGTTTCTACTTGTTCCTCAATATGCTCATCTTGAGCATCTATCTTAGAAGAACTCAGTGAACTCTCCTCTTCCAATCCATCCAATTGTTCTTCAACATGTGCATCTTGTTGCTTCTCATTATCTATCTCAAAATGCATTGTTCGAGAAGTATCCTTTTCCTTTGGTTGTTCTTCTCCTGAATAAGCTCTAAATTCCCTAAAAATCACATCTCTAGATAAAGAAAATTTTCAAGTTAGAGGATTCCAAAGCTTGTAACTTTTTACATTTTCACCATAACCTATGAATATGCATTTTTGTGCTTTAAGATCCAATTTAGATCACTTTTCTTGAGGCACATGAAAAAAATCCTCACAACCAAAGATCCTTAAATGTGCAATGTACTAGGCTTCCTACCTAACCACATTTCATGAGGAGTTTTATCTTCAATAGATGAACTAGGGGATCTATTGATTAAATAATAAGAAGTACTTGCAGCCTCAGCCCAAAGGGACCGATCTAGCTTAGCACTACTTAACATACTCCTAGCTCTTCCCACTAAGGTTCAGTTCATCCTTTCTACTACTCCATTTTGATGAGGTGTATATGGAGTATTTTCTTGTCTCACTATTCATGCATGATTACAATTATCATCAAATTCCCTAGAACAATATTCACCACCATTCTCTGATCTCAACACTTTTATCTTATGATATGATTGTTTCTCAACCAAAGCTTTAAATTCCTTAAACTTATTAAACACGTCAGATTTGTTATGAATAAAATAGATCCAAGTGTATCTTGAGACATCATCAATTAATGTGACATAATATCTAGATTTTCCAATAGAGTCAATATCCACAAGGCCCATTACATTTGAATGAATAATCTCTAATAATCTTTTAGCTTTATTTGTTCCACTGGGAAATTTAGATCTAGATTGTTTTCCAAACACACAGTGCTCACAAAAGTCATTTTTGGCAATATTATAATTAGGAATATTGTCAACCAATTTCTTATTAAGAATGGTCCTAAGACCTTTTTAACCAATGTGGCCAAATCTATGGTGCCACAACATACATGTATTTTCAACTTCAGTTACAATGGCTAAATTATTTACATTGGAGGTATTTAGCTTAAACAAAGTCCCAATCCAAGATCCTTTAGCAACCACCATATTCCCTTTCACCTATCTATAACCATCTTTGTCAAATGTCACATGCATTCCATAATCATTGAACTTAAAGACAGAAAGTAGATTTATAGCAAGTCTTGGAATATGTAAAACATCATTAAAGGTCTTAACCCTACCATCACTAAAACACAACTTTACCTCTCCTTTGCCAACAACCTTTGTTGTGTTGTTGTATCCAAAGAAAACATCCCCTCCATCATATGTAGTATACTTAGTGAACCACTCCTTGCTAGGAGTCATATGATAGGAGCAACCTGAATCAATAAGCCAAGAGTTATCAACAACAGTATTAGAAGAAATGACTAATGCATCATTACTGTCATCTATGGATTTCTCTATAGAAGCATCAAAAATATTTTTCTTGCTCTTACAATCCTTCTTAATATGTCCAAGTTTTCCACAATTGCAACACTTTACCTTACTCTTACCAGGAATTTTAGACTATCCTTTGGACTTACCCTTTCCTTTTCTGCCTTAGATTCCTTTTCCTTAGGCCTACCTCTTACAAACAAGGCATCTTGGGAGCCGGTTTTAGAGTTCCTCCTCATCTCCTCTGATAGGAGAGTAGGAATTATATTGTTCATCTTTGGATCTGCACCACTACCACTAATAGCAACAATAAGATTTTCCCAAGACTCTGGTAAAGAACAAAGTAACAAAATACATTTATCTTCATCTTCTAGCTTTACATCAACTGATGCTAACTAACTAAGAATCAAATTAAAAGCATTTAAATGATTTGCAACATAATCACCATCTTTCATTTTTAAATAATACAATTGCCTTTTTAGATACAACTTATTAGTTAGACTTTTGGTTTGATAGATATCACCTATTCTCTTCCACAGTTTATATGCAGTACTTATTTTCATCTGAAACATTTAAGAGAACAACATTAGCAAGACATAATCTTATGGTTCCTCTTGCTTTCTTATCAAGCTTATCCCAATCCTCATCTGACATAGTTGTAGGTGACTTTGTCTAATTATTAACAACTAACCATTGATCTCTTTCTTCAAGGAGATCCTCCATTTTTAGTTTCCACATTTCATAATTAGATCCATTGAAATTTTCAATATCTAAATGAGAATTCATTGTAGCAAACTTATTTTCCAAAATCAGCAATAACAAAAAATAATAAAAGCTCCCACTACAACCAAAAACCTTCAATATTTTAAGAGAAAGGCATCCCAAACTCTACCCAACCTTAGCTCTGATACCAAATGTTGAAAATTGAGGTGTTTGTGTAGCTCAATACTTTGTAAAACTTTATGATTGTTGATCTAAATATGTATTCTTGGTTATAGATTCTTTGTGTGTGATTAATCTGATTAATTCATTTTACCATTTGTAGAATGAAGACCGAAGGTTGTAGAAGAATTAGATAGGATATTAGAAGATACACAACATATACCATGGAGAAGTCATTTCGAGAAAAAACTCCACCAAGAATCAATGTATTATTTAATCTCAAAATAAGATTACAATAATTCTAATCCTTGCTTGAGATGCTTTTTTTGCCTTCAACAAATCTTCTTCACAACCTCTAATAAAAATTGATACAAACTCTCTTCAACTTGCTTGAGATAAATAGGCAATAATCAACCTTGTAAACTCCAAAGAGTTACAATTACAAAGCTCAATCCCTATCTCACAAAAACTATGCCTATCTCTTGCAAGTAGAGTTCTACCATGAAGAACAATGTCAAATCAATTCCTTCATCCATTTGGGCATCCCAAATTGAAGTCATAACTCAACCTTTATTTCGAAGATATATTAAAATCTTATACTCAAAGTTGGCACCCAAGAATGGGCCCACTTAACTCATCCTTCTGAAATATCTTATCATGCAAAAGTGTTAACTCCAAGAAGCCAACTTGGGCACCCAAGGTGGATCCAAGTCAATCTTTGTTAACTGAAACATATCTCTCCACCATTCATGCAAGAATGATCATCCCATGTTAATTGAGAGTAGTCACCTGTTATCTATCATGCAACTCAAGTCACTAGTCATGCATTCCAAGTTAACTAAAGTCAACTAGCATGTAACTGAAACTAACTAAAGATAACTGAACCATAACTGAACTAAACTGAATTGAACAGAACTAAACTAAACTAAACTAAACTAAACTAAACTGAATTGATATTGAATTGAACTGAACTGATCTGAACTTAACTGAATTGAACTGAACTTTATGCATGTAAACATCAATCCCTAACTTCTAGGATCTTTACATGCATTACAAAAGTGTTATCTTTTACTCCAAATAGTTAACTTAACTCAAGGTGGGTTCCACCTTCCATGTGGGTGCCCCATGTGCCCCTATTATTTAGGAACTCTTATTGGATGCCCTCACATGCTCCTAACATTTAGAATTAATTACAAATGTCAATTAACATGATTATTTCATTCAATATTAATCTCTTTCTAATCCTAGTGTTAGGGAACACTTACCAAGGACTTAGGAGATACATGAAATAATGTTTAGGATTGAAATTAAATGGCATCCTATTTCCAACACCTTTTTGAGCAATATTTCAAGGCCCTTCGTGCTCATATGACCGAGCCTCTTATGCCAAAGTTTCATCTCGTTGTTCACTGCCGCCAATGCAGCTCCCACTTTAGCATGACTCTCCAACACATATAAATTTCCTAATTTGTAGCCTCTCGCAATCACCAAGGCTCCCTTGGTCACCTTCCATGTGCTTGACTCAAAGGTGATGCAAAAACCTTGAGTGTCAAGTTGTCTCACAAAAATTAGATTCCTCTTGAGTTGAGGAACATGTCGCACATCCTGTAACAACCAACTAAATACCATTGTTCAATTTTAATAAAACATCTTCTTTTCCAACAATATCACATGACTCATTGTCACCAAGATAAACCTTACCATGTTTTCCATCTTGATAATTTAAAAAAAAATTGACAAAGAGTTGCATGAAAGGAGGCATCGAAATCCAACACCCATCTATCATTGTTAGCTTCTCCAATTGATAGAACTAATGCACCTACATCTTCATCATAAATTGTATTTGATTCATCTTCTTTTGGCTTATTTCCATCCTTATTGTAAGACCAATAATTCTTGTTAATGTGACCTTCCTTGCCACAAAACCAACAACTTGAATTTTTACCTCGAGATTTGGACCTATTTTTTTATTTAGATCTTCTTCTATTATAATTTTTTCCTCATTCTTTGAATATCCCCTCATTGTTGGTAATTAGAGCATATCTTGATGAAGTATTTGAATTTTTCCTTCTCATGTCCTCATTGAGAATAATTCCTAAAACCTCATCAAAAACCAAAACACTCCCCTTGTTTCTAGATACTGAGTTGCTAACAACCATAGCAACTCCTTCCTAGTTATCCCATAAAGAGCATAACAATAGTATAGCTTTTATTTCATCTTCTAAATTGATACTAACAGATTGTAAGGGTGAGGATTACCACCTAGAAGAGATATTTAACTCTATTTTTATATTTTTATGGGAATATTAAAATCTGTAATTTAAAATATAGAATTATGATTATGATATTATATTAGGATATAAGTTAATATTTTTCTTAAATACACTATGTATTGAAAGGATAAATAATTCAAGATCTAGAAATTCATTTTGAATCTTAAAATATATAGACATAATAACATAATAAAAAGTGAATTTGAGAATTTAATATTTGAATTATCTCTTCTAACTTCTTAAATGGTATTTGCATGCTATATGACCTTTGGAGTCTATCCTATCCTTTCACAATCAAACTATAATATTTTGAGGTGAACATGTTTAAATTTTATGATGAAAGGCGAAGTTTTCAATAGGAATACGGTAAAGTTTGATGTATATCAATAGATCAAAAGGATAAAGAGAATGGATATTATATGAAAACTTGTATCCAAAAAGGAAAATAATAGGATACCAAGTGATAATATAATTGACATCAAAAAAAATTGTAAATGGATTTGACATATTCCCAAATTAATATAAACCAATATTGATTTATTTGAGTAGTTGTATTATAATAAGACAACAACACATAATTTCATATGTATAGTGCTATTGAATAAGGTAAATATTTATTAGAGAGAAGACTTCAAGGTTAGTTTCTCATCGCAAAGCTATAGAAAACTATGCACCGTGGATATTCATAGTGGGAGAGACTACCATTAATAAAGCTTATGCAACTACCTTGATGCAAATATCTCACTTATACAAATATTTTATGATATTCATGAAATTATTTGCAAGAAAAATCATTACAGGATATAAAATGATGAGTGCTTTTACCTCAGGAATAATGGTCACTTTTATTTCTTCAACCCCATAGTAAAATTATATTCATACTAAGACATGATTTGAATGATATCAATGCATAGAGAAGATCCCAATGAATTCAATGTTGGAGATTTAAATGAAAATGTTGACTGAGAATCTAATAAAGTTAAACTCACATGATCATTATGTGTATAGTCATACCATTAAAAAATACTAGCAAGTAAAGTAAGTAACAATGATTATGGATAATAAGGAATGATTAGAAATAGAACCTGATAGGAGGTATCACACCCTCCCTTATTGGAGAATTTCATATGTGATACTCCATCATATGGATTTGTCCATATTTTGCATCATACATCTCCATTTGGGATGTAGTCTATATATCCAACAATTGGGAGACCGTAGATATTAAAAGTTTTTCACAAGGATTTGCAGGGGTCTTCCGTGGTTGTTTCAATTATGTACATCACTACAATATAATATTTCATTACATTTATAAATCTTTTATTTATCAAACAAAATGGTAGTTATTTAGTCAACTAGATGAGGTGACATATTTAAGAGGTGAATTTTCAAATTTTTTATTTTTTTTAATAAGAGTGGCATCTCTTTAGACATTTATGATTTTTGTATTTTAGATCCTTTTGAAAAAAATATAGCGGCATATTGAGTTATAAATGACTAGGGAAGAACATGAGTTTTATAAGCTTTCTTGCATATGCAAGCATTAAATGACTTCTCTTTAGATTTATGGATGAGACTTTGGAATACTAATGTAATTATGTAAGAATTGTAAATGTGTATGCAATTTTTTTGAATCTCTATTCTTTGTAATGTATATAGACTTTCAATGTGGGTATGCAAATTTGTAATGACTATGGAGGTGCATTGAAATATTTGAAACTTTGGTATAGTATATGCTTGCATGTTTTTGAATCTTTTGGCATAAAAATTTAAAAATGAGCACAAAATATTTGAAATCCCACCCTAAGGGAGATATTTAATTCTAATTTAGAAGTCTATGCTCTTTTTGAGACTTAATTTTCCCTAGAATGTCCTAGCCACCTTGCTAATTTTGACACAAATCATGATCTACATTTTGAGATATAAATATTCTTATATAAAGTGACTCAATATGATAGGGATGAGTTTTGAAAATTAACTTTCAAAATTTTAGAGCAAGGTTACAAATTTGTCACTCAAAGATCTAGGGGACAAGCCCACATTGGTAATGTTGTTAGTCTTTTAATGAAACAATGTTCATCTATCATCCAGTCTACATAACTCCATGAGATAAAATTATTTCAAGTTTTTAAAATAACACTTGTTTGATATATCTATTTTTAAAATGAGAAATGTTCAAATGTGTTCCACAAAAAAGGTTTGAACTATATCTAAAATTCAAGGACATAGGTAATATGCTTAAATGGACCCAAAAAGACAAGCTTGGATAATATTCATAAAATTTATAAATATGGTGATGTTTAAATTTTACCTAGTAATCACACTTAATATATTTTATATGTCTTCTAGTATAACTTGCAAGAATGATTAGTATATCCTAACCCGCTCTAATACCATGTTAAAATTGAGGATCTTAGGATACCAATCATTATAGACAAAATATAAAATAAATAAAATGAGAATCATACAAGCATATATTTTACATATTATAGAAGATATATGTTGGGAAAACCCTTTTTGGTAAAAAAATCTCATAAAACATCATTTTATTAAAAAAGCTTACAAAAGATAGACTAAACTTGGGAAGACTCCTCCACATACTTGGACATGGCCAATAATACCTCATGTGCATAGTGATATAATTCACTATAAATTTCCAAATTCACACTCTCTCAAATGAAAGAGAACCTCCTTAAATATAGGAGAAAGGGTAGAAAAATACCCAAAGAGGTATTAGTCACACCTATTTAAATCAACCATTCATAAATAAATAATAATATAATAGTTATTATATTATTAATTATTAAATGGTATATGATTTATAACATAAGGTTTTATAACTTTATATTATAATAATATATAAATGTTATAAGGATATATAACCCCTAATAACATTATGTTCTAACAATAACAAAGTTTCAACACCTCATCTTCTTTAACTACATCCTTAACAACAATATTATTGACTCCCAAAACTAACCCACTAATTTGACTATCAAGATTAGTTAATCCACATCAACTTTGGGAGACATAATGTTGATTACAAGTGTTGATTGAATAGCACTAGCCCACTCAAATATTGTGTTTAAATTTTTTGATTTATACTTAGGGGGAGAATGCTTGCACCAGGGTAAAAATTCTAACAGTACATATCTATTCATGATTTTTTAGTAGGCCTGCACTCATAAAGGAGACCATTACTTGTAGTAGAAAATATTCCATGAAAAATAAAAATGAAATTCACAATCTTACCTTCTAATGAATTATAGACTTTGGTAAGGAGTGGGGTCATAGAAATGTGCATCTAGCTCATTGGAATTAGTAATAAATTTATGTTTATCATTAAACACTATTGTTAGAATATTTTAGGTACTTGTAGATGCAAATTAATCATGGGGCTGCTCAATAACAACGTCAAACATGTATATATGGCTTACTAAATTAGCAAGCACCTACATTGAGGGGTTGAAGAAATGTGCAATAGGCTTATCGTTTCAATTTTTAGGTGCACAACTAGTTGTGCACTTAAAAGATAAATCATCATAGTAATTAGGATGATCCATGATTACAAAGCATCACTCATACTAGAATAGGAATATACTTTATTCATAAATATATGTCTTTGTATAACAAAATTTTGCCTTGGAGATGAAATATAAACACCTTTTTGAACCTTGACCAACTATTGCACCAAACTATAATAGGACTCGTGGTATCACCAACAAGTATGGGCTAGTAGCAAAAAAATTATTCAAGACAACAATCACTACCTCATAAAATGATGAAATCCTTGAAGCAAACATAACCTCCAAGGCTCAAAAATATTGGGTTCTCACATCAATAGAATATTTTTTCAACCCAATAATTTATTTTAAATTAGCAACCTTCCAAATTACATGAATAGAATTTTTACATGCTAAGGGTGTCAATTTGTTGGCATGAGTTTCTAACTAATCAAACTAACCCAAACAAAATATGTGCTCGACAATGGTTGTAAATTCAATGATTGTGTAGTAAAGGTATTCAAAATATGAACCAATATTTACATCCCCAATTAAAACTCTAAATTTTGGTGTGATTTGGCTAAATGAACTCACTTGAACAAAATGCATAGTTACAAAAATTAACCTATGTTACAAATTTTTTCAATATATACCCCATCCCCAACAATGTCACTAATTTTTTGGTGACCTAAATTATAAACCTCAAATACCTAAAGCTAAATACCCTTCCAAATGTTAAGGGTATTAAATTCAAAGAAAATACCACAAACTTATGATTAGGCTTGAGAAATTAAGGACCAATTATTGAAGTGGACAAAACCTCCTTCATTTTTGGCTCTACTAAAACAAGGGGGGATTCCCTAAGGTGTTGCACTAGACATTACCATAGAAACTAAACACATACCTTAATGCAAATCATACCCATTGCGTATCTTACCCCTATTTCAATTGTCACTTCTTGCCTATATGTTAGTTTTTAATATTCAAGGTCAAGCACTTTATTAAATAAGATAATCTACCACATGAAATTTCTATGAATGTTTTTTATGATAACCCTTATGCTATTATACACATTTATACATAGTAGGGAATACAACTAATTATAACATAATATTAAATCAATTTTAGTTTGATTGTTCAAAGGTATATTAGGATGATGGAGGGGACTCAGTTCATGTGAACAAGTGCTTATCCTAGCTATGCAATAAATTACAAGATTCTTGCATAACATGTCATGATTGAAACCAAATGGGATAACTCAATGAAGATATACCTAAAGATTAAATTAATTCAAATGCACACATAAACTAGATTTTAGACATACAAATGAATAAACACATAATCTACAAAAAATTATAATAATTTAATTAAAATATATATTATTCTTGAGAAGGTACATTAGAAAAGGTTCAAAATGATTTTATAGTCTTCTAGTTGACTAACTAGTCAAGAACACACCTAGAAAATACACAAAACACTCCTAGAGACACTCAAACAAGGTTAGATATACTAGTTAGAATCTTTCTTCAAAAGTTATATATGTTTATATTACACATTTAGGCAAACCCAAATCATCAAAATACAAAATACCTCTCCCTTTACTAGATAAAATGACTCTAAGAATTACTATCATAGTTTTTTTCCTATCTGCTCTTTCTCTATTCTCTTTATCTCCATCTTCCATCACTTTTAAATAAAATTTTCATACCTTGTATACAAAATATTATAGAAATGGTCCTAAAAATGGGTGATTCTTATCACAAGATGAAATGCCAAAAACTAGCCATCCTCCCACATTAATTACCAAGAAAAATCTCATGAGATTCATAAAAGTGGAGTTCATGAACACTATGTTGCATTAATGATTGTGTGTGTCTTTTCTCTCTTCCACTATTACATTTGAATCCACACCTTTATGATGAACTATTTATTTTGGGAAAAAAATCTAATCAAGTAGTTGTGAGGCCTTAATAAATCATTAATGGTACTCTAGTTGTGTGTGTAGTGTGGGATATTAAATATTCCTTTTTCGTGTTTCTCTACACTTATTTTTAAAATATTGAAGGTATGACAATTAAATCCTTTTAATTTTGCTCGAATGTTGATTTTTTATGTATTTAAGTGAACATCAATGACTATCACACATCATGTAATTTTTTGAAAAGATACCTGGCAATGGATAAGAGCTTCTAGGCATAAAATTTATATTATTTACCTTACATGTAGTGCCACCAAAGATGTTTGCTATACATGTAGATGAATAGGATAATTATATTTTTCAAGGTTATCAACATGTGGCATCATATGAGATCATATGGGTAGAGTAATTTTTGCTTATGCGGTTAATCTCAACACCCAATCTTCTAATTTTGCAGAGGTGGCTATGACTTATCATGGTATCCAGCTAGCTAACCAAAGAGGCATAATAAACTTGGCAATAGAAGGGGACTCCATGAATACAATCATGATTTTGAATGGTGACACCCTTCCAAGCTGGTCTAACCTAATTATTTCTTCTCACTTAAACATGATGGGATTAGGATAATATAAGTAAATGCATGTTTTTTGGGAAGGGAACTCTGCAACGGATGGGATGGAAAATTTAGGGGCCTTTGTCAAAAATATTAGAGTATGGTTGATCTTCATTTAATCCCTGAACATGTGAGAAAATCCATCATAAATGAAGTTGCCAATCAAATCGCACACCATGCTAGAGATTAATATCTATCCCTTTCAAAATTGCAATAATAACATGTATCCTCTTAGTTACATGAAGAATAATTATTTCATCCCACTTCTAGCTCCTTATCAAGCTTGCCTCGATTGTGGGAGTTTTTAGTTGTTGGATTTAAACTACTATGTCATTGCTTCCCTGTTAAATGCAATGGGTGGGGAACTAGTTCAAGAATAGCTGAATAGTTGTGACTCTCTTATAAATGGCCCTAAGATATGGCTTATTCTTCATAAGGAAGCTCTCCTTGTACATTGAAGCCATGAAAGGTCACAACCCCAATATTTTTGTGAAATCTGCGAATTCGTGGAAGGATGGCCTCATTGAGGTTCAGGGCCTTTCCTTTTCTATTTTTGTGGAGCTTATTGTTGTGGCTACGAGCATCCCTCTAGAGTGAGCTAATATTCCTAAAAATCCTAAAGGACACTATCAAAGAGACATGGAAAAATTCCTAAATAAAGGTGAGAAATTCAATAGGCTACATAATGGTTACACTAGAGAGGATTTTCTTGGTGTGCAGAAGATGATAGTCGAGGTGTTAATGAGGTATGTTACCCTTGATGGTTACTCCAAAATATTTCATGCACATTTTTCCATATGTTAAATAATTTCAACCAAATCATTAAAATGAATTTTTCTTTTTGGATCCACTTCTCACTAGAGCAGTCCATTAAATTTGTGAATGAAAATGGAAAACCTTGCCCCTTCATTAGGGCTTGATTTATAGAATTTATAGGTATAATGTGGCTCTCTCACTGGTCTTATCTTCCCTCCCTTGGGTTGTTAACCATGTACTTGTTCACAAGGGTGTTGTTGATATTTAGGAGGATAACCCTGTTACCCCATCTTGAGATACCTATTCCACCACCTCCATCACCTCAGAGTCACTAGGTCTAGCCCACCTAAAAATTCTAAAGGAAAGACCCCTATTTCATATTACCCTTCTCTCTACTATTAAAAAGATGTTGTTTGAGGAACCCCCCAAATCTCTATTTCAAATGATAATTTAGGCTCCTCTTGGTCCCCTTCGCTAGACGTTACCCCTAAAGACCCCCCCTTAGTTCTCCTTTATTGCATAGTATTTCTACCGGTCCCCCTTCTTACACTAAGCTAGATGTTGGCCAAGATCATGAGCTAGAGACTAATCCTATGGACACCCCTAATCCTTATTTGAATTATACCTCCCTAAGGAATAAAGTAGACGAGATCTATAAAGCCACTAACATTAAAAAATATATTCTTAAGTGGTTGTTGACCCAATTGATCACAACAAGGGATTAAAAACCTAGAAAATACTGTGCTCAAAAGGACTAAAGGTTGGTCGGGTGAAGAGGAGGACAAGGATCACTGGGAGTTATTTAGAGGCATGACACCAACCTTTGAGAATTGGGACAATCTAGAAAAATTAGGGTAAATTAAAAATGTTACCAAGCCTCCCAAGGAATGTGTGAGAATGAGAAATGAGGTTGCCAAACTTCACTGCAATCAAGACAAAATCCTCCTTAGTTTGCATGAAATTATTAAATACAACAAGGAAATAGTGAAGAACATGGTGGTCACCATTTAGGTGTTTTAGCAAGAGCTTAAAAGATATCATGCTAAGCATGCCAGGGAGGATTTAGAAGCCCCCCTACTAGCTCTAAGAAAAAAGGTAAGAATATGGAGATTGTATCACCTACCTCTAATGAAAGCATAGGAAAGAAGAATCTGAAAGCCTTGCCTTTTGATGAAAAACTTCAATTTCCCACCAAGGAGTGGCAGGAAATCAAATGCCTCCAACCTTTTGGAGAATGATAATTGATCATGTTTGGTTGCTGGTGCTCAGTTGGTCCTATTTCTTTTTCTGCTAGCTATATTTTTTGTTCTTTTGTCTCTTTTCTTTAGCTTTCCTACTATCTCACTGCTTTTGAGACTCTTTTTCTCTACCTTAATGGTTGTTATGTAATGGGTTTGGGCCCTTCCCAATTTATCTTAATAAAAAAATGTGGCATAATAGTATGACATCTCGCCATGCATATTAATAACCAAGTCACTATATTTGGTTGGACCATTTCAAATGTTATAATTCATAGCACATCATTCATATGTAAGTGGGACTTGCAGTTAAAAGTATGATGCAAAGAGCCTCCATAATGTAATAATAATCTACCATTTATTTTCCACCATATATAATACTTTCAAATTGAAACCAAATTAACACTTCCTCATAAAAAGAAAAAGCCATCACACATCGCAAAAATAAAAGTGGGATCCACCTTTGAAACCACAATGTGAAGAAAATACATGATTCAATGAAATTACCTAGCTACCTTAAGGCATTACCCTTAGAGAACTAAAACCTATTGTGCATCAAAGAAATAAAGTGGTACCCATATTTAAAACAACAATATAAAGGAGACACATAATGTAATGATAATTTTCCACTTGTATGCACCACATAATTTTTTTTGAGTTGGAATCTAAATAAACATACCCACACAATATATAAATCTATCACATATCATAAAAATGAAAGTGGAGTCCACATTCAAAATAATGACGTGGAGGAACTACACAATGTAATAGGGTATGGAAACATACCACAAATTGAATAATATTTTGTAATTATTGCATGAATCATTCACATGAGAATTAATAGACCAATCATAAGCCATCAACTCAATGTGGGTACAACACAACATTGTATGAACTAGTAGTTGTGACTCTACACTCAAAGACGCATGGCATAATAGCACTAGCTCATAGTTTCCAAAAAACACTTGACAGAAAAATCATGATGTGAAGAATCCTCATGATGAAATAGTAAATTGACACATTGAATTCTACTGGGGACATAAAGCTGCAATGTAATCATGATTAGATAATATAAGGAATAATACATGTGTTAACAAATACCGATAAGGATTAGAGGAATATGACGTTCGCGTGCTCTACAAGCCGAGCTAGGGTGACCATTCCCTAGCTCATTCTCTGTGTTCTTCTCGTTGTTGCGTTGTGGGGGGTCTTTTGATGCAATTGGGGTCTGTGGTGGTGGGGTTAACGTCTGCTAAACCTTTTTTGTCTCTTTTTTCTTTTACTAGTGACTGTTGTGTGGGAGTTGTGTCCATTGTGCTGGGTGTGGGCTTCCTCTTTACTGTTGTGGGCTCTCCTTTGGTGTTGTCGTGTTGTGTGAAACCTGTCTTAGTGCCAGGTCTCCTCCTCTGTCCGCGTGGGTCTGGGGTGTGGGCGCATGGTCTTGGGGTGGTTGTGTGATTGACCTGCCATTTTGTGGGGCCTTGGTTCTTCCCACTGTCGTGTGGGTTTTGTCTTTTTTGGAGGCCTTCTTGTTTCCAATTGGGTGGCTTCTAGGTGGAGGGGGTTCGTTCTTTCCTTTGGGGTTTTTCCATTTCTTGCAAAAGTGACTCAGGGGCTTGCATGCCTACCGGGGATTTTTTTTATTGCTATGTCGTGTGGGGAAACATCTAAGGCTAGCCCCAAATTGGATTTCTGATCAGTATTTGGTTCAAAGCCTTCGACGCATGGTGTGAATGTTTTTGACAATACGTTGTTTTCACCGAAGACAGAGATGAATGATCTAAGACCGGTTAGAGGTTCCCAGATAATGAAGATTAATGGGTGTTCGGAAAGATGCAAAGAGAGACCAAAATTGGTTATCCCGATGGAGATTCTTGCAAATGATATTGAATACTATTTGAGGCACTCCTTTTATTGCAAGTTCATGGGTTTGAGAGTTTCGTTGCAATTTTTGGAATCCTAGGCTCAATGGACATGGATGTCGGAGGGGGAGATGGAGATTAGGATCCTTGTGAACAACTATTTTATGTCTCATTTGATTGCATGGCGGATCGGAATAAGGTATTTGAGGGTGGTCCCTATTTTTATAACTAGGTGGGATTATTTATCAATCCATGGCATGCAGGCTTCAACTCGACTGAGGCGCCACCGAGTTGGATTCCGGTTTGGGTTTGGTTTTCGTGGTTTTCGGTTGAGTGTTGGCAGGATGATGTGTTGCATTTGGTGGCTTCAATGCTCGGTAAACCTGTTGGGTCTTCACAACAGACACAGTTTAAAAAGGTAATGATTTTTGCTCGTATCTATGTAGAAATTGATTTAAGCAAGCCATTGCTAGATTCTGTTGAAGTTAGTGTTGGATCCTATACTTGGGTGCAATAGCTAGATTATGAAACCCTACCTTTTTGGTGTCGTCTTTTTCATGAATATGGCCACTTGCAACATAGGGACCCTAGGGCTAAGCCTGTGGCACCCCAACCTTCTCAGCCTTCTCAGAATTCGCCTAGGGCTAATAAGGGGAAGGAGCCTATTCCGGGTGATGGTAACGGTGATGATGGTTATGTCCCTGTCAAGGCTCACAATAGGAATTAGGGGTAGAAGTGGACCTTGAGGCAGAGGTAGATGATGAAACTTTTAATAGGTTTGAGGTGTTGGATGATCTTAGCCAGGAGGAAGTGAATCTAGGGTTGTTGAACTTGGATCAGGAAATGTTGGGTACAAGACAGGACGGGCCTCCTTTGGAGGCTATGCAGGTTGTGTAGGAGGTTGGTGTTGGGCAGATAGATACGAATCAATAATTGATTGTCCAGGTTGAACATGAATCTACTATTGGAGCTACGAAGAGTGGTGGAGGTGAATCCCCATTTCCCCTGAAAGAAGGTACAAAAGTGGGAAAGAGCTCTTTTTCCTCTTCTCGCTTGGGTATTTAGAGAAAGGAACTGAAGAAAGGGGTTGGTGAGAAGACTTCCAAGTTGGGTAGGAAAAAGGATATGGATAAGATTAAATTAACTGGGGAAACTTTAGTGTAGTCAGGGTCAGTCAAGACTCTGGATTCACATTTTTCATGCCCCCATAAATGATTGTTCTCTCATGGAATGTAAGGGGTTTGAACAGTGGCCCTCAACAAAAAGTTGTTCGTGATTTGGTTAGGAATCATTCTTCAGATGTTCTTTTTCTTCAGGAGACTAAATTATTTGTGGATAATATGTTGGACATGGTACCTAAGTTGTGGAAATATGGTGAATGCCAATGTGTGGGGGCTCTTGGTGCTTCCAGGGGGTGGCTTGCTTTTGGAACCCTCAAAAGATTTTCCCTCTCTGGTGGATGTCCTCTAGATCCTCTATGTCCCTGGTCACCTCTTGTTATGAGACTGGTGAGTGTATTCTCCTCTCTAATGTGTATGCTCCTGTTGAGTTTCAAGGTAAACAACTTCTATGGTCCCATCTTCATTTTATTCGTAGCTTAGCTCCTTTCCACTCATGGGTTATGATTTGCAATTTTAATGCTATTGTGGAGTTGTATAAGAAAAGGAGCGGAATTGCTAGGTTGGAACCTTTTGCTCTGTTATTCAGGGATAGCATTTTAGATTTAAATATTATTAATGTTCAACCCAGTAATGGTTGTTTCACTTGGAATAATAGGAGAATTGGTGAGTTGTGTTTCTGAGAGGCTAGATCGATTCTTGGTTTCCTGTTATTGGGTTGGAGACTTGTGGTCTACTAGATCTGAAATTCTTGATTGGAGAGGTTTTGATCATTGGCCTATTAAGCTTAGTATTATCTCTACTCGAGCATCTCATTCTCCCTCCTTCAAGTTCCAACTTATGTGGTTATGGGATTCTACTCTTCATGAACATGTGGTTGTGTGGTGGAGGATTGGTAGACCTGCTTTTGGTATGACAATGTACACTTTTTCCAAGCTTCTTCAGTTTGTTAAATATCAGCTTAAAAGGTGGAATCGATGATGTTTTGGTAATATCTTTCATGCTAAGGTCATTGCTTAGGAGGAGTTGAATAATATTACATGGTTGATTCGAGAGAATGGGGCTTCTGAGGATCTTTTGAGGGAGGAGGCTAGGACTCTGAAAGTGGTTGAGGAATTTGAATTGCGGGAAGATATCTATTGGAAGCAAAAGGCTAGGGTTGAATGGCTACAGGAAGGTGATAAAACACTACCTTCTTCAATTTTGTGAAGGACAGGAGGCATGGTAATTCCATTTATCTTCTAGTGAATGATAGGGGGGAACGTCTTGCCTCGTTTCAGGAAATCTCTACTGAGGCATCTCAATATTTTGCTACTTTATTTAGGGAGGATTCACGGGGGGACTCTATTGAGGAAGCACAAGTTCTTTCTTGTATTCCTCAATTGGTCTCTAGGGAGGCAAATGCATATTTGATGTAAGAGATCTCTCTTGATGAGCTGGAGGGGATTGTGTTTCAGATGAAGAGGGGTAAAGCTCCTGGCCTCGATGGTTTCCCGATTGAGTTTTTCAAGAATTTTGGGATATCATAAAGTTGGATCTTTTGGTGGTTGTCCATGAGTCCCAAAGGAATAAGCAAATGCTCTGTGCTCTAAATTCCACCTTCCTTGCTCTCATCCCCAAGTGTGAAGGGGTTGATAGGTTATCTCAGTTTTGACCTATCTCTCTTTGCAATGTGGAATATAAAATCATTTCGAAGTTAATGGCTAAGAGGTTGAAGAAGTGGCTTAAAGTGTTGATTTCAGAGTAATAGAGTGGATTTATGGCAGGTTGACAAATTCTTGACGGGGTTTTCATTGCTACGGAGACCATCCATTCCATGGACAACTCCCATGAGAAGGCAATGTTCATTAAGCTAGATATGGCTAAGGTATATGACAGGGTTAGATGGTCTTTCCTGCAGAAGATCCTTGTTTCTTTTGGATTTGGTGAGGAGTGGATCCAATGGGTCATGAGTTGTGTCACCTCAGTATCCTTCTCAGTATTGATAAATGGAGATCATTCTTAACTTTTTGGCCCCTCTAGGGGTTTGTGCCAAGTGGATCCTCTTTCTCCGTATCTTTTGTTGCTTCTTGTGGAAGGTCCTGGACATTTTATGAAAAGAAATGTGGAGCTTGGCATCATTCAGGGTTGGTAATGGGGTGGATATTTTCCTTCAAAATCTCATTTGTAGTTTGTTGATGATATTGCCTTGATGGGGATGGCTACTATTAGGGAATCTACTAATTTGAGGTAGGTGTTGGACATTTATCTAGTTGCTTCGGGGCAATTTATTAATGAGGAGAAATCATCCATCTTCTTCTTCAATACGCTGGCCCCCATACAGAGAAGAATTGCTAATATCTTGAGGTTTTAGATAGGGGTTCTCCCTTTGACGTATCTGGGTATCCCAATTTCTATTCATCGACTTCCCAAGGGTTCTTGGCAGAATATTATTGATAAGCTTCATGCAAAAGTTAATCATTGGACCTATATATGGTTGTCTTTTGCAAGGTGGGTTCAACTTCTCAAGTCAATGGTGCATGCTCTCCCTACTTATAAATGTATGCTTCAGGTGGCTCCGATGGGTTTTCTTAGGGAGTTGGATTATCTTGAAAGGTAGTTCTTATGGGTTGGAAGTTTGTCATCTTCCAAGTGGAGCCTGGTCATGTGGGATGTTGTGTGTAGCCCAAAGCAATTTGGTGGTCTTGGTCTTCGATAGTCTACGTTGTCCGGAGTGGTTGTGGTTGCTAAGTTATTCTGGAGATGGTGTGTGGAGTAGGATCAGTTGTGGGCCAAGATATTATCTCATGAGTATTTCCTGGGGATTCCTCGACATGATCTCCCTTGTTACCCTCTTGAGGGGAAAGGTTCAGTGATTTGGAATACTCTTTAGAAGCGTGCAAAGCTCATCAAGGAAGGTTTATTTTGGATTTGTAGATGGGGCACTAAAGCTCTTTTTTTGGTCAGATTCTTGGGATGGCTTCCCTCCACTTACTTCTCAGTTCCCCAACCTGCTTCCTTTGTGCCAGATATTTCTTGTGGCTGGTTGGTCTAGGGTGAGTGACTTCAAGTTTGTCTCTTCTTTGGTCAGTTGGAGGTGGCTCGTTGGAGGGATCCCACAAAGTGGTCGGATTTGGGACTTGTGGAAGAAAGTGCTAAGCTTCACAAGATTCTTTGTAGTAGGAGTTGTAGTTCTCTTTTGGAAGAGTATATTCTTGCTTGGACCCATAATCCTAAGGGGGTTTATTTTGATGCTTCTGGTTATTAGGTGTTATTGGCTTAGAAGTTGATTGGTGGAAAAGGGTGTGGAATAAGCTCTCGTGGCCAAAATGTAACTGCTTTGTTTAGACTTTGGCATGGAATAGGTGCTTGGCATGCGATAACATTCGTAAACGGGGATTCCAGGACCTTCGATTTGTGTTTTGTGTGGGAGAGAGGAAGAGGATTCTTTGCATTTGTTCTTTTGGTGCCCCTTTGTTGTGCAACTCTGGCATTGGTGGTGGGAGGTGTGGAAGCTTCCTTGTATTCATGCTTTCTCTTTGGTAGAATTCTGGGATAGTATGGGTAGACCTCCTTCTATGGCTTCCTTTTTGCAGGATGTTTGGTACGTGGGCCCTACCTTTCTACTTTGGTAGATATGGCTGGAGCGGAACCACCAAATTTTTTGTGATCAGAAGTTGGCGGGTTGACAAGTGTGGATGCATATGTTAGAAATGGTGCAGGAGTTAGTTGTGGCTAAGAGTGATGTGTTTTTTCCCTTGGAGAGAGGTGATGCTGAGTTGGTGGCCAGACTGGGTCTTCAGGAATTTCATTCCTCTTTTGTTAGCTCCAAGAACTGTAGGAATGGGAAAAAGAGAGTTCAACGGGTTGGTAGGTGGTTACCTCCTCCATATGGATTTTTAAAGATCAATATGGATGGATCTTCTAGGGGAAATCCTGGGCCTGCTGGGATTAGTGGGGTTGACAGGGACTCAGTTGGGTCGGTGATTTTTCTATTCTCTATACATGAGGGGGTGAAGACTGTTAACTTCATGGAGGGTCTAGCGATTCTTTATGCTATTGAGAGGGCCCTTGCTTTGGGATGGCAAAAGGTTATATGTGAAGCTGATTCACAAATCTTGATTAATCTGTTGAATGAGCGAAATATATCTGATATAAATTGGTAGTTGGCTTCGGTGGTTTAGTGGATTCTTCAGGTTAGTTATCGGATGGAGGTGACATCCTTTGTTCACATCCCAAGGGAGTGGAATCATGTTGTCGACTGCTTGGCCAAATGGGCCTCTAAGCATGATGGTGGTTGGAAGGTCAAGGATTGGGATCAGGTTACCCCTCAGCTGTGTCAGGATTTGGACCGGTTCTTTGAGGAGGATAGGAGGATACATGGGGATAATTGATATTGTTTTTGTGTTGTGGGGTTGTTTCTTTGTTTTCTGGGGCTGGGTCTCTTGGTTATTATTGTAATGATCTTTTATAATTTCTAATAATTTTTTTATCCCTTTTTATTTAAAAAAAACACCGATAAGAAAAATCTAGGGATAAATAAGACTGATATTCAAGGGGATGGGGCTATAAAATTAAGCGAATAAACTTGGAAAACTAGTAGTATTAAAAGAGAATAATATATTAGTGATATGCAAAGGGCCAAAGCACAAAAGGACTATAGTTTTACTCGTAAAAATATAAAGGAAAACTCTTACAAACTAGAAAGACTAAATCCCTAAGGATCTCCCTAGAAAACTAGAACACTTATATTTCTTACCAAAAAATAGTGAATAATTAAGTATAGACCTTTGTATATTCTATCATAATAGAACGATCTTATGTGTGCAATGATTTTCCCTCCTATGTGTTCATTTTACAAACTATACCCCCAAATTCCTAATATCTTTCGCATAAAATAAAATGTTTGATAGTTTATTAGAGAATCATACGAAAATATGTAAGCACTTGATTTTATTCTACCCACATTCTTCAACAAGTACTCTCATGGGGTTTCACAAAAAATAATTATTTTCCATTTACCACAATCTCATATGTAGTCATTATTATTGTCCTTGTGATTGAATTATCTATAGCTGTATTATAAATCTTACATAAATTTCTCTTTATCACATATCCAACCCTAAAATTTGTCATATCAATCACCACAAAGATCCTCCACTGAGTTTTTCTTTGATCAATGTTCTAGCTTGCTCATGTTCACCTTATTTACGAGTAGCTCACCTTGCTTCCACAACCTAGCTGCCACTTTGATAACTTTACTTAATATTTAATAATGATGGGCTAAACACATGAAATCATATTAGATCTACCTTTTAATACCAACCTAACCTAGGCATGATCCTCACAAAAGTTTATAAAAACCTCATATACATCCAACTTCAATTCACTTATCCTCTAATATTAATATAAATATTCATGTAATCCCATGTTTACATTCAATCTGCTTAGGGCTTGTTTCTCTTGATCAAAGTGGGTATGATCCATCTTCATAAGTGTAACATGGATATATTTATGGAGATCCTTTGCATAAATCAAATCAATAAGGACATTTAAAGGAAAGGATCTAGCTTCATTTTCCTCAAAGTCCTTCTATGGATACATCTATTTTGGTTGAGGATTATCTTTCACTTTGATCAACATGGGTTATACCATGATTTCCTTCTGCAATTCTAATCATAGCCTCGTTCCTTCTCCTATTTTTCTTGCTACCTTAAACCTACTTTTTTATGTAATGTTTTTTCACACCACATATATTTTTGTACAATCTATCAATTCACTTTGTAACTCTTCTATTATTTCCAATTTTTCTAGCTAACCCTAAGCTCTATATATCACTTCATTGGTTGGGGTCAATTTCAACAGTTTTTTTTAATGTTTTTTGACTTATTATGACTGTGACCCTTATATAAGCTTCCAATCAAAATTTTAATTTAACTTCCTCTAGCTTCTCGTCTTCCCTCTAGTTTTTGCTTCCAATTTTAATTTGATGAGTGGACATCTAGAAGTAAGAAAGTTAAAATTCACTAGTGTACACTTTAATATACAACTATATTAAGTAAGAAAGTTAAAATTCACTAGTGTACACTTTAATATACAACTATATTACATATGATAAAAGGTACTTTGTCTATACATAAAAAAAAAAAAAAAAAACTAATTTTATCCCTCATTTATGCATATAATATGGTTTGAATCTTGCACCATTAACATAACCATGTAAGAAATCATTCTACAAGGTTTTCTATTTTATAGCTCATATGAGAAAAATATTATTAATCTTGTATAACCCAAGCCACTACATCTTCAATTTTCTACACTTTTGAATCAACTTTAATACATTTTTTTTTTTTAGACTGCAGGAATCGGGTAGCACGACCCCCTATAAACTGCAGTGCGTCTGGTAAACTTTTTAACGTGACCGGCGGCGCTAGCGCGACACGCCCTCCGATACCACGGGACGGGGGGGGACTAGAACTCGTGACCAGCAGAGCCGCAACAGAATTACTTAGCCAACCGAGCTAGGGCCCCCGCCCTAATCAACTTTAATACATTAAAACTATGTTTCCAATCTAGTTTTTTTGTTCTTGATATTCCTATCATGCCATAATTTTTGGTACCTTTTCACTTGTATCTATTTATATGCAACTATAACACTTTTCTCTTCCAACATCTTTAATTCAACTAATCTCTCCTTGATTTAATAATCATCCACCCTTAATACACTATTTAATATAAGATTAAACACCATGTATTATATTGGTAATACAATATCTAACCCATAAACTAGTTAAAAAGAACATAATTTTATGAGAGATCGTATTTTGCTATTTGTGTTTTCTCCTTTTCTTCATTTGTGGGAGATTGTATTGGCAATGGCTATCGAGCCTACAAAAAGGCATGGAGGAAGCCATGTGCATGTGACTTGTTGCATCCGATGGCAATGGGTTTGTGCAATCTGCAACTGTCAAACTTTGTATTTTATATGTCAGATAAAAATGAATTAAATTTCCTCTTGCAATGTGAAAAAAGTAGTTTGCCTTCAATATTTTCGTTGCAAATATCTTGCTACCGACCCATCTCTTATCTCTTAGACCTTAATATTTTACTTCTACTTTTAAGTTTTGTAAATATTTATTATATAATACATATTATTTAAATTTATATATATTATATTAATATTAATATATTATATTATTTAAATTTATATTGTTATTTATATTGTAAATTATATAATATAATATAACATAATATAATATAATAATATGATATATAGTAAATAAATTATATATATATAATATAATAAAATATATGTACACTATTATAGTTTATATATTTATAAGTAGATTAAGAATATATATGTATATATGTATGTTTATATATATATATATTATATTAAATTTTATCATTATTGTTGATATATCTATAATTAAGAATAAATTTTATTATCATTATTGTTGATATATCTATAATTATATTAAGAATAAATTTTATTGAAACTAAATAAAAAATTTAATGATTAGTAAATAAATTTAAATAGATCATATATATAGTAAAGTGTAAACTAAAATTGTTTTGAAAACATTAAAAATTAGTTTATTATTTTCAACATCAACTTTATAGTTAAACTTAAATATTTAAAATTAAATTGAAAAAATATTAGATTATAAATTTTTAGTTTTAAAAGTTGAAAACATTTTTTCCATTAAAATTTTATAGTAATTTTTAATAAATTTTATTAAAATGAAATTAAAAATTTAATGATTAGTAAATAAATTTAAATTAACACTTTACTATATAATTAGATTATATATAGTAAAGTGTAAACTATTTGTTTTGAAAATTCATTAAAATTTAGTTTATTATTTTCAACATCAACTTTATAGTTAAATTTAAATATTTAAAATTAAATTGAAAAAATATTACATTTTAAATTTTTAGTTTTAAAAGTTTGAAACATTTTTTCCATTAAAATTTTATAGTAAATTTTTAATAAATTTTACTAAAACTAAATTAAAAATTTAACGAGTAGTAAATAAATTTCAATTAACACTTTACCATATAATTAGATTATATATAGTAAAGTGTAAACTAAAATTGTTTTAAAAATTCATTAAAATTTAGTTTCTTATTTTCAACATCAACTTTAAAATTAAATTTAAATAATTAAAATTAAATTGGATAAATATTAGATTTTAAATTTTTAGTTTTAGAAGTTATAAAACATTTTTCCCATTAAAATTCTATAGTAAATTAGTAAATTTTTAATAAATTTTAATAAAACTAAATTAAAAATTTAATGATTAATAAATAAATTTAAATTAACTTTAATTTTTTATAGTATATTATATTATTACTATATATTATATTATATTATATTATAAAAATATATATGTGATATATAATAATCTAATAGATTCATTTATTGTATAATATGAGGGAAAAATTTAACTATAAAGTTGATGTTGAAAATAATAAAGTAAATTTTAATGGTTTCAAAATAATTTTCGTTTACACTTTATTATATATATAATCTATTTAAATTTATTTACTAATCATTAAATTTTTAATTTAGTTTCAATAAAATTTATTCTTAATGTAATTATAGATATATAAACAATAATGATAAAATTTAACATATATATATATGGGTTCACCCCGTAGCGTGATGGCAAGTCACGAGCCCTGTTGATAGGGCGTCCCAGGTTCAAATCGCACCCACCTGCTGGCGACAACTGCGAGGAAGGACCGAAGGATGAGGAGAGTGGATAGGCCTGGTCAGAGGGTACTCACGCCTGACAGGCAGGCTTCAGGACAGGTTGACGGCACCAACAAAGGAAGATGTTGGAGGGAGCGTCGGATGCGAAGGAGTGACAGAGGTTGGAGTTGGAACAACAGACGGGAGCAAGGACGGGTGTGCTAGAGGATGCGAAGGAAGGATGGGAGGTGGAGAAGATGAAGGATGGGAGGTAGAGGAGGGGGCGAAGGAGCTGGAGGAGAGGAAGAGAGGAGATGGAGGTGAGAGAAGGACAAGAGGAAGAGGTGGAGTGGAGGATTGAGGTTGCAGGAGAAGGAAGCCGAGAGATAAGTAGAGAAGAGGAGAGTTGGGGGTGTTGGAGGAGGAGGAAAGAAGAAAAAGGAGAGGTGACAGAGGAAGGATGTAATAGGAGCAGATGACGGGAGAAAGGACGAAGGAGGCTAGGAGGAGAACGAAGATTAGAGGGGAGAAGGAAAGAGATGACGGGTGTTGACGGAGGAAAAAAGCCCAAGGAAAGGACAACATGAGACAAAAATTAGGGATGTAATTGGGGATGGGGTCCCCCATTGTGACCCCACTGGTTCATAGCTCCAGTCAAAAGCGTTCACCGATCAAAATATATATATATATATATATATATTGTTAATCTAATTATAAATATATAAATAATAATAATAAAATTTATGTACATGCATTTTATTATATTATATATTATATTAGATTAATTATTATATTATATTATATTATATTATATTAATATATATATTAATGTATATAATATATATTTAAAGAACTTAAAAGTAGAAGTAAAATATTGGGGTTTAAGAGATAACAGATGGGCTGGCAGCAAGATATTTGCAGCAAAAATATTGAAGGCAAACTATTTTTTTTCACATTGCATGAGGAAATTTAATTGATTTTTACCTAACATAAAATATGGAGTTGACGACTGTAGGATTGCACGAGCCCATTGCCATCAGATGCAACATGGCTAGATAACCATTACGGATTGTATTTGCATATGTACATGGGTACCTAACATTGCCTCATAGTCAAGAGTCATTTGTATAATAGTAATCCTTAAGTTGTACTTAACGGGGGTGTTAGTGTAAATAGGTGTTTTACCTATCTAGGTCCTATTTACATGTTAAGTCCACTTAAGTCTTAGGAGGGAATATTTCTAGTTAGTGTTAGTTGTCACTAGATCTTATCTTATCTTTTGGCATTTAACACTTGTGTCCTAGGTCATTTAATATTTGTTGAGGTAGTTGTCTCATTGTACAAGATTAAGACACATGCCATGATCTTGTCTAATCCTATCTCACAACTCCTTTAAAAACAATGCATCATATGTACATCAAATTCAATTTGACAATCTTGCATCCATAATCACAGATATTTCTACCATTTCTCTCTTGTGGAAGTTATTTTGTCTTGTAGGTGATCTTGGGGTGTTGAGGAGTTCACCATAAATTCCTACACTTCATGCAAATGAAAATAAATTAATACTATTGTGACTTTTTTTTTTTTCTCCCATAAAAAATCTTTGACAAATAAGGGAGAGAGGAGAACCAAATAAATCTATTTTTTCATCCCAACAATACAATTCACTATTTTGATTTTCCCTAAATAGTTTTTGTCTATGATTTGTGCTTTTAATTAATTAGTAATTTGTAAGTACTAAGTCAAAACAAAAACTTCTTGTTTGATGATTACTGAAGTTTTAATCTTCTCTTTGTAAATTAACTTTGAAGCTTTTGACGTGCTATATAAATAGTGGAGCAAAGATATCATAAATTTTCAATCTATGAACCTTAATACTACTTTGAAACAATGATAATGAAACTTTTTAAAGTGGGTAAAAGTCCAAACTCGTGTCACACTTTTGTGAAAGAATCAACAAACACAAACAAAAATTCTTAACTTCGACCTCATAGAAGTGGTCTTTATGTTTTGAATTTCAAAATATGTAAACTAATGAAATGTAGAATTCCTAATGAAGTTTATTTTTGCAAATTTTCAATTTTTTTAAAAATTATTTCGATATATATTTTATTTATAAACTTAAGAGAAAAATTTGAATTGCTTGAAATTTCAAGAAAAGGCGAGGTTGAGTTGACGCCAAGAAAAAATAGAAAACAATTTTATTTTCCCCTAATTTTTTCCCCCAAATAGATAACTTCAATATCTAGTGCATGGAAAAATAAAAATAAAAATTGATTTATATTTTCTTTGTAATAATGTGTTAAAGTCAAGTGTACCCGAATTTGATAGTTTTCATTTGATGTCAACTATTATCTAATTTTTTATCTTTTGTTTTTTTTAAATATACCCTTTTGGAGAGGATTCTCTCCTCTAGTGCACCATATATTATACAATCAAAGCTTCCAAGCTTCCAATATTAGTCTATTATACAATCATTTTGCACCTTTTTCATCATTCAATCTAGCTTATAGTTTTTTCCCATTCCACCATCAAAGTCAATCTAGAAGTTGAAGGAAGAAATGATATCATATAGTCGGGATCTTACAAGCATGACAAGCATCAAAGTTACTCTATGATTTGGTCATCTCTAATCCTAGGTATTTTTTATCATTTAACAAATTTATTTTGTGTCTTAATTTTAGAGTATTGTTGGTTGTGTTTTGTAAGGGATGCCTAAAGTTTATATTAGTTTATATTTTAGATTAGATTTAGAATTTATTATAAAATAAATCCATTTTAAAAGTTATAATTTAAGATTAAACATTTTCATTAAAGAATAAATCCATTTTAAAAGTTATACTTGGGTAAAAGCACAAACATGTGTCAAACTTTCAACCAACTAAATAGTTCTGAGTGAAACAATTTTGCCCTATAGTTTTGAGCATAATAGTTTCAATCAAAACTACGTGGCCTATATATGGCAAATACACTTTTGGGTGAAATCCTTTTGCTCAAACGAAAAACACTTTTTTTTCTTTGTCAATTTAAAATTTGACTCAATTTACATGTATGTTTTTGATTGAAAGGGTTTTAGTCAAAACTCTTTCACCCAAAATTGTTTATGTGGCATCCTTGTTGGTAGCCACCTCATCTTTTTTTAGAAAATTATAAAACTTTCCACCTGAACATGATATTTCTCTAGTCAGAATGAATTTTTTCAAAAAATTAAAAATACCTTTTTGTAGAGCTTAGAGTCAAGGATCCAAATATATATATATTGATTAGTTTTAATATTTTTTTGTTTTAAATAATGTACGTAGGTTGTTAAAATAAAAAATGAGGTTGATTAGAAATTAACAAAATACTAAAACATATTAGAAATATTTGAAAAATATACGGTGCACTAAAGGAGAGAATCCTCTCCAAAAGGGTATTTTTTTTTGAAAATGATAAAAAAATTAGACAATAGTTGACGTTAAATAAAAAATATCAAAGTTTGGTACGCTATTACAAAGAAAATACATTTGATTTTTTATTTTTTTCCATGCACTAGATATTAAAATTATTTATCTGGGAAAAAGATTAAGGGGAAAATAAAATCGTTTTCTATTTTTTTCTTGATGTGAACTCAATCTCACTTTTTCCTGAATTTTTCAGCAATTCAAAATCTGCTCTTAAAGTTAACAAAAAATATCAAAACAAATTTTAAGAAAATTAAAAAATTATATGAATAAACTTCATCAAGAGTTTTACAATTCATTAGTTTACACCATTTTGAAATTTAAAGCATAAAGACCACTTTATGAGGTCGAAGTTGAGAATTTTTATTTGTGTTGGCTGATTCTTTTATAAAAATGTGACACAGGTTTGTACTTTTACCCACTTTAAAAAGTTTCATTATCATTGCTTCAAAGTAGTATTAGGGTTCATAGATTGAAAATTTATGATTTTTTTCTCCACTATTTATATAACAAGTCAAAAGCTTCAAAGTTAATTTACAAAGAGAAGATTAAAACTTCAATAATCATGAAACAAAAAGTTTTTGTTTTGACTTAGTACTTACAAATTATTAATGAATCAAAAGCATAAATCATACAAAACAATATTTAGTGAAAATCAAAACAGTGAATTGCATTGTTGGGATGAAAATAATAATTTAGATTTTTTTTGTTCTCCTCTCTCCCTTATTTGTCAAAGATTGTTTATGAGAGAAAAAAAGTCACAATAGAACTAATTTATTTTTATTTGCATGAAGTGAAGGAGTTTATGGTGAACTCCTCAATACCTCAAGATCACCTGCAAGACAAAATAACTTCCACAAGAAAGAAATGTTAGAAATATCATGTAATGATTATGAATGCAAGATTACCAAATCGAATTTGATGTACATATGATGCCTTGCTTATAAAGGCAAGTTGTGAGATAGGATTGGACAAGATCATGGCATGTGTCTTAATCCTTTACAATGAGATAACTACCTCAACAAATATTAAATGACCTAGGACACAAGTATTGAATGCCAAAAGATTAGATAAGATCTAGTGACAACTAACACTAAATAAAAAGATTCCCTCCTAGGACCTAAGTGGACTTAACATATAAATAAGACCTAGATAGGTAAAATGCCTATTTACACTAACACCCCTCTTAAGTACAACTTAGGGAGTACTATTATACAAATTACACAAAGATGATTCCCGACTATGAGGCCATGTTAGGTACCCATGCACATATGCAAATGCAATCTCTCACAAACGTAGAAAAGGAGAAAACACAAGTACCAAAATGCAATCTCCTAAATGATCTAGGGTTTCAAACCACACTATATGATATTCTTTCTTCCTTCAAATTCTAGATTGACTTTGATGATGGAATGGGAGAAAACTTTAAGCTAGATTGAATGAGGAAAAATGAGCAAAATGATTGTATAATAGACTAATATTGGAAGCTTTGAAGCTTTCATTTGGACACAAAGTTGTATAGATGTTGGAGGAATTATCAAGATACATCTAGATTGAATATTAAAAAATTAACATAATGGTTGTGAGATAGACAAGATTTGGAATCTATAAAGCTTTGATTTGATCATAAATTTGCTTGGATGTTGGAGTTATTCTTAAGAAGAATCTTGATCAAATGATGTAAAGTGCCCAATGGCTATATGATAAGATTTGAAATTGTAATGGGAGGCTTTGAAACTTCGATTTGGTCACAAATTTTCTTAGTTGCTAGAGTAATTCTCAAGATAATTATAGATACTTCTAATCATTCAAAAATAGGTATCTATAGGAAAGCATGATTAGATCATTGCTAGGATGCCATGCACATCTATTCATTTTTAGGCACTTATAATTTTGAGAGAGCCTCTTATGCCTATCATATATCTTTGAATCCTCATAAAAGAAGATAATCCAATCAATCATATTGTTATCTTGCCACTATACCAACTCTTGTCATGTCCATAATAGCGAGTCATCATTTTTATTTAATCAATCTCAACAAGTGTGTGTATCTAAGTTTAATGTATACAATCACAAAAAATATATAAATTGATCTTGAGCCATATGAGTTCAACCCCAATTGCCACAAACTTGATGTGTTGCATGAAATTGATTTGAATCACATATAATTGATTTGACATAAGTTGTGGTAGAAAATTTGTTTGCTTCACCTTCAAGATGTTTGAATTTGTTAGGGTAATGTATGGAGAAACTACTTAAAAACTTGCTAACTCAATAGGTGAATGGGTTCTCCTAGGTCAAACCCCTTGGTAGACTAAATTAATAACAACAAGAAAGATTGAAAGCAAAATTCACAAACATACAAATAGGCTATAAGATAATGATGCAAATTTGATTATTTTATCATCCTTTAAAATTGAAATGTGCTTTAATAATCCACTATATGAAATTAAGTATGTGTTAAATATTTTTAAATATCATTATATAACATATTGCATGAGATGTATAGTAAATTGATTGAACCAATCTCACATCTTACAATAATAATCTAATAAAAACTATTTATACTAAAATAAAAAGCAAATTTATAAATAACATGAATAAAATGAAAGGCAAAATAATAGAAATAGAGCTATGAGCTCATTGATCTCTTATATTAAGACATTCATTCCCATCGGATATGCTAATTTTACAAATTACACAGAAATTAAGCTTAATCATGCCCAAAATACAACACTAAACCGAGTACGAAAAATGATTTGTGTGCTCCGCTAAGAAGAGTCAGGTCAAGCTGAAAAGTCTACTCGATTTCTGATCAGCCTTGATGTTTAGTGGACTAATAAGAACATCTGCTTTCTGGATCTTCACGGTTTGTCATACTGTAAACCCTATTTTAACCATTTGATGATCCTTCAATGCCGTTATGCGCGATCTAGGACACTAACAGGGTCGACAGTTTGCCCCGGGAAACCGTAAGGTTTAGGCGAAATGCAGGGTTTTATGAAAATTATGGGGCAATCTAAGGTTTCTGCATTTCTGATTATTTTAGTGATCCTCATTGGAGTTTGCGGTGTGGCGGAGTCCAGGCATCCACAGCCGAAGAATGTGCAGGTGTCTCTGCGGGCAAAATGGTCGGGCACTCCGCTACTTTTGGAGGCAGGGTATGTATCATTTCTTAACATTTATCATGTGACCAAATGACCCTTAGCGTAGAGTGCAGTGATTCAGGTATACGAGCAAATGTAATAATTAACAATGATTTAAAGAAAAAGATTCCGGGATAAGTTTTGACGAAAGGAATATTGTAGTTTATGTGAAGTCTTTCCCTTTAATTTATGGATCGCAGAAGCATAAAATCTCTAATAAATATTTAGTTGACGCACAATTAGCTTAGAGACTTTTAAAACTTTCGCACCAGGCTATTCTTTTTTATGTGCTTGAGTGACAATTCACAATTTTTTATCGCGTGAGAGTTTTCTGGAAGTCACTATGTGGATATTCAAATGGCTAGTTATTGCCGATTAGTTAATTTTTTCACAAAATTTGCAGGAACTAGGTTAGCCAATTTGAAAAGTTTTGAAAAGCCATTACTCCAGTTTTCTTCTAAGATGTGTATAAAGTTGTTGAATTTGTGAAAATATATATGTTGTTTCTTTGAATTCACCTACAGGACATACATTTCGAAGATTTTCAAACTTAAAAGATTTTCCTAGTATTTGATCGATGAACTAAAAACACCCTTACAAAATTTTCCCTGTTTGACAATCCATTGTAATTATTAAAATTGGTTCAGGATGAAAATTAGACAAGAAAGATAGAGTGAATTGATATTTGGGGCCCCTCTCTGTGTGCCAGCATTTGAGAACAATGATATAAGGAATTATGATTGTAAGCTAAATGCCCTTCATCCTGGTCGCAGGTCATAAAGAGTGACCTGAAATGCTGATCTAAATTGCTGCTCTATCATTTCATTCCTGAAAATGACTTTCTCATCATCCATATTGCGGAAACTTGAATTCCATACAAATGATTTAGTTGGAAAACACTTATCTTGTCAAGACATTTGGAAAAAAATATGTTGCTTGAAATAATTGATGAATCAAGATGCCATTGTTCCGTACACTGTACAGTAAGCTTCAACTTAAGGTATAGGTTTAGATGGTTTTTTAGTGGCTGACATGCCATTTTGATGACCATACCCAAATTGGTGCCAGTTGGGTTCTGACCTCATGGGTGAGTTTGGTGGTAAACTGGGCCTTGCCAAGGTGTAGATAGAGACTAGAAAGTTAAGGTTAATTAGACTTGCAGTGCACTATTCCTGGATATTTGTTCTAAGAATGTGTTAACCTCGCAACCATAAGAGATGATCTAAAAATGTTTTTGAAAGAAAGTAACGCATTTGAAGTTTTTTTCAATTCCCAAAGCTTGTTATAAATTTTCTTTGCTTAGAACATGTAATTCTAGTTAACATGACTTTCATCTAGCAAAGAAAAAGGCAATAGTTCCATGGATAGGGGATGGCAGTATTTTCTGAAGTGAGAAATATTTGTTGCAACTTGCCTTGCGATGCTTTATATACAGGCAAATTCATTGCCAATCACAATCTCCAGGATGTTCTCATTTATTTCCTTGAACACCTTTATGTCTAACAGGACAAACACCAAAAGCTGCTTTGGGGAGCTCACTTGGCACTGACAAAATAGAAAATTCTATCAGTGTTTACTTTAATTTTTACTGGTCTATTCTACACATTGTGGCTACACAATACTTTTGCTTCTATACAGCATGTGCCATTGCAAAACTGCCAAACAGGAAGCAAGGCCTGTACATATCTTTTCCTGTTTTGTGATGACCTTGAGTATTTGACCACATTGTAATAATGTCTGCTTTCTGTTACCAAGCACAACCATGATTGTGTATTATGGACAGTTGGTTCCCAAGACGATTATCATAGTTCTGCACCTGAAGACTGTTTGAGCACAGGATACCATCAATTTTTTCTTTATGCATGTACAAATTCATTGCAATCTTCTTGGAGTCAGTCATTTAAGACACATACTTTCTCTTTTTGAAGGCATATATGTCCTTCATGGATACGATGTTGACCATGTCTACAACTTTCCATCCACATACTATTAGCTGGACAAAAATTGACAATTCTATACAATTTCTATACATTACAGCATTAAGCTTCAATGCACTTCTTACCTCAGTCCTTATGGAGTTTGTCCAGGATCTTGTCCTCTTGTGCCAATTGCTGCAGCTTACCTGGTGCTGCCAAATTCAAAGATGGCTTGACACAACTCTACCAACTTGGCTTATATGTAGTTTTAGGGTTTTTCCCTCTTTTGCCAATTCATACAGCATGTGTAACACTGCTAAATTCAAAGACTGCTTATGTGCAGAAAGAAGTTGGCTTTGCTTGCAAGTTAGACACAAAACTTTCAACACCAAGTTCATAATATGTTTGATCAAACTTTGGAGAGTATAAGCAGTGCCATGACTAGCAGTGTGTTGCACACGAGTTTGAAATTGGCGACAAAGTTTAGCTGCATATTGAAAAGGATCATTTGAAAAGATTTCAAAAGAAACTCAGACTTGTCCAATATGGTTCTTATACTAACGTTGATTAGGTTGGAGATAATACTTCTTGGTTTGATCATCTGCTTTATCTTGTATTCCAGCTGGTCTTCAATGCCAAGTTTGATCTAGGTTGTAAGAATCCCACCATGTGAGATCAGATTGTTGTATACATGCTCAAGCACACTAGTAACAGGTCTCTCTGCTACCTGCATTGCCAAAGTAGGACGGTTGTCTGCTCAGGCAAATTGGTTTACCATGATTCAATGTCAACAAAAGTCTCTTCAATTGGTTTGGACATGTCCACGATGGGAATTGTTTTTTTGGAGGGCAGTAATTGGTGCAAAAGTGTGAAGTTTGGCTAAGTCTTTAATGGTGCCAAAACCCAGAACATTGGCCACACAAACATCTGGGTTGCTTTTAGCATTGAGACCTCAGTTTATCTGGACTTCACTTTAACATCCAAGACACCTTCACCTCTGGTGTGAGCATATTCTTGAAGCAGAGCTTGATAAAATATCTCCTTTATTAAATTCATAAACAAAAGAGGTTCTGAAAGTGAACCTAATAGATTCGTACTTTATTGTATTTAAGCAGTGGGGAATATCCTAAGAAGGTAAACTAGACAGACTGATGGAGATCAATTGAAATGATTGGTGATATGTTATGATCACATGTTAGCTGCAGAATAATTGCATGTAGCTGCAGAGGATCTTCCCTAGAGGAAAGTTTACCATTTGTTGGATTTGTCAGAAGAACTACACCCACTAAACAATTTCTATTTACTGTTCAGAATAGTATGATTTTTAGACACTCATTTTACATCAGTCTTTGTCTTGCAAATATTAAGGGAAAGCAAGACTTATCCTGCAGAGGTTAATAGAAATGCAAGAAGATCTAAGAGGCTTTAAAAAAGATTGTATGAGTATAATGAAAGCAAAAAAACTATATGAAGATTATGTTTGTAGCTCTTACTTTTTTTTATTGCTTCTATTTCATTTTGCAGTCGTATATATGTTATTGATGATCCAATACCTTGTGTTGTTGTTTACAGTGAATTGCTGGCAAATGAACGAAGGGACCTCTACTGGGAATTTGTGAGACTCTGGCTTGAATCTGATCATCATCTAGCAGCGACAAATGCAAAAGATTGCTTCCAAGAGATTCTGAAACATGGAAGCTTTCTTCTAAGCGGGGCATTGGGATCATTTTTTGAATTCTCTCTTATTCTTCGATCAGCTTCTCCAAAATTGGTGCTTTACCGGCAGTTAGCGCAGGAATCAATATCATCATTTTTCGTGTCACAGAAAGAGCATGAAGGCAGCAAAAATATTTCTTACTCTGACATGGAAAAAGAATTTGATAGATGGGAATTGAACAGGAACCCAACTGCTCCTGATGGGAAATGCTGCTGGGTCGATCTTGGATCAACTATTTTGTTTGATGTTTCTGAGTTATCTGCCTGGCTTAGCATTCCAAAGGCGTAAGTCATGTGCTGTTATGTTTTAGATAATTTGAAAATTGAAAGAAGAAAGGAATTAAATGTTCAATGCAATAAATGACAGAACTATATAGTTGTTGAGGTGAACTGTATATAACACCTTTTCAGGATATTATGGGTCTGAGATTCCATATGTCATCTTAAAAAGTTGATTGAGAATAATTTCTTTTAATGGCAGTTTGGAAGATTTGACAGAAGAGCCTGAAGTTTTTGATTTCGATCATATTTATCTGGAATCAAACAAGAGAAGTCCTATAGCAATCTTGTATGGAGCTCTTGGGTCGAGTTGCTTCTTAACTTTTCACCAGATCTTAGCCGAGGCATCAAGAAAGGTTTATTTTTATCAATTTAGAAATCATACAGTATGATTTATGCGGAGTTTTTAGTTATAACCTAAAGGAACTAAAGGAAGCATTTTGGGGTCTTGAGATGGTTTTGCTGTTACAAAAATTTGATTTAAATCCATGTACATTTGTGGGTAATACCTATTAGTTTTATTATGGTTTTAGAGGAGTAGTGTATGATGCTTTAAGCACTGATTGCTAAGCCATATGTTTCAGTTATCAGAATTTATGATATAAGACTGAATTGCTGGTGACACAAAAGTTCTGTCATCTGCTAGTGATGTGCTTGGATGATACATTGTGTTCCTCTCTGACGCAGGCTAGTCTGGTTGGATCAAAGTGTAGATGGTACTTATGATCAGAAGCCACTAGAAACAGCTTATAGGTTAAGAAGAATTAAACTACTTCAATTGTGCGACAATTTTATCAGGTCAAAACCTTTAAAAAAATTTATCTTCAAAAGTTTTCCATTTATTTTAGGAAACACCAGAAGACATACTAAATCAAAGTCTTTTGCCAGAGGAGTTCCTTTCATGTTCATTGCAGAAGTCTCTTATATCTGTAGCCATATGGCAAACTTTATAAAGATTAGCATATTTTAAGCTTTGGGATATCTTGTATGCTGTCAAAGACTAGTTGAAATCTATACTATATAATACTCAAGGTTAAAATGAAGTGCAACTATTCTTTGCATAATGATTGGGAATAACTACCAGAAGCAAGTGGTAGTTAGAATTGGAATCCCAACCTCAGATTTTAAAATACGAATGTGTCATGGAAGTGTAGCTGCAGTGATTCCAAAGGTGCATAAACAAAATTGAATTTTTATAAAATTTACTTCTCAATCCTCCTCTTTAACTCAGTACATCTCATTCAGGCCTTTCCTTTCCCTCCTGCTCGTCTTTTTCTTTAGATATGCCATCTGAAGGAATAATGTCACCAAAAATTGCTATGGAGACAATACAAAAGACAAAAAGAATTCATCTTAAAATGCATGTGAGGAAATTTACACTTCAAAAAGCACTGCAAATGAAGCATATCATCCACTTCTCTTTCCAATATATGCTTCATTAATGGGAGCCTGTGTAAATAATTTAAGAAATGTAATGCATACAGTTTTCCTATAAACCTAAGATGTGTAGAATATAATAGTTAGTATGCTTTGATTATAAAAAATATATATATAGAGATAATAATATACACGTGTAGGGAAAAATAACTGAGGACCAATGAAGACTCCATTGGCACAATTTATTCTGAAAGCAAGATACTAGTGGAACATGGTGGATGCATCTCCAGATACATGGGAGGTGTCACAATTCTGCCACTTTGGGACCATGGGGATGCATGAGATGTCAATCCAGAGACCCTTGGCCCAAAACCCTGCAATCCTCGAGCTCTACCTGAAAATCTTGTATTTAACGGTAAAAGAAAAGTGATGCCTAGCTTTCCGCAAGCAGACTTGGAGATGTCAAGGCACCTCACCTGGATAGTTGGGCACCCCAATTGTTTTTGGCTGATGCCCAGTCATCCCTGAGATGGCTTGGGGGATGTTTATGCATCCTTGATTGACTGAGGAACAGTGGGCATTCCCAGCAGTGTCCAACCTTTGAAAATGAAAAAACAATTTTAATTTTTTTCGTATGTTCCATGGTGTTTCGGAGATTTGGATGATGGGATGACATTTTGGGGGCCAGTTTTTGGGGATGACATTTTGGGGGCCAGTTTTTGGGGATGACATGGGGATGGTAGTATGAATATATATTGGGATTTAAGAAATTCATATATATATATATATATATATCAATGTTGTCTGGTTAGGAATATGGATACGGCTGGATACGACATTCATAAAACACACACACACACTAGCTATCCATACAAGAAGTTATTAGAAGATATTTTCATTATTGTAGAAGCAATACAGATACATAATTGATACATATTCAGAAATGTTTATATTTGGTTATAGTTTCATCGTCAAATAGAAATTCAAATACATTGATACAATCATATGTTATAAAAAATGTCATCACTATTCTCTTGCTTTTGGAGTTCTTCATCATTGTGGTGGAAGTAGGTCATGAAAAAAATGTTGGAAAGTGCTGCAATTTGTGAACATTGAACCATACTCTTGGTTTAACATTATTTGTACAAAATTGATCCAATGTTTTTAATAATTTCCTATTTGTTTTAGCCATCTCATAACTTGAGATTTAAATTTTTAAAACTTGTTTTAGCTGACTCACTACAAATATGGGATGATTTTCTTACAAACCCAAATCCTTGTGAATCTAGCATGGTTGGAGACCAAATTTTTTTTTTTTATATATATATACACACACACATAAGTTTAACCATGCATATTGGAGATTGTAAAATACCTGTAAATGTTCTCGTGACTAAGAAAAGCTCACAATTTGGCTGGAAATGTGTTTGCAATTTTTATGTCTATAATTGGATGCATGCTTAGGTTCCCATGACTGCACAAGCCACACAAACCTTGTTTTCTTCCCATGTGATTGGTTAAAATCTTTATTATGGAACAAAGCACAACTTTAATCCATGCCGTGCTCTAGATAATGACAATGTTTGCGAGCATTTGCAACTTGTGATTTTCTTCTACAAATCCTATTCAAAAAAACCTCATGACTATGTAAATGGTGCCCTACTGCCAATGTCCTAAGTGAGTTTCATCCAAATTCATGGTTTTCTGGCCATGACTCCTTAAAAAAATCTCATGATTTTGGAATGTTTTCAAATGCCTTTCTTTTGCTTGCAACCCAAGAACCCATGCAACCTTAGACCTCAGACCTCACTTCTAGTAGTCTTTAATGATCTGTCGTGCCGTATATGTGCTCTATAACTTTGCCACTGTGACATGAATGATTGTGACGCAAGTGACATGTTTAAAATTTCCCCCTTATGTTAGATAATTGGGTGATGCCTTAGGCATCCTTGGCTGTCCTTGAGAGTGAAGGGTTCCCTTGTTCTATTGCAAATGTTTCCTTACATTTTAAGCCGTATAACATTTTTTGGAAAAAATTGGGAAATTGGGGACAAGCAAACTTTCCTTCTTGTCCTACCATTTGGGAAATGTAATGTCTGACAAAGACGTTAGTTTCAAGGTAGGGACATGTCCTATGGAACATATATTATTTTTAATAGAAAATTTGTGTTTAGAGAGAGATGGATAAGTAGCATTGCGACTTTATTAAAGGTGAAGTAGATTCCATTTCTTTCCTCATCCACAAACATATAATTTGAGATGCAAGTGTTGCAGCCCTAAAACAATCTCATCAAAGTTTCTTGAAAAATACAAAGATATCAAGTCTGGAATTTGAATTGATTTTGCAAGTGTCATCTTTCATTCTACGCGTTAGGATGTATGTTAAGGGATATTGAGCTATCTTTGTGCAAGATGCGTTGTGAACTTTCTTTCTCTTAGCCATGTTTCTTCAAAGAATATACAAGTTTTATTAGTATACATATGATAGATTTCTGCTTCTAATATGTGTTGGTATGTTGATAATGTTGCTTTATCCATATTAGTTGTACCTTGGCTTAGTTTATTAAACCAAAGCACAAAACCTTTGTGGCTATGGCCTCTCTAAACCAATCGATCCTTTATAGGCAAGTCATACATCCTTTCTTGAATATTTAAACTTGAATGATATCTCCCTCAATAATGCTTGGATACTTCTAGACAATAGCCTTGTCATTCAATTGAAGATTGTAAGAGAGCATTTGCAATTGCTTTGGTTGATGTAGGCCTCACACAATCCCAAGTGGAAGAGCTTCAAAAAGCTTGGTTTAGGTTGTTTCTACCAAGAAAGAAAACAATTGGGCTGTTATTAGGGATTATAGGATTGTCATTCATGATTTTCCCCCTTTGAGGGGGTCGTGCCATAGATTGTTGGCATGATAAGGTCCATGGGTCTCAATGGGTGGCAATGGCGTCCCCTTTACTTGTTGGAATTGCAATAGTGCTATATGGTCTTCTCTAGGGACTTTTCGGGATGTTATTGCTACCCAAGACCTCATTTTTCTCATTGAGATCCATGAGAGCCTTGCACGGGCTCTTCCACTTGTCAGTAGTTATTTTCGGGTCTTGGCTTTTTGTCATGAGGCTCGTAGATTTGGTGGTATTCATGGTTTAGGAGGGGTGGCTTACCTCATTTGTAATAACCTTAGGTGGAGAGTTTCATTGATAGCCTTTGATGTGCACTCTAGATACATGTGGCTCTAGTTTCATGGGGGGCCTCTTCCTTGTTGAGATGTCTTCATTGCTGTGTGCTACTTCGCCTTGTCTCATCTCCATTTGTCATTCACATTGATGGGGAGGGATATGTGGACCTTTGTCTTGATATTTCCAAATACTCCATAACTAGTGATATCACTATTTTGTGTGACTTTAATGCTCGTATTGGGATCCACCAGACACCCATTCATGATCTTACAAAGGATCATTTATGTCTACATGAGATGGATCCGTAGGAGTTTGTTTGACATTGAGTTTTTATTGATGGGAATATTGCTGCTATGGCCTATGGGAGACACCTCCAATTAAGGGAATCTCAAAGCTTTCTCATTCTCAACATGTTCTCTTTCTTCCTTGACTTTGATAGGTTCACTTGCTTTCCTCATGGAGTTGGTGCAAGCATTGTGGACTATGTTCTTACTTGTGGATCCCTCATCCCCCACATCCATGGTTTCCTTATTTCCCCCATGCTCCCACTTGCTGACCATGCTGCCTTGACCTGTTATGCCTTGCATAACCACCCCATTTTGTTTTGGTCAAAATGGGTCCCCCTTCTGTTTCTTTTGTCCTTGGTGTTCTTGTTCGGGTCTTAGGAGTTGTTTCTTTTTCTTCTAAGTCCTGGTTTTCTTTGTTTTTCGGGTTCGGGTTTCGGACCGACACTGACACTTGTTACTTTCCAAAGTATAAGCTTCTGTCTGCGTTCCGATCCTAATCCTCGTGCTTTGCCTTGTCTTTTTCTTTGTGTGTTGGAGTCGGGTTTCGGATCGGAACCGTTACCTTGCACCCTTCAAGGTGGAAGTTCCTGTTTTTTGTCCCGATCTCGACTTTCGCTTTTCTCCCTTGTGCGTTTTGCTTTTGTCGGAATCGGGTATCGGGTCGAAACCAGAACCAAGAACTTTTCAAAGTTATTGTTCCTGTTTCCATCCCGATCCCAAATTTTGACTCTCTTTGTGTTTTTTGGGATCGGACTTCGGACCGTGACTTGCATTAAGAATTTTTCAAAGTTCTTGTTTCATCTCTTGACCCGATTCTGATTCACGCTTTGCCTCGTTTGTTTGTCGGGTTTCAGACCTCAGACTTTTGCTTGAACTTTGCACTTTTTGAAAGTTCGGTGTCATTTTGTGTCCCGATCTTGACTCTCGCTTACCTTCGTTCTTGTAGCTCGCATTTATGACTTTTGCCTTGATCCCGAGGCCTGACTGACCCGCATTTAATGTCTAACCATTCGCACGTGCGAACGAGTTTTTATTTTGCTGCTCCTCGATTTTCGTCCATTCTGCCTTGTACATTTTGACGGAGCGAGCCAGAGTGACGTCGAGAGATAGGGTTTGAGGAGGTGCTTGGATTTGTCGCCATGTTGTCAGATTCTTGGTTGCGTCTGGAGGTAGGGTTTTTTGTTGCCTTGCGTTTGTCCTTCGTTTTGTTTTTGCCTGCATTTTCGTTGCTCTTTTTTCGCGTGTTTGTTTTCTTGTTTTCTTTTTCCGCTTGTTTGTTTGGTTTGTCTGCGTTTTCCTTCGCATCCTTTGGTGCACTTTCTTCTTTGGAACCCTTTGGTCCATTGGGCGTTTTGTTTTCCTCGCTTTTGTTTTGTTTTTCTGCTTGCAAGATTCTTTGTTTCGTTGTGCCCTAGTTTTCTAGGGTTTTGCCGTACCATCGGGTCGAAACTGCGTTTGAATTGATAAATTTCAAGTTTCGACTGTTTTAAATCAAAATATTGATCCTGACAACAACCCGATCCCGAAGGCATGATTTCATGATATTGTTACATCTATTTTTGCCTTTGTTATTGTTGCCGTGTTATTTCTGATTCCCGCATGTATTTCGGATTCGGGAATTGAAATTGCACTTAGGGTTTACCACTATTTGAGTCTAGTTCTTTCACTTGCTTCGATCTCGACTTCCGATGTTCTATCGGGATCATGTATCAGATTGTCAACATAGAATGCTAAAGGTTTTTGACTAATTACCACTCCATGTTCTAGTTCCGATCCCCGCATTACCATTGGGATTAGGTATCGGATCAACACCTAACCTTTGACGGATCATTAAGTACCATGACCTGGTGTTAGCCCGATTCCAACTTCTGACATCATGTCGGGATTGGGACTCATAATTGACATTTTTTTCACAACGCTTAATGACTGGTCCAAAGCAAAACCCTGATTCCGATTCCCAATATCTTATTGGGTTTGGAACTCAGGAAGTTACTTTCACTTGATTCTCACCATGGGTCCGGTTCCAAACCACAACCCGACTCCGACTTCCGATTCATCATCGGGATCAGAACTCGGAGGGAAATTTTCAATGACTGCGTTTGTTAACTACCACTACTTAGTGATGGCTCGATCCCGACTCCTGACCACATTGTGGGATCAGATTGCGGATTGACATTGAACTTCTTTGCCACTATAGGTGTGGGTGTCGGGTCATGACCCGATCCTGACTTTTGACAGAGTTCAGTTTTGTGCTTAAGATGGTTAAGTTCTTGGTTCTGTCCCGAACTCAAAACTCGAAGATGCTCAATTAATTGGTTGGATGGGATTTTGGCTTGAATACATGGTGATATAATATGAATGCTTGTGTTTAAATTGCTCCTCATATGTCTTTTCATTGCCTAATAATTGTCAGTATTGCAAGATAACTAACAAATGTCCGATTCAGAAGAGAAAGTGCCCACTGAGGGAACTTCAGAGGGAACATCAAAGGGAACAAGAGCTAAGAGGTTAAGGCCAGAACAAGTGCCTCTTACAATGAAGTATAAGTTCCAAGGGAACCCAGTATCCTCTAAGTTCGGGTTTGAGGTTATGAATATCATTGATACACTGGTGGGGCACATTTATTTGGACTAGTTTCGCACAGATACCTTTTCAGACAATGCTACCCCGAGGGCAAAGAGGATTGCAGAGTCTGGGTTAGCTCATGTAGCTAGTTTTCCCATTGCTGTGCAATGTCCTGAGTTTATCCTCATTGCTGCACAAACATATAATCCTGCATTGATGCACAGGGTAATGTAATAATTGATTTAACCCCAGCAATGATTAGACACGTTTTTGACCCTCCTGCTTATCCCAATCTCAAGATTATGAATGAAGTTGAGGCACTTGGACTCTGGGCAAATGATGTGGAAGGGAACAAAAAACTTATCAACAAATGGTGGCTTAAGATAGAGAAGAAGGCACTGAAGAAGTTGCCAACTAATCCCAAGAGGTCAGACTTTTCTGAGGATATAGGGGATATGATCACATTACTGACTAGAATATTTGGCAAACAAAACTCCCGTGTCTTTGAACACTGGATGTTTCCATTCATCCAACTGATTCTAGACGGGAAACAATTCTTAGATTGGGGGCAGATTATTTCAGATAATATTCATGACCAGCTTTTGAAAGTAACAGAAACCAAGACATTCTATATGTCTTCATATGTCATTTACTGTGCTGCAAGGATGGGACAGTTTCCCAGATTAAATACTAAAGGGTCAATGAATGATGGCCCAGATCAAAAGGTCTGGGAATACTATGACTAGCTAGAGCTTAAGGAGGCAGAGAAACATTTTAAAAGAGTTAATGATGCATTTTTGTATGCTGGTATCAATCAGCTCATAGGTGATATTGGTTTCAGATTATCAAGAGAGGCTATGGAATTCATTTGAGAGTGGGGATATTGGTTTATTCAATACCCCAAGTCCATTTATTTCAGATTGTTTGGTTATGATGGTCACCCGTTCAAACTACCAAGGTGTTGTGGTGATAGATGGGTCTTGATGGAGTTCGCTCGTTAGGTCGTGGATGTAAATGTCAAGTTTTCTGCACAACATAAGACTTGTTGCCATTCTTTCCCAATGCAATTGGGGTTTTATTCTTGTTCTTCTTCAGTAGTAGCTAAAATAGCAACAAAAGAATTTCAGTTCTTGAATTTCTAGTAGCATACTTACAGGAAATTCTTTGATCCAAGGAGAAAAATGTATGGGCTGTATGCTTCTCAGTTTCCCCATCATCAGCCACTTCTCGAGGACTTTTGGTCCAACCTTCAGGATCAGTTTGAAGTGAGAAAAAGGGGGTGTGGAAGATTAACAATTCCCCAGATGAGAGATTTTGAGGTTAAAACGGATATTCCAGAAAGCACTAATGTCGATAGGATCACACTTGATCCTCGATATGAGATGGATAAAGTTGCCACTAAGAATTTGGAGCCCATCAATTGGATGGAAAAAGAGGAAACTAAGATTCGTAAAATATCACGGGTAGTGGTGGACAAAAGTTTGAAATGGATTGAGCTTCGGTTAAAGCAGCCAAGAGTTAAGGGTTCAAAGAAAAGAGGTTCTAGCAGTGAACCTACTTCCCCCACATAAAAAAAATAGTATAAAAGATTGAAGAAAGGTGTTGTAGTAGTGGAGGTAGCTACGGAAGAGCCTCCCTTAACATGAGAGCCTCCCCAAACAAAAGAAGAAGTTTCGTTGAAATAGATTGATGAAGCTTTGCAAAATGCTAAATTCATTTGTGAGGCGGCTGCTGCTGGGGTCATTTCAGGATTGGTTGCCACACCTTTGGCTGCTGTACATCCTGGGGAGGTAGTTTCTGAAGAAGGATCTTCTGCTGTCCCTTCACAAACCAAGGACACTACTCGTATTGTGCCATCAACATCAGGAACAACATCTGTTGAAGAGGAGAGGCCCCCTGTAATTGATGTAACAGAAACCTGTCTCCTTAGACTCTGAAAGAACTCTGTCTCAGGAAGGAGAAAGAGTAGAATGGGAGGAATACCTGGAGAAGGTTGAGGAAGAGCTGGGAGAAGAAGAAATTGGATTTGAGCCTGGAACCCTATATGGTGAGGAATTGGAATTGAATGAAGTGTTGACTGAGAAAGAGCAGCAAGAAATAATGGAAAGTGCCTAAAGGCTAGTTGCTAAATAGTTGGCTCAAGAAGAAGAAGAGCAAAGAAAGAAAATTGAAGAGCTAGCCTGGGAAAAGGAAGCTGCTGAGGCACTAAAGAAAGCTGAAGAAGAGGCTCCTGCCTTAGAAATTGGAACTATAGAAAAAGGCTGAACAAGATAAAGCTGCAGAGGAAGAACTCCGTGCACAAGAATTATAATAGTAGAGGTTTAAAGATGAAGAGGAGGCTGCATGGAAAGAGGAAGAAATGAAGAACATAGAAGAGATTAGAGCCCAAAATGAGAGAATGGAGCAAGAACGGTTACAAAAAGAACAAGAGGATCAACAAAAGGCTTCTTCTCAGCAAACTGTTGAGTTAATTTCTTCTACACCTCCATCCTTAACACCTCCTAGTGTTCAACAAATGACTACTCAGCCAGCTGCTCCCACTTGGCTCAAGCTAAATCTGGAAAAGAAACAAGTGCAAACTCAACCAGTGACATGGGATGAGATGGTAGTGGAGATTGACAAAGTGAAATCAAGGAAGAAACCTTGTGCTGTGCATTCCACAAAGTTGAATGATGAGGGAGATTTGGTAGCAGAAATTGCTACCTGTTGTGACCTTTTCACACATCGCCCCATTGCAAATGGGGACCCTTCGTTTTTTTGCTTTTTGGTTTTGCTTTGGCGTCACAACTGCTTATCACCAGTGTTTTTGCAATGAGGAGTTTAAGTTTTGGAATGGTCACTCGAGTCGAGTAAAAGAATTTGAGCCTGGATCATCATGCAAGTGTCACCATCATGCTTAGGAGGCCCATGAGACGAAGATTGACTGTCGTTTCAGGCAATTCTGACACCTCCTACTTTTTAGGGTTTTCACCCCAGGCCCCCTATTTTTTAAGACCTACTTTTTTGGCACTTTTGAGCAATTATGAGATCCTTATTTTTAGGGGGCTATTTTTAAAAAGTTGCTATTTTTGAAAAGTTTCTATTTTTTCAGGGTTTCTATTTTTGGAAAGGTCCCGAATTTCGAAAATCCACTCAGAAGTTCGAAAAACTCAACAAAACTCTCTGAAAATCGATTTGAAATTTTTATGAAAAATAGTGAAAATTTTGAAAAAAGTTAAAAATCTGGAAAAATCATTCGAAAAATCACAGAAAACTGAAAAAATCAGTCAACAAATCTGGAAAATTCATGGATAAATCTGAGAAATCATGGCAAATCTGTCTGAAAATCATGGCAAGAATTCATGGAGGTGTGGAAAAGGACTGAAATTCATAACCAGCATGAAGAAAGACGGACAAAATAATGGCAAAGAGCTTCAGCCAGAAGAAGTTAATGGCATGGCTGAAGGTGAAGTCCGCCCAGCCTTGAACAAATTGAGTGGCAAGCACATGAAGAAAGTCCGCTCAAAAGAAATGGCAAAGAAATGTGCCAAGTCTGCCCTTGGCAAGGCCATGAAGAAAGCGCCCAACACAAAGTGAAGTGGCAAGGAAATGTGCCAAGTCCGCCCTTAGCCAAAACATTAAGTGGCAATAAAACATGCCAAGTCCGACCTTCAATGGCCAAGTAAGATGGCAAGTCTGCCTTGGGCAAAACAAAAGATGGCTCAACATTTGAATGAAATGGCAAGGAGAGAGATCAAGTCCGCCCTTGAGTGGCAAGACACAAGCCCAAGTCCGCCCTTGAACAAAATGAAAAGTGGCTTGAGAAGAGGTAAAGTCCGCCCAGCAAAGGAAAGTAAGATGGCATGGAAATGTGTGAAGTCCGCCCTTGGATGCAAAAAGGAATGGCTGGGTAAAAGGCAAAGTCCGCCATGAGAAGTAAAGTATGGCATGAACAAGAGGTAAGTCCGCCCCATGTAAAGAGGGAAGAAATTAAGACAAGTCCGCCTTGGAAAAAATACATGGCTAAGCAAATGGAAAGTCCGCCATACCAAGAATGATTGAGGGAAAATTAAAATTTTGCCTAAGTGTGGACATTGGAAAATTTAAAAATATTCTTGGCACTTTAAAAATTCGCCATACTCGGAGATAAGAAATATTTTTTCTAAGTCCAACATTTATATGTCCAAAACATTTTCGCCTGAGACTTAGGATAGAAAGAAAATTTTGGCCCAAATAAAATTGGACGGCAAGAAAATTATGGCCAAATAAAATTGGACGAAAGAAAATTATGGCCAAATAAATTGGACGGCAAGAAAATTATGGCCAAATAAAATTGGAAAGTTATGGCAAAATAAATTTGTAAAGAAAAAAAATTTGCCTAAGGCAATGGCAAGAACTGCCTTACATATGAAATGGAAGCCTCCAAAGTCCGCCATAAGGAATGGTGAGAATGTCCGAACAAGAGGAAAGTCCTACCTTGGCACTTAGAAAAGAGACAAAGCACATGCAAAGTCCACCATGGAAAAGTGTTCACGAAGTCCAACTTGGAGAGAGAGAGTATGGCAAACAATGAGAAGTCCGATTTTGGGAGATAGACATGAAGAGTTAAATATGGAATATACTCGTGCCAAGTTGAAAATGACGAAGAGAAGTATGAAGTTTGCTTTAAATTCGACACAAAATTCACTTTGATATCAGGAGAGAGAGTGTTAAAAATTTCAGCATGAGAGAGAAAATCTGAATAAATTTGTTTTATTTTATTGCAGGTGGATGACTACACAAGGCGAATCTTCAAAGGAGAAAATGACAAAGAAAGTGTAAAGTTCGACTTGAAGGGAGATGAAAGAAAACTTGGAAGTCCACCCTTGCACATCGCAAGACCAACGGGAAGTCCGCTAAGAATTTGGCATCATGAAGACAACAACAGGCACATCGTCAAGTACATCCAACTTACGCAAGCCAAATTCAAAATTGAAGACAAATTGACCGACGAAGTTTATTTGAGCACAAAAATGGCCAAAATCTTGAAGGTATTACAAAGTAGCCAAAATTTGGCTAAGTATGGAAATTCTCCACAGAAAAAGTGCCAATTTCCTCCATTGTGGCGAAGGCACAGGGGAGTTCCTCTCCAAATTCGAGGCACTTGAAGAAATTCCAAAGCAATCCGGAAAGAAAGACTTAATAACTTCAAGTCTAAATAGGTGCTCCAAGGCAAGGAGGGAAGAAGAAGCCAAAGTAATCCAAGATCAAAGTGCAAAGGACAGAAAATATTCTAAGGCAAGAATATGGAAAAAGAACAAAGTGACCAAGGAGGACATCCAACCTACTGAAGTGGCGCCTCGACCAATCAGATTGTTCCAAGTCAGCACATCCATATTCAACAACTTTCTATTTTATTTGTTGGTTCATATTTGGTAAAAGGGACAAGTGTCCTCAAATGTAATTTTCTCATTGGTCGAGAAGGAGTTAGTTAGGACAAACCCTAATTAGGGTTTCATTTTGTAATCTCGGCCGTTGATCCTGAATTAATCTTGGCCATTGAACTGTAATTGGGGAGCCTATAAATTGAGCTCACCCCCTCATTTGTAAAGCATGGGAGCATGTTGCAAAACATGTTAAGATAAGTAATTGTTGTAAGATTGCCAAAGTAATAAGTAATGCATGCATTGTTCTGATGGTGATTACTTCTCTTATTTTGGAGTTGTTATGGTTCTTATCCCTCATCATAGTTTAGATTTCATTTCATGTATGTTAGATGAATGCAAGATTTGATAAGTATTGATTTATGGTGAAATCTTTTGCTCATACTTTCTTTGAATGGATGATTTTCATTCAATGCGTAAAGTTATCCTGAGCTTATTTTGTGGACGCTTAACTTTTGTCTAGATAAATATTGTCCAATTTGGTGGTAGTTATTCATGACGTGAAAATCATAAGCACATTCCCTTGAAGATTGCACCCCTTTGTGTAGTTGTCGTTGAGCGTGGCGAAGCAAAGCGTGGTTATGGGTTCCACCAAGTCAATACCGTCTCTTGGATTCTTAGGAGTAGATTAGAACTTCTGAACCCTTATCTCCTTTTTAGTTTGTTTGATCCATGACCCAAACAGTAGAGCTTCATTGTCTAGACCTTCATTGTGAATTGAACAGGCCTAGCGTAAGTCCATTTGTGTTACCGGCATAATCACATCAAACCACAGAGCTCATCCACACCTAACTGAAACATTGGAATTGCCATATGATCTTTCTTGCAGTCTTAGCATACGAGGTAGTTTTTCAAGAGGGGATAGAGCGTCTTTGACACTTTATTCTAGAATGTTTGTTGTGTCATAAAACACGCATCAACACTACCCCTATTGCTGATAAGGATAATAGAGAATTACAAGCTGAAGATTATCAAATAAGCACTGTCAACTTGGGAAAACATATAAGAAATCAGCAAATAAACCTGATTGATATTGTTGCCACCACCACCAAGTCAAGGTTAATCAAGGATAAACAAGCTAAAGATGAGCTTAAGACTCAAGTTGGAAAGATGAAAGATTTTCTGAAGGAGTTAATTACATCCACTCCTGAGCAGCCCACACCATTGGAGCCCCTTGTTTTGATGAGTCGCAAGGAGGTGGATGGGTTGAATGAAATGAAAAAGAAGGCCACCTATTTTGACAATTGGTTTAATGTCTTCAAGTTTGACATGGATAAACATTTGGATGAAGGCTTTAAACACTATTATGCAGGCCTTGCTTTGGTTAAAACAATAGAAGAATCTATAAGGAAATGGTGGGGAGAGGAAGAAAAACTCAGGCAGTACTTGGGAAAGCTGAAAGTGATTGCTAAAAGTTCCAATGAAGAGTTGGTCCAGTCACAAATTTTGGATGATGAAAGCCCTGAGTATATTTCAAAAGCTATTAATGTGTCTGTTTTTAAAACACAAAATCTTATTGAACAAAGAATAGCTATGCTCAAGGGCATTCATGAAATATGGGAACACGCACGTATCTTTGAGGAAATTATTGCAAAAGTCACGGATAAAACTTTACCTCCGGATTAGAGACTTGAATCATTGGGAGAAATAAAAGATGCTTGGGAGGTGAGACTTAATAAAATAATGAAAGAAGGAGATATTGTTGAGTTGACACTCATGGATAGGCTGTTGGATATCAGATGTGACATGTGGTGGGCAATTACAAACATCGGTCAGCTAAGAGAAATTGTTGCTGCAATGGAGAAGAAATTCGAGGACTCAAAGTTTAAAGCTGACTGGGTCGATGGACCTGATGATAATACATTGAAACAAATTTTCTAGAACTATGATGAGTATCATGGGATTTCTCATGAGGATGACAAGTAAAAACTGTTTCAGGTACCTTTTTGAACAGCAGCACTTTCATGATAGTTTTGAGCAGATGGATGACTCCAGATCAGTTTTGGTGAGTCAGAGATAAAGCATGGTGGTCACCAGAGAAAAGAGTTGGAACTCACGATCAGAATTTTGATCGAAGAAGAATGTGGCGTACCTTTTCAGCACCTATAGTTTCATCAAAGATAAACACTCGGAGTTAACTGGGCGTCCCTATAATTGTGGATCTGGGCCCTAGATTGTGGATCTTGATTTTTGATAGGAGAGATTGATGCTAATTCTGTCTATAATTTAGAATTCTCTCCTCATTGTAAAGGTCAGTTAATTGAAGTTAGATTGGCTACCTAAAGAGAGATTAAATACAATTTTACAGTTTTTACAACTTTGATGCAAGATATTTAGATACTTTTACAGTTTTAATATAAGTAGTTTTATTTCAAAAGTTTGTTAAGTTTAACAATGATGTTGATAAACAATGGTCATTCGTATGCTAGTGCATCTTGCTGCACATAAATGTTTCTTATTTGATGGAAATCAATAGAAGACTCAGAATTTGAAACCATTTTATTGCATTATCTGTGGATGATATTTCTTGATATTTGTTGATTTGTTAATTCTGGTAATGAGCTTGTAGTATTTGTTATTGAAAAGGTTTAAAAAAAAAACTGATGGTGAATGATTGTATGCTCTGAATCTGCACTGAGAATAGATGCAATGGTATGGATTGTTTCATAAATTATGTTGTCCTATGGTTTTAGTTGATTAGGAAAAAGTGCTCATTATAAGGATTATATGTCTGAATTAAAAGAAATCTGTATTCATGTTTGCTGTCCTGAGCCTTGACCAATCTTTTGCTGTTTATTTAAACCCCCCAACATTAAATTACTTTGTATTATCCAGTTTGTACTCGTTTACCGGCAGGCCCTTTGAATATTATGGTTGCATGGACCATTGTATAAAAATAACACAGTTGAGAACCAACTACAGAGACTTTGGAAGATAGGTGGTTTTAGATCATTTGTCTTTTTCAGGAGAAATAGAGTAGAGATATTCTGTTTTAACGTTGCTGTGTTACTTTTGACCATCAACATGACCTTCAACCTTTAGTTTATTCTCATTCCTTTTACATGTCACCCAACTCCCCCACCACATACCTAAACGCTAGACACATCGCTATCCACTTTGTTGATGATTGTATACTTTCTATTCATGCCATCTCTCTCTTCTTTTGCTTAGATTCTATCCCCTCTATCTTCCTAGCACCAATTCCATGTATGAATTCCTTCATCAACCCCTTTGGGATGCTGCCCTTGAGTCTTGTCCCCACACTATGCAATGCCCTAGGCCTCCTTCCCTCCATGGGTCTTGTCCTATAAACTGGTGGTTTGATGATGATTGCAGATCTCTTCGTCAAAAGCTTTGGTTTTCCCTATCACACGACTCTCCTTCCATATCCTCCATTTGTAGGGAGTATCATTGTCTTTTGTGCTGCAGGAAACACGAGTTTCTAACTTCTCAATGACTTGCTCTCCTTGCTGATCTTCACCATTCCTCCAAGATCTTTTGGTGCACTCTTCTTCCTAGAAAAACTAAAAATATAGCCTCCTAACATTAGCTCCAATGCATGGGTTTCGTATGCTAGCTCTCTTTACGATGTACCCAACCAACCTACTATCATGGTTCCCACCGCACTGACATCTTCTACCATTTTCTCCATGTACAATCTAGAGGGCTATTATGAAGTTACATACAAGCAAATCAGCATATTACGGAGGCCTCCAAGCTGAATTTGTCAAATACGATGTGGATCCTTTGCGCCCCTCCCCCCTCCTCCCTCCTCCGCCCCCCCCGCCCTGGCAAAACTCTTTAATGAGGTGGTTTGTTCTAGCTTTTTGCAATCTTGGTCTTAGCATATAATTCATCCTATTCATAAATTTGAAGATCATGTCTATCTTGGTAACTATAGGATTATCATGATTGGATATACATTTGCCAAATTTAATGCCCTAGTGTTGGACATGCAGTTTTTTGAGCACTTAGAGAGAGGTAATTTTAGAATTCAGGGGCAAGCCAACTTTAGGAGAGATTATTAGATCATTGACCACATCTTTACCCTTTGAGGTATTATGGAGGAGGCTCATCATCGGTCTTCCATAGTCTTTTGTTGTTTGATAGATTTTAAGATGGCCTTTGACTTTGTTTTGAGACACTTGATTTTCTAGAGGATGTACAATGCTGGTATTTTTGATTCTCTCATTATTGCAGCTTGGAGGCTTTATGAGACAATTATTGGGTAGTTCCATACTTCTGACTTTGTCAGGAGTACCATTGGGGTCAAACATGAGTTTCCTCTTACCTCAATCCTCTTTAGCATTTACCTTGATGAGTTGGAGGTGATTCTTTGGCAGCATACTCATAGTGGTGATGGTTGCATTTGACATGAGGTGGTTATAGCCATTCTATTTTATGTAGATGATGTTCTCCTTGCTCATTTGCTTAAGTCTTATAGCGGCAATTGGATGCCCTGGCTTAAACTTCGCCAACTTGTGGGCAACCTTTGTATGATTATTTAACATCTCTAAATGTTTTCTTTCCAAATTTTAGTTCTTCTACAAGGTAGTAGCTTTGGAAATTTCTTTAACTTACACATACTTGGGGGTCTATTTTTCTAATCCCTCCTTAGCATGAAGCTTGCTTCTCATTCATGCCTTTGCAAGAGTTATGCTTCTCTATTTTGGAGCATCAACGTTTCCAAATCCACTTCCAAGATATCCCTTCTAAGATGCGTTTGTTTACCATCAACAAGCTTACTATTATATATGGATTTGAGGTTTGGGGGCCTAGCTTGGGATTCATTTATTGGGATTGTATTGATTAGGTCTAGACTCTCATGTTTTAGGTGTGTGATCCATTGCAAGCAAATTGTTCCTTGGAGTTTTGGTTGAGTTTGATGCCTAGGCATTATATCTCGAGACTATCTTTTGGCTTACTCTCTACATCTACAAACTTAGATCCATGGGGAATTCAAGTTATGGTCATGACAGGTATCCATAATTAGCTCTTCGTTCTTTTGAGCTGATTGCTTCATTGGGTTCTGTTAAGTTACATCATTGTTGGTACTTTGAGATTAGGCTGCTCCTTTCTTTCAATACCTCTATTGATAGGCTCCCTCCTTTCATATATTCTTTGGATGCTCCTACATGGCTCCTTCCTTTGAAGGAGAACATCACTAGCACTACTAGGAGGGACATCTATAGACTATCATCCATGTAACTTGAATCTCCCCTCCTATGCATCTCAACTCGAAGCTTGCTTTTTACATAGAACATTTCTTATAGGTGGAAGATGCTATCTTAGGTTGTCCTCAGTATATCTAATGCCATTGTTCTTAGGGCTTGAGGCTTTTCCTTGGCCAATTGAGGGTATATTCTCACTTGTGTGTTAAGATGGATCATCATATGCATCGCCTAGACTAGATTTGTTGTTGTTGCTTCCTCTAGCAGGTGGAGTCCGAGGAGCATTTCATCCTCAAATGCCCCATTTACCTTCAGATCCAAGGGAGATGGTATTACCTCTACAGGGACTTAGGCAACAATCTCTCTAATTTCTTTAGATATTTGGACAAGCTTTGCTTGGCCTTTCATCTAGAGGAGTTCGTCATTCTTGGGCATAGATCCTTGAACGGGGTCTCTAGGGATCCTAGAGCCTTGAGGTTGATCACATCCTTCTTGTTCATGAGATTGATAGCTTTAAACAGTCTTTAGATACCACTACTTCATAGATCGACAAAGGCAAGCTTGTGAAATGATGTCTCTCACAACTTCTACCTCAACACGTTCCCCCTCATCACTGCGTTTCTACTTCTTCTTGGCAGCGTGGTTCAACTCCTTGTCAATGACATATGTCTATTCCTGGCTGACCACTCCAACCATGGGGACACTCACATATTATGAGCTTCTTCACTAATATTGAAGTTACTTCAACCTTGGATGTTAGGTGTGATTCTAAGGGAAATTCCTTGTTTGGCTCTCTTAGCCTTAGACACTCTCCAATGAGCACTATTAGATCTTGTATCAGCCCCTTCACAATGATCGATGATGACAACAATGGCTCCTCCATTTGTGGTCCGTATTGTGATAGTCGATGAGACCTTCTTTCTCTAGTACTCAACTTATGCTCTTTAGGGTTCTAGCTTTTCCTACTTGGCTATTTGTATTGGTTTCTTGACCGCCTATGTTGGTGGTCCCCTGCTGTTCTATATTTTGTTTTTGGTTCTTCCCTATTGTGTGGCCTCTCTTAGATTCTCCTCCTAGAACTTTCTTTGTAAACTAGTGTACTCTTGAGTCCCATTGGCCTACTTTTGGTCATATGTGGACATTGATATAATTTCTATACTTTCTTTCTTTCAGTGTTGAAAACAAACATCATTTTGACCATAAGGGCTTATAATATCTTTCTTCATATAAATTTGATGTTTCTAAGTTGTGTAAATGGAGCTGAAATGAATGATACCATGATTCAAGTGGTACACTCAACTTGTGATGACAAAGTTTATGCTTTTTTTGTAAAATTTCCAATGCATTTCTAGAAACTTATGTACGGTTGTTTATTTAGTTTAAGTAATCATTTGTTGGTTTGCACTTTCATTTTCATGATTTTAAGGTGTTGATTTCATATCACAATAGCCTCATCTGGCAAGCTTTGAAGCTTCCAATTTGCACAAACTTTTTTCCAAAGACCATTAACCTGTTAGAATTTTCACCTTGAGTTTCTCAGTCAGTATTCTCATAGTGATAGCACAACAGTGACAGTGGCAGATCTGGACCTGTGTGCAGCTAAGAAATCAACATGGAGAGGATGTAGTTATATAGGAGAATAAAACCCAGCAACATAGGGAGTCTTCTTTGAAATTAACACCTGTCAACTATTTGAGATTTAGTGGTTTGTGGATGTAACTTAGTCTCAAATACTTAGATTGTGAGTTATTATTTGTTAGACTAGATTGATTGACTAGTCGGACAAGTTGATTGATCAGTCAATCTGAGTGTCACTCCAAGAAGTTGTAAACTTAACTTGGAGCTTTACTTGGCATTTCTTCTAGTTTCTCTTAGAATCTTAGAGCACTTGGCTATTTAAAGGGCACATATTCTATTTTTAATCATCATGCATATAGAGCCTCTTTTCTGAAATCTAATTCCTAGGCAGTGTGTTTCTTTTCAAATTTAATGAGAATATAATTGCAGGTTTGAAGTTCAATCATGTCTATTCACTATTCACTTTGCAGCAGCACATGTTTGTAGATTAGCATAGTTAGAGATTATTGTTTTGATTGAAGTTTTTGTTTTTTAAGCTTCCTACTTTTAGGATAAATTTTTTTGAGTGTAGAATCTGCTTACCACAGTCTGAAAATTAACGTAGTATTAGATCATGTAATCTGAAATCTTCTAGATCTCTGTAAGGAGTGGGCTGCTACTTTTGAGAGGGAGCCGTTGGGGGATTTCAGCTGGTATGATGCGCTTGTTAGATTCCTTGAGAAGTGAGAATCGAGCCAGGATCTGATGTCGGTCGTAGATCACACACAATTCCAAGTGACAGATGATCGAAGATCAAAATAGTAGAGTGGAGATAGAATCTGAATAAGAGAGAAAATAAGAGACAATGCAAGAGAATTTGAGAATACTCTCGTCACTCTCACCGAATGAGTCACCAAACTAGTGAAGGTGAGAGGATAGTGCTATATATATAGCAAAATAAGGGCATAGACATCCAAGAGGTGCATTAACTCCTACTACCCGTAAAAGGTGGGAGGTTTTACCTACTTGGTAAATGCCAAAACAAGAGGAATAACCTCCTCAGGTAAGGACAAAATAGAGGCTATGAGAGGTCGCACATAAAGCCAAAAGAGGGTGTGTAACCCAACTACCCCATAACCCACTCAGGTAAAGACATAATAGTGGTTATGAGAGGTGTCACAACAAGCCAAAAGAGAATGTATAACTCAACTACCCATGTGTGGGAGAGAGTGACACATGTAGCTGATGTATTCTGCCATGTGTCCTCATATTAACAACATCTAATAAACCTAAACAAGCTTAAATAATATGTGTAGGAAACATGAAGTACTCCTAACATAAGGAAAGTAAAAATTCTATGCTAACAATGTTTGTTTCAATGACTGAAGCAATCTAAACCTATGAGAGGGTGTAAATCTGAATTATTCCTGGTTGATCTGTTTGGTTTTAGTGTGTTCAGGAGCTGCAAGTATGATTAGTCTTTGTCTCAGAGAATGTGACCATCTAGAGATTGCTTCCAACTTTACGCCTTGGAAGTGTAGATTGCATATGCTATTGAAGAAGGATGATCTTTGGAGTTTTTTTGGAGACCAAGGTTGTAGCTCCTATCAACCTTGTTCAGTTGGCCAAAGTTCAAACATATCAAAAAGTAACCTAAGGCAAAGTAAATCATCCTAGATTTGGTGAAGGACCACTTGACCCCTTCCGTTGTAGAGAAATCGATGGCAAATGAAATGTATGATGCTTTGATCGACCTTTACCAAACTATGAACATTTCTAGAAGGATGCTACTAAAGAACACACTCAATGCCATGTGCATGAATGATACAAACACTATGGCCAATCACCTTATGAAGATTACTGCGCTTTGAGATCAGCTTGCTGCTATTGAGGGGGATTGATGAGTTGGTGCCCATCACTATAAATTGACCCTCCACATCTTCGGATTTGTTTTTTTGAGGTGTTTGCGCTCATGAGAAGCCTCTCACTTTTGAGAAGCCTCTCACTTTTGAGAAGCTTTGGAATGATTTTATTTAGGAGTAGACTAGTTTGGAGGTTATTTTTGCTATAGTGGAAGAAAGTTAGAACTTAGCCCTCTTTTGGAAGATAGAGAAAGGTGGTAAGAAAGGAGAGCTTGAGAAAATGGTCAAAAAAGGAAAACGGAAGATTCTAGTTCTTTTCAACAGGTGAAGAAAGACTTGAGTCATATAAAGTGTTTCAAATTCAAGAAGGATGTCCACTATGTTTCTAGTGTCTTGGGAAGAAGACAAAGGGCAAGCGATAGTAGTAGTAGCAAAAGCATTTTGCAGGGAGTGTAGAAGCTTCAACAGTGGATGAGCTTTCATCCAAGCTTGGGAAAACCTTCTCCATGGTGTTGTGCCTATCCACTAACATCATTTTGGTGTAGGGTGGTATGTGGATAGTGGAGCATAAAAAAATAGAATCTCGGAACAAAAGGCAAGTGTACAAGGGGAGCTTGGTGATGATGCCACATACTCAGTTATAGGGTTAGGATTTGTTTCCTTCTGCATGACAAGTGGTGTTCTTGAGCTTCATGATCTCTTATGCGTTCTTGGGTTAACAAAGAACTTGCTTTCAATGTCAACAATGAAAAAACTTAGGTGTGTGGTTGAGTTTGATGATCAACAAGTCATTATCAGAGATTGTAGCTAAGATCTTGATTGAGTTTTGGCGAAAGGTATGTAAGAGGATGGCCTTTATAGGTTGCTTGTTGTTTTGATCAAAATGGAGCCTTGTTGCATGATTGTGAGAATGTGAGCTTTGGCACAAAAAACTTGGTCACTTGCGCTATGGAGCATGACCTCCCTTAAAAGACATGGTCTAGTGATTACCGGAATTCTAGATAGAGAAGACAAGAGTGTGCTAGGCTTGTGCACTTGAAAAGCACACAAATATTGTTTTCCCTAATAGTGAGTACAAATCAGGTTTGATACTTGATTTGGTTTATTCACACCAACACATTCAAATGTGGGTGGACTTTTGTTTAAAACTTCCTTGGTTGGTAATTTATTTTGTTCCTTCTATTGAACATTCTTTTAGGAAAACCTGGATTTACTTTGTGAAGACCAAAGATGATGGCTTTGGGAAGTTCTAACAGTTCAAAGCTCCTGAGGAGAATTAGACAGGTGGGAAGATAGAGGTTTCGAGGTTTGACAATGGAGTTGACTTTCAAGGACTTTGATGCCTGTGGTAAGGATTTGGGGATTGAGACGAAGCTAATTGTGCATTACAACCCTCAACAAAATGGGGTTTTTGAGAGGAAGAATCGGTCCATTATAGAGACAACAAAGGCCATGGTCTGTGATTAGATTTACCCATTTTTCTTTCAGCAAAGGCATGTAGTTGTGCTATTTATGTGTTGAATGGGTGTGCTCATAGGGTCTTGAAGGACAACACTCCAAAGGATGCTTTCACAGGAGACAAACTTGATATTTCTCATTTTGGAGTGTTTGAGAGTCATATTTTCATTCATGTGTTAGACGAGAAGAGGATGGAGCTTGAACCCTCCAACTCGAAGAGTGTGTTTGTGGGGTATAGTGAATCCTCTAAGGTGTACAAGGTCTATATTTTATTACAATAGAAGATAGTAGTTAGCTAAGATCTGAAATTTGATTAAGATACTTGGTCCTATAAGTCTCAAGAGCCTCACATGGAGGTTGATGAAGGTGAACAGGTTGCTGTTTCAAGTTCTGATTAGAAAAATACAGAAGTACCAATTGCAGATGAGCCAAGTTCTAGTGCCAAGTGGAAGCATCTTTGTGAATAGTTGCAACTAAGCCACACAATTACAAATTACATGGATATTAGAGGAAGGTCTCATGGTTTGTGAGAGCTTGAAAGATGTCTATCATTGACTTGGTAGAGGAAAGATTGAGTTGAAGGGGAATTAGAGCCTTATGAAACATATATAATAGCAAGGAAGTGGACAACATTGGTTTCAATAATGGAAGTACATGGAGATGTTCATGGCACAATTTTCAAGGTTAGAAATTAATACTAGTGATTCGGTACAATCACAAGATATCGTTGTGAATTCCGTTATTCAATCAATGGCAGGCATGATGGTTGGAATGCTTGTCTGATGCCATATGGAGCTAATGGAAGAAGCACATTAGAAGAGTTCTTGGAGCCAACCAAAGAAGGGGATTCAAATAGGGCAACACCATGTTTGCTTGTTAAAGTGATTTTTTTTTGGAAGTATAACCCAATGAGGTTTAATTTGATAACCACACGTTGACATAGTGGAGTGGTGGTATAGATGCCTCGAGGATGGGCAAGAAGCTGATGATGACTAAATGAGTGTTCACAATTCTATCCATTTGAGTATTAACAACTTAGAAGAGCAGTTCATGAGGTGGTAATGGTTTTGGATGGAGTGAGAACAATTTACGAGGGACTACATATTTGAATTTTAGAGGCAAGCTATATGATTGGATTATTGAATGGAACCTAGGATAGTGGTGAAGCATTTTGGAGGGTTTATAAGAGATTGAGGCCTCACAACTCTGATGTAAAGACTAAATTACGCATCCCCTACACCCACCCAAGATTTTGTTGCATAGAACTTGGGATGTTAATGAAGTATTTTGGAGTGTCTATAAGAGGTTCATAGAGAACCACAACTTAATGATGTGAAGAATAAAATATCCCTCCTCTTCCCCCAACCCTACCTCTATTCCTGCACCTCTCCTCTCTTGATGACTTGAAGTATCTATATTGAGTAGAATGAAGAATGCGTAGGCCCCGTTGGTTCACAATGGGCGAGGATCAGGATTAGCCAAAGAAGGCTAAGAAAATAGTAAATAAAGAAAGTCATATCTCCAAATATGTGTCTATCTGCAGTTCATAGCAAATCTTACAATTTGTTTTACTTGTGGATGCTAAGATTGGGAACACAAAGAAACTAATGCAATGCAAACTAAAGAACCTAATTCCAAGCCTATAACACCTCTGATTGAGCTAAGAAATACATTCAAATGGTGAAAGGGAAGCAAGATTCTTGCCAATACAAACCTTGATGCCTATGGGATATGCTCAAGATGCTTGCTGTTATTGAGAGTTTATGTAATTACTTACTCTGGTAGCATGGCCTTGCTTTGAATCCAATTCCAACTCTTAGAAATGGCTTGAGGAACGAGGGATGTATAGGTTTGAGATGAGGATGATGGATAGGTATTATTTAAAATCTTGTGCAATGGAGGGAGGGGGTTGATCCATTTGCAATGGAGAATGAGAAGCCTACAAGTGATATCTTGTGATTGGTGCACATGATTAGGGAAAATATTGAAAAAGGATGAAGGGTGGAGAGTTTCTTATTTTTGATGGAGGGTGAGGATTGAAAAAGGTACCTTTTGGAGCCTTGTGCAAAGTTGACTTTGTTTGTTTTAAACAAAGTGGTTGAAGAATGTGCAAATGATTAGTTAGTTGATTAAACCTGATTTGTTTGTTCAACTAATGATGAGGAGGGATTTGGATGAATTAAATAAATATTAGCAAGAACCTCTAGATGAGGAGGCTTCAACAAAGGAGAGTTACTAAAACCCAAATGTCTATAGGTGAAGCATGATCTAGAATGGAAACTAATCTTTTCCTAGTCTAGAGGTTGCTGTCGTATGTGGTCCCCAATCTACAACTTGATCCCTTCTTAAGACCACCAGATAGGTCTAGTTCAACAAGCATTTGAGCAAAGGTTGTATGGAAGTGTGAATTAGTTTCCAGGGCAATAGAAATGAAACTTCATAAATCATTTCCAATAGCAGTCAAGCTACAAGAATGCCAAAACTAAAGTGGTAGATTCAACATTCTATTTCAAATAAGGGCTAGAGAAAATGTCTTAGAAGAAAGAACAAACTCTGGAAACCATGGTTTCATACACGGCAGGGCTGATCCCCAATGCCATGGACCTACTTCCAAAAGAACTTGCCTATAGCTACAAGCCACAAACTGCAATAAACATTCTTGAGCATATGGCTCAAATTGGGTCTTCATGCAACAAGGTTTTATAAGAACTGGAAGCTAGGCATGCAGTTGAGCCAAGCTTGGCCAGAGATGCTAAACTGACATACTAAACCTAATCTCGTATATTGTTCAACCTCCTCTTCCACCTCTTGATGCAAGAATAATGAGATATTATCTTATTTATATGTTATCTATGGAGAAAACTGAGGCTTTTGTTTCCCAATAGGCCTCCTCATTTCAGTACCTGACAAGGGACAACCCGAAGCCTAGAGATCCTCTGAGGAAATTGCAGCAGCAGAGACATCATTACTTTGTGGAGGAGTGGTGCCTGCTATAATGTCCCCGTTTGGGATATTCCTAAATTTTTGCCCTAAAACCACAATTCCAATTAATATAAGAAATGTTATACATTTTAGAGTATAAATTTACCAATTGAAATGCCCTTTATAAGATAAATCCTAGTTTAGGTCCTGCACACAATACGAGTCATTGGAAATTGACATTAAATCATAAGCCATGATAACATCTATTTTTACTAAACATTAGTCGGCATAAATATATCATAAACATTATTCATATTGAAATCCAATTAAAGCAATGGCCGTTCCAAAGTATATTATAATAGTCTCATTAGGAATTTGTTTGAAATGTTTGCAAAATGCAATCTCAAGGTTGGTTGCCCTTGTATTGTGAGAGCATGGAAGGTGGGTTGCCCTTCCATACCTCAATTCACCTTTGTGGTTGGCGGTCCTCCTTGATCAAGCTCGGAAGCATGGAAGGATTTCTGGTTCATTTCACCCCCCAGCCCATGAGCATGGAAGGTTGGCCATCCATTCCATCTTTTGGTGGCGTGCTTGATAAGAGCATGAAGGCTGGTCATCCTTCATCTCTCGTGAACCTGGAAGGCTGGCTGTCCTTCCTCTTTGCAATCCGTTTCTCCTAAATTCAAAATGGACTATCATATGAATCTATTATTATGCATATTTATAACAAAGGAAGCATCTAGGTTACCCACAATGATCAACAATTTCTGCAAGTATCACTATTGCATGATCACACACACACAGATATATATATATATATATATATATAACTTACTTCCAAATAATATTCTTGCTAAAAATAATATTGATTCCAATAGATCTCTTATAATTTCCGCTGCCCCAAAACTCTTAGGGAAGTTGACTGAAAACCCCTGTAACCTGGCCTACACAGTGGCACAAGCATCAACCAATTCAAAGAAAACAATAATGCCCGGAAAACAGACATAGCAAAAGCATTGGAGATAGGAGATGGTCTCCCTGTATAGGAAGCTCCATCCATAAACCCAAAAGTATCAGTAGTAACAGCAGACACCATAATCCATCAAGAAAATATTTGTATTTAATTTTCATTCATTTTGTTAGTTTTTTGGTTAGCATTGTGTTCAATTGTTTGACAAGTATTAAATCTGGCCTTTTGACTTATTGGTGGATCTTTTTGTTCTGGCAGCATTGCTTGAGCTTTTGTAGCTGATTTCTAAAATCCAACTGAACTGCCTTTTCCAACCTCTAATGTTCGTGTTGTTTTCACTGCAGGGTGAAGTGCAATATATTGTTCGACCTGTGATACCTTCTGGATGTGAATCAAAAGCTGAGTACTGTTCTGCTATAGGAACAGGGAATTCATTGAATCTGGGTGGCTATGGTGTGGAACTTGCTTTGAAGAACATGGAATACAAAGCCATTGATGATAGTGAAGTGAAGAAAGGTTTATATATGATTTTTGAGTTCATAACTTACATAAGCATAGTATTTGGAAATTAATATTAGACAAAGTTGCAAATGTATTAGAATTATAGTTTTGTGGAGTATTGTTCAGTATTCTGATAATATGATCCTGGTAAAAATCATTGCTAATATACATCTTTGTCACATAGGAGTAATCTTGGAAGATCCTAGAACGGAGGAACTCAGCCAAGAAGTTAGAGGATTTATATTCTCCAAGCTTTTGGTGTGTATTCTGTAGGTTTATATGATATGGTCACTGTACAGATTTATTGTATGCGATCTTTCATTTTAAATCCTACACACATGATTGATCTTATTTGACATTTTGCAGGAACGCAAACCTGAGTTAGCAGCAGATGTGATGGCCTTTCGTGATTATCTGCTCTCATCCACAGTGTCGGATACCCTTGAAGTATGGGAACTGAAAGGTAACAATCTTATATGAATTAAAATATGCTTTATTCAGAATAATGTTTGAGGCATCCGGTACATCAGAATTATTTCATAGTTGAGTCATGACTGTTTCTTTATTAATTTTTTTTCCTTATCTTTCATTATGGGTTCTTTTTGCATCCTTCCTAGTATCTTTGGTGGCTGTAAACTGACCTATAATGGTTATTTCAGGGCATTGATATAATTTCACTTCACTTTGGATGTGTCTGTTCACTTTTTGCAGATCTAGGATATCAAACAGCACAGAGAATTGTTCAGGCTTCAGACCCATTACATACCATGCAAGAAATCAACCAAAACTTTCCAAATCTTGTTTCTTCTTTGTCACGCATGAAGGTGTGCTTTATTTGAGAACAATGCACCATATAATGTCGATGGATTCCTTTTAAAAGAATGATATCTGTATTCAAATGTTTTGGGAATTATTTTATATTTTGTGATGAAATTGTAAGGAAATATATTGCAAGGGTACTTTAAGAGAAAAAAAATGTTTTTTGTATTTTGCAGCTTAATCAATCCATCAAAGATGAAATCACTGCCAATCAGCGGATGGTGCCTCCAGGAAAATGTTTGATGGCAATAAATGGAGCATTGATAAGCACTGATAGCATCGATCTTTTCTCGTAATGTTCATGGCTTTCTTGGTTATTTTGAGATTGTCTTAAAGATTCCAACAGCAGATGATATTATTTTTCTTTTTGAACATATTCTGAAGGAAGGAACAATGGCTTTACTGTCATATGCAGCACCCATGCATATTGAAAGATGGCTCTATGATGTAGAGTTTAAATTAACATATGTAGTCCTCAATTTCACATTGAGAATTTCTTTGATGTATGGCCATGTAAGTGATAACTTTGGAACATTGAGATTTCTGTTATAGACAGCAAATGCATATAAAAGAAGCCCATCCAACTAATAGTAACATATGGACTTAGCAATGAACATTCATATACAGCACATTAGTATAAAAGAAGACCTTACAACTATGTAGAAGATGAATGGAATATGTTGTTGTAACATCATCATACATAATCCTAGGTGTAGACATTAAATGTTTATAATAATATTTTATATTATTCTTACCTAGATGCATTAGAAGCTGAACAATTATTTTGAAGATGAACCAAATAGACATTTCATGTTGTTAAATATGTACTTTGTATTATATTTCCAAATGAATAAGAATTGGGTTTCACTTCTTCATTTTTCAAATGAATAAGAATTGCTACTTTGTGTTATATTGTTGAAGCCCTAGTGTGACAGCTAACAGCAGCAGACCTGATCATTCAACATCAAGGACTATCAAGTAGCAACACTATCACTCTAGATCTAAGGCCTTGCACTTTGCAGCAACAAAATACCAAGTGATCTCAGACTTAAAGACTACTGTAGATTACCTCAAGAATACCATGTCTCCCACCTTAAAAACCCTCTCAGTTCGGTGGCGATCATCATACTTTAAAATCCATGAATGAAATAGCATCATAACCTTAGAGTGCTTTGAATGAGTCATACCTATAGACATGTGATGAGTAGAATTGTAGCGATACTCCCCAAGGTGCAGCCATTTGACACATGCTGTTTGCTGCTCTTAACATAGTTCCTTAGGTAACCTTCTATCCATTTATTCACAATTTCCGTTTACCCATTGGTTTGAGGGTGATAGCTAGTGCTCGGGGTTAATTCCGTGCCTGCAAACGAGAAAGCTCTTGCTAAAACAAGCTGATAAACCTACTGTCCTTGTCACTTACAATGTTCCTTGGTAGCCCATGAAGTCTAAAGATCTCTTTAAAGAACAGATCAACAACTTGTAGAGCCTTGTGTTTCGAAGAAATAGCATGAAAATGGGCATATTTAGTGAGCCTATCAACAACCACATAGATACAATCCTTATCTTGTACCTTTCGGAGACTCGTCATGAAATCCATGGAGATACTTTCCCACTTTTGATTTGGAATGGGTAGTGGCTGCAACAAACTAGATGGGAATACATGCTCTGGTTTGTTTTGTTTTGTTGGAAAATCAAACACTTCCTAACATGTTTTAGCACATCATTTTTGAGTCCTTTCCATGAAAAACGTTTTGTTACTTGCTTGTATGTCTTATAGTAATTTGGATGACTAGCAAGTGGTGTCATGATATGCTCTCAAGATTCTTTCCTTAACCTTTGATTTTGGTACAAGGTACACCCTATCCTTGTATAGGATGAGCTCATCAACCACTTTGTACCTGTCATCTTGTAACTTCCCATCCAAAATGTCAGTAGAAAATGTGTTTTTGGCATATTCAACAATACCTTGTAATCCGCAGATATATCGATCATAGAGCAAAAATAAGGCTTCCTAGAGAGTGCGTCAACCACTACGTTGTTCTTTCCCTTAACATACTCAATGTCAAAATCATTGGCTTGTAACTTACCTATTTTTGCTGTCAATCATTCAAATCCTTCCTTTTGAATGAGGAGGAATTTCAAGCTATTATGATTCATTTTCACCACAAACCTTCTACAAACCAAGTATTGCTTGAATTTGGCCAATGCATGCATGATGGCTAACATCTCCTTGTCATAAAGAAAAAATCTCCTTTCTATCTCCTTGAGCTTTCTACTCTATGAAGTGTCTATTCTGCATCAACATTGCTCCAATTCCCTCTCTTGAAGCATCACATTCTAGAACAAAGGGAAGTGAGAAATTAGGAATAGCCAAAACAGGACATGAACTCATTACCTCCTTGAGCTTCTCAAAAGCTCTTTGTGCTGAAGGGCTCCAAGAGAAAGCCCTTTTTTTCGTCAAATCTGTCAATGGGGCTGCAAGTTGTGAGAAACCTTTTACAAACCTTCAATAGTAGTTGCATAGTCCCACAAATCCCCTCAAATGTGTTAGATTCCTTGGTCTAGGCTAGTCCTGTATTGCCTTGACCTTTTCCTCATCCACGCTAACCCCTTGGGCACTAATCTTGAACCCCAAGTATAATATCAGTCAAACCAAACTCACATTTGGATGCCTTGGCATAGAATGAACATTGCTCAAGTATGCCAAGCACTTCATCTATGTGCCTCAAGTGATCCTCCCATGTTTTACTGAAAATCAAGATGTCATCAAAGAAGACCAACACAAATTTTCGTAGTTGCAAAATAAATACCTGATTCATGCATGATTGAAAAGTGGCGGGTGCATTGGTCAACCTAAATGTCATGACCAAGACGTCCTAGTGCCCATAGTGACATCTGAAGGTTGTCTTGTGCACATCCTCATCTTGAACCTTTATCAGATGATACCCTGATTGTAAGTCAATCTTGGAGAAGTACCTTGCACCATGAAGCTTATCTATCAACTCATCGATCTTGGGTATGGGGTAGCGATTCTTGATTGTCTGTTTTTTGAGGGCTCTATACTTGATACACATCCTCATAGTACAGAAAGCTCTCTCCATCCTCTTAGCCGAAACCATCATAGGACCCTTGTTGGAAAGGCCATGGAGAACTACCTCTTTCCCCTTAGACTTGAATTTCAACTTCATGGTTTGAAAATTTTGCGTGTACTCACCAAGTGAGTGCAACCATTGTACCCCAATTCCAATTCTGTCTCACCAATGCCAATCACATAGAAGTCATCTCACATCTTGTGTCCTAGAGTCAACTACAACTGTTGAATCCCGTGATTGCATGGAATGGTATACCCATCCACTTCTATTACATTAAATCCCTCAAAGTCTTCTGTCCTTAGGCCCATCTTAGCCACCAATCCCTCATCAATGAAATTGTGGGTGGCTCCATGTCATGTCCCCTCGCACAATACAAACTTAAACTGCTCACATAGAGAGTCGAAGGGGAATGGCCACGCGGTTATTAAACATCCAAGATCGAAGACATTAAGAAGGAATAGAAGAATCATTTATTAAAAAGCAATCAGCGATTATAATTAAGAGTAATATTAACAAATGTTAATTATCCATTAAGTGATGTTAGTAAGATCACTAACAAAAAGATATGTCTATTGGAACGGATGCAAACATTAAAGGGATATGTCCCTCAAGCCATTAGTAGGTATAAGGAGAAGTGAAACTCAATAGCAAAAGCATCGACAAGGAGGAGAGACAATAAATGAAAAAAGGATCAACATGGAGATAGCAGCATAGTTTCATTAGGTTTTCCAAGACCAGATTACAATCATCAAGAAGCTATTCATTGATAAGGTGGAAACCCTAACCCTAGTTGATAGAGAATGTGACCTTTAGGGAATTTTAGGGCAAACTTTCACTAGGGACATTACAATGGTATCAAAGCATCTTTCCTGCCATCCTGTGAAAAGTAGCTGATGCAAAATAGCCAAAGGGCTCAAAGAGCTTTAGAGAGGGAAAGAAAAAAGCTTACAACAAACAACATCATGAGTGAACAAATGAGCAACGAAATGAGGGCCTTCATGGAACAAACTAACCAAACCCTCATGGAACAAAATGATAGGAATGAAAGGACCACCCAATTGCTCCTCCAAGGCATCCAAAATATGAATAGTAATAACGGAAGGGAAACCAATTCCATTCATTCCGAGAACAATAATCTCATCTCCTCAAAAGGACACAACTCTAGACCAACAAGACCTTCCTTCCTACTTAGGGAAGAACACATAGAAGAAGGGGAGGCAAACATAGATAATGTGGATGAGATTGCAGCAACATACTATAGACTTGACCCCGAAATTAGGAGAACTTTCCCTTTTAAAGACTATTGTGAGGCCAAAGCAAGAATCGCCCCTAGGAAGGAAAGAAAGAGCCAACACGACAAAGACCTCAAGAACAGAGTAAGCAAGCTAACCCTCCCTAATTTCGATGGAGAAGGAAAACTACGACACACTTGCGGGTCCAAAAGTTGGACATGTATCTATCACTAAGTCCAGTGTTTGAAGAGAATGCCATTAAGTTCGCCGTGCTACATCTAACAGGGATGGCCCACAAATGGTGGCACCACGATCTCATTACGCAAGGTCACCAACACATAACCACCTATGATGATTTCACCCAAAGGCTAATCAAAAGATATGACCAAAAGCACCCCAAATGGTGCTTTAGAGAACTCACCCGAGTAAGACATGGGACTATAGGAGACTATACCACTGAATTCCAAAAATTGGTTGTCATGGTACCTGAAATCTCTCAAGAGAGACTCACCTACCTGTTCTTGGAAGGATTAAGGGGGTCAGTCAAAAGCATGGTAAGTGCATTAGAACCCACCAGCTTAGATGAAGCAATCCAAAAGGCTATGAAGTTTGAGGTTAACTGACCAAAAGATAGGCCCAAGAACTTACTGCAAGCCCTCTTACAAAGAAGGGAGACATAAGAAGGAAGCTTCATTAAGAAAGTGTTCCTACTGTAATGAAGAAAAATAATGTGGACATATGTGTAAAGCAATAGATGATCTGAAAAAGAAGGGTTTATGCTTTAAATGCCTTGAGCCATGGGAAAATGACCACAAATGTGGAAGAAAGGGCTGAGCCCACAAGATAGAAGCAACCCCCCAAGAGGAATGTGAGGAGAACCCCAACAAAAGGACAAGATACAAAGAGGAAGAACATGTAACTCTAGCCACCATTTCTTAAGCTTCCAAACATTGCCCATTCCGAATCAAGAGCACCCTCAAAGGACATACGGTCATCACCCTTGTAGATAGTGGGGCCTCCCATAATTTTATTGATGAGAGACTAGTTGCAAAAAATAAATTAGAAACCATAAACTTTAAAGGTTTTGCAGCAGCCACCGCCACAGGAGCCAAGGTCCAATGCACAAAGATAGTCCCCCAATTAGAAATCACCCTAGGAAAACACCCCATTAAAGAGGACATCTATGTGGTACCCTTAGATGCTGATGTAATACTAGGCACCCCGTTTATATACTCCCTAGTATTTTTCATGTTTGACCTCCCGAATTTAACCATTTGTTTCCAATATAAGGGACAAGAGGTCACCCTGAAGGGATTACTCGATGGCTCTCCAAAGGTGGTCTCATGTAAAAGAATGGAAATAATTTTTAGGCATGGGCAAGATGAATGGGCTGCACAATGCATGATCCTTGATAAAACCTCTTCGCAAAGCAAGGCGATTCACATAGACATCCAACCCATCTTAAGCGAATATAAGAAAGTGCTTAGTGATATTCCACTAGGACTACCTGTTGTGACCTTTTTCACACATCGCCCCATTGCAAATGGGGACCCTTGCTGGTTTGATCTTAGGGTTTAGCTTTGAGTAGCAATTTCGTACTCTCTAGTATCTGGAATTTCATGTCAAAGACTGGGGTCATCACCCTAGCCAAGTTGAGAATTTGGGCCTGAAGTTGAACATGAGCGTCATAGAAGTGCTTAGAAGACCCGGTAGACGAGGATTGCCTGTGCTTTCGCTCAATTCTGACACTTCCTATTTTTTAGGGATTTTGCTTTTTTGCTTTTTGCTATTTTCGTTTTTGGCATTTCTGGACCAATCTGGAATTTACTATTTTTAGAAAGTTGCTTTTTGCTTTTTTCTATTTTTAGTAAGTTTCTATTTTTAGAAAGTGCTAGGTGTCACTGGCAGTGGAGTCGAAAGTTTCCACTTTTGGAATTAAAAAGCAGGCAAAAAATCAAGCAGAGGTCTTGAAAAATCGAAAAAATGAAGTGAAAAGCGCATGCAAATCATGAGAAAAGCACATGCAAAATGAGAAAAGCAGGAAAGGTGCATGCAAAAGGCTGAAAAATCAATTGAAAAATCACGCCTTCAAGAGAGAAAATCGTCCAAAAATCAAGTTAAAAAGCAAGAAGATCATGATAGAATTTGCCTAAGTCTAGAGAGGTGCGCCATTTGCAAAATCCAGTTGAATCTTCAAAAGTCCACTTAAGAAATCCATTCATCAAAGAGAAATCTGGAAAAAATCCAATTAAAATTCGTCTATTTAAGAGATTTTGCCAAAATCCGCCTTGTACAAGGAAATCTAGTTGGAAGGTTCGAAATTCCAGTTGGGCAATGATGAAAATCGACTAAGGCAAGTGAAATTTTGAATTGGACTCCAAGGACTTCAAGATGAAACGAAATTCCAGTAAGGAAGAAGAAAATTCCAGTTAAAGGTCGAATTCTTCAAGGAGAAGATTGAAAATTTTTCTAAGGCAAAATCACCTTGGTGAAAGAAAATCCAGTTGAAAAGTGGATTAGTCCACTTGAGGGTCGAATTTTACTAAAGGCAAAATAGAATAAAATCTTAAGTTTTATTTTAAAAATAAAACTTAGTTGTCAAGCCAAAAGGGACGCCTTGGTTGAAAAGTCAAAAAATCAAAAGAGATAAGATTGCTTTTTACATTTTAAAGCAAAAGCACCTAATTGAGGAAGAGGTCGACCTAAACCAATATGGAAAGAATTTATTATAAAAGAAGATCTTGCGAGCTTATTGTCCATTATTTGCAAGTCGAATTTTCTCACAGGCAAGCTCCTCTCAAGCTAGGGACGTGTTTCTTCTTCAGCTGCAAGGAGATTTCTTGATTCCGGAACATAGAGTTGGATTTTCCTCTGTCATTTCCAGATTTCTCAAACAGCTGCAAGGTTATTACTGGCAAATTTAAAGAAGGGAGAAGGATTTTTCATCTTGGATTTAAGAAAACTTCAGTATAAGTCTTTAAAAATCCAGAAGAATATTTAAAAATTCCATGAATGCTCTTTAAAAACAAAAAGGCGGATAAAATTTCATTAAGAATTTATTCTTTAATCAGCCTTTTAATTAAGTTCTGGATTTTTTTAATTAATTTTAAAATTTCTCCAGCCATGAAATCGCCTTTCTTACAAATTTGTTGAAATTTTCTAACTTCGAGCTTCGTACATGCACAATTTCTTCTCCAAAGAACGTGGGAGGTGGAGTCGGAAAAGCTCAAGTAAAAGAAGTCCTCAAAGAGTTTTATCCAGAATCCCAATTGTCCTCGAAGTGGAAGAAGGTGGCAGATACCAACTTTGAGCAGTTTAGTGTGATTCAACACAGGAGAAGGATGTTTGGCACTCAGAACGAAATGCCCACGCCTATTGCCACTAACATTGTTAAATCCGGACTTCATCAAGCAGCGGGATTTCCACTTTCAGTTCAGTGCAGTGAATTAATGGTTGAATGTGCCAGAAGACATAATCCACAGACTAGATCCATTAAAACACCTAATGGGATCACCTTGGCATACTTCACAGAGTATTCAGTCAGAGAAGTATTTGGTATTCCCCATCGTCAAAAAATGCTGAACATGACTCAAAGGGAATCACAGGCCATGTTCGATCAAGCCAAAGAATCCTGTATGGACATAGTTAATGCTAACTGGATCAAGGAACCCAAAAGACATCGCTCCAAGTTGCCAAAGAGATTAATTTGCACGGATTTTAAACCAGAATACAGTGATATGATTCATATGTTGAACAGGATTATGGGGAACTTCTCAAGGAGCTTTCTTCGAAGTATGGATGTTTTCATATATGGAGGAGGTCGTATTGGGAATGGAAGCAATAAATTGGGCAAAGTTAATAAGTGATAACATCGATTTCCAGTTAAGAAACTTGGAGAAAACCAAAACCTTCTATATGAGTTCCTACGTGGTTTATATCTTGGCATGGTTCACTAAGTGCAGAGGACTGATTTGCAAAGGGGAAGTTGGACTTTGAAAAGATCAGCTCAAAGCATATGATTGTTACCCGCAGCTCCAACTACATTACAGGGACAATTTTAAGATAACCAATGACGCCTTCCTTATGTATATCACGCGAGTGCTTCAAGGAACAGTTCAAAGGAGGCTATCAAAAGAAGCTATGGCAATGCTTGATAAGTTCGGATCTTGGTTTATTCAGTTTCCGACCTTTTCATATATAAGAGTTCATGGATTCTCAGATGCTCCACATAGACTCCCTCGGTACCCAACAGACAAGATTGTTATGCTTGAAATTGCAAGGCAACTGGCGTGTGTGGATTCTATTCAGGCGAAAAGGAACAAACAAAGAGTGGATTTTCCTGTTACAATTGGAAAAATGCTAGAGGTCTGCCCCTCATTACAATCAGCCAAAACAGCAAGGTTAGAATTGCAATTTTATAAATTCAGCACTTATAATCCAAGGTCTGACTATGACCCGTACTTAAGAGTCCACGGGAAGAAGTCCCTTCATGTTATGCAGATTGAAGACTATTGGTCTAACTCGGCAGACGAATATGGAGTCAGGAAGAAGATTTGGTCCAGAATTCCAATTGAACTTGTAAGAAGGTGTGATCTATTCCCTATACTTGACCAAGTAAAAGACAACGGGGACTACATACATCCTCAATTTGAACGGGATAAAGATAAGCCTATCTTGTTGCCTAACTGGACGCAACCTGAGTTGACCGATTTAGGTATATTGATGAAGGACATTATTGCATACTCTAGGGAATGGGTGGACAATCAGATCAGCAGGTTGAGAAAAGAGGGAATTTCTCTTACCTATGCCACATTGAGCAATAAGGAAAGCCAGGAGGAAGCAGTTGGGGAAAGTCTTGATGAACTTTCATGTCCCAGCAAGAGAAAGGTAGTGAGTAAAGATCTTCACACAAAGGAAAAGGAATCAACTGACGGAGAATTGGAGAGTAAGAAACAAAAAGTGAATGAAATTCCATCGTCTTCAAATGCTTTATCAGTTGGAGTAACAAAAAAAGTGTCCATTGCTGAGATCGAGCCAAGCCATGAGCAAGAGGTCGAATTCCAAGAGTTAGAACAGTTGGATTCTCTCCAAGAGCAAACCCTCACTGAGTGTTTGGAAGGGGATGATACGTTGATGATTGAAGGCGCAGGAGATACTGAGATTCTTGAGAACAATGAAGAACTGGGAGATGAGGTAATTTCTGCTCTAAAAGGAATTAATGATGATGTTCAATTGGAAGACGGGATGGAATTATCCACTATCCCAGCTTGGTTGACCGAAAGTTTGAGGAAGAAGTCTAGATCACTAGATGAGGTTCAACCAGTTGAAAGCATGCAAGGCTTCCTAGAAAGGATTGGCAAAGCTAAAATGCCAAAGAAACCTAAGAAGTATTCTCAGATTACCAGGAATGATGCAGGATCCCGAATCTTACAAGTTGCAGTCCCGAAAATTGACAAGCCAAGAGATCAGATTACTCCTATGGACTATGATGTTACCACGTTGGACATTGGGCCAACCACAATAGATCAGGATTTCCATGAGTTGGCAAACACTTCCAAGGCTATCAAGGAGAAGTTCGACAAAACAAAGGAGAAGAAGGAAAGGCTAGAGTTAGAAAATCTAAGGCTAATGGAGTTCATTCAGCAGCTAACAGCCCCTTTGCCCCAAGAAAATGAAGCTTTTATTCCGCCATCATCTCTTCCTCCGGAATCCTTTGATACTCTTGAAGCGATGAGGATCACGAGCCAAGCAACGAAGAATTAGGTTATCAATATTTCAAAACAGATGGAGCAATTCTTGGAGAAGTGCGCTCAGACTTATGACAGATCTGCCTTGCTTATAACTGAAGTTAGTCAAATTGAGGACAATTGGGAAGATTTCCAGTACGTAAATGACAAAGTAATACCTCATTTGAAGGTTTTAAAGGAAGTTTCTCTGCAAATATTAGTCCAAGAAGGTGTTATTGAGGAAGGAGCCTCGTATGATTTCAGCAGGTGGTATCATTCCTTATTGGCTAAAAGGAAGATATATGATGGAATGAAGGAAGAATGTGCTGTTATAAGGAGTACAATTGAAAGAATTCAGTTCAAAATCCTCACTTCTCTTGAAGGATTAACAGGGCAGGAGCATCACGATGCAAATGGCTTGGATTTAGAAGGATTGAGGAAAAGTGTGATGAACATTTACTTCAAGGAAGTGCAGATTGTTACAGAGAATCGGCTTGATGATATGTCTTCCCTTTTGACCTTTATGGATAACTTTCAGAAGCAGGAGGATAGATGGGAAGGTACTTTCACTCAATGCCTGGAGACCTTGGATGTGATGGGAGTGCAACTGGATTTTGTGCCAAGTATCTCAATGGAGGAACTCGACTTTGTGTTAGCTAAATTTCTTGCATTTGCGGCTAGGGAGCAGTCCAAAGGGAATTGCATTCTGGATTCCCACTTGCTCGAATGATTCGCAAGGTGTCATCATTTTCCATACTCCAAGTGGCTTGTTCTGCTTGTGCCATGTGTCCTTTGAGTTGGTTATACTTTTTAGGGTTAGGGTTTCTTGAAATAATCTTGGCCATTGATCTTAAATCAATTTGGGCCATTGCTTTGTAATTGGGGTGCCTATATAAACCCCACGCATTTCATTTATTCAGGGAGAGACTTATGAAATTGTTGCTACTGTTGCTATTCAAATAATAATTGAATTTAGAGTTGAGCATTTGTTATTTTGGAGAGTTCGCATGGTTTCATAATTTCTTCAATAGAGTAAAGTAGTTTTAGCATTTTTTAGATGAATGAAAGATTAATAGTGTTGGAAATAGTGAAATTGGTTCATAGCTTTTTCAATTGAATGATTTTCAATTTGATGTGTAAGGTTAGTTTGAACTTCAAAACTGCTTAACTTGGATCCTATTACCTATATACATTGTTCGAATTGATGGTGGTATCGTGTAATAGGACATCATCGTAAACCCATGGAAGATTGCATCATCTTTGTCTAGTTGTAGTAACTGTGCTTGGCAAAACAAAGGTTGGTTTAAATTTCACTATCCAGCATTTGTCTCTTAAGTTCATAAGAGTAGTTTTGCATAGATATAGTTTCTAAACCCTCATCTTTTTTTCTTTTATTTTATCCTAAAATCGAAAATCCCAAAAAACACGAGCATTCAACGTCAAATCAATTCTAATCCGTACTTTGAATAATTCACCATCTAAGGTCCCTTTGTGAAACCAGCATATCACATCATCCATTGAGCTTGTCCATCCCCTCAACTTAAGAAACATTGGAATTACCGTATGACCTTTCTAGCAATCTTAGCATAAGAGGTAATTTTTCGAGAGAGGATAGAGCATCTCTGGACTCTTTATTCTAAAGTGCTTGGTGAGTCATAAAACACTCATCAACACTACCCCCAAAAAGGGGATTTGGACACACCATTGAACTAGAAGAGGGAGCAAAACCAATAATAACCACACCCTACCGACACCCCCACAAGTTCAATGAAGAGATTGAAAAGACAATTAAAAAGCTGCTAGAAATGGGCCATATCCAACCTAGTTCTAGCCCTTTTGCATCATCCGTTGTCCTAGTCAAGAAAAAGGATGGCACCATGAGAATGTGCATAGACTACAGAGCTTTGAACAAGAAAATAGTCAAAAATCGCTATCCTATACCAAGAATAGATGAATTGATCGACGAACTCCACAAAGCCAAATACTTCTCCAAGATTGATTTACGATCAGGGTATCACCAAATAAGGATGAGACAAGAAGACATTCCAAAAACTGCCTTTCGGTGCCACTATGGGCACTTTGAATTCTTAGTCTTGCCTTTCAGACTCACAAATGCTCCCGCAACCTTTCAATTATGCATGAATCATATTTTCCGCAAACAACTAAGGAAGTTCCTCCTCATATTCTTTGATGATATCCTTATCTACAATAAGACGTGGGAAGAACACCTCAAACATATTGAAGAAACCCTTAAATTCTAGAAGAAGAGTCTTTATATGCCAAAGCAACAAAATGTGAGTTTGGTCTAGAAGAGATATTATACTTAGGCCACAAAATCAATGCCCAAGGGGTAAGTGTAGACGAGGAGAAGATCGCAGCAATTAAAGAATGGCCAAACCCCAAAGCCTTCACACAACTAAGAGGCTTTGTAGGATTATTCAGTTACTATAGACGCTTCGTGAAGGGGTTTTCAAAAATTGCTGCCCCACTCATAGATTTGACCAAGAAGGGAGCCTTCGAATGGAATGAAACAACTCAACAAGCTTTCGAAAAACTAAAGGAAGCTATGAGTTCATGCCCTATCTTAGCCATTCCCGACTTCACTCTACCCTTTGAACTACAATGTGATGCATTGTGAGAAGGAATTGGTGCAGTTCTTAGCAAAACAAACATCCCATTGCGTTCGAAAGTCGTAAGCTCATCGAAACTGAGAAACACTATTCAATCTATGATAAAGAAATGCTGGCCATAATGGCAAAGTTTCACTAATACCTGGTTTGCGGGAAGTTCCACATCAAAATAGACCACAACAGCTTGAGACACTTCATGAACCAAAAGGACTTAAATGACAGGCAACAAAAGTGGGTAAGCCGGGTACAAGCTTACGATTTTGATATTGAATACATGAAAGGAACAAACAATGTAGTGGCTGATGCATTATCAAGACGACCCTACTTGAACACCTTAACTTGCATAGCTGCAGATTGGAAAAATGATATCACTACAGAATATGTCAAGGACCCCCAAGCCAACAATATCCTTGAAGGACACCCACCCAATGAAGACTATAAGGTAGTGGAAGGACTTATCCTATATAAGGATAGAATATTCCTTGTGCCTAACTCCAAGATGAAGGAAAAAATTCTTAAAGAGTATCATGACAACCCTTTGGCAGGACACCAAGGGTATTATAAGACCTATAAACAAGTAAGGGAGAGATATTCGTGGAAAGGCCTCAAGAAAGATGTACTTAAGCATGTATAGGAATGCATTACCTGTCGAAGGAACAAAACCACCCAATAGGTCTCCTACAACCCTTGCCAATTCATCACGGGACTACCCAAAGTTCAATGAAAGGATTGCATCTATGCAATTGTGGATCGCCTCACCAAGTATGCCGACTTCATCACCATATCCACGGAATATCGGGCTCCCCAAGTAGCGGAAGTATTCTTTAAATAGATTTTTAGATTACATGGTCTTCCTAGGAATATAGTCAGTGATCGAGTAGCTTGTTCCTTAGCCAATTTTGGCAAGAACTATTTCAGTTGGCAGGGACTGACCTTACACCTAGTACAAGTTACTACCCTTAAACGAATGGACATACAGAAATCATGAACAAGTGGGTAGAAGGATAGCTGAGAAATTATGTCACTGTCCAACAAAACACATGGGTGAAGTGGCTACATCTTGGAGAATATTGCTACAACACTACTCACCACATGTCAATCAAGATGAGCCTGTTCAAGGCCTTGTATGGGTACGAACCCACCTCCTTTGGAAACTTGATTTCACAAGATAGCCGAGTCCCGGGGGCAAAGGATCTTGTGCAACAAAACATGGATATTATGAATGCCCTCAAGGACAATTTACAACAAGCACAAAATCATCAAAAGATCTATGCCGATCGAAACCACATTGAAAGAACTTTTGAAGCTGGAGAACTAGTGTTCTTACAATTACAACCTTATAAGCAATCATCCCTCAAGATGAGTGGGGCAGAAAAACTTAAACCCCGACTTTAAGGACCCTATAGAATCTTGAGGAAGATCGGTGAAGTAGCTTATGAAATAGAGTTGCCCGAGGATAGCTGCATTCACACAGCATCTTTCATGTATCAAGGTTGAAGAAAGTTTTATGACAAGAAGTTGTCCCATGCAAAGAGTTGTCTCCATTGGACGATGAAGGAAAACTAGTTCTCGAACCAGAAGCAGTCCTCAACATGCTTGAGAAGTGATTAAGGAATAAGAGTATCCCAAAATTTTTGATCAAGTGGAAAGGTCTATCGGAGGAAGACACCACATGGGAAAGCGAAGAAATCTTCATTCACCCAAACCTAAAATTGCTTGAGGGCAAGCAAATTGAGAGGGGAGGATTGTCATGTCCCCTTGCACAATATAGACTTAAACTGCTTACATAGAGAATCGAAGGGTAATAGCCACACGGTAATTAAAGATCCAAGATCGAAGACATTAAGAAGGAATAGAAGAATCGTTTATTAAAAAGCAATCAGCGACTATAATTAAGAGTAATATTAACAAATGCTAATTATCCATTAAGCGATGTTAGTAAGATCACTAACAAAAAGATATGTCTATTGGAACGGATGCAAACATTAAAAGGATATGTCCCTCAAGCCATCGGTAGGTATAAGGAGAAGTGAAACTCAATAGCAAAAGCATCGATGAGGAGGAGAGACAATAAAGGAATAAAGGATCAGCACGGAGATAGCAGCATAGTTTCATTAGGTTTGCCAAGACCATATTACAATCATCAAGAAGCTATTCCTTGATAAGGAGGAAACCCTAACTCTAGTTGATAGAGATTGTGACCTTTAGGGAATTTTAGGGAAAATTTTGACAAGGGACATTACACTCCATTGTCTATCAAAATTGTCACCCTTTGTCCTTGTAGGACTCCTCTAATACAGAAGGAATAATATCTAGGTGACTTGTGACTTGGTACCCAAGGCTCCCTACAAGTGAAACATAGTTTTTTCCTCTGTAGCTCATTTTTATATTCGTCCACCCTGCTAGGCTTTGGAGGCAAGGTCTTAGATTGGGAAACATTCTTATGAAATGGCTTCCTTTGCTGCCCTGCTGGTGCGCTCTTGGGAAAGATTTATTCTTCATGACGGAGTCCTCTAGGTTGAAGGCTCTTCGAATAACATCCTCCAAGGTCATTAGCTCAAAAGCCCTCACCAAACTGCAGAATGACTTTGATAATCCCTCAATGAACAAAAACATAAATCTTTTATCCATCACATCTGGGACCGTGACTGAAAGTCTTTGAAATTCTGTGACATAATCCTCCATCAAACCATGTTACCTCAAACATATCGACTCGATGAAACACCTCCAAATGTCTTCTATCAAATTTTTCTATGAGTTTTTGTGTGAAATCAACATATGTCACAATAAGGCTAAACCCTTGTGTTATAAGACCAAGATGCCACCACTCATGAGCCACTCCCTCCAAATGTAGAATGGAAAACTTGATTGCTTCATCTTCGGCCATAGATAGAGCTGTGTGAACAGTATGTATCTAATTTTTGAACCCAAGTGCGTGCAGTAGCATTTCCGAAGCCATCAAACGTAGGAAGTGCCAATTTACTTACTTTTTGTTGTAGATCTCTATTAAACTGCTGCATTAGTTGCCTCCTGTCACTCCTTGATCCACTTTTTGATCTAACATTATTGTACTGTTCAAATGAAATCTTCCTTCTGGTGATTGGATCAAGTCTCATATGCTCATCTGCAATGGCAGTGAAATCATTTGCAGCTCGATTCTGCTCTTCTTCTTCTTCCTATGATGTTTCCACACTAGGAAAAAAAGGTGGGCTGGAAGGGTCTGAGGGTTGATCTAGTTGGGGTTCTACTATTATTAATATGATTTCCAGCCCCAAATTGATTTGAATTACTTCCTTCAGCATTGTTCGATGTAGATCTGCTGTGTGTGACTGTGTTGGTTAAGTTTTGCATCATCTACACTAGCATTTGTGTTATTTGTTCTTGCCTTTGCAAGTATGCCTTCAAATCATCAGATTGTTCAGTCATTTTCTTCTTACCTTTGCCTCCAATTTCATTTTTGTTTTCTTGTGTGGTTGCTTCTATTTTTCTTCCTCTCTCTCTCTAAAGCTCTTTGGTCTCTTTGACTTAACTGCATGCACAAAAATCACCCAACAGGTTGGCAGGACTGCTTGCATTGATAGCACTGTAAGGACCTTAGACGACCCTAGGGTTTTATAACCTGTCTTACTTTAAAATTTAAATCATTGATTCAAGTCAACCCTTACACCACCAACAATAAATTCACAACATGCTTCAGTTCACTCAAAGCATCATCATTGACTTGTGTTGGCTCCTCTAGCTATACATCCCATAATGACTCTAGAGTTTTCTTGTATGTAAGTGTGTTGTGGTCAATGAGACACTTCTTTTCCCTCGTAGAGGTAAGCCTGCTCCTCTCAATGTAGTGGATGGAGCTATAAGTAGACTAGTTCCTCTCAACAGTAGAAGAACGAGAAACTTGGGATAGCAAATGAATGGTTGGAGCGGTAGTCAAAGAAGTGGGCACATACATAGTCCACCACAAAGTTGGGTCCTTGTGTGCATAGTCTCTCTATCTATCTTGGCCTCCTTAGAATAGTCCCTAAGAGTTGCAAGTTTTGTCGACTCACTATGAATGACATTGGCCTCTATAGAATCATACATTTTTCGGAAAGCCCTTATGAACCCTACCTTCACCTCAACATCTTGTATAGGTGTAATTTTACTAGGCCTTTATATGAACCACTTCATTTTGAATGCATAGGTAGCCATTTGTGATGAATGATTGGTGAGATATGTTCATTGTGGAATTGCAATGTGGGGTCCTGTCGCACAACAACCTTCATTTGGTCAAGCACAGTATCAATGCACTCATACACCTCTCCAAGGCTAGGTGCATTGGCATCCCCATATCTAATCACTTTGAATATTGAAGTAATGATGGAGAAAATATGTTTTGCATCACCCTAGAAAGCATCACTCTTCACCACATCCTTCAACCTCTTCCCTTGCTTTGTCTTGGATTCAGGCCACCAATTCCATTTTGCTGTCATAACCATTAGTTTCAATGCCTCTTGCAACTCAAGCATCCTCTCCAAGATAATGAAATATGATGCATATCTTATTATCCGGTTTTTACAAGTTTCAAGAATTCCTTCTTAGAGAAGGTCCTGAAGACTGCATGTGAAGTGTGGTGGTTGCAAATAAATATCTGCACATCTCCAACATCATAACAACTATTTTGATTCAATCAATTTTTCCCATGTCCTTGACTGCATTATTCATGACATGCACACAACAAAGAGTCCACCAAATGTGTCTATAAGCTGCCTCAATTAATTTCCTTGCAGCTTTGTGCACATGGGTCACATTTGTCACTACTTGGACCACATTTTGTGGCTCAGCCTGATATAGCATTTTTAAGGATCTGAAACTCAAAATCAGCATCATTGTGATACCTTGAACAATCAATAGCCCTAACAAAATAAGGGTCCTCAATAAATTTAACCATGATAGTGATGAGTGGACTATGCCTAATGGCCGTCAACCCATCCATGAATATGATGCATCCACTTGTGACCCAAGATTCCTTCATTTTCTCCATTAAAATATTAATCTTGGAATAGTTCTTATCCAAGATTGTGATCCTCAATTTAGTCTCTGTTGGTGGCACATATGATGGTCCAACCCTTGCTATCTTTGCCACAACCGCTGTATAATAAGGAGAGTGAGCCACATGGAGTGGAATGCCATTGGCAAAGACGAATTTTCCAATGGCATCACCCACCTCATCCTTCAATTGCACATTGGATAAGTCTACTAGTGGATTTGGAGCATCACTTATCACCCTACATTTCTGCTTAGCTTCTACTACCCCTGAACTAGAAGAAACTGGAATAAGTGCAACTAGCCTTTACAAAATTTTAGAAGTAGAACCCTATCTCTGATGACCTCTTGCCCTTAGTGGCAAAAAAGTAGATGTAGGTGCATTTTCTTCACTACCACCCCATAACTCACTTATCTCAACCCTATATTTGAGTTTTTGTGCCAACTTCTCACATACTTCTAGACTTTTGCCTTAGATATGAAGGAGGCGAGCATTAACTTTAGTAATGCTGCCTTGAAATTCAAGCTTACAAAAGTGGCACTTCCACAGCCTTCTGCCCCTAGATGGTCCGAGCTTTGTTTGTAACTTTGTTTCAAATTGTTTTAGAGGGGACTTAGGATCAAGGGGACCCTTAGCATATTTTTGCAATATATTGGAAGGGCAAGTAACATTTACACTCCTAATGGAACTAGTGGCTTCACACCTCTCTGCTTTTGTATTTTCATTAGGTGCATGATCATATTCAATTTCAACTTCTTCAACCTCTTGATGCTCATCCTTATCCTCACTCATGGGCTGAGAACTCATACTCATAGTGACATTGCAATAAGCAATAGAAAGTTTATAATTTTTGAATTAAAATTCAAACTATGCATGATGCAAGGGATTGAGACACCAAGGATTTTCATTTTATTTTTCTTTCTTAGGGTTGCACGAAGTGTAGAAGCAATTGATACACAAATAAGAATCCTTGTTCTTAACCTTTGTCAAACAAGGATTTTTCTTTTATTTTTCTTACTTGAAATTGTACAAAGCACAAAAGTAGAGGATACACAAAAGTTATAATCCTAGTTTTTGAACATCTAAAATATAAAAAATAAAATATTGCAGCTTGCTATTATAAAATCATAAAATATAACAGTTGATCATTATTCATTTGAAAACTAAAATAATCAATTAAAAAATTTAAATTGAAATTTGCAACAATGTACATTCTAAACCTCTAAGTTAATTACCAAATTTGTCAACAAAAAATACTAATTTACTAATTACTAAAATTTAAATTGAATAGTGAAAAAAAATCATGAAGGAAACCTACCTAGAGGCTTAAATAATGCTTTGAATCCTTTGATTCAATGGTAGATTGGCATCACTCTCACTCTTGTAGCTTGCTGTTGCGACTTATGCATCTCTGTGGAATGCTGAAAAAACCCCAACAAATACAACAACAAATGCTTGTGGAAGCCTTCAATTATTGAACACAGATACATGATTGGGTTGTTATTGGGTTAATTTGATATTGGCAAGTATTGTGAGACAAGTGTGACTTATAATCCATTATATGCTCCAAAAGCTTTGTCAATAGCTTTGAGGGTGAAAATCGCAGAGTTGTGGATTACATTCACTATTTCTCTTCCTACTAACAAATGCCTGAAGGTGCTTGAGTGCTACATGAGTCTCCTTACCTTATAGTAATTAACAACATACATGAGGAGAAGTTTCATTTGTGTAATTACTACTCATGGAGGTCACCTTGGGATGACTTAAAAACTAGGACAGGTCAAATGCAACAAATAAATCAAAGTCCAATTGAAAACAAAATTCCCGACCTAGTAGATTGTACACCCAAGTTTTGTTCTTAGGAATAGAAAGTAGAAACAGATATAGAAATGTATTGTGGTTTGCTTATCTGCTATAGCTGCACATTATATCCAACTAAATGTATGGCCTAACTAAGTTAAGTTGGGATTGCCTTGTCTGCTATAACTGCAAGGCTTTTCAGGTATCATAATAATATATTGTTCTCAAGTTTTAATTAGGTTCCTTTTTATTGGCCAATTCATATAACAATGCCTTATATTTCAAATCACCATTTCTTGTGATCAGTTTTTATGTATTTTGGTATTGAGGGTCATTATTTTTAAAATCTAGTTCATAATTGCCTTCCTAATTTGGTGTATAATTGAAATAATGTTTCTGTCCTTAAATTTGCTTTAATTTTCCATTTGAACAGTCACATGTTATTACTTCAATTTAATGACATTTAGTTGTTTTTATTCATTAATTAATTTATTGATTTTTTTCTGGTATGTGCATGTGCTGTCACTATTTTTAGTTTGTTGGAGTTGATTCATGGAGAATTGTCCTTGGCTGATCAGATGGCCAATGTTATGGTAAGCTTCTTGTGCTCTTACTTTATTTGGAAGTTATTATCACATTAGTGGGATGGCACATTCTGCAATATGTTCACTGTAATAAATAAGTTAACCTTTTTTTTTAACCAAAACTATTTTGGAATGTATTATTGCATTAGTGGGATGGCACATTCTGCAAGTCCCTACAATAAATAAGTTAAGCGTTTTTATTAACCAAAAATATTAAGAATTTGTTTAAATTTGCATTGGTCATTAATAAATTAATAATCCTATGTTCCACGAGGTTTTGGAACAAAAGGACAGGGGTATACAGGCACCAGTTTCAGGGGGAAGCAGGAATGAGCTTTGGGGATGGGGGGACATCACCCATAGGAAAAGATTTCAGGGATAATGGGAGCATGGACCAAAACTTGGGGACAGATGTTGGTGGTGCAAATATAAAACAGGCAAGCAAATATAAAACAGGCAAGCAGGCACATGTATATAGATAGACAGATGACTGACCATCAGATATCTAGTACCCTTATGTAACAGGGTAATACATATATTATATATTATCAAGGAATAATCCTGCAGTATTCATACACGATTAGATGATTATCAAAAACTAAAAGGCATACAATTTTAGCTCCGAAGCTTCATTCCAAGTTCATAGTAGAAGGGGAGGAACCAAAGGCGCTGGCCACACTAAAAACTGGAGGGAGTTTTGCTTCCCTAATTACAGTTTTGACTGCATGCTTCACTGACCCCATATCAAACCTCCCAAACAACATCTATGGCAGTTGCAGGGGAGCTTGAGGACCAACCAAGTATAACCTTGGCTTGAAAGAACCAGGGCCGTAATTCAAATGAAGTTGAATAAGCTCCTTTTCAATCCAAATTGTAAAGAAATGACCTTCAAGCTCCTTAATGTTAGTTTTATGATCAGATTTAATGCACAGAAATTAATTCAAATATCAGATCCACAATAACACAGCAGATACCCTGGGAAAACCCTCCTCTTGAGGGAGAAAAACCCAGCAACAATATATCTCTTATATATTGAAACAATACAAAAATGATCTCCTTACAAGAGGCCGATATGCAGGCCCAAATACAAACACCAATGAATGATGCAACACAGCAATACAAGAAGACAATTCGCTGATGAAAAACTCAGCTTCTAATAATATCGAACTGCCTTGAGAAGAACTTGCACTTGTGATGGAGAACGAACTAGGATGAAATCTGAATAATGCACAATGGGAGATATCATCGAATATATATACAAATGGTGGGGAAAGGATGTGACCTTTCAAGACAAGTCGGCCACAAGAGAGAACACATCTCATCTAAGAATCGTGACCCAAAGGAAGGAGGACGACTCTAGAAAATCGCGTCCTTATGAAGAATGAGGTCGGCCTCATTCAATTGCAACTCTTCATCCATCGTGCCTCTTCATTAATAAATGTAATTGATGTCTCTTCATAACAACATGTCGGTCTTAACAAATAAATGTGACTCTTCAATAATTGTGCCTTTTGATGACTCAACAAATTAAATAGCCATAGGCTATAATTTAATTTACCACAAGTAAGGAGATCGCTGGAAGAAGCAGCCTGACACTGCTAATAACATCAACACTTAAAAACATTCAAAGGGATGAAATTCAAAGTAGCCTGGTTTGTGTGTACCATTTTTCCTTCCAGCAAGCTGGCTCTAGCCCATCATGGTATTTTTGGCTTGGTGTAGAAACTGCCAGCGCTCTAACAGTTCCTTATACTAAATCAAACACTGGAGGTTGAGGATGAAGGCTGCCAAAATAACTTAAATGACTCTGGCTGTATTGTCGTCTGCCAGAAAATCATACCCAAGATCACCTTAATAGCATCCATAATTGCATCTGAATGCATTACAAAAGCTTTCCTCAGACAGATATTGGAAATGGGGTTGTGAAAGGACATTTATCTTTTCTGTTTGAAAGTAAATTTTTGCCATGTTTGCAAGGAGAGTGCCAAATGAAATGAGCTGATTGCTATGATGACAAGCTGCCTACCTACACAATCCAATTAGTTCCAACACTTGTGCCTGTGACATTGGCATCATAAATATCAAGTGGATAAAGGATTGAGAAATATTGGGAAGGGGGAAGTGTCACATTGAAATCACCTTGACCCATTTAGCTAACATACCATCCTACCTTTCAATATTTTTAGAAACTAGTTGCTTTACTTGCTGATCGACAACGAGTTTGGGAAGGTGATCAGCAGCATAATTTGCTTCTCAGAAACAATGCATGCAAAAGAAAGAACCCAAAGAGTCTAGTAAAGACCAAGTCTCCCTCATGATATCATCCAGTTTCCTGTCCCCTTTGAGCCAGAGTTCCCAATACTTTTGTTTCCAAAAGATTTTTTCTCTCTATTGAATTTCTTGGAGCCTTGCCACAAGGGCTTTTTCCTTTCAGTAGAATTCTTTATCCATGCCTTACAATATCACTGTTTTATTCAAAGATTGTAGTGCCTCCTCTACTTTAGACTTCTATTCAAAGTTATTCTTGAAATGTGGCAGTTTCACTTCTTGAGGCAACCCTTCATGAAAGCCAGCTTCTTGGATCAAGCAAACATTTTGGTTCCATGCACCTTGGGAGGTCTCTGCCACCATTCTTTTAGCAAAGGCAAAAGATTTAGTTCTGTAAGCCACATGATTTCAAATTTGAAACTAGACAATTCTAGACCATGATAAGCCAAATTGTGCAAAGAGACTGGAACTGATCAATCCTTGAGATATGCAGTATCTTGCTTTCAACAAGCCAATAATGATTGGGCTAAGTTTAGGAGTGGAGAAATTGATCCAGTCTTTCAGCAATTTGGCAGAAACCTAATATCCAGTTAGACCATGTGAAAGAGCTAGATTTGGGCTCAATCTGCCAATTTACCCTTGTCAATAAAAGAAGAATTCTAGCTGGGATTTGGTAACATGGGCGACTCCATCTTTTTTTCACTGAAACAAAGAAAACATTTAAATCCTTACCTAGAAGATATAGATCATCTGGGATCACCTCATAGATTGTTGAAATCTTTTTTTTGGCAAACATCCCACCAGCCCTGAAATATTGAAGAGAAAGAAAACAAGTTTGAAAGGAAAACTTTAAATCTTACAGATTTGCCAGTATCTATCTGATGCCAAAACTTCAATACTTACTGTAAGGGGGGGGCACAGAATCCCTTAACCACCAGAGGCTCCCTCAGCATTGACAAATATCCTTTTCCAGTGTTGCTAAGACTCAAGCATTGTTGCAGATTCAATTGCATTCAATTTGGTTTCCTGTAGAAGAATCAAATCGGCTTTCTATAGTTCTAATTAACATTTAACCAGGTGTCATTTGTTTGTGGTGTTCAAGTGCCTAACATTTGAAGGGAAGAGTTTCATTGTGCTAGACGAGGGGACTTTGCACTCCTTGATCTTAGATTAAAAGGAAGTTGTTGTTAGGCTCTAGAGATGATTGCCTCATTGGATTTCTCCTTCCAGATTTTTGACCTTTCTTACGATTAGAACTGCAGTTAGCTCTGATCAGAAGGGATTTAGATTGAGAGATGGTGAGTGTATCCATGGTGGCCATTTCATTATCTTTGTCTGGTGAATATTCTGCTGCTTATAAGATATCGATTGTTGCAACATCCAAAAGATCATCCTCCATATTCAATTGACGAAGTTGGGGATGAATGAGGAGCCATGGAGTCTTTCCCTAAGGATGGCATTTCACTTGAGAGGAATTTGGATTGAGATTCAAAGTAGAAGAAGGAGAGAGCACAATTTGCTTAGGAATGGAACTTAGTGGTGAGCTAGGAGCAGAAGTCAAATCTGGAGCATCAAGAGGAAGAGGAGGAGGAGCTATGCACTCTGTTTCTTTCTTTCTCCAAATCCACCTCTTTTTCTTGAATTCTGGAAAAAACTTCTTGAGATGACCTTCTTTGATGCAATGGAAACACTTTGGAGATGGGTCCTCATTTTGTAACGTTTGTTGCCAAGGACCTGAAGCTGAAAAAAAGAGATGAATTGGGAGGGGGTTTGAAAAATCTATTTGACGCAGATCCTAGGGTAGATTACCTAACTACTAGCCAGGACATTGTCATCAGCCATTTGGGATTCATTAGTGTTGCCAATTTTTAGATCACCACCAAGATTTCCAATATTCACTGGGTGGATTACGGAGTGATACCCAGATTGGGGTCTTCTTCAAGCTTCAGTTTGAGGGATCAAAATTGGATTGGCAACTTGGCAGTCTTGCAAACATAAGCCAACTCCATCTATTGACCACACACTGCATTTCAAGGTTTTTTCTTTGACATCGAGATTAGGGTAAATGGCAGTAAAAAGCCATTGGACATGAATAGGAGTTTGATGTTGTCACCCCAGTTCAAAGAGATCCGATCCATGAAACCTGCCTGTGCTAGGCACAAATTAAAAAAATTGCTCCAGTTGCCACCTTTCAGTTCCCATTAAAAGGGGGGTATGCTGATCTAGCTTCTATCTTTGCCAAAGTGTCCTCTCTGTTCTGAGTTACCGTTCATCATGAGTCCCCCTCAACTTTGATAATCACCCTTAATATAAATTTTTAGTATTATAGCTATATCTATATATATAACTATATACATTTATAGATAAATATACATATATGCATTATATATCTGTAACTAATTATTATTTATAATTAGTAAATTAATTAATAATAAATAAATGATAGTATTATAAATGTAAGTCATCCCTGTGATTTTAATGTTTTTGCTGACACCAAATCCTCATAATTTCTGACTAAATCATAATTCTTTAGAGAAGTAAAGGTGAAGTTGGGGAATTTGACTGGTCTAAATGTTGGTTGTGTGGTTGAATACAATAACATCGCCATTCTTGAACCTTTTTGTTATTTTATTTTCTTTTTTTAGAAACTTCTTACAGCAGTCAGCAGAAACTAACAAGCATTTATGAAAATTTGATAACATTCACCACTACCCTGCCCTCACCACTTTCTGCATTCTCTACTAAGCCTGAGGTATACATGATGTCTGAATGAGGAAATATTTGATCACCGACTTCTGAAAGTTAAGATAAGAGAGTATGCATCTGAGTGAGTAAAACTAATAATTGTTTTAATAGTCTATTTTGCCTCCACCACCATGTAAATATTCCTCATTTCTTCCAAGGTCAACCATTTGTACATGCCATCATGTTTGTTTGTTCAAATCTTTAATGCAAATAAAAACCATTCTTTGGGGTTCTTGTTCCCCCTACTTGGCTATTTGTATTGTTTTCTTCACCGCCTATGTTGGTCTTCCCCTACTTTTTTGTACATTGTTCTTGGTTCTTCCCCTTTATGAACATCTCTAGGTGTCTCCTCCTAGAACTTTCTTTGTAAACTGTTGTACTCTTGAGTCCCATTGACTTATATTGGTCACATATAGACATTAATATTATATCTTTCTTTCTTTCTCATGACAGAGAGAAACTTTGGTTGGTGGGGACTCTTTGTCATCCCTGCAATGCTCAAGGTATGCCTAGACATCTCCTGGCCATTCCAGGGACATTGGGAAACCCCCCCAACACCCCTTGCAAATCGGGGATGCTCCCAAAATGTCCCTGTTTGCATGTGATGTTGGGGGGTGGTAGGGGGACGTTCCATTCTAGTCCTCAAGCCCTAGGGATGTCACTGTCCCCAAAATGACCCCTTTTTTTGGGGGGGTGCAGATGTGTCCCCATGAAACATTGAAATAATCTATGTTACCGGGTTCTTCTATTTTGCCCAAAGAACCCGCTCCGGGAGTGTTTGGGTCCTGGTACGTGCTGGGGCACGTCTGGGAGCACCCAGGGAGCGCCTGGGCACCCCGGGGGGAGCAGACCCACAGGGAACCCGGGGGTGCCCAGGCCCTCCCTGGGCGCTCCCAGACGTGCCCAGGAGAATCCAAATACTAGTACTCTACATTTTTCATTTAGCTGAGCTTTCTTTTGCATTTTTGGCCTTAATTTTTGGTTTTGCTGTATCCGTCTTGTCGCTTTCTTCTGTTATCCTTCCTAATCATCTCTGCACAGAGCAATCTGCCATATCATGCACTCCTTATCGCTGCCAGTCATATCAGTGTTGCAGCACAAACATCCTGTGAGGGAACTAATAACCAGTCACCTGACTTGCTGGTATCTATTCATGTGTTGGAGTTGTACCCTAGGTGTATTTAATGAATTAAATTGTCAGAAGATTATTTTATTTTTCTTTCGGGATCTGAAACTGCTGTCATTATTTGCAAAGTTTATCAGTGGTTTGATTTCATCTAATCTGAGTGCCTTGCCATAAACTAATAATCATTTCCAGATCTGCAGTATTTGTCATCATATGTTAGGGTTTAACAGTAATGTGACAGTTTGGGTCTGATTATATTTAAATTGAATTTCCAAAAGTAAACCCTAGGGGCATTACAGTTTCTCATTTTAAACCTGTGTCATTGAATTCCTTTAACACTTTAAGTTTGCTGTGTAAATGGAATGCTACTATGTATAAGGCCACCAGTTTTCCCATCTCAAATATTGTAGATTATGTGCTCTATAAATTATATCTATTCCAGGTGTTTCATTCAACCAATACAGAAAGTGGAGACCAAATCTTTTATTTCAATAAAGATAACCCTTTCTGACTTCTTTCAATATGGTATTTCTGCAATATTTGATTATGTCCTTCCTGCCTTGCATTTTGATGCTACATTTGATCTAATCCTTTTGATGATTGATGAATAATATTATAATTGTAATAATCTTCATTTGAATCATGACTAGAGAGACATATATGATATATGAGTTTGACACATGTATTGGAATTTTGAACTATCAATTGGCATTTATCTTTTAGACTTTATCACTAACATTGATCAATGATTTTAGATTTAATGATAATTGATGATTGATGAAGTATCATAGTGCATACTATCAGATGTATTTACAATTTTGTATATTTTTTATTTTTTTGCATATATATACAGCCGTACCCAAACGTACTGTACCCAAGGGGAAAAAAAATTGCCGTACCGGCGTACCCGTATCCCGTATCCGTGCCTGGTCCTGTACCGGAACCGGCAACTTTGGAAATAATTACTTGAGAATTGTCTTCAACTTCTAGAAATGTTGATCTGACAAAGACTGCTTTTTTAAGACCCTCTAATATCTCTAAGGCTTTCACTTTAATATATGTCTTAGAATTGAGAAAATAAGAGCCACATCTCACAAATAAATCTTGGAGTAAACTTCTGATAGTTAGACCTTTGGACAAAAGAGTAACTAAGTTTAGAGAGGTTCAAAAACACAAAACTAAAAATGTAGTAAATTTTAGATGGTTAAACCTTGAATCATTAAAGCTGCATAAAATTGTGTTGTGAGGGTAGGATCTCCCGAGGAAGAATGGAGCTGATGAAGACGAAAGCAAGAAATCATGATGAGAGACCAGTGATGTTGTGTGCAGCAAGTTTTGGGTTCAAATAGCTGACATTGTCAGAATCTGTCACTCCAAAAGGCCCAATGGAGAATCTGAGAATGCTTATAAGGGAATGCCAAGGGCTGATAAGATCGGGCTGGATAATCCTCTAAAATATTTAGGAGCATGAATGGACGAGTGAAGTATAAAATAGCCTTTGCTTTCCTCCTTGCAATCACATACACATACACTCACATAGAGGAGCACACATACCTACACAGATGGACAGACATATACACATGTCCAGAAACACAGACACAGATAGGCACACAGGATATATCCTCAAAGCTTTGAGAAGGCTGTAGCCTCCTCAAACTTTATCCATTATTTTCCTTTATTTACTTTGCAACATGCACAAAAACTCATGGTGTTTTGGAAACGAAATCTGTTGCTACTTCAAGATGGATAACTCCAATGTCCTTTTTTCTATGAATGATTCATTCTGGGTCTTGGAGGAGTAGTATTGGAACAACCTGTAGCCCCTGAGAATATCCATTTCCAATGCAGTTCCTCTCATAAACATGGACATCTGGCAAGTGTCTGCACTCATCTGCAACTAGTGAAGGAACCAAAATTTGAGAACACTCTAAAACAAACTCCATATTTGTAAACAAAGTAGCAGCTGATGCAAAAGAAAAAGTAAGAACTTATCCCCACAAGACAACATATTTTTCATCCTTGAACTGTATGTACATGTCTACATTGCTAATGTCTATGTTCCTCTTCAAGGCAATAAAAAAATCAGTTACCCTCAACAAATCTCTCAGTGGGTGGTAAACTGAAAATATGAAAAACACATCCTAGTGGTTACTCCAGCTCTACAAAAAATGCTGCTGAAGAGGAGTGGTGCAGATTCAATCTCAATGTATCTCAAGTCACTTTGATGTACTCTCTTGTACTGATCTCACAGACCTTGAATTCTCTCAAGAAATACTCATTTATTGCAATATGCAGAAATAATCTAAATATGTAGCATAAAAAATTGACAGAATTATGGTCACTAGTGATTGGAGCCTATTGCACTTTAAGATAAATGCCAAGGTTAGCAATACTACATTTTAAAACCACATGCCTGTAATGGTAGAAATAAGCTAGGATTCCAACAGAACTAGGCACAAACAGTTCTGCCTCAAAAATATGCCATTCCTTCACCCTTAATTTCACAGCAAAGTCGCTGCCTGGTGGATTTAAATCATTACTTGAAAGTGTACACCATATACCACTTTATGAGTAAACTCAAACATTTCAAGCAATAAATGAAGACCTGGAATAAGATCTCCTTTGGAAATAGTTTTGCAGAAATTTCACAAAAACAGTAACTAGGACAAATCCAAACCAAAATATGGTTAACAGGATTCACTCCACTGCTATAACATAAGGAATGCAAACTTATACATGATATGGCCCTTATGCACAGAAAAGAAGTAGCCTATTGTGGGCAACAATCTCATGAGACCTGAGTGTCATGCCCCCTGCAAACTACAAAACAGATTGCTCTTCATGAATCATCCGATCAGACGTGGAAAACTATCAAGCTAGAGTAAGAGTTTAAAGAACAAGGCATGGTAATATTACAGCGAGTATATGCTAGACGTCCCTCACAGACAGCGATAGGAAGAAATGGTAAAGGAATCAAACTATATTCACAAGAAAACCTCCTCAAGCAAAGTCGATTAAAGGATAATGTTAATATAAATTAATTATCCTTTAATGAAGGGTCACGATTGGTTAAAGCAATCAAATAAAAGACATGCCTTAATGAAGGGACATAACCATTGGCCCCATCGTGGGTATAAAAGGTGAAATCATTTCAAGATAGAAGATCATCAATTGAGGAGAGAATATACAGGCCAGCGAACATCTACAGGAAAAATTAAATAAGAGAAAATAGAGGACTGCACCTCCCAAATTGGAAATAAATGATAAATCTGCATATGCACAAAAGTCTGATTTCCTGAATCGGTGGTATGAGATCTGTTTTACAGTTACATGGTGTAGCATAGTTTAATATAAGTGAGTGATTATTAATTTAGATATTCAAGATGCTAATGACATACTCCTGTTATAACTGCTTCCTTATACCAGTAAAACTAGATATGATTAACATTTGTTGTCACATGCCTTGAATGTTTTAGCCATGATAGAAGGGACTGAGATTACAAGAGGGAAACAGTGATGGGGCACTCTCCTAGGTACGCCACCTCAAGATGGGGACTAGATGAACCCCATGAGGCCAAGGGGGTGTAATAGCCTTGCTCAGGAAGGAGTCACAGTTATACCCAAACACAAAATGAAAATGATCACACACCAAAAACACAGTAGCAATGTAGTACGGATCTGGCAATAGTCATGAACATTTACTTAGTAGATAGGTAACCAAATTCTATTGATCAACACTCAGAAACACATTAATAGTATCCACGAATAGTAATACATAGAACCAATATGCACAGTAAGAATTTATCGGATCAGTCTCCTGGACAATACAATGGGCATATAGAAATGGTGTCTGGATCAGAATGATGGTACAGATTTAGGAGCAAGCTCTAATCCGCTTGATTTTGAAACCCGATGTGAAGTATGACCGTCGTGACTAGTATTGAGGTTGTAACAAGTACTCAGCTCGATAAGAATCTCCCTTCCGATTAGCAAATCCAGTGTAAGCGGTGACTCGCGATTAGCTCTCCCAGCAATATGAATGATGCCCACCATGTTCCAGGCTAGTCAATGATGCGAATTGGGATACCGTCTTCCATGGAGTCAGCTTGATGAGTGTCGGAAAGAGGTAATTGCCCGATCTCTTGAATGATGCAAATTCTAGACCACACGACAGCTTGAATGTCTTCTTGTGTCACATGAGGTCGCACTGGGTGTCGAAGCCTGGTGCTAGTTGGCACATAAGAAAGATCTCCAGAACTAGTGCAAGAAAGATTTCCAGGAGTCGGTGTGAGCCTGTGGCTCTACCACGACTCGCTTAAATTGCACTTTCCTCCTATAATTTAGAGCTTTGTAAATTGACTCAACAAGGGTGTCGTCTCACCAGCGAGGGTGTTGTCTCACCTGGTGTGAAGGTCGCCTAGGTTTCCGTCTTAGTTGACAATCATAATTATTTTCTCAGCCATCGATGATCAAACCAAACACAAAAAGTTGGTATTAATATGAAGCAAGAATGCCTTACCAATTGGGTTGGCCACAGGTCGAATTAAATAAAATTTAAATATTATTAGACAATAATTTAAATTTATTAATATTATTAATATTTATATTTAATTAGAGTGGCATTAAGAAACACTGTTTTTTTCCTGCCAAATTTCAAAGGGTGACTAGTCATGGGTGGGGACATGACAGTCCTCCCTGCTGAGATGTTGCTTGCCCTCAAGCAACTGCAGATTCAGATGCTTGAAGATTTCAACTCCTTCCCAAGTTGTGTCCTCTATTGGGAGATTCTTCCATTTCACCAGGTACTTCAGAATGATCTTGTTCCTCAATCTTTTCTGCCTTACATCCAACATTGTTTCGGGTTCGAGGATTAATTTGCCCTCATCACTTAGAGGAGGCAGCTTAGCTGAAGGTGTAAGCTGCTGTCCAAGTACCCCTTTTAGGCACGATACATGAAATTTTTTATAAATCTTGCTGCCATGTGGTAGTTCGAGTTCATAAGCGACCTCCCCAATCCTCCTCAAAACCTTGTAGGGACCATAGAATCTCAATTTTAACTTCTCCACACCATTCCCGTTGAGGGTGGACTGTCTATAAGGCTGCAATCTTACATACACCATGTCATCAACCCCAAAAACTCTCTCTGTCCTGTGTCTATCAGCATACATCTTTTGCTGGTTCTGCACTTGTTGCAAATTTTCCTTAAAGGGAATGCAATATATCCATGCTCTCTTGTATCACATCTTTAGCTCTAGAGACTCTACTATTAGTGAGAAGCAAATCCATCAATGAAGTGGCTTCATAACCATAAAGAGCTTTGAAGGGTGACATACCGATTGACATATGTTGTGGAGTGTTGTAGCAGAACTCGCCCAAATGCAACCACTTTATCCAAACTGTTTGTTGCCTTGTGGCATAGTTCCTTAGGTAGCCCTCGATCCATTTATTCACGATTTCCATTTGCCCATCTGTTTGGGGGTGGTAGCTAGTGCTCGGGGTCAATTTTGTGTGAGTTAGACGGAACAGTTCTTGCCAAAACAAACTGATAAATCTGCTGTCCTTGGCACTCACAATGTTCTTGGGCAATCCATGAAGTCTAAATATTTCTCTAAAGAATAGATCAGCCACTTGTGGAGCCTTAAATTATGAAGTGATAGCATGGAAATGAGCATACTTTGTAAGCCTATCAACCACCACATAAATGCAATCCTTACCTTGTCCCTTAGGCAGCCCTGTGATGAAATCCATGGAGATGCTCTCCCATTTTTAATTTGGGATGGGTAGGCGCTGCAACAAACCGGCTGGAAAAACATGCTCAGTCTTGTTTTGTTGGCATACCACACACTCTCTAACACGTTGCAAAATATCATTCTTTAGCCCCTTCCATGAGAAACACTCTCTTACTTGCTTGTATGTCTTGTAGAAACCTGGGTAACCAGCAAGGGGGGTATCATGATATGCCCTCAAAATCCTCTCCTTCACCTTTGATTTGGGTACAATATACACACGGTTTTTGTAGATGACGAGATCTTCAACAACCTTGAATTTATCATCAAACATTTTCCCTTCTAAAATATTAGTGATCAAGCATTCGGCTGCCCAAGCAACTTGATCTCTACGAAATGCTCTCCATACACTTTGCCGAAACCACCATAGGACCTCCATTGGAGAGGCCATGAAGGACCACCTCCTTCCCGTTAGATTTGAACTTGAGCTCCATTGTTTGGTAATTCTGCGTGTATTCTCCAAGTGAGTGCAGCCATTGCACTCCAAGCACCATCTCGGTGTCACCTATGCCGATCACATAGAATTCATCTCTCATCTTATGACCACCGAGAGTCAAATTCAGCTGCTGAATTCTTCAATTGCATGGAAGAGTGTAGCCATTTGCCACTGTGACATTGAATCCTTCAAAGTCCTCCATTGTCATGTCCCAAAAATCGGGGCACTAAAGATAACAAATACATATTAAGAATTATAATTAAGATGATATTACAATGATATTAAATACTAGAGATAATCTAAAATATTATTATAAATAGTAAATGATAATATTATGACCATATTAAGTAATACAGATCGAAGCACCCCAACTTGTTCCGATCTCAGGGGTGTCAATGCCACGGTCCAAATATTATCATTACTGTGGGAGCATTTACAAGTCAATTAAATATTATAAATATTTATCTAGCCTAGATTATTGTTCAATGTATTTAGCCATCAAAAAGTCATTGATAAAAAAAACATCATAAACTAATACTTGGCTGAATTCCATTAAGGAATCAATACTTGAGAAGTTGCAGCTTGAACGACTCGGTGTTTTCTTACATTGCCACATAGAGTATGATTGGCATACTTAGATCGACGCCATTCATCAGGAGATCACTAATCAGCAGCCTATAATGGATATTAACGTCTATGGTCGCTGCCTCTATATGTTACTCTTATGCATAGAGGAATACTTTCGAGTATCCTTGTCTTCATCGACTAATGTCATTTCAGTATATTTATTATGGTGTTGGAGGTCATGATTATCGAAAGGATCAATATTAATGAATTCCGCATGAATCCATTCACTCGCATCTATCCATGGATAACGGGATTTGATGTGGACACCATATTAGATTACTGCGTTGAGCCCAGTCCCAATATGTGATAAGTATCTCAAGGTCTATCGGGATTAAGAATCACATCTAGAACAAAGTCGTCTCCACATCATTAAGTGCTAGAATAATGAATGTTACGAGCACTTAATTAATTAATTAATAATATGGGTTGTCTTTAGGAAGGCAACGATGGATTTTAGGAAGGAATGCATCCTTTCAGAATAAGGCACATCCTCGTGAGACATACCCTTTGATAAGATATAAATAAATAAAAAAACAGGAAGGCATCAGAAAATCGTGAGAAAGAAAGGAAGATATTGTGCCACAGAGAGAAAAGATCAGTAAAACGCAACCTCCAAGAAACTCCCAGAAACTGCCTGGGCGTCAGCCACGTTCCCATCACAACACAAAGGTAAGCCATCAATCATCGTATGTTCTTCAAAATATTAGAGTCGATGTTTCCTATTATGATGGATACTGTAGATGTTATTGGGAATTGATGACCTCTCCATAGACGCCATAATGAATCAAAACTAAATAATCTAGAAATGAGATTATATTCAAATTTTATAATAGCATTATTGACCATAGTGATGAATTAAGATAAAGTAAGAATGAAATGGCCATCAATAGACACAAATCTAATAAACAATACCATAGGATACTATCAACAAAGATACACATATTACTAATCTTGAAAGGACTCAATCTGGACAATAGTTCAATTGCTGTACAAACTAAACATAAAGATTTTGTCTAATTTTATATTGGAAGTTGGGTATTGATATTCAATAAGCTTAAAGTCTCAAACAGATAAGTCTTCTTTGACAATTAGGATAATATACAGACTGTTGATTGTGATTTGCCCTACAACAATTATTATGTTCATTAAGCTTGTTGCTTCTCCCATGAAGGATAGATTTCAGGCTTCAATTCCTTGCTAGCACTCAAAACAGACTGTGCGTTTGTGGAGGGGAAGAGCTGGTAAATCGCCCACTGATGGAAGGTCCCAAGATGGGTGGAACACCTTGAGGGAGTCCACTGTGAGTTGCATTCACGTGCCCCTTAACACAATAAATCGCCGTCCCATGGGGCTAGGAAAGAGGAGACAAGGCGAGATTCTATTCCAATCAAGGGAAGGAGTCATGTTTGATAATGCAATTGATTGATTTATTGTTAACATGTGCAATCTAAAGTGATCTAATCATATATCATGTGCTTAATTGATATTAATCATCGTAACTAGAATGATGTACTAATAAGATAAATTATATATTCTAACCTGTACTTTATATTTTTGGTTTAATTTCATAAAGGGGACATCACATCTGTCTTCAATCCTAATTTAGCTACCAAACTCTCATCAATAAAATTGTGAGTAGCCCCACTATCAATCAAAACATTCGCTTGCTGCCCTTGTAAAACTCCTTTGACTTGAAATGAATGGTACCTTGGTGCTCCTGATAGGGCTGCAAGGGTTCCTCTTGGATGCCCTTCCCCTTTGGGTTCATGCTTTTCTTCAATCATTGTTAATTTTGGATCAGCTTCTTGTTCTTTGAAGTCATCATTGGGGATGACCTCAATGTATTGTATCTGACCCTTCCCCAAACAATGATGACCTTGTTGCCATGGCGCCTTACAATCAAAACATAATTGTGTCCTTTAGAGCTCATTCTTTTACATATTTGAGGGATTGGGTTTGGGTGGTGCCATTCTTGGAGGAGGAAGGCCTCTTTGAGGAAGCTTCTTGGTCACAATGGGTGGTGCCTTGTTGGAGTATGATTTGCCCTTCATTGACGAGTCTTCCAAGTTCAAGGCTCTCCTAATGGCATCTTGTTGTGAGCTTGGATCCAATGTCTTTACCAAACCTCTTAGGGGTTTAGCGAGGTCTTCAACAAAGAGGACTATGAGTCTCCTTTCCGTCACATCTGGGACCATCATTGCCAATCTCTTGAACTTAGCAACATAGTTTTCCACCTTTCCTTCTTGCTTCAGTTGTGCTAACTCTCGGAAGTGAATTTCTGGATCCTTCCTATCAAATCTCCCTATCAACATTTGACTGAATTGTGGCCTTGTTTCACCATACCATGATACCACCATTCGTGGGCCAAACCCTCAAGATGTAAGGTTGCAAACTTGATGGCCTCTTCTTCGTACATGGGAGTCAAGGAGAAATATGTATCTAATTTCTACAACCAAGCACTTGCTGATGAACTCCTGGAACCATCAAAAACTGGAATGGTGATTTTTCCCAAGCGATGTTGGATGTCCTTCCTATCTTCATACCTTCTCCACCTATGCCCTCTTTTAGTCTTCATGTCATGGAATTCTGTAAAAGTCAAATCTCTATGAATAGCTGCATTTAGAGCGTGGTATTCGTTATGCAATTTGGCAATTTCATCCTCCTCTTCAGGTGGTATTTCTGATTCATTTTCTGCCCCTTGGTCCAAGAATTTGGCCTTGAAAAACTTGGTGGAGGCTGCTGGTTTTAACACACCTGAACTGCTGCTCTTAGTGCCATTCTGTAATGCTTTACCAGCACCTAGTTGTTGGTTCAATCCCCTCAAAAGTTGGACCATTTCCACCATAGTGTCCTTCATTGTGGATTGGAACTCCCTAGATTCTTTGACGAATTGCTGTCCCTCATCTTCCTCGTCTCCCATTGCTTTCTTCTTTTTTCTGATATGATATCTCAGATCTTTGTCACTCATGAAAGGGTAGACAAGCTGGCAAGATGCCAAGCTCTAATACCATTGTAATAGCCTTGCTCAGGAAGGAGCCACAATTATACCCAAATACAGAAAGAAAATGATCACACACCAAAAACATAGTGGCAATGTAGTTCGGATCTGGCAATAGTCATGAACATTTACTTAGCAGATAGGTAACTGAATTCTATTGATCAACACTTAGAAACACATTAACAGTATTCACTAATACATAGAACCAATATGCATAGTAAGAATTTATTGGATCAGTCTCTCAGAAAAATACAATGAGCATATAGAAATGGTATCTGGATCATAATGATGGTATAGATTTAGGAGCAAGCTTTGATCCGCTTGGTTTTGAAACCCGATGTGAAGTTTGCCCGTTGTGACCAGTATTGAGGTTGTAACAAGTACTCAGCTCGATAGGAATCTCTCGTTCGATTAGCGAATCCAGTGCAAGTGGTGACTCATGATTAGCTTTCTCAGCAATATGAATGATGCCCGTCATGTTCCAAGCTAGTGAATGATGCGAACTGGGATATCGTCTTCTGTGGAGTCGGCTTGATGAGTGTCAGAAAGAGGTAATTGCCTGATCTCTTGAATGATACAAATTTTGGACCACACGATAGCTTGAATGTCTTCTTGTGTCACATGAGGTCACATTGAGTGTCGAAGCTTGGTGCTGGTTGGCATGCAAGAAAGATCTCCAAAACCAACACAAGAAAGATCTCCAAGAGTCGGTGTGAGCTTGTGGCTTTGCCACGACTCAGAGGGTGATTAGTCATGGGCGGGGACATGACAGGGGGTACTGCCTTTGGGCTTAGGAGAGATGGCATTTTCAGGGCACCCATTGTAATCTCACTCCATCATGGGGAATCAACACAAAAGGTTAAATCATAGAGAGAGGGAAATGGTTGGCAAGATGAGGGGATAACGGAAAAGACACCTTGTCATGTCCCCAAAATTAGAACACAAAGATAACAATTGAAATAAGTAAAGATAAAAACATAGTAAAAGTAGAAACATTAGTAATTTAATTATAATTATCACAAGATAATATTATAATTAAATTACCAAAGATAATATCGTGAATATTAAAATATGAATTCTAATAATTTAAATATTATTATAATATAATAAATAAAAAAATATAGAAAATTAATATATAACACAACAACAGAAAATGCTCTTAATGGCATTATACAATCAATATTATTAATTGTAATTAGAATAATAATATCAAAAATACGATAAATAATAAAATAAAATGACACTACAGATATCTTATAACACTATAATAGAAATAAATATATGATAGTAAGATAAACATATTTGGATCAACCAAGGGATACGATGAGGAGACACGACTTTCACCTCCTGGCCGCCCAAAGACTATAAGAGAGGAGTCAAGGTCCTTTTAGGGGATCATCACAAAATCACCTTTCAAGAATCAACATTTGGGGGGAATATCAAAGGGCCGTAAAATATTTTGAAGTTGTTGTTTATTTGAAGCCGATATTAAAGCCTTGCTTATTTAAGGAATAAATATATTATTTGTAGCCGCTATTATATCTCTTTGCCGTGGCTTATAATAATCGTGGGCATTTTGGGAAATAAGAAATTGTGGCATCAATTGATAAAGGGTGAAATAATTGTCCACCTTGAATAGTCATTTGAAGTTGAGGAAATAATATTTCTGAAGACATCTTGCATTTGATTATTGGGCTTTCTTTCAGCGGAAAAGACAAACAAAGGGTCGATGGTATTTATAAGGTCGTGACTTCTAAGAGACTCCTGGACGCAACACTTTCCGGGAGTAAGTTTGGTGCGACAGTATTGGCTCAAAGAGACACTTTGATGGCACATTTGATGGGCATTTCATCGAAAGACAAAATCCTCTTAGAGACGTCATTCCAGGCATAATTTCAATAAAGGAGATTGATATCTGTCGATAGAGCGGTCGTCATTTTGCTATTCAAATTTTATTGGAGGCAAGATAAATTGGACGCAACTACCTTGGTAGAAAATCGTGGCTGTCAGGAGTCAAAGCGCTACAGGATAATATGATTTGGAGAAGGACAAATTGCTGTTGTTAATTCGGAATTATATGGTGATACATTCAAACGGCTGGAGAAAGCTTGGAAAGCATTGGCATCACTGCTTGGAGGGACGTCATCACACAGTCATAAGAAGTCTTCGTCCAGGTTCTTTATGCATTGAATATACATGGTATTTTCATCAGTGAGAATGTACATTTGCTAGATGGATTGCATTGATAAGCTGAATATTAAAGGAATATTATTATTCTAGGAAATATTATTATTCTGAATATTGGGGAAAATATTATTTTCCTGAACAATATTCGAAGAAGGCAAAAGTTATATTCTGAATAATATTTGAGAAAAATAAATATATTATATCGAGCTTGTGATGTTTTATCTTAAAGGAGAAATATTGAGGTCTTTGGCAAAGTCGATAAAAGGGGACATTACACACCTCCTAGGTAGATCACCTAATATGGATGGCATGGGCCACATGAGGCCAAGAGGGATGGTATATCCACTCTTGGGCCTAGGGTAAAAGGGTCCTAGGCACCCCATCAAGTCACGTTCTCCCATACTCTCCTATGATTGAACCCCTCCAAGGGTGTTAAAATGCTTTGTGATTGAATTAATGATTGGCCATGAGTTTATTAATATCTAATTATGGTAATTTGCTAATTTGTATTATTGTGGTAAATGATTATAATCTGCTAATCAATTTGATTATGGTAAATGGTTCTAACCTGTGTGCAGGGCTTCAATCAGGTGAAAGATATTCTCTAACCCCTTTGTTTATTTAAATTAAGGAATTAAGGCAAATTTAGGGCACTCCCAATTAGGGGACATTACAATTGGTATCAGAGCATGATTCTGCTAGCTTGAGGGAAAATATAGTTGATGGTTAGCCAAGGAACCTTGAGAGCCTTAGAGAGAGAAAAAGAGAATAGCCCAAAACAGCAGCCACAACCAAGACCACACAAGAAGGGAGCAAATTGAAAATGAATTTAGGATCTTCATAGAGCAAACAGCCCAAGCCTTACAAAATATAAGTAATACCATGAACTCTCTTAGGCCACACCAAGAAGATAGGAGGGAAACCATCCCAAGCCATTTTGAAAATGGTAGCACATCAAGATCTACCCCTAGGATGACCTGACCTCCCTTCTTAACTAGGGAAGAATCAAGGGAGGAAGAGGAAGTAAATGCAGAAAACCCTAATTGGGATTATCTTGCTAAAGCATATGCTAAACTCAATCTAGAAGTTAAGAGAAGCATCTCATTTGAAGCATATTGTGAGGCTAGAACCAAGAATACACAAACTAGAAGAAGAAACCCAATTAATAGTGACTTGCAACACAAGGTAGGCAAATTAACTGTCCTGAACTTTGATGGGTCAAGTAAGATTACAGCCCAAGCATGGATCCAAAAACTTGATACATACCTATCCCTTAACCCAAAGGTAGAAGAGGATGCCATTAAGTTTGCCATACTACACCTAGAAGGAGTAGCCCATGAATGGTGGTACCATGGGTTGGTGACCCAAAACCACCAAAACATAAAAACCTTTATTGAAAAACTAATTGAGAGATTTGATCATAAGCACCCCGAGAAATACTTCAAGGTTTTAATAAGGATTAAGCAAGAACGGTCCATTGAAGATTACGTGGCTGAGTTTCAAGGACTATTCGTCATTGTACCCAAAATCATAGAAAGGAGGCTTATCTACTTGTTCATAGAAGGACTGTCGGATGCCACCTGAGGTCTAGAAAGTGCCTTGGATCCAACTACACTCCAAGAGGCATTTCTTAAAGCCACTAGACTTGACTACGCTCAAGCAAAGGGGAAGGATCACTCTAAGAAGACAACATCAAAAGATAAGCAGTTCTATGAGAAGGATGGGCACGAGAAACCATACCTTTCTTACCATGATTGAGAGGAACTAAGGAAGAAGGATCTTTGCTTTGGTTGCAAGAAAAGATGGGAAAAAGGACACATTTGTAGACAGGATGAAAACCAGGAAGGAAAGTTGTGTTTTAAATGCAAAAAGTATGGAAACCAGGACACAAGTGCCAAGGAAAAAACCTTGAGAAGGACAATTTGTGTTTCAAGTGCAAGGAAGATTGGGAACTTGGACATATATGCAGATGAAAAAGGAGCCAAACCCACAACATTGAAGCAACATCTAATCAAGTGACAGGAAATAAATAAGGCCTAAACAAAAGAGTAAGATACGAGGAGGAAAGTGAGGAAGGGGGGGGCTTTGGCCTGCATCTCAAGAACATCAAAACATCACCCCTTTAGAATCCGAGGTGAAATTAAGGGAAATAAAGTAACATCCCTTGTTGATAGTGGGGCTACCCGCAATTTTATAGATGAAACCTTAGTGGCAAGACTAAGGTTAGAAACAAAAAACTTTAAGGGATTTAAGGTGGCTGTAGTAGATGGATTCACCACACCATGCACAAAAAAGATCTCCCAACAAAACATCACTATGAAAAAAACATCAAATCAAGGACAAATTCTACATTGTAAAACTAGGAGATACCGATGTAATTTTGAGGACCCCTTGGCTACACTTATTAGGGGATGTCAGCTTGAACTTCTAAAAATTAGAAATAGGTTTTGAACATAATGGAGAAAGGGTTTTGTTGCAAGGTCTATCCGATGGTTCTCCAAGGGTAGTTTTAGCCAAGAAGATGGAAAAAATCCTTAGGCATGACCAAGTAGAATGGGTGGCTCAATGTTTGATCCTAGATAAAACTACTCCCAAAGGGATTAGTCCATGTAGACATACAACCATTACTAAAAAGGTATAAAAGGTCTTTTGCTTGCATCCCTCCCCCTCAAACGAGGCTTTGAACACTCAATCATTAGTCCTAAGTTGGGACTCAGGAGTCCGATTCTAGGATTCGTGCGAGTCACTCGCTAGGACTCTGGAGTCCTAGCCTAGACTCTCCAGGACTTGGTTCGGGAGTCCTCGGTGAATTGACTCGGCGAGCCTTAGGACTCGGGAGTCCCAAGAGTCTTTTCCAGGAATCAGAGAGTCCTCAAACTATGGGGTGAAGAGTAAAGAAGATCTTGAAAAACTATCGTGACAACCCATTAGCAGGACATCAAGGGTATTACAAGACTTATAAGCAAATCAAGGAGAGGTTCTCATGGAAAGGCCTTAAAGGAGATGTGTTGAAACATGTTAGGGAATGTATGGTATGTCAAAGAAACAAAGAAGAGCATACATGTCTGGCAGGACTATTGCAATCCTTGCCCATACCCAATCAAAAATGGGAAAGCATATCTATGGGTTTCATAACATGGCTACCTAAGGTACAAGGAAAAGATTGCATCTATGTGGTGGTCAATTGCTTAACCAAGTATGCACACTTCATGGTGATATCAATAGAGTTTAGAGCCCCCCAAGTGGTTGAAGTCTTCTTTAAAGAAGTTTCTAGACTACATGGATTACCTCAGAACATCGTGAGTGATCGAGATAGTCGTTTCCTTAGCCTATTTTGGCAAGAACTATTCAAACTAGTCGGAATAGAGTTAACTCCTAGCACTAGCTATCATTCGCAAACCGATGGACAAACCGAGATTGTCAACAAATGGTTGGAAGGGTATTTAAGGAATTATGTCACAGGGCAGTAGAATGCATGGATTAAGTGGCTCCATTTGGGGGAATACTGCTATAATACAACCCATCATATGTCTAGGGATGAGCCCCTTTCAAGCATTATACGGTTACACTGCCACATCCTTCAGGGACTTGATTCTTTTAGGGACTTGATTGGATGAAGTTTACCTGGAGGCTGGAGCAACCTTGTCACCCCCGACATTGACATTCTAGATTTCGGTTTTTTTCTGCTTTGTTTCTCCTCTATGGAGGACTACAATTTTGTGAAGTAGAATGATCCTTGGTTTTATGGCCAGTTGGGCCTGTCCATTTCCTGCTTGGACGCCTTTTTCTGATCTTGTTGCTACTAAGATTACTTCCATTCCCATCTAGATCAGATTGTATAATCTCACTCTGATCATGCAAGATCCGAGGCTTATCAAGTATATATGATTGAACAGATTGACTCCTTTGTGAAGATGGATTTTGTCTCAGTGGCTCCCCACTGTAGATAATCCAGGGTTTGCGCCATCATCAACATTTCAAAGCCAATGTACCATTCAATCTTGATCCATTCATCTCTCGGCACTTGGACCTAGTACTTAAATTATGAAGGCTTTCCCTTCAGATGCTTTTGATGCAATATGAATTGTCACAAGGTTGCTAGTTGCTATTCGTCTATGTCTCTCACATCTAGGAAGTTCAGCCTCAAGAAACGGGCTAGGAAGCTTGGCACTCCTGATGCTGATTTTGTTTGGCATAATTAGGGGAAATTCTTGGCTTCTCATGAGGAGACCAACCCTGCTCTTGTGACTCCTATTGTTGCATCCACTCCTTTGGAGCTGCCCCCTTCTTTGCCCATTTCGGCTCCCTGTGAGCCACCCCCCTCCGAGCCCAAAGAAGATCTTCCTGGTTTTAATTAGCTTATTGAGGTGGCTGGAAATGTGCCCGATTTTGAAGGCTCTTACCCCTTTATGGATGACTTTGCTGAATTCCTAGATACAGATGATGTGGTTGTTCTAGTCAAGAAGCGCTCCATTTCCTAGACTGCCAATGGTATCTTAAAACCAAAATTTCCAACCGTATCAAAGGCCGCGACGTGGTTGATGATGGAACTCAGTGGACCATGGATGCCCTCCTCACTAGGAGCAAGAGGAAGGGGATGGCCAAAAAGGCTACTTGAGTTGCCCCTACTTTGTGGGTAGTTTATAAGTTTTTTTTGTGATTTGAGCAGCGATGATCCTCTATTGCTTTTTTGAGCTATCTTCAGGATTTTTTGGTTAGCTCTTTATTCTTTGTGCTCTCCATTCGTGGGTCTGAAGTGGTCTTTATTCTTTATTTGTTCATATATTGGGAGTGGGCCCTAATCCCACAGCTTACTGATAAGAAAAAAGAATATCTTTTACACTTCTAAGATATGTACAAATGATTATTCGTCATACTTGTTGGGTATACCTTATAATTAGTATTATAAAGACGATGTTATTAACTAAGTTAGGTATATAACATGTGTTACCTTCTTGAAAAGCTTTGACCTTGAAGCTTAACGGGAAACATCTTTCATGTAAAATGATGTCATAATACTTGTATGGATAAAACTTGACTTGTAGAATTTGTTGAGAGTTCTTCCACTTTATGTGGTGGGGCTTTGCAGAATTGACAGCATGGGAGGAGTGGAGCAAGAAGAAGAAAAGGAGGAATTGAAATGGAGAAGTGTTTCAGGAACCAAGAATCTTTTATTCAATTTTATCATTATGCTTTTCCATAAAATATGAACACTTTCGATCAGAATGTGAAGCATGAAAATTCCCAAAAGCTATTAGCAAGGCATAACAGACAGATAGTTTTTAGAAAAGTTATTCATCAGGGTAATGAAAACTAATGGGTTTAGGCTTTTGTGAGGCCAGTTGGTGAGAGTGACTTGGAAACTAGGCACATAATGAATGATGCTGGTAGCTTTTTGATTCCATGATTTCAGTACCTAAATTATTCCATCCATCTTTATTCTTTCTCTATCAACTTTGCAATTTTTTAGATGTCATTGTCTTCAGAGAAATTTTTCTTCCTTTGCAGCTTAGCCAATCTTGTTTAAATTTCTAAGCACATTGCAAAAGCAGTGAAAGAAAACAAAGAAATAATAGTGAAGTCTGTGATTGACCAAATACAGTCAATGGGAGTTGATAAAGCATTGAGTTACAATATAAAGTATTAGGTCAGGAAGGAATTCGAGAAAATTATCGCTTTTGCTGCTCATGTTTTCTGTGTTAAACTTTAGAGATGCTCTAATTTTTTGATAAATTCTTAAATGGTTTAATGTGCTTCATTAGTGTTTTATAAATTGTCAAATATAAAGAACTGCAGTCGTTTAGAGAATGAGATGACTTGAGTTTTGAGTTTTACTATTACGGTTATTAACTTATTTCTATTATTTGCCTTTCTGAATGGATTATTCATTATCATATTATCATTTGTTCTAGTTAAAGATTGTTTCAGTTCTTTTGGGATTGTTGGATTAAATGTCCTTGCAGATATCTCACATATTGCTTATGGGAATAATGCGAAAGTGGCATGGCTATGATTTGTTCATTGTAGGTTCCCCAAACAGCTATAAAGAGTTTATTGCATACACATGCACCATCAGAACAGAGTTCTTTGCGTGTAGATTTCCGATCCATACATGTACACTACCTGAACAACCTCGAGGAGGATTCAATGTATAGACGGTGGCGGAGTAATCTGAATGAGGTTTCAGAGCTATTACCTTTACCTTTGAGGTTCATCATATTTTCTTTTAGAAGTAGTGTGCAATAGTTTAATTTGCATTCTTGTTTATCATTTGCTTTATTGGTGACACAATTTATACTTGACATTACTGTGTGCAGAAGTAATGGTTTACCATTTTATTCATTTCTTATGTTTTTACTCTGATGAATTCGTTTCTTTAAATGATTCAGCTGCTCATGCCAGTCTTCCCTGGCCAACTTCATTATATTCGCAAAAATCTGTATCATGCTGTTTATATCATTGATCCTTCTACTGGAGCTGGGCTGAAGGTAAGCCCCTGATTTGACTGGTTTTATGGATTATATATTTTTATTTTGCTGTTTGATCCTTACACAAGATACATAATGTGGTCTGTTATTGTGTATTCTGGTTTATTTACTATTGATACTTCCAAGTGCATTACGTGTTACGATATTCACATTCTGATTTTATTTGTGTATTTCCTGTAGGTTGTCAACAGTATTCTGTATATGTTTGAGAATAATGTACCTATGAGGTTTGGGATTATCTTGTTTTCATCGAAACTAGCTGCAACAATTGAAGAAAATGATGGTGAAATCCCTGAATATTTTGACAATGAGCATAGGATTGGACGCATGAATGATGGTGATGATACTTCTAGTTTTGTAAGTGCAGCTGCTTGTTTTTACAGCTGTGTAGCTAAAGCAATCAAGTATTTTCTTATCTTTCAAAAAGAAAAAAAAAAAGCATTTTCTCAGCATGGATGTAGTTTGTTTTGTAGTTAATATAGAAATAGATGTGTTTGTTTTCCTTTTGTTTTACTGAGAAACATACTAGGACCTTTACTCTTTACATCTATTGACTTTTTGAGGTACAACTTAGCAGTTAAATTTATGGTGAAAATTAGGTATGAGGTCAGTCCCACGTTTTATATTATGGGAATATAGGGATACAATTGATGATGAATTTTGTTTTTACTATTTGTGGTTTCTTGCATACTCTAGTCATTGAAGGGATATCTGCTCACCCTTAAGTAGAATGGAAAAAGATATCAAACCTTTCTGCATTGTGTAATAGAAGCAGTAAAACTCAAACCAAAAAACATTCAAATTGTGAGATTTTCCTGAAGTAGATTGACCATCAAAGATTATGAATCCCGACAAAACTAAAATGAGAAAAGATATTGAGTAGCGTGCCATGTGGCGGTTGTTGGGTGTTTTGCTACTAGGTTGTACCTGAGCATGCTGAACCTTTGCAACATTTTTTTTAGATAGCTCACATGCTAATGCACACATTTTTGCCCATCCTAACCAGACCATGGTTATAGGGATAAGCCTGTAGTCTAACTGTGAACTTAAAGGTTCAAAGTCATCCACAATCCACTTGGTTCAATGTGGGCTTACCCTGAGTGCTGCAAAATGCCCCTCGGTTCACCTAGGCACATTGCAGGGCATACCCAGCTGAACCCAGGTCCGTTTTGCAGAGACCCGCCTGCAGCCACAGCAGTCCAGTTTGTAAACCCGTACTGGGTACAAACTGGACCCGGATATGGGAAGGTTTTCCAGCAAATCATTAACTTAGTTTTTCTTTTTGTGAGTGAAAACAAATATGGGGCAAGTTACTGTTCAGATACTGAATACATTTTTAATTTTTTTTGAATAATTTCTCTCAAATATCAATCAAAGGTCATGAAGGAAATTTGAAGAGTTATGTCTTTTGGAGGAAAATTGTATTTAAGAGGTGCCAAGCTAGGAAGAGGTATATGGAGCAACCATTTGATTATTTGATTTCTACTCCTTGTTGAAGCATAGGTTTGGAATTGGAGGACGAAAACCCACAATTCTTTGGAGTGGTTTCAAACAGAAATCAGCATTGTGCAGATTTGATTAATATTGAGTTTATAATTAAAATAACCTATTGGAGGTAGCAAATGATATTTTATTTGTCCTAAGACATCAGTATCAACTGCCGCAGCACTTTAAAGGGGGTTGTCACATATTTCTGTTGATATTTCTTCTGTATTGGAGTGCCGTATCTTTTTCTATAGTTGCTGTACATTTCTGGGAGGATATCTCTATTATTTCATTGGATGTTGTACAATATTCAAAGTCAAAACTTATTGGATCACCTCATATTGAGGGATCAATACTTAAGTTGGATTACAGCATATTACTGCCATCCCACAAGGCTCCATCCCATCACAGCCTCAGATAAGTCTTTCATACAAAATCAGGGAGGGATCTGATTGGTGTTGATGCTGCCCATACCAAAATAATGTTAGTTGCAGCATTATTTGACTCTTTGGGGACTGCTAATCCATAATTATGGAAACATCAGTGCATTTTGGAGACATTTCTGCAGCATCATACATATTTTAATGTTGATTGGGTTGTGTGGAGGAAGCCGTACATCAAGTTTTGGTTTCAATAATATTTTCTCAGTTTACTATATATATACTAGCATTGCTGTAAGCGCAGACCGATTGAATACAACATAAGAAGTGCAAGGAGTTTGAAATTCTATATTTATCACTTGTATTATTGCGTAGTCTCAATCATAGAGGCATTGGAATATATTCAGTATTTCTTGACAGCAGATAATATGCTTGTATACGTAATTGGCTGTGAAATTTCTATGTACATTTATGGGATATGGTAATAGTCAGATAATCGTATGCTGTGAATACCTTTATCCCATAATTATTTTCAGGACGCAGCAGTAAACGTAACATAGTGTTAACATAGTGATATTGAATATAATCTAGTGCGCAGTTGTAATTCTCAGTGCAATTAGCTTCAAGAAATATTACAGTTCACAGGTCTGATTGGTAAATAAATAAATTTCTATTTGCAAATACAAGTTGATTATTCAAGGATTGATTATAAGGTTGTGTGGCTTGTCGCCATTACTTGTAATTGGATTAAATCTGATTCTGACTTCATTTCTAATTTGTGGGATTAAATGGTGAAATTTAGTGAGTTGAATTTAATTAAATCAGGAGAAGATCAAAATATTCCATCCAGGATATTTTAGGTTTATGGGAATGTGGTTGAGGAACTCTCAGAATCCTCATAGGTATTTATCTCTATTATTATATTATGTTTTCCCTACACAAACATTGTGAACCATAGGGGAAAATCTAGAATATACATGATTGAGAACAGAGACAACAGTGAATGTTCACCAATAAGGAAAACAAATTACTACCAAAGGCCGCCTTTAACAATTCTCTTACTGTATATTACAAATGTAGTATTCCAGGTGAATAAACATGCTATTGTGATTCATTGTCTAATGGAATAAAAGTGATCTTGGGTAGAACATTTTTTCATTGATTGAGTCATCTTGCTATACTTGTAAAGTTAAAAGAAGGCATGATTATGTGAATAAGCTTCTTTAGTAGAAGCACCGTAAGAAGAGAAATGAAAGTGCACAGCAGATGTTTAGTGGTGTAGAGGCCTTTTTTGCTAAAATACTGTGGATGCAATATAACACTAAGACATTGGTATGAGAGATAAGAGATGAGTTGGAGAGGGATACCTTATGGTGGATGGGCAACATGTAAGCAATAATTTAACACAACCACTAAAAGAGAAAGGAACAAAGTAGATACTGGAGGATAAATAATTATAGAAATCTCTTGTGATATTCATTGCTGGATGAGGTTGTTGTTGAGGACATTAACTGAAACACAATATGGTATGGGAACTGGAATTAGTAGCAGTGCAAAAAAGGAGACCAAAAATGGTGATATTTTAAGAAGAAATAGATGGACTTTTGTAAAGCTTTATCCATTAATAAAAAACAAATGAGTAAAGAAAATATAAATAAAAGATTTGTGTGATGCTATTAATAAGTTGACATGATGAAATTGTACCATAAAGAATCATGTCAAGGTATAGTCTGAACAAGATGAGTGTATTGAGAATTGTGAGTTACACTAGAGTTGTTGACAGGTAAGACAAATGTAGGAATGGAAGGCCAACCTTTTGAGGGGATTGCCTCAATAATAAACTATGTGAATCAATTCTATGACCATGACACAAATTGGGGACAAAACAAATGTCAAGGTTGCTAAGGACTCATACACAAGATAACAACTAGGGACTAAGACAAATAACACAATCTGGAAACTTAGATTTTAGAATACAGTTTTGATGGAAGAATTATACTTAAAGAGTTTAAAAAATTAAAGCAAGCCTGTCAGTGTGGTAGAGTATAATAAGATTGATAAGAGATACAAACAATACTACAATTCTAGAAGGTCTGCTCCACACATGGTGCTTCGTAAAGTCTTACACAAACTCGATACCTCCTCATGCATTAATGGACATTGTGGCTGGTTTTGTGAGAGAGGAAACCTGATTTTATTGTTTCAAAAAGGCTTCAGAATACTGTAGTACTCTGAAACCAACAAAATCCTTGAAAGCAGAAAATGAATAAACAAATGATTAATATAATTTTTTTTATATTGGCAATCTAACTCCAGAAAGCAGAAAATAAATAACCATTAAAATCCAGAACTTTAGTTTAGCTACTATGAGAGCATGGCAATCAGAGGAACAAGTTTGAATTCTTGAACAAAAGCCTTTCCAAAAAAGATAAGGCAATAGTTGGATAATAAGGATCAAGTATCTAAAAGATATTGATTCCAATTAGCTAAGAGATGATATAAATGCAGTTTGCTGTACAAAAGGCTTCCTAGAATAATTTTGAAACTTTTAATTGCTTGCCTTTCTGAAACAAGACAAGAGGAGAAGAATCGTGTCTGGCTGTGATTATATGATCAAAATGATATTTGTGGCTATGGCAAGCCCTTTGTAAACTTATGTTTATTGCTTGCTTAGATATCTCTGAAACATCCTTTTTCATCCATGTGGGAATTAATATAATGTGACATCATTTTGGGGAAAAAACATCTGGAAATTTACTTAAGGGTTGTGGAAGTGCATGATATTTGAGATTCTTCAACTTTATTTGATAGGTGTTATCTGTATTTCAAAATATAATTTTTCTGAAGATCTCAATCATTTCCAATGGTATGTAGAACATAACCAGTTTAAGGCTTAAATGTTTTTCCAAACAATTGTCTATTAAACTTTGCCTTGAGTTGGTGCTCTTTTAGGCAATAGAAAATAATTTGTGAATGCTTGAGATGGTCTGATTTTACATCTAAGATCTTTCCAAAGAATCATTCACCAGGGAGTGTTTAATCCTATAAAGAAACCTGTTTTATAATTGAACACACTTTATGACAACTTCAAGCAATAGAAAAATTTCACTGACAACATATTAAATTAGTCTTCGTATATAGAGAGCAACTTGAAGAAGAAACATGAATATTCTATTCTTGGATTTGTTGCTGGCATTAGATAAAATGTGAATATTGATTTATATAGAAATGCATTTCCACCAAAATCACAAATAGACTCTTTCGAGGACAGCAAAGGAGTTTTTACTGGTTGACAACACAAGAGAACTGATTTGTCAAATCCATTGAAGCATCGGTACAATGCAACATGTTGCAAGTTATTAGGAACCATTCCCAATTTCCATTCATTATTATTGGTAATGCTTTCACCATCAATCTGCCTTTGGAATGTGATGTTTTTGTTTTGAATACAATCCTTGGAGTCTGTTATTTTTTAATGTTGATATATCTCAATGTTCAGAGTACAATTCTCAATGGCTCCTGTTCAGAATTTTCTTTGCCTATTAATTTAATTTGTATGGGTATCAAGAATTTTGCAAGTGCTAAATTAATTAGTCTTCAGTCTTCAATTTATTGTATTGTTGCAAACTGATTTTCACTTTAGTTCTATGAAGATTAAAATTGATATGGTGCACTTGTGATTTCATAGTAAATATTATAAGTTAATACAACCTTTAATGATGTTTTCCATATGCTTTCTTATTCTATGGGTGCATTATTGACTAATACTTCATTCTTTTGCTTTACCTTGCAGATGATTTCTTTGTTCCTCTACATCAAGGAGAACTATGGGATAAAAATGGCATTTCAGTTTTTAAGCAACGTATGCTCCTAATACTTGCTTCCTGAACTAGCATCTGTTATTATTTAGAATTAATTGTAATATTATGTATCTAGGCACATTAGAATAATTGTGTATATTTCAAGATCATACAATAGTAAATTTTTTTTTTATTTGTATTGTAGTTATGCATTTATTACACCAAATTAAGCTTACTTAGGTAGCTTGTTTACTTTAGGTTGAGTAATGATTGTCTTGTTTTGAGTGCGTGGTGTCACCCTCTTAGGAATTACACCTTCCTTTTCATGAGAGTAAGGTGTTGCCTCATTACTTGGAAGTTACAATTCTTGGAGGGTTTTATCCTCGTCTTCTCCTATTATTTCTATAAGTTCTTTACATTTTTATGAATATAATATCTAGAATTATTTTAGCCCGCACGGGTAGCGAAGTTGGCTTGGGCTGTGGGTTTGCTTCGCATAGGTTTTGGGTTCGACTCCCACTCTCAGGCTTAACCGGTGGAATGGCTTGTGGGCTGTCGTGCCCACCTGCAGGGGATTAGTCTCGCCTCAGCTCACCCCTTGGATGTTGGGTTGGGTCATGGGGATACCCCTGTAGCAACAAAAATGAATATCTAGTATTTTTTTTTTTGCTAAATAATCTAGGTTAGGGAATCGAGAGCTGCAAAAAATAGCATCAAAGTGTAGGATTTTGGGAATCAAAGATTCAACAAATCCAAAATATATAATGATCTATCCATCAGGCCTATCATTAGCTTGTACCAGAAGACATACAACCCCCCAATCTGAAACTAACAAAATCCAACACCATTCCTTGCCTTCTTTCTTAAAACCTCACTCCAATCTTGCTTCTGTGAAGCTGAAGCTAATGGATCCACTATACGAGTTCTGGGCAGTTCTGAGTCCCTTTAGTAGTATCCATCATTACATTAGGCCTGTTCCCAACGCTTTGTGATGTATAATCACAAGGCGACCTATCTATCTTAGCCTCACAAGAGATCTTCTTAGGGTTCGTGTTAGTTACAAGAGCTTCATGCACAGGTAGAGGGGAGGGAGGAGCCTCATTATCCGCCACATCTTTGCGAGGACCAGAGCAATATTCATCCCTACCTGTCAGTGAAACCTGGGGACACCTCCCCCTCCCCCCCAAAAAAAAAGAGCCCCGTCCTTGTCCTTGGGATGTCCTAGGTACAGGGGATGGTCCCCTGGCGTCCCCTTTTTTTGCAAATTCATGGGGGGCATTTCCGAAACAGGGGGGACGGTCAAAGGGAAAGGGGGATGGCCAGGGGATGCTTGAGTCATCCCCCATGTCAAAATATGATTTAAAAATATAATATATATATTTAATAGTTTTTAGTTTTCTAGTTTATGAGTTGTTCGCTTAAATTATTTTCATATATCTTTCACAATATTTGGAACACTCACAAGATAAAAATTTGATGCTCTATTAGAGATATATAAAAGTAACAAAAAATTGTTCTAGAAATGTGTAAACTTGAATTTATTTGCTTGCTGTTCACTAACAGGTTTGAGAGACAAAGACTTAGGATTTTGACCTTTTTAAACAATTCTTCACAATTGGAAATAGGCTGAATATTAAAGCAATTTGATGCCCAAAACTCCTTGAGTGCAGCAATTGTCCCCACATTTAACTGCTCAAATCCATATCAGACAATACACCAACATTGAATTTACTTCCAGCAGTCCACACTCCCATCAAACTACAATAATTCTGCCTTCAGATGCCTCATCTATTCATTATTGTTCTGTGCCAAGTAATCAATAACCTAGGTGAAACAATCTTCACTGTAATCACAAATGTTCGCCTAATTTGTAAGCTGGAAATAACCTTATGTAATTTGATGTAAGTTTATAAATTATAACTTGGAGGTTGTATTATGATTCATGTATGTTAATTCTGAATTTTCAATGTGTATTGAGTATTGACAAAGAATGTTGAACACAAATGTTATAACTTATATGTTAAGGTTCTATAATGTATATTATGCATGATTTATCCATGTTTTCATATGAATATTTAAAATTTCCCTATATATTTAAAATTTTCCCTATATTTTATATAGCTGTCCCCCACCGTCCCCAAATTTGGCCTCAAAAATCGAAAACTTGGGGACTCGTCTCACCATCCCCTGCCGTCCCCATCCTGAAAACTTGGGGTAACACTGCTGCCTGTGTTATTTGGAACAATGAAATGGTGATGAGGTTTTCCACGATCCCATCAAGTGGGTTTAAGAGAGTCCTTTAAGCCCTCATCTCCAAATTTTTTGAAAGCCTTCTTATTGCATTGGGAGGCAGAATGTCTGTGGAGAAATCAACTTTTGCACCCTAAATTAAGCTTCTCATAATCCATTGATTGTCTGAAATTTTTTCACCTAGCTTTAGGGTAATTTCTATAGGGAGCTCTTAAGAAAAATCCATCTCTGTGCATACACAGACGAAGGTAGTACAAATTTTGTTGGTAGTTTCTTTGGCCAAACAAACAGACTTCCTCAAGGTGTTAGCAGTGGCAATCAACCTTGTAGTCCACTGATACTGCAGCAATAGATAAGGTAGCTTGAACCAAATAAATGTAGTAGGGAAAGAGTGATTCCGAGGATTAAACGATGTGAACCAAGGCCTAATATATTGAATGTTAACTCCCCACAACCACAGGTCAATCTTCAAAATCATCTCTTTGTCTTTTAATGATGAAAACTCCAAGATTTAAAAAACCCCAGATCAAGGATAAATGAAGAGTTCATCCTCCAAGAAGTACTTCCAAGTTGTATTGATCCACTCGTGAAGATCGGTTAATCTCAGCTAGAACTTATGGAAGTGCATGTTGGGTCAAATACTCCTCATGCTTAGCTACTTAAATATCCATGATAAATGTCGTAGGGCCTACAGGTTTTTTGGGCAGCAAGAGGAACCCTTGCTAATTATATCTAAATCAACCACTTTGATTCCTTCTAAATTTTTTTTGACATGGCTAGAGGGATGATTGGGTTTAGAAGATGCCCTAGTTGCAAGCCCACTGCCATCGTCGAAGTTCAAAAGGGCTTCCAATTAGGAGTTGCGGCTAGACTTCCTACTATACTTTGTCAAAATAGAAGTGCACCTAAGTGAGGCAGCACGGTTGGGAGAAACCATCAATCCTGTCCAATCTAACATAGGCCCAATATGAGGGGTAGAACCTAGCACAATAGTGTCCATGGCAAAGAAAATGTGCATCCATCATTTGAAGTGGAGTCCTTCCGGCAAGTTGACCTCAGCCCATTGTACATTGGCATCCTTTTAGGGCATGACCTTGAAAACACTGTATTTGTAATAAGAGTAGGGCTAGCTAAATGAAGGGATTGTGTCCTAGAAGTATTAGGGAGAGAGTGTATTGTGGAAGGGGAAGCATGACATATTGAAATATCCATACTTTTCTACATTTCTCCATTTAGATGCTTATTGGCTTTATCTGCCTCCTTTGCCTTTCTATCGTGAATGAGAGCATAACCTTTGAGATGCATTGTATTCTTGTCTTTGGGCATGTAAATATTCATGGCCTGGCGAAATTGAGTGCAAAAATCATGGAGATCATTTGTTTCAACGAGGAAAGGAAGGTTGTGGAAGATTAAAGAGAAGCAATCTGTTCTACACATAGATAGTTATATCATTTCTTTGAGGCTTGAACCAATGCATTATTGCAAATAGCTTTAAGACATTTTTTGTTGGCCCAAGGTTTCATGCTATTAACTGAAATCTTATGAGTTGGTTGAATGATAATTGTAGTTTTAAAAATCTGTATAAATAGGGCACACATGCTTTATCCAATTGATATTTTGTTTCTTTATTTGGAATGGACTATGGCGTTGAAGGTTATCTTGAAGATATAACCTAATGGAAAAATAATCAAATAATGTTTTATTTGCAAGCATTTGTAAATTTTGTTAAGGCATGTTTTGGATTGCATAATTTAAATTATAAAATTATTTTCTGAATACTTATAAGTTGACAGAATGACTATATATACATGTTTCACCTACTCTAAATTTAAAAAGAAAACCATATAACTTTTATGAAATGTTTGTATTAATTTACAAATACGTTGCAAAAATAGTATTACATCTTTGAAGACAGGAACACAGTAGTTAAGTCCTTATGTAGCTCATTTGATCTTTATAGTATTTGAAGGGAATGTTTAGTTAATGCAGTGGCATAAGTAGACACTCAACAATATATGGCAGCATTAGTAGGTAGAGATGCTACCACCTAAGCTAGTGTCAAGTGTCAATAACACCTAGATAAAATTAGATGAATAATAGTTTCCCTCAATTACATAGTCTATGTTGCTGATATGTTGGTACAGTTATGTCTGTCTCCCAACTGTTAGTTGCATAATGGGAAAGCTGAGTACCCTAAAAGGTTGATGTATCTGAATACATGCAAACTGTATCAGTGTCGTCTTGTATATGTATTTTTCTTATTATATATTTTTATATGTATTTATTATATGTTATAACTATTAACTATCATAAATAATTGTATTACATATATGTTCTAAAAAGGTGACAAACTTTAGTAACCTTTAATTACGAGTCTATAACCCTAACCCTTCCAACTATTAACAGGATATAAATGATGAGCTACTTTCATAAAAACCAAGTATCCTAGGATGAGGTATAAGTTATAGCCACAACCAAAAACATGAAATTTCTTTATTATGGCATAAGAAGTTAATATCTAAACAATAAGAAATATAGTCCGTAGAGTTACAGGATACACCACCTGCTTTCCTTAAGATACTTGTACTGCTACACTAGGTATGCTATAGCATGGATATGGTTTGGGTTTCAAGCCCACACATACCCAACATGTGAACAAGCTATATGCTGCAGCTAATAAATCTAGATATGATGATCTAATCATCTGTGCTATATTGAGGACAGTTTAAAAAAAAAACCCTAAAACATAATAAAAACTCTATTTTTTCAATAAATGCAATCACAAGCAGATTGTAAAATACAACACAAGTGGCTGGAAGGTGGAGCAAAGCTTAAGTGGTGTGAGCGAAGGGTCTTAGACAAATCATTTTTTCTTTTTCTTTTTTTCTTCCTGTTAGTAAATGAGAAACCTTACCTGTTTATTTCTTAGATTGGGCCCTTTTGTTTTCCTAGACCTTCCTGTTTCTTACTTAGATCAGGCCTTGAATCTTTCACACAATGCCAAATGTGAAACATAATTATTGAAGAATGATTGAGACAAGGTATTGAACTTTCTATGCAGAAAATTCTTTTGACAAAAGCTCATGTCAGTAGAACCTATGATTAGCAGACATCCTCTCTGCTGTTTTTTTTTTGCCACCCTTGTTTTTTTCTTGCGGTGTTTGATGCTATCATTCCGAATTGCTTCTGCATAGAACACTTGACCCAACTCTTTTTACTTTTTAGGTTTTATTTTTTAAATAATTATTGTTTAGGTTTAAAAACTTTTTTGGTTTCCATGTTTGATAGTGATTTTTTAATTTTATTTTGGTTTTACTTCTAATTTTTAATATAAATAATAAAAGTGATTTTTTTTGATTTAGCAATTTTAATATGTTTAATTTTAAAGTAAAGTGTTAATTTTTAAAATTTAATTAATTAATTAAGTTAACAATTTATTACTAATTTTTTAATTATTTGTTATTGATTAATATCATGTTTATATTTTAATCTTAATATTGTTAATTTATTTTATGATAGGCAAATTGTGGACTTGGGGTCAACTCAATAAAAATTGAACGTTTGATTTGACATTGACCCTTATAACAAGGGTGCTAATAAACAAAAGAAACTTGACCCAAATCTTTGGGGGATAAATGAACTTATAGTTCTAGCTAATACTTTCCATTTTTGTCCTTGGACGATCTTAAAGACATCTGACGCTTATTGTTTCTTAGAGAAGGATCCTTTTTCTCTTTTACCTTAGTCCAATCCTGATCAGACAATGACTTTATTACAATTTAGACTTGGTAAAAGTCATATGCTTCACATCTTTCCTTGGGCTTTTTGCTTTGCTTCTTGATGTCTCCATTTTTGAAACTAGCTTTGCTTTCAAACTCACTGATTTCCTAGAATCTTTTCCTTGGTGATTTGCTCTCTGAGAAATCCTCTTGCTCAGGTGAAGACCAAATGAGCAACACTAGAGTAATCGTGTAGATCAAGAGAAGTGGAAGTTCCAGAAGGGGGAAACCTATCTGAAGGATGATGTCGAGGTTCCTTCTCAGGGATATGACCAAGGGTGATAACAAAGTGTTGAGACTCAGTACTAGACCACCAAGTGGGTTTTGCATGTGGTGTAAAACTTCCCTGCTCAGAAACAAGCTTCTTATGGCAATCTGAGGTGTGGTGCATAGGTGAAACTTGAAAACTATTTTCTGCACTTTAAAGCAATTTTTCCATAGTCTACTGGTGCCTCAATCTTTTGTTTCTAATCTTTAGAGAGATCTTGACAAGAAGCCCCTTGAATGGATCCATCTCCACACATCTGGGAGCACAAGTGGTATAGGATACAAGTGGTTAGGAAGGAGGTCCATTTCTCGCTCTAATGTTATGGTAAAGATCGAGAATGTTAGTAGTGTAGAGCTCAATCTTCCATATAATGATTTGTGATATGAGATTATAACCTTGCAGGGTGACCTTCCATGTCTGAAGAATATAATTATGATATGTGATTTGAATTAGAGATCATATCATGTCCATTCTTTTGTGCAAAAGAGATGTTCATTTTTTGAATATTTGTTTTAACATATGACATATATGGAATATGTGCATAATTGTATGAAGTTACAAGTGAGATAAACACCATATTTGAAGAGAATTTTAGTGAGGATAATGGGTATGTAACTATGTTAACGTACTAGCTCATGCAAATAGATGATATTAAAGTAAAGAGGCTAAACTTTAAAGCTATTAGCAATTTTTTTTGTTGTATAATTCCAGATTTAAAAGTTAATTAGTTAAGTTGCTCATGCCTTGAATCTGCCCAATAAAGGTTATTATCTAAGATGTCCTTTACATATCTTGTTTCAAAGAAAAGGTTTGGTGCACAGTCACCATTTCAAATTGAGCTACCTGTATTAACCAGTGTTCCACGTGGATGCGTCCCAGGCCGTCAAACGCCTGTCCTCATCCCCAATGGCGTTTCGGGTACATCAGGACAGCAGGGGATTGTCAGGACAGTAGGGGATGCCCCCTGACCATCCCCAAAAATCTTCAAATCTTCAAAAGGTTCCTGAAATAGGAAATGCTGTGGGAATGTTTGGCTGTCCCCGAGATGGCAGGGGATGTTTGAGATGTCCCTGATGACTATGCAAATTTTTACAATGTTTAAAAAGCAAATCATTTATAATATTTAAAAAAGGTTGTTAAATATGTCATGACAGCATTATAACAGCAGTATAACATGACAGCATTACAGCAGCAGCAATAAATATATCATGACAGAAGTATAACAGCAATGAAATTAATCATGACAGCAGTGACAGAAGCAACAGTAGCATAACAGCAATAAATATATCATGGTTCAGGTTCATAGGATATGGTATTAGAGTAGGTTATTATTTTCTGTTGCAAAATACATTTAAGGTGCATTGGCCATGGTCTGGTACGGTGTAGTATTGTGTGAGAAGTGCAGACAAACAATTTCTCTTTGGAATGTGGTTGGGATGCAGTTTTCTGCAGACATCATCCAGCATCATTTTAACTAAGTCATGCTATATTACTGATGTTATACTTCTATCTGTTAACTTGTAGAAATTTGAGTATCTCTCTCTCTCTCTCTATATATATATATATATTGATATTGCTGTCCCCCTGCCATCTCCCAAAATTGGCCCTTGGACTGCCATCTCTGAAACACGTCCCCTGCTGTCCCACCATCCCCGTCCTGGAAATGCCATGTAACATAGCTGCCCCCCTGCTATAATAATTTAATAAATGGTTGGACAAGATTGTTTGATTTTCAATGAAATGGAGGACTCTTGGGGGAGATAGAGAGGGAGAAGCACAAATCCATCAAAATACATTGCTCATGGGTGTCTGCCTAAGTAATATTTACATTTTTTGTAATCAAAGTTTGGACTGAAATCCAAAAATCATTAATGCAAACATGTCTGAAACTGAATCTGGAAACTTGATCTTAATAAGTATATGTACTTAAAGAGTGTTTTGATGACTACTTGCTTGCTTTTTTGATTTTTGGCTTCTTTCTATGTTCATATTATTTTAAACTAAATTCATATGTTCTCATATGTTTTAGCTACAGTTCTACCTTTTTTCTGCCGCATTTTTACTATAATGAGTACATGCCAGTTTCATCACACAGGTATTGCATCCATTGGCTAGTCATATGATAGCATTATGCCTACTGTCTCTGAGCTTTAAAATTTTCTTTTATGGATTCATAAACTTAGTGTATTGAGTTTGTCATCTGTCTAGACCATTCATACAACTATCTTGGTCCCATGATCTCTCTGAGCAAGGGTTTACATTTTGTCTAGACCATTCATACAACTATCTTGGACCAGTGAACTCTCTGATGAAGGACTTATATTTTTTCTAGAACTCTGGAATGTGGGCTACGCGACTGACATTAATGATATCAAAGCAATTACTAGAACTTTTGGTTTCCCTGATACTTGCTTAAGAAATCAGATGAAAGGAAAAATAGAAGTGTCTTATATCCGAGTCTTAGTACTACATTTATTGTTTTAATAAAGGGTTTCAGTGGTCAACTAGGTGGAGCATCTGTACTTAAAACATTTTGTTGACTTTTTAATTCTCCAATGTGAAACTGTATGGCAGGTGAACAATCTTTGGGATGCCAATGATGATGAGGTTGTCGAAATAGGCGACGTGGAACAGGCTTTTGTAGAGACTATAAAGTAAGCAAACACAGACATGATTGTTTTTCAAAATTTGTTTGTTTACTATTTTCTCATCCTTTTTTTTTCACATCTATGATTGCTTCTTGCTTCATCCATTTGCATGTGATTGTGAGTCTGTGACTGAGATCTCCAGCTTACCTGATATTTCAATATGATATGAATGTGAAATCCATGGCGGTGTAATCTAGGAACTGATTGTATCAAAGGTGTGCAAGTATTTGGAATTTATTTGGACAAAAGTTGTGCTCTAAGTACCAATGATGGCTAGTTCTAGATGCATGCACTGGGAACATTTTTTTTGAGGTTCACTCATTTTTTATATATTGCACCTGAGCAAGAAGAATTAATTGTTCATTTTGAGTGAGAAACATTCTTCCATCATTCAAGTTGATTGTATAGAGTCTAATACATGTCATCTCATATGGAGTATTTTATGCTACCATACATATTGTACTTTTCCCTAGCATTCAATGTTGAAACATATTAAACATCCAGTAAATGCCCTTGCCCATGCTGTGTTAGAGATCACTGTTTATTATTAGCACGATTAATTATTTTACCAGAAACATATCCACAAAACTGTTAGTTTTAGGATTAGATTTACAATAAGCAGAAATACAACAACACATGAACAATAAACACAACACTTTTACCCTGGGAAAACCCTCCTACTCGAGGGAGAAAAACCCAGCAAAATATATCTCCAATATATTGAATGAATAAGAGCAGAAATCTGCTTACAAGTTTGGCCTTACTCAAGGCTGAATTATTACAATGAATAATAGCATCACTCCTTGATGCAAATATACAAATGAATATGATCCTCCTTGAAATTGATCTGCTGCTACCAAATGAAGATCTGCTGCTAAGGTGCGAACTTGAAGTTTTGGAATTGATTGATGATCAAATGGATGGACATCTCCTTCTATATATACAATGCAAGGAGACTCTTCACAAGCAAGGTGACTCTTCACCTAGGTCGGCCTTTTTTGATAAATAGCAAATATAAAATATAATTTTGTAATAAGGCCGACTTGCCTTAATAATCATTTATTATATTAACTTAGGAGAAAATATCTCCCTAAGCTACAAACACTAACACTCCCTCTTAGCTAGGGAGGTATTTTCTAGATATCTTCGTCATGGAGTCTCTCAACATGACGCCCACAATGGCTACACCCGTTTGTGGAAAGCTCAAAGGTTCATCATGGAGTCTCTCAATGCGATGTCGTCATGGAGTCTCTTAACATGACGTCCACCATGGCTACTCCCATGTGTGGAAAGAAACACACGTACAAGTGCCCATTACGGAGTCTCTCAACGTGATGTCATCATGGAGTCTCTCAACATGGCGCCCACCATGGCTACTCCCATGTGTGGAAAAACACAAGTACAAGGGGTTCATCACGGAGTCTTTCAACGTGATGTCGTCATGGAGTCTCTCAACATGACGTCGTAATTTTTCCTGTAAATAGGCTTACAACAAAAAGCCTATTTGGCTTTCCATGAAACAACCTATAGAAGCAAACTAGAGTGAAATCTCAACAAAGCAAACAAATCTCGAAATTTAGGTGCTACTTGAAACCACCTATGTGCCAACATGAAACCATTATGAATTTATATAGCCTAGTAATCTATAATATATCTAACACACCCCCTTAATGACTAAACTAAATTCAATCTAAGTTATCAAGTTCGCCTGAAAAACGTAGGGTTCCGGTCCTGGTTTGCGTCGGGTTTGGATCCTGGTTCAGTTCCTCTACGGGTTCGGCTAGGGTTCGTGATTTTTTGGTCCGGTTCACCCATGCAGAACCCGGGCGAACTTGGGAAGAACCCAGAGCGAACTCGGGTGAACCCAAGCCAAACCTGCGTAATAAGGTGACCAAAAAGTGGTTTTTAATGACTAAACTAAATTCAATCTAAGTTACCGAGTTCGCTTGAAAAATGTTGGGTTTCGGTCCTGGTTTGTGTCGGGTTCGAATCCTGGTTCGGTTCCTCTACAGGTTCGGCCAGGGTTCGTGATTTCTTGGTCCGGTTCACCCATGCAGAACTTGGCGAACTTGGGAAGAACCCAGAGCGAACTCGGGTGAACCCAAGGCGAACCCGCGTGATAAGGTGACCAAAAAGTGGTTTCTTTTGCATTTTTAAAATGTTTTATGCTGTTTGACTTTGACCCATGCCCAATACTAGTGCTAGTGACAGTGCCATTGGCACTACTTGTGATTCATCTAGTCTTCCTACTTCATCTAATGTCAATGTTGACATTGATATGAATGATTTAGAGAATCCATTTGATGATTAAAACTTTAAAAGTGTTGTAATATTGAACTTGCAGTTTGAACGATAAATATTTATCATGCATGTTTTAAATGATATTCAAGTTTATGGTGGTTTTGTTGTTTATATGATGTTATGTGATATTCTAATCCTAATTCATGCTTCTAGGCTGCATATATATATATATATATATATATATATATTTACATGTTTTTTGTACTAACGAACCCAAAACGAACCGAACCCACCCCCCAAAAAATTTAGCCGAATTGGCGAACCGAACCACCGAACCCAAACTAGTATTGGAACCGACAACTTAGGATTCAATTCATATGTCCTATTCATATGTTCTTACATGATAGACAGTATTCTTAAGCATCTTGGGGAATCCTTGATCGTCAAAAAGGCTGAAGTCGGCGTAGTGGGATCAAGTTGAATTTTCACCTACATTTGTGCAACCACATTACCTCTCACCCTGTACTGATAACTGCCTTAAATTCTGCTTTAGTGGAAGATAAGGCAACTTTATGTTGTAACTTTCTCTGCTACGAAATTACTTCTGATAGATCCAGATAATATGAATTTGGCAGAGTGCTAAGAAAGAATGTTAAAGTTCAGTTTCATCCTTTGACATATTGAAGAAATGTTTTGCAGCTTGCCAATGTTATTCTCAAGGCTGAACATGAATCTGGAAAGACAACTTATTGTAAAATATAAGTCCAGCCAAGTAGTAGTAAGCTAAATTAAATCACCCTCTAGTTGACCATACATTGACTCATTAACTGATTGTGAATCGGTGTCAGTTGAGAGTTTTATCCTAACTTTTGAAGGTTTAGATGATGGAATACTTCAAACCTTTCTAGAATATCTTTGGCATTCTTAGTTTGTAAAAGAAATATAGCATTTTTAAGTTTGCATAATTCTTCACCTTAACAATAATGCTGGACCTCGAGATCAGTCATTTCCATCATAGAACAAAGGTCAGGTTTTATGTTTTGAATTGACCTAGCTCCACTATCGGTGATTGTAAGGTTAACAACATAAATACCTAGTATCGCAATGTCATCACTAGCTCTTTTTATATGGGTTTTGATTTATGTTTGACCTTATGCAGCCATTTACAACCAATGGGCTTCTTTCCTTGGGGTAATTCAGACAACACTCAAATTTTGTTTTGCATCAAGGATTGAAATTTTTCTTTCATGGCACCTCTCGTTCGGGTTTCCGCTTGGCCTCATTATACATTCTAGGTTCAAATACATGCAAAACAGCAGAAGTAAGAGCAAAATTTACTTGCTTACATCCTTGCATAAGTTGTTTTCCTATTTTATAGGTCCCCCTTCCATGGATTTTGACATTTCACCTTATCAAACATCCTTCAGTATGGTACAATAGCACTTCAGTCTTGCTTTCTTGAGCTTGTTCTGAAGGTTTCACCCTCTTTCTCATCCCAAACATCATACAAACTGTTGTAATGGTATTTCAGTAAATTCTGTTGGCTTTCCTTTGGATTTTGAGTGCCATCTTAAAAATTGAATCCCTCTAATGTTCCTGACTTTGTGCTATGTTTCAAGCCTTCTTCAAGTTTCACACTAGATTTATTATTGGTAGTTTCTGATACAAGACTATTTGTAGGTTTACCTTCATTTAAGAAGAAAGGCACCTTCTCATCTACAGCTACATCTCTATTGATCACAATTTTATTTGTAAACAGATCAACAAACACATGTGCCTTTGATTGCTTATTATGGCCAACAAGCATATACCTTCTACTATTTGCATCTAATTTACTCCTATTTTGTTAAGGAATTACTGCAAAAGCAACCCAATTGAAAATTCACAAGGCACTTAATTGATGGTCTCCTTCTTGACCATGCTTCTTTGGGAGTGGTATTCTGCAATGCATTATAAGGACTCTGGTTAAGGATTTAAACAACTGTTTTGAGGACTTCCACCCTGTACTTGTATGATACATTGTAGCTGTGTACCATGCATCTTGTCATCTCCATAATTTTCCTATTCCACCATTCCATAACTTCATTTTGCTATGGAGTTTATGGAGTATTATACTCTCATTGTATGTGATTCTCCTTGCATAATTTCTTGAACTAATTGGAGGAAAACTCTCCTCCATTATTTTACCTCACTGACTTGATAGCTCTATTTGCTTTTCAACTAGAGCTTTGAATGTTAATAAATGAGAGAAACATTCAGACTCAGTTTTCAATAAGTAGACCTACATCTTTCTCAAAATGTCTGAGATTTGTTTGGCTCTGCTAATGTTTTGGTTGACTATGTTTTACCATTTGGCATCCTGTACTCATATTCTGACATTCCTGTCTAGCTGGAATTCTATTCACCCTATTAGACTTGCTTAGTATAGGAAAACATTGATAATTCAAATACCCATACCTTCATGCTGAAGTGTATCTGTACAATCCATACTTTTGGTGCTTTGAAGTTGACAGAAAGAGCAGAATTCCTAATGACGCCACTGATAGAAAGAAGATCCTTGTTCATGTTGAACATTTTTGAATGCATAGACAACATTGTTGAGGATTATAGGGAACACAGAACTCCCTCTTAATCCCTGCATCAATACAAAAATTCCGAAAACTACCAGAGGTGTATTCTCCACCATTGTCAGATCTGAGGACCTTAATTCTTTTACCAGAAATATTTTCTACCAAGGCTTTAAACTCTTTAAACCTATCCAACACTTCCTCAGACTCTTTAGATTTCAAAAAATAAATCCAAGTCTTCCTAGAGTGATCATCAATGAAAAGAACATAATACAAGAAACCACTCAAAGAAGGAACAGACATAGGACCACATAAATCAGAATGAATAAGCTCTAAAATACACTTAGATCTATTTTCTCTACTATGAAAGGGGGCTTTTATATTCTTACCCAATGCGCAGCCCTTGCAAGTACCTTCGTGCTCTTGAGTGAACTTAGGAAGGCCCATCACCATCTTCTCCATGATAGGTAAGAGCTTGGAAGTGTAGATGAGCCAATCTCCGATGCCAAAGATCGCATAGACTTGAAGAGTCATGAACTAAAGCTTGTAATGAATGTGTGCAGACCTTGTAAAGGTTTTCATGTCTAACTCCAATTACTTGAGCATCCTTGAAGCTAGAGTTCTCCATCCATACTAGAACTTTGCCTTTGGAGAAGGCAACTTGATATCCTTTATCTTCCAAAGCTGATATAGAAATAAGATTTCGCTTGATTCCAGGAACATAAAGAACATTACCCAATTGAAGTGATATGCCGGAATCCAAATGAAGTGTAGAGGTCCCAATTCCTTTCACAGAGTAGCTAGCATCATCTCCAATGATGACTTGTTCAGAAGACTCCTTTTCCACCAAACTTGATAAGTGCTCCATAAAGCCGGTGATGTGTTGTGAAGCACCACTGTCGATTATCCAAGTGTTGGTGTCGGAAGGTACACTACTTGATAATGCTGAATAGAACAAATATTCACTTGAATCCTTTTGAGGAGAGGCATCATCAACATCCGCAATGGTGACCTGTTGCTTAGGTCTAGTTGGACAATACTTGGCGAAGTGCCCAAACTTATCACACCTAAAACATTGAATCTTGGACATATCCCTCTTCTTCTTAGATGGAGGTGCATCATCATTTCCCTTGTCCCGATTCCTCTTGAAGAATCCTTTCCTTCCATCTTTTCCTTTCTTCTTTGAAGTATGGGAGGCGAGAACATGAATATCTTCATTCTTTGAACTTTGACCAACGCCTCTTGCCATCAACCTTGATTCCTCTTGAATGCAATCAGATCTTAGGCGATCAAATTTAGGCAATTTTGACCTTGCACTGATTCCCTGAATGTATGATTCCCAAGACAAAGGCAGCCCATTGAGAGCAAGCATAGTCAAATCCTTGTCATCAACCATATGCCCAATTGTAGAGAGCTGATCTCTTAAATCTGGAATCCTCATAAAGTATGCAATCACTGATTCACCTTTCGTCATCTTCACATGATGAAGTTGTTGCTTCAGTGCAAGTGCCCGACTGGTATTGTTGATTTCATACATCTCTTCCAAGGTCTTGAGCATATCTCTTGCTGTCTTCAACTTAGAGATGATAGGAACAATGTGATCCTTTATGGAATCAACCAATATCTTCATTGCTTTAATGTCTTTCTTCAGCCACTGCCACTTTTCTTCTTCCTCCTCAGGTTCAGAAGTGCTAGACTCCACGAACTCAATCAAGTCATTTTCACGCAAGGTAAGCATGATCCTGAATCTCCATGATGTGAAGTTGGATGCACCTTTGAGTCTATCTTCAACCTTCAAACCATTCACCATCTTGATTAAGTGAACAATAGGGTATGCTGATTAGCAATAATCTGATCACGATCCTCTCAAACCCGCTTTGATACCATGTAAATTTTAATGAACAGATTATATGCACAGAAACTTAATTCAAATCAGACAAAAATAACACAGCGAATACCTTGGGAAAACCCTCCTCTTGAGGGAGAAAAACCCAGCAACAAAGATCTCTCTTATATTTATAAACAGTGGCAACAATTCTCTTTACAATGAGGCCTAACACAAGGCCAAAATTCTGTACCTATACCAGATACAAAAACAGATAATGATCTGCACTTCTGACAAGATAAATCTGCCCTTCAAAGATATATATTCTGAGAAGTTCTCAATGATTATTTTAGTTGCGATCAAGACTTGCCTATAATTTGCCATCCTTTATGCAATCGAGAGGCTAAGGAGATTAGAGCAGGAGTCTTCTGTGGCAACATGGTGGCCTGGAGTTTAATATAAGATAAATTATCTGCTCAAAGACAACCGCCGATAATTCCAAGTAGTCACCAGTTTGTGGGGATCACACATATATACTAATGGTGAATGATATGCTATATGAATTGCCAATCATAAACATTACCCGATAATTAATGAAATATAGAATGCGCCCGGAAATATAAGGAAGCTGATTTATATTCACATTCTTCCAATGCAATCACATATGGATAATTAATTTGGATGCCACTTTAATAAGGAGTATCTGCAATTTATTAAAGAGGTAGGAGCTTACTTATTAAGTTAAGATTAATTAAAAAGAGGCATGTCTCTTGACCAAGAAAGAGTGCGTAGAAAAGCCATGGCCCTTCCCATCACGGGATATAAAAGGAAAACATATTTCAAAGCAAGGGGATCATCGATCAGTTTGGAAATTCATACATCATTAATAGCAGATATCAAGTGCTCCTAGGGACCTAGGATCATCTAGTACAGGCTGCATAAATAATTGATAAATATCAGACATCCAGCCAAGGACCAAATCACATAAATTGAAGGACTTAATTCAGAAACAGCGATCAGTATAGACATCGATAAACCCCATATTCATATGCATGAAATTGAATGAGTAAATCAGAAACAGCGACTGTGTTGTGATGTCTATTTTCCATTTTTAAATCAGTTATCATTTTTTCAGAATTTATATCAGATAGTGGCTTCATTCTTACTAACATATTATCTATTATTTTCTATATATAAGTCAAATCAAAGTTTGATAATTCGGACTCGGCACGGACTCGGCCGCCCAAAATAGGATTTGGACTCCAGACTCAGCACAGACTCGACAAAGAAGAAAACCGTAGTTTTACAAAGAAACAAAAATAAATTAATGCAGTTAGAGAACATAAGAGCCTAATTTGATTATCAATTTCTCATAATTCAAATATTACTCATGTTATATGATCTTCAAACACTCAATATTTGAAATTTCATCATTCATACTCATAGTTTCAAATTATCAAATGAAAAAAAAACAAAAACAAAAACAAGTTTTAAACATTCATACCCATTGTTTCCAGGCGATGCCAAGAGTCCTAAGTTGGGACTTGGGAGTTTGACTCTAGGACTTGCGCGAGTCACTCTCCAGGACTCGGGAGTCCTATCTTCGACTCCCCAAGACTCGGCTTAGAGTCCTTGGCGAGTCAACTTGGCGAGCCCTAGGACTTGTGAGCCCCAAGAGTCTTTTCCAGGATTCGCATAGTCCTCAAACTATGAGTCAAATAATTATTAACCATTGAAGGTTGCTCTTAATAGATTAAAGTATATCATTAAGAGTTATTGATTCTAGGCCTATTTTGACATTTTAATTTATATGACTAAAGACAAATTTAAGTTAAACCTATAAGGGGATAATACATTATCAGTCCATAGCTAGATTAATGTGTTAATACAATTTGTGAGTTGGTGGTGATGGGGGAAGGGGCTTGCAAGCCATGATTTAAGTGCCTCTTGTTTGTTGTGTCTCTTCAATCCTTCGGTTTGTGTTTGTCAAACTAATGGCTGAAACTAAGGCAATTGAATCTCTAATTCCACACAATTACCATAGGTAGAAAATGAAGATGAAACTACTACCACAGTCTACGGGGTTATGGCAAATGTTGAAAGAAACAACACCAACGATCACCAAGTAATATGAAAAAAATGTATATGCAAACAAAATTGATGAAGCAATGGGGCTAATTGGATTGCATGTTTCTGATATCTTGTTGTTTCATTTATGGACTGTAAAACACCTAAAGAAGCCTGGGATAAATTTCATGAGTTATTTGAGAGTAACACTGGATTTGTCATTTGGCATCTGTTGGCAGAATAAATTAACAATTTTTGAAAACACAGGGAAAGTTGACAATGATTTGATTGGGATAATTCAAAATATTATTTTCTTCAACAGACCTTTGACAAGAGACTTTTTACACTTGAGAACGAAAAGAGGGCACAAAATGTCTTAAGAATTCAGGTTGAATGGGTGCTATGTTTCTGTGTACAGCTGCATTTTAGCAGTACTTCTCTGTACAGTATAGTAGCATATACAAGAAGTATTTTAAAGGTTTTCTGCACCCGTGAATTGCAAGGGTCATGCAATGTTGCTTTTGATGGTGCAGAACTTCAATATATTTAAATCTTGCTGCCAGGAAAATAATCCACAGTCTAGAGGTTTGTTAATATGAAGGTTTTTACCTCTTATTTATTTCTAGGCCATTTGAGTTTCAGTGTAAATCATAATTTTGTGAATGATAGCTGTTTGAATTAGATTTTAGTGCATTTAAAATTGGAGATTTTGATTTGAGAGTTGTAAATATAACACATTACTCTTTTTCATGGCCTTTTGTTTCATCCAGTAGTCTGCTCTAGTAGTTCTAAAAGCTGGAAAATACTTTATTACATACTCTCTTGTGCTTGTTCGTCTTACTTGCATGTAGAAATTTGTTTCATTTTCCTTATAACAAAATAAATAGAGTTTATATTTATTAATATTTATTGTGTTTAATTGAAAAGAGTTTGAGTTTTGCAAGAAGCTTAATCTGCATTTTAGTTGCTACTAATAACAAATTAAATGTGTGGAGGTTTATGTCATTTGATATTCTGACTAGTTTTTTTTTACCTTATGGGTGTCTTTTGTGTTTCAATGCAGACCGAAAGCTGCTTCACCACCACAAAATATCTTGTTGAGTTTGGAAAATGAAGTGAAATTTAAAAGCATGGCTTATCAAAGTACCTTATTTGTGTTCAAGCTTGGGTTGTCAAAAATTCAACCCTGTCTCCTGATGAATGGTCTTGTTTATCCATCCAGTCAGGTATTTCATTTTCTTGAAGTCATATCTTATGTGTTGGCGATTTAAATGGGAACTTTAGCTAGGAACAAAACATTCACTAAATATGCTCAAGTTCTTTATTTGTTATATTATAGTTCCAGTGTCATTTTTATTTTCTTTCTATTTTATATTTATGTGATTTTTATAGGTGCATGTGTGTGTGCTCCTTTACAAGTTGTTGTGTATGAATGGCTATGTGTAACACATGTTTTCTGGTTAAATACTGTCATACTTTATGGTGTTATACTTGTGTTCACATAATTCTGTATTTGCTGTGTATGTTTTAGGTAAGTTGTTACTTATGTTACTTGTACACATCTTAAAGTGTTAAATATTCCATGACATAGGAGCCAGATTCAGCTATTCAGGCTATGAATGAGGAGCTTGTCAAAATTCAAGAAGGGATCTACTATGGACATATTGGTTCCAATACAGATGTTTTGGAAAAATTCCTTTCGGAGAGTGGTCATCCTCGATACAATCCACAAGTAAGCAAGGATAATGAACAGATGCATATTGGAAGAATGCGGAGACAGGATAAGGATGTGGTTCAAATATTGCCAAGTTTTATTTAGTTGTAGTTCTACTTGCACTTGTGAAGATAATGTTATGAACTTATGCATTTTGAATGATTTTCTTGTATTTACAATGATGTATGTAGATCATTCACAGTGGGAAGGGCCATCAGAAATTTGTGTCACTGTCTGCGTCAGTTGCAAAGAAGGATTCTGTGATAATGAAACTTCAATATCTACATTCTCCAGAAAGTAAGCTAAAGCTACATACTTAATTGAAAGATGTTGGATGTGCTCAAGTGGTAATTTGTGTCTGTTTGACAAACTGCACATGGAAATAGAGACTAATTAATTTTCTGTTTGTCTGCCTATCTGAAATAGCTGAAGATGATGTGAAGCCTGTCACTCATCTTCTGGCCATTGATCTTACCTCAAAGAGAGGGCTTAAGTTTCTTCGCAATGGGATTCGCTATTTGGTAAGCTTGTTCATATACATTAAATTTCAGATATGATGCAGTCTGTATCACTGCTAAATTTCTAATTTCTGGTTCTCATGCAATATAGGATAAGATGAATTTGACTAAATGTGTAAATTGATTGCAGTTGGACGGTTCAAGGAGGGCACGTGTTGGTGTACTATATAATATGGATAATTTAGATTCTTTTTCAGAGAAATCTCCTCATTTGCTTCTTATGAAGGTTATTGATTTTTCTGTATCCTCTGTCAGGTTAGTTGTGAGCTAAGTGGCATTTTCTTCCTTCTTGTGTCAAAATAATTTGTTAGATTTAATTCCTTAGGGCTTTGTATACTTCTAGTACAAAATCAAAAGTTTGTGTAATAGGCTGGCATGCACTCTAATGGTTAACTAATTCACTCAACAATGTACGTTACTTTGTATGACAGAGATCGTGCAAAGGCCTTACACTTCTTAAATCAGTTAATTGTTTGGTATGAGTCTCAACATATATCTTCTTCACAAGAAAGTGATACCGATGTCGATACCTTTATTGAAGAAGTTGCCAAGCTGGCCGAATCAAGTGACTTGAAGTCTGAAAACCTGAGATCTGAGCTATCAGCAGTCACTTGGGACCCTTTAAGTTACAAATACTATTTGCAAAAGGTATGCTGACTACTTGAACCTTTCAGGGGGAAGATATTCTTTCTGGGTCACTCAATACAGTTGGTATAGGATTTGATTGCATGAATGTTTATGAATTACAACTGGTAAATTATGTCATGCAGTTATGGCAAGAGGTGTAACTACAATGGCAGAAAAGGGGTTGTAATGGAGTGAGTGGATAATAGAAACTTTTTAAATTGAATTTGATGGCTATTTGCATGTCAAATCCTCGTTACATCCAAATGTCCTTCAAAATTAATATTATTATTAATAATTAGTGAAAAAATATCAATGTTGCATGATGCGCTGGGGATGGGGATGGCAAGGCGGGGATAGTGGAATTGGTTTTGGGGATGGCAGTTGAAGGGGGCATTTATTAGCTATTAATGGCATCAAAATTCAAGTTTAGATATTGGACAATGTAGCATATTCATTGATTCAAGCATAGCAGCTGAAATTTCTGATTTCATCGTTCAATCTTTTCATTATGAAAAAAAAGACCCAAAGGATATAAAATAATAAATGAATGTGTAATGACAACATACATTTCTTACAACTGTTTGCTCTTATTTGACATATGCATGATTTCACTTTAACAGTGCATCACAGGGATGTGTCTCTGCTCGAAGAACTTTTGTTTCAGAGACAGGGATGTCTCACCTTGAGACATGGGGATGGGGGAAAATACCTGCTGGGCCTCCCCTGCTTGCTGCTGTCACCTAGGAAATGTTCCCTCTGGGGGAAACAGCGGGAGACTCCTAGCTGTCCTGGAAACCTGCAAAAAAAAAAAAACAGAATTGTTAAACCTGCAAGATGGTAATAAATCTTCATAATTACAGTTAAAGCTTCATAACTTTATCACTATAATTTCAACTTTTCTCCAACACCAAGTCCTCATTATTTCTAACCACATCTTCATTCTTCCATTCCTTCTCTCTACATGTTTTTATCACATGGATGTTGAAGACATCTTTTGTTGGGTGAAATAAGACTATAAAATGTCAAAAAGTGAAGTGAAATGGTGAAAATCACACAGGTTCTGTTTTAATTTGTTGCTAGGTGAGTTTTTACCAATAACTTGCAAGTCTCACTTGAAAACTTGACCAAGTCACAAGGGAAACTTGTTGAGTAGTTGGCCTGATTTGCTTTGACTCAGCGTATGGGTTGCATTGACTTGGCATGGTGAGCTGAAAAACTCATGAGTTGCAGCAACTTAGCTGAGTGCTCACCAATTTTTCTATCTATGGTCACAATAATCAGCTTCACTTTGGAACAATAGGTTGAAGTCTCATTTTGGATGAGGTTGAGAGATCTGATTTTTCCACCATGAAAAGTAATTACCATAAACAAAAGAATAAGAACTGCTACATTCAACAACGCATAGCTCAACAATCCACTACCCATACTTAGCCCATACATAAAAGAAACCATTAGAAGTTATACACTCCCCATTGTGGAATACTTGCACCATCAAGAATTGATCACCATCTATCACTTGCTCTATTTGCCACACCATCTCCTGAATTGGGGACCATCTCCACCATGTTTGGAGAAGATGGAGATTACTCCAAACTTGAAATCAAGTGCCATCAATTAATTCTACCTATCAAACTGCTCTAGATAATGTATCATTAGCAAAGAATAGAATGGAGTACCTAGTAGTGACTTCCACAAGCCCATTATGGTGAGAAATCACCAAATGCTTGATTACTAGCTGAATATCTTGAAACAAATCCATTAGCATGCCAACATCCCTGTTGAGAGAGTAAAATATCTTCTATTGTCACCTCACTTTTTGCCTCTATATTGTTGGAGTTGATTGTGCCAAACCCTTGTCCACTTCTACATTCAAAGATACTAGCTCCATAATTTTGCTTGCACAACCATGTTACTCACCAATTCCTTCAATATGTTATGAAAGTTAGTATTGTAGCTCATTGCCAAATAATATCTTTGTATGCCACCCCATTTATGTGAGGAAATTACCAGATTGATCAAACCATTTCCCACATATCCCATGAGAGAAAAGCATGCATACTGAAGAGCACACAGGAAATATTGAGAGGGGATGGGGGTAGGGGGTGAATTAGTATTTCAGAACTTTTTAAAACTTCAAACCAGATTTAGCATGTAAATCAGAAATCAGAACATTTAAAGCATTAACAAACACTGTAAATGAGATAAACACTAGGATTACGTGGAAAACCCTTTCGGGTAAAAAAACCACGGCAAAATATTGCTTTTATTTATCCAAAGGGCACCAACCCTGATTACATAAGTGATCACCAACTCATTGGAAGCACCAACTTCGATTTCTTTTAGTGAGCACCAACCCACCCGAGAGCACCAACCCTTCTTCGAAGCACCAATTCCGAATACACCAAAGCACCAACTCCAGACTTCAAAAAACAAAGCTGCAAATACTGATTTAAAGCACTGCCTTCACATGAACTGTGAGGCTCACATCGACAAACATGCTGAAAATGAATACAAAACTTCTTCCACCTGCACTTGATCACTTAACAGAAGTTAGTACTTCAAGACTAAAGCTGAATCAACACTTTGAAGCTCCCCTGCCTCAAACAATGCTTCAAACAATGACAGCAATCAGCATACTTAGTTCCCCACTCAAACTGAAAACACACTCCTTAATCAAGGTCTTCATACTTATGCAAACTAGAATGTATAACTCCAGATGCAGCATAGAGATAATCTGAACATGACTTCAACTAGAGCATCATCACAAACTGCTGACAATGATAAGATATACTGCGGCAGCACTCCAAAGTACATAGCAGAACATAAACTTGAGGACCTCCTCATGCCATTCAAAACCAAAAACAGATTATATTCTTACAGTATCAATATAAGCTCAGATTCAAGACATATACATAGCCCATCATGAACTTTAGTTAATAATGTAATTCATTCATGTGTCCAACACCAACCGTGCAGCCCACACACTAACTCAGTTAAAGATATCATTTTCTCTAAGCAGCTTCAATACCATTTTTTTTCACACTACTGTATATATTTCATCCCTCCTTTTTGGTCCTTACCCAATATCATGATACTTGCAAAACTCATCACTCCAATCCATTCATTTACCCACAATATGTGAATTTTTTTAAGTCTCCATAATTGATTGTCTCAAAATAGGCTGTCCTCAACAAAATGTCAAAGACGTATTAAACTCTGCAAACAAAATATATTTCAAAAATAAAGCCGCCCATAAACTTAGCCACCCCTGCACCAATCCTTAATGTCTGAGCAGGCATTTATAATAAAAAAATGACTTCATGAAAACTCAAACTATGGCTTCTGAAACTGTGTTGATTGGTAGGCAATGAAAAATAGAAGCCAAAAAAAAATTCGAAGTGCCTCGAAAAAGCGATGCTCAGAAGATAGCTGACTCACGCATAAAGAAGGATCATCACGTCTTCATTATTTAGGATGCGATTTAAAAATCCTTAGCCGCTAAGGTCAAAAGCAAGATATTACCTAAATCAATGCAAAGCAAGGTAATCTCCCTTTTACGGGCCTGGAGATAATTTCAGAGCAATTTTTTAAAATCCATGATGGCATCCACCAAGAGTATAAATAGTCTGCTCCAAATGAATGAGCCGCCTCTCTTAAATTTCAGTTAGGAAATATTCTGTGAATTAAAAGTAGCCCGCACAAATAATGATATCTTTAGAAACCAATAATAGAAACTGCCTCACATCTCTCAGCATCCTCCTCATTTCTTCGAAACTTCCTTTTAAGCACACCAATGCCTTCCACGTCTTTGCAAAAGGAGCCATCACATTAAATCCCACAAACTCCATTCTCTCCACACGTCGACACAAAAGAAAGGATATTTTTGCCGTACAACACAATTTTTGAAACAAAGCTGCCAGTCATAATGCAAGACATTCATCCGCTCATTAAAAAATGAAACCATTTCAAAAACTGTCGCCACGTTGGTCTCTATGATGACTCACAAAAAGAGTTGCCTTAAATCACCTGAAGCTGACACATAAGATAAACACGTATCTGGCACCTTTTAATGGACAAGCCCGACTAATTCTTCAACAATAATCCACTTAATAAAAATCCAAATATATCAAAACCTGTCTTCATGTCTTGAAGGACTCGATACAAATGAAGTAGAAGCTATCAATAATACAAGCAAGGCACTTGCAATGTGTCACTTAGTCAGAGCAGATATGTGTCACTTGGTCAAAGAAGACAAGGCACTTGCTATGTGTCATTTGGCTGACACAAAGGAATTCCCATAAAGTTAAGGTAATCAACGATTTTCTCACAAGAAGACTTTTCAAAGTGCTGACTTGGCAAAGGCGTTTCAACCAGCAGACAAGCAAGTAAGCAAAGAGCTGAAGGAGACAGCTAACCAGCTGAAGCAAACACTCACCTATCTCAAACAGACACCCAGGCAGCTCAAGTAGCTCAAGCAGGCAACCAGGTAGCTCAACCTTGACATCAATGACAAAATATTCCAACACATACATGATTATAGAATAATCATAATGCAAAGATTAAAGACATACCACAAGATTATACAAGATATACCTTGGGAAAACTCTCAAGAGGGAAAAAAGCCAGCCTCCAAAGCATCCATTTTCAATGTATTATTCAATATTGAAACATTATAGTACACTTACATAATCTCCATAAATACTTATGAAAAATCAAGCTCCTCCAATGCATCCTCCATGTGTCCAAGCATGTAATGACACATCCCACGCCATGCTTCACGTATGCACTTAACAAGATAGCTCAATAGGATGACAACCAATCCAAACAATCAATTAGCCAACAAGCCAACCCCTACCACTAAACATGTACTTTCTTTTATAGAATCAAGCTCACACAAAACAACCAAGTGGTAAAGGTAAAACCATGTGCTTCAAAACCATGAGTACACAAAACCATGTGCCCCGACATTTTATTTTTGTTACTAAGTTTTCCCAATATTAAATGTCTTTTCCATGTGCAACCCACACAATATTTATCCAATGTCAAATACAACTTTACAAGTAGACCCAGATAAATATTTGATGTTTAAATATTTGATGTGGCTAAACACATCTCTTAAAGATGTACCACAAATAAATATTTATTTACATTATTAAAATAATTCATTTCTTGTGCAAGGTGTACGACACCCTTTTCCTAACAATCTAGATCCAATGCCACCTTAACAAGATTTAGTGCTTGCACATTCAGACAATTAATTTTTTTCTTCAATTTGAAATCTTAGACTTTCCCTTTTCTCAACGAATCCCTAGGAAATTGAACACTTGGATACATCATTAGAAAGATACCCAAACAAGATTGGTGAAAGCCCTCCCAACATTCCATTGCAAAAAACCACACACTAATACACCATGTCAGGTCTTAAAACCACTGCTCCACTTCCTAGAACCAAATCTCACTCACAAGGCCAAGGTTGTCATCATGGAAGTGAAATCAGTTCATCAAGAGAACAATGGAGGACTTTGAGCTAACTCTACAAGAGTGGGTTATGTCATCTACCCTTCGAGCTTAGCTTAGACTCAAGAGGTTGTTCCTAGGGGTATACCTTAGTAGGTATTAAAATCACATAAAATGAAGAACAGTAAAATGTGGACAGCCAAACCCAACTTGTTGTCTTGGTTCCAAAGATTGTTGCTGAACTAAGAACAACTGGCTGCCTCAAAACCCCTATATAGCTGATGTAAAAGTGCAAGCATAACTCACATGAGATAGATTTATTTGAAGTTCACTAAATATAGATCCCTGGTTATGATAGGAGGTCATGGATGCACAAAAGCTAATCCCACTCCTACACTATTTTAATGCTTTGATAGTGTGAGATTGGTGAGGTGGACTAGAGACTGGTGCCTTATTCATTGGGCTACAAAGTTGCAGATTACATAAAAGAAAACAATGAAGGAAACACAAAAGATTTGATTTGGGCACAAATGCCATCAAATTACATGCATTATATAGTGAGCATACTTAGTAATCTAGATTGAATTGCATGAATCCATATATAATACATGAATGATTATTACAAGCCTATAATATTTTAAAATGCTATCACATTATCAAATGGCCATGGCAATCATGTTAGCAAGTGGACAAGAAAACCTACACAACTGTGATGATTTTTCTAGAGAATAAAAACATCGTGGAGACATTCACTGCACAATGCAAATACATTTAGTCCTTCACATGTATCATGGATTCATTGACCTTTTGCAATTAGGCATGGCATGGTTGAAACCCTAGACAAATCCCTGCACTTGCGAACCCTTGAGACAACACCAATAGAACCAACCTCTCTTTAAAATGATCAAAATCATGCATATAATAGTAGCCACGCGAAACCCTAATCATTTGCACATTGTAGCAATTCAAAATGCAAGGCCTAGATCTTTCTCCTACACAAAAAGCATGCTTTAGATCGATGGAGAACATCTATAATTACTTTTGGCAGTTGGGCGACATAGTGCCATGAATGTTGGTAGGTGGAGTGAGTGGAAAAGAAAGAAATGCAACATTTACCTCTGTTGATTCACCTTTTGCAAAAATCTAAGCCATATTTGGATGTCAATATTATGTTTTTGTGGATAATTGACACCCATTCCGTCATATCCAAATGCCTCCAAAATTCTCGCAACAAATCCACACCCATTTCTACCATTCTTTGGCTTTTTACAAAAATCCAAGCTGAAATAGGATGTGCGGAAATCCATGTTGTATCCGGATCTTGCGGGGAAACCATTGACGTCAAGATCTATCCTAAAGCCCTCAAAACCTCCGTAATACCTCATTTTGTGGAACTTTTCCCTCCATTAGGATATATCCAAATGCCTCCAAAATTTCTACAAACACTTTATTGTTTTCTCTAGCATGATTAAACCTCTTTTTTGCCCATTGTGAACCACTACCATTGACGCAACTTCAACATGTTTACTTTGTCGGAGCCTAGGGTGGAACTATGAATGCATGGTTCCTGGTTCTTGGTTCCTAGGGAACCCTTGACCACACCCCCTTAGTCACTTTCCTTCTCTCTTAGTGCTACCTCCATATTCCTCTATTAGGGTTTCCATGGGAACCGGGAACCAATGGTTCTTGGTTCCTATGTAACCTTTGACTACCTTATACTTGGTCAATTTTCTGATTTTCTGAGTTTAAGGAATTGAATGAAATACATGGGAGGGGAACACAGAGTAAAGAACATGCTTTGACATGACAACCCTTATGATATTCCTCAGATCAGTTATTGACAAAGGGATCATGCTAATAAGACACACAAATAGAAGTGAAGAGCACAAAAGATTTACTGAGAGGGGGGAGGGGGATGGGTGTTGTGAATCAGTAAATCAATCACAAACTTTTATTTTTTAATCTTTTTCAAACTTATTACAATCAACTTTTTGATATGAATCAATTTCCCCAAGTTGACACAACTTTATTGAAATAATATTTTTTTCAAAGTAGGCACCAACCTATAGATTTACAAAAGGATGATTTAGTAGAGTGTAACCTACAAGGAACACCTAGACCTTTACAAATTTAGTAGGCACCTACCCCTAGTGCAAAGTATCAAACCTTGACTTGATGGATGTAAGACTGCCTTCAATCTAATCTGCACAAACCCAACTCTCCAATCTGCTCTATGTGATAAATGATATCACTCTAAGTCCACACAAGGAGATGGGAATCTTACATTGATCTGCTAATCTTCAAAAACAACCACACTTCAACCCTTGAATGCATAGCAAATATATACTTGAATCAAGACTTACATCCCTCTAGTGAGAGAATGCAACTCTTGGCAAATTGCACCTCTACAACTCTAACAAACTGTTTCTTTTTGTAGACGCACCTGTTCATTAAACGCATCCTTTATTTTATCAAGAAGCGCGATTTTTGATATAGACATGAGAAGACGTGGTTAAGCTTTCTCTCAAAAGAAGCACGTCTTTTGTGTTATTGTTAATTTGTTGTTTAGACGCACTCGTTCTTTCAATGATTGTAATTCGCACCTACCGAGAACACGTCTTTTGGAAAAAGCCTTTGAGATTAATGGTTTACACTCATACGTATTACTTTGTTATTGTAATAATACGTATTATCACATCTTTTTACCCAGACGTATTATCATAGTTAAATGATTAATATGTATTAACTAAGACGGATTTATCCATGACGGGATTTAAACGACCATTGCAGTGATGCGGCCATACTAGAATGTAATCATTTAGACGTGTAAAAAGATTAATCTAAGACAGCTGGATGAACTTTCAATCATAAACTCCACTTCTGAGCAAATATTTGATATCCTTGAGTATGATAAAAAATTTGAAGTGTGATTCAATCATCTACAGATCATACTATGTTCTTTGTTTGCTGACATCGATTTCACAATTTGATCTATCCAAAACTGTCCTTCAAATACGTAAGTCTGAGTCTAGAGAGTGATTATTTTGACCATTTGTATATTTTCATAAATTGTTATTTGACTTTTGACATCAATGACAATATTTCTAACAATCTCCCCCTTTGTCATTGATGGCAATCTCTTCAATGGAAAATTTGAACTTCATCTTTTTGACTCACCCTATCTCCAATTTCTCCCCCTTTGACATCAATGGCAAGGGGTCTTCTAACAATGATTTGCCTTTTGTTCCATGAAGCTACAAGATTTTGTGCGTAGCTTCCCCTGAATACATGCTTCCATCAATTAATTTGATGGATGTGAGACAACTCCCAATTTGTCCCTTAGATACTCAAATGCATCTCTTGGTAGTGGTTTGGTAAATATATCAGCAATTTGCTCTTTTGTAGCTATATATTCCAAACATACTTGTCCTTCCGCTATTTGCTCTCTTAAAAAATGATATTTAATGGGGATATGCTTGGTTCTTGAGTGCATCATTGGATTCTTGGAGATGTTGATTGCACTAGTGTTGTCACAATAGATAGTGCAAGGAGGATCATACTCCACCTTGATATCTCTTAAAGTTTGCCTCATCCACAAAAGTTGAGTGCAACATGCTGCTGCTGCTATATATTCAGCTTTTGTTGTAGATAGAGAGACTGATTCTTGTTTTTTGCTCATCCAAGATATTAAATTTCCTCCAAGGAAAAAAGCTCCTCCACTTGTACTTTTTCTATCATCCACATTGCCAGCCCAATCAGCATCTGTGAATGCTTCAAGAGTGAAATAATTGTTGCTAGGGTACCATAAACCATATTCCATAGTGCCTTTCAAATACTTGAATATACGCTTTACTGCATGAACATGTGTTTCTTTTGGTGCTGCTTGAAATCTTGCCACAACTCCAACAGCTTGCATTATGTCTGGTCTTGTAGAAGTTAAATACAACAAACTTCCAATCATTGATCTATAAAGTGTTTGATTCACTTCTTGGGATTCATCATCTTTGCTTAGCTTACAACCTGTAACCATAGGAGTGCTAACAGGATTGCAATCTTCCATCCTAAACCTTTTTAACATTTCTTTCACATATTTGGCTTGGGAGATGAAAATACCTTTGCTTGATTGTGAAATTTGCAGCCCAAGGAAGAAGGATAATTCTCCCAACATTGACATCTCAAACTCTTTTTGCATACATGATGAAAATTCTTTGCACATTTTGTCCTTGTCTCCACCAAAAATGATGTCATCTACATACACCACCACAATCAATAAATGTCCATCCTCTTCTTTGATGTATAGATTGCTATCTACATCTCCTCTTTTGAAACCTTGCTCTTTGAGATACTTGTCAAGTCTAGAATACCAAGCTCTAGGAGCTTGTTTAAGCCCATAGAGAGCTTTCTTTAACTTGCACACATAATCCTTGTCTTCTGATAATAGGAAGCCTTCGGGTTGTTCAATATAAACTTCCTCCTCTAGATCTCCATTAAGAAAAGCAGATTTGACGTCCATTTGATACACCTTAAACTTCTTGTGACTTGCATAGGATAAAAACATTCTAATTGCTTCAATCCTTGCAACTGGTGCGAATGTTTCCTCAAAATCTACTCCTTCAACTTGTGCATAGCCCTTGCACACTAACCTTGCTTTGTTCCTTGTGACTTGACCATCTTCATTTAATTTGTTTCTAAAAACCCATTTTGTGCCAATTACATTCTTATCTTTTGGTCTTGGGACAAGTTCCCAAGTTTCATTTTTCTCTATTTGATCCAATTCTTCATTCATTGCACCAATCCAACATTTGTCTTTGCTTGCTTCTTCAAAAGTTTTGGGCTCAACTTGAGATAGGAATGCTGCATGACAATCTTCATTGTAATTCACCATTTTCCTTGTAGATCTACATCTATCTTGAAGAATCAAATCTTCAGGATGGTTCTTTTGAACAAACTTGGAAGGTGTCTTTGGTGTCTTCATGGGAGTCTTTTGTGAAGATTCTTCTTCCTTTGCCTCTTCCTCCTTTTCTTCCTCTTGGGAGTCCTCATCCTCTTTGTCTTCATCATTCATAGTTTGAACATGGTGATCACTTTGTCCAACTTCTTTGAATTGCTTTCCTTCATCAATTCTTACATTAGCACTTTCAACAATTTTGTGAGTTCTTTTGTTGTAGCATTTATATGCCTTACTTTTTGATGAGTAGCCAAGAAAGATTCCCTCATCTGCTCTTGTGTCAAATTTGCTCAAATCTTCTTCATCTCTTCTAATGTAGCAAGTGCTTCCAAAAATTTTGAAGTACTTGACAGTTGCTGGTCTACCTTTCCAAAGTTCATATGGTGTCTTCTCATTGTTCACTCTTATTTGTGCACGATTCAAGATGTAAACTGCTGTATGAATTGCTTCCTTCCAAAAGGAATCTGCTATCTTGGTTTCATTTAGCATTGCCCTTGCCATTTCTTGAACCGTCCTATTTTTTCTTTCTACAACCCCATTTTGTTGAGGGGTTCTTGCTGCAGAAAATTGCCTTTTAATTCCATGCTCTATGCAGAAATTTTCAAATTCCTTTGATGTGAATTCTCCTCCTCGATCTGATCTAAGACATTTTATCTTGATGTTTGCTTCATTTTCAACCAGCTCTTTGAAAGCTTTGAATTTATCAAAAGCTTCAGATTTTTCTTTCAAAAATGCAACCCAAGTCATTCTTGAGAAGTCATCAATCAGCAACATAAAATATCTTTCTCCATTCATGCTCTTGGATTTGGTTGGCCCACAAAGATCTGTATGTATGAGTTCTAATGGCTTTGATGAAGAGTGCTCCTTAGGCTTGAAGCTTGATCTTGTTTGCTTTCCAAGTTGACACTCTCTACAAATGATATTAGAAGGTTTTGTTATCCTTGGCATATCTCTCACAGCATTTGATTTGCTAACTTTGACAATATTATCAAAGTTGAGATGGCCTAGCCTCTTGTGCCATAACCAACTTTCATCCTCTTGTACTAAGTTGCAACTTTCACAACTTATCTCCTTTAAGACATACAAATTATGTTTCCTTTCAGCTTGAGCAACCAGCTTTCCATCTTTCTTGATATCACATGTATTAGAAAGAAATGTGATGCTATGCCCTTGATCACAAAGTTGACTAACACTTAGAAGATTTTCTTTTAGGCCTTTAACATACAAAACATTTTCTGTTTTTGTTTTCCCATTATCTAGACTAAGTGTTCCTTTTCCTTTTATTTGTTTTTTTGTATTATCACCAAATCTTACTGTTCCTTCATCAGTAGGTTCAAGAGAGATGAATTTGCTCTTGTCACCTGTCATGTGCTTTGAGCACCCACTATCAATGTACCATCTATCCTTCTTACTTTCAGCATGTAAGGCGGTTTGAATGAACATTGATTTCTCCTTTTTCCTCCATACTTTGATAGGCATTTCTTTCCTTTTAATGGACTTATCTTCTTTCTTGTTTTGCTTTGGAGAATCATTAGAAATTGTCCTACAAGCTTGTGCTTTGTGCCCAAGGTTATTACAATTGTAGCATAGACTATTATAGTCCATTAATGGTGTGAAAGGATTATAATCTCTCCTAAGGTAGCTAGGAATATTTTTCACTTTATTTTTACAATTTAAGGCCTTGTGCCCAAATTTGTTACATAGAAAACAATAGCCATTAAATGCATAGAAGTGCCTAGTATTCAGTCTTCTTTTAGGATCAGCACTTATCCAATCTTCTTCACCTTGCTTTGAGAAGGTCTTAGATTTTTCTTTAGAGTCAGCAACCTTCTTGGATTGTCCTTCAAAACAGCCCCCTATTTTGTTTTGAAGAAAATCTTGAGCCTTCATTAGCTCAATCAACTTGCTGGATTCTTCATCAATCTTTGTGTGTTGTACCTTTGTTTGCTCCAACTCTATCTTTAGCATTGCTATTTCTTGCTCCAGCTTGTCACATTTCATCTCCTTTGTATTGAGTTTGCTTTTCATTTCTTCTTCATTTCTTTCAGCTTCCATGATTAGAGTTCTCAAATCTTCAATGGTTTTGCTTGAATTCTCCAAGTCTTTTGTCATCTCTTTGATCTTCAACTTGTACTTGGCAGCCTTCTTCTTCAAGTCTTCATTTTTCTTGTAAGCATAGTGCAATTCTTCTTCAAGATCTACTTCCTCTCCTTCATTGCAATCTTGATCTATCTCCTCTTCTTCTTCACATTCTTGATCAACATTTTGTTCTTCACATTCAGCCATAAACAATATTTCATCTTCCCCATTGCTTGAGCAATCTTCACTTTGTTCTTCGGAGGTGCTGCTGTCTTTCTTTGAATAGAAACTCTTCTTATGTTTTTGAAACTTCTTCTTCGAGTTATTGTTGAAATTCTTCTTTCCCTTTTTCTTGTTGCTGATTTCCTTTTCTTCTTCACTAGAACTGCTTTCATTTTGAGGACATTTTGAGGCATAATGTCCAACTTTTCCACAATTAAAGCATTTAAACGGAAATTTTCCTTTGTATTTTCCTTTTCCTTTCTTAAGTTTACCCATGAAGTAAGCTTCTGCTTCATCACTTGATTTTTCATCCTTTTCTTCATGCTTGTTCTTGCCCTTTTTGGATGCTTTGAATGAGACTTCCTTTTGTGGTGATCTTCCTTCAATCCTCATCTCATAGGCAGCAAGAATCCCATGCAATTCATCCTTTGATAGCTGATCCAAGTTTGTTAATTCTTCTAATGCTGCAACCTTGGCCTCAAACTTTGTAGAAAGAGATCTTAGAATTTTGTCAACAATGAGGGCATCATCAATTTCTTCACCAAGTCCTCTCATGATATTCACCGTTTCATCAACACGAAGAAAATATGAAGCAATATCTTCATCATCCTCCATCTTAAGAGTTTCTAACTTCCTTCTATGAGTTTGCAACTTTGCCTTCTTTACTTTTGCATCTCCTTCATATATGTTTTGAAGTTTGTTCCAAATTTCTTTTGTTGACTTACACCTCATGACCTTTGTAAATTCAGAATCTGTTAGGCTGCAAAGAAGAGCATGCTTAGATTTTGCATTGTTCTCACTTCTCTTTTTCCCTGCTTGATCCGTTGGAGGGGTAGCTGGAGGTGTATACCCATCAACAACAAATTGCCACACATCAAACCCAAGTGCATTCAAATATGCTTCCATCTTAATACTCCAAAATGCATAATTAGTCCCATCAAAGATGGGTGCTTTCACTGTGTTGTTATGATCTGCCATTAGTGCTCTTAAGGATCTCCTTCAAGCGGTTAGGCTTTCAAGAAGGACCTGGCTCTGATACCAATTGAAGAGCACAAAAGATTTACTAAGAGGGGGGAGGGGAGGTGAATGAGTAAATCAATCACAAACTTTTATTTCTTAATCTTTTTCAAACTTATTACAATCAACTTTTTGATATGAATCAATTTCCCCAAGTTGACACAACTTTATTGAAATAATATTTTTTCAAAGTAGGCACCAACCTACAGATTTACAAAAGGATGATTTAGTAGAGTGTAACCTACAAGGAACACCTAGACCTTTACAAATTTAGTAGGCACCTACCTACAAGGAGCACCTACCCCTAGTGCAAAGTATCAAACCTTGACTTGATGGATGTAAGACTGCCTTCAATCTGATCTGCACAAACCCAACTCTCCAATCTGCTCTATGTGATAAATGATATCACTCTAAGCCCACACAAGGAGATGGGAATCTTAGACTGATCTACTAATCTTCAAAAACAACCACACTTCAACCCTTGAAATGCATAGCAAATATATACTTGAATCAAGACTTACATCCCTCTAGTGAGAGAACGCAACTCTTGGCAAATTGCACCTCTACAACTCTAACAAACTGTTTCTTTTTGTAGATGCACCTGTTCATTAAACGCATCCTTTATTTTATCAAGAAGCGCGATTTTTGATATAGACATGAGAAGGCGTGGTTAAGCTTTCTCTCAAAAGAAGCATGTCTTTTGTGTTATTGTTAATCTGTTGTTTAGACACACTCGTTCTTTCAATGATTGTAATTCGCATCTGCTGAGAACACGTCTTTTGGAAAAAGCCATTGAGATTAATGGTTTACACTCATACGTATTACTTTGTTATTGTAATAATACGTATTATCATATCTTTTTACCCAGACGTATTATCATAGTTAAATGATTAATATGTATTAACTAAGACGGATTTATCCATGACGGGATTTAAACGACCATTGCAGTGATGCGGCCATACCAGAATGTAATCATTTAGACGTGTAAAAAGATTAATCTAAGACAGCTGGATGAACTTTCAATCATAAACTCCACTTTTGAGCAAATATTTGATATCCTTGAGTATGATAAAAAATTTGAAGTGTAATTCGATCATCTACAGATCATACTATGTTCTTTGTTTGCTGACATCGATTTCACAATTTGATCTATCCAAAACTGTCCTTCAAATATGTAAGTCTGAGTCTGGAGATTGATATTATTTTGACCATCTGTATATTTTCATAAATTGTTATTTGACTTTTGACATCAATGACAATATTTCTAACAAGAAGGAACTCAAGCCAAATTTGACATGACAAAATTGAGTTCCAACACACCATACCACCATAAAAATCCATTGGAAGAGTTGCATTGTCTTGCTAATAGTATCTACTCATACAACATGAACAAATTGCTCATAGTGTTGAAAAATATTGTCATTGATGTCAGAGGGCATTAGAAGTCGGATTGTGCCAAACTTATGGCACTATCATCGAGATATCATTGGGCGAAGAGGAGTTACAAAATAATGGTTTATTCTATACATCGGCTGACCCATGTCTAGTGCCCAATTGGAGGAGCTATTAAATAAAATAGAAGGATTGGGATGACCCCCCTCATAGTGCCGCCCCAATTTTGGTGTTATGTAATTAAAAATTGAAAAATATATATTTTTATGTGGGCCTCCCAAAGAGGGACGACCCCCTTGAGAGGTGCACCTACCTTCGGCAAGAAAAAATTAAATAAAAATAATGTATTGCTGTTGGCCGACCTCCTTGGAGAGTCACCCCTCTTGGGTGAAGGGCACTTTGGCAAAGTATAAATAGAGGTTTGTTTGAAAGTTAGAGGGCAAGCAATTTTTTGAATATCATTTCATATGAAAAGCAGAAATAAAATGATATTTGAGCAGATTTACAAGAGATATGTAGAGAAATAAAAGTAAGAATGGCGGTTATATGAGGAGAAATATTGAAGACTTTATTGCAGATTTATAAGTAGATGTATCGCAGATTTGTGAGCAGTTGTTAAGGCAGATTTTGATGAAGTCGTGAGTAGATTTGTAAAGGAAATTTAGGGCAGATCTAAGAGGAAGTTGCAAATAAATTGTCATATTATTCATTTGGAGGTCGGAGCGTCCTAATTGAGGAGATCGGGAGGTTGGTGCCTCTCATTAGAAGAGATTGGTGTCTCTTGCTGGGCTAGAGCTCAGTGGTGGGGATTGGTGTCTCTAGTGGGTTGAAGCCTATGAAATTTGTAAGAAGATTTCATATAAGCAATATTTTGTCGTGGTTTTCTCTCATAATGGTTTCCACGTAAAATTATGTGTTCTTCCTGTGTTCTTATTTTTTGTTGGATATTGCATGTATGCTATTGCTATGCATGATTAAGTTTTGAAGTAATACTACTGTGATTGATTAAGTTGTGAAAAATAAAAGTTTGACCTATACTGATTCATCTATGCTATTGCTATGGATGATTAAGTTTTGAAGCAATACTTTTGTGATTGATTAAATTGTGAAAAAGAAATTTTTTACCTATACTGATTCACCTCCCCTCTTAGTGTAAGTGTGTGTTTCTTCACATAGGGATGTGCAAATCTCAACCACAAAAAGCAATCATAAATATGCATGATGTCTACCAACTCCAACTGCAAATATTGCCCATACTTGGAGCTTAGTGTGGCATGTTTTCATCCTCAACTATGAGATTGAGACCATGCCAATCCTTAATATTAATACTCTCTAAGACAAAAATTATTGGAATTTCTATTCGCTTATTAGCTACAAATGAATTGCCTTGTCTTGTTCCCAATAACAATGGATGTATCTCACCAAATCAAACTTTTTTAGCTAATTATTCGCTTCTTTGAAATAAGTTGTCATTTTCCAATCAGGAGTATTACCTTTTTCAATGCATTTATTAATACTTGAGAGTTGTCTTTTTCAGTTTTTTTATTGCTTTTTGAGCCAAGAAATTTGGAACTACCACTTAAGAACACTCTCCTGCCATCATGTAACAAGTAACCTGATCTTGCTACACTAGGATTTCCTATAGAGATAGATCAAAGTTCAATATAATAGTAGCCTCCAGAGCATTACGACCTTTTCTTCTTTCTAAATTCTTATGACCTCTTTACCAATTAATTGGTTTTTTAATATTATTTATTAAATATGATATATTAGTAATATTAAATATATTATATAGAATTTACTAAAACTTAATTTACTATAAATTAATTTGATCATTATTGTATATATTTTTTTAATTATTGACTACTATGGGAAATTGGGTTTGGGGACCCAACAACTTGGTACCACTAAAAATGCACTAGAAGATAGGGCAAGCCCAACTATCAACTGCTAGGTCACTTATAGAGGCACCAATCCACTTCACAATTGGGTTAATTTTCAAAACTAAGACGTGGATGCTACTCAAAGACCATATGTTTATTGTTATTAATAGACACATGTAGACATATAATCTAATAATTTGACAGTTTGTATATTATTAACTATAATAAATATTTATTATTATTATTTATAATATATTAAATTTCAATTTGTAATTGTATTTTAAAGATTTATTTTACATTATTACTCATATATTAAATTAATTTTCAATAATAATAATTGATAACTAAATACATTTATACTTAATAATTTATCTATTGTTTTTTGATAATTTATGGGGGATCTATGTGGGTGCCAACGCTAAGAAACCAAAGATTAATGGCAATGCAAAAGACTCCAAAGTACAAAGCCTTTTGCGAACTACAAAATTTAACATTAAACTAATGGTCCAAATAGCTTTCCACAAAAAAATGCTTATATTGTGAGAATGTAGAGAACTATGACTCTTAAAATGATATGTAGCATCTTTCTTGTTTGAAGCAAGTGTCAAACAAATAAAAACATCAACCTCATACCTAGAAGAGTTTGCTAGATGAGTGCCTTGGGCGATCATGATCCTTAGGATCGAGGATTTGTTGCAGAATGTTATTGATAAAGCCCTCTTGAAGACCCTTAGAAGTTGTGGCCTTTGTACCACTGGATGAAACAACTGAGAGATATCGTGGTGAAAGAGGCACACATTTCTTCATCTTCTTAGAACAAAAGAAAACTTTGAGAAGGAAATTGATCGAGTAGTGATTTCCCTAGAGGGAAGAGAGGATCTCACTACATTAAGGAACAAGGGTGGTGATTGAGTAGGGATCTTTAACTGAAGCCCCAACGACAAAAAATCCAAAGATGTACCAATATGCCTAAAATTCTTAAGAGAAAGATGAACAAGTGCTTTCTTGTAGTGGTTGGATTAAAGGACACATAGACTGCCCTATAGATGTCAAGTGGTGAGTTGGGTTCACACCCTTCCACCAAGTAAGGGAATGGCCTTTTCTCACTCATTGTGTAGGACAAAAGTTCTACCAAATGCTCATGAGAGAAACATGCTTTACAATTCGTGCTAGGCGGGGTTGTTTGAAGGTTGGTGCCTTCGTCCCCTTGGTTGTTCAGTGCCACCCTCTGAATTCGTGACATGGCTTTACCGCCTCTCGTGGATCTTGTATAAATCTGGCGTTTGTATCGGGTGTTAACATGTTGATCTTTTGGCGCAACGATAAAGTCATTGCAACAGCTGTTGAGGACTTCACTAGGGTTTTGAGAGCCATGGAACTTTATATAATGTATGACTATTATATTTAGCTATTGTTAATGATAAACTACAAAATTAATGGATTGCAATTTCTTATACAATTTCTATAATTATTTTTTCATATATTATAATTATATATCATGTGTGTTCCTATCCCCAAATCTAGGTTCATAGTCTCATCTCCAAAACCTATCAATGCATATACTTGGCCCCTTGCTTTGAAACTCCATGGAACACTATAGTGCAACTCTATACTATCATAGAATTACCCATTGATGAAAAGAGTAACCAATGTGTGTTGCCATTCAATATGGGTAGATTTTCATTCCGTTGTATGCGCTCATTCGACAATTATGAATTTTGTTTCCATAGTTGTATGTAGTCACACAATTTCCCATTGATTGAAAGAGTAAGAAATATAGGTAGTCACACGATTTCCCATTAAGAAATATATGTTGTCATTACATCTTCATTCTATAGTTGTACACAACCACACAATGATTGTACACATTCATTTGATAGTTGTATGCAAGCATTCAAATGTTTTACACTTTGTTTCAATAGTTGTATGCAATCATATATTTGCTCTTTGTACAATAGGTTTTTTTGTCTTAAAAAATTTAGATTGCTAGGGGGGATGTTTGACTGTTTCAATATGGTTGAGGGATGTCTTAGATGTTCCCAATTGTCCTAGGGACAATGGGCCCCCATGGATGTCATTTTGGGGATGCATTCTTAGTTTCCTCAGTGACAAGGGATGACCTTTGTTGTCTTGCTATATCAGGGTTATTGAGGGAGAGGGTAAGCAAGTTGGAGGGGACTTGTCCTTGTGTCTCCTATTTTTTTGATAGTAGTGAGGAACACAAGATACATACATTGAAATAGTAATAATGAACAAATAACCAAAAAGGGCTGAACTCCTACAATATAAATGGCTTCCATCAAACCCATTAATCCCCAAATACTGAAAAATAGAAACTTGAATAGCCCACATGGCTAGTTGTTAAAACTATAACATCTAAAATGATGTCCATAGGGTTTTACCAGCTTGTGTGCAACATAAGCACTCAACACACTTGGCTCCAAACTCTTGCTACCCCCAACCCCTTAAGCAATGTTTCCACCATCCACAGAAGTTTGACCTTGCACCATTGGGATTTTTTTCAACCCTTCTAAGTACATTGCTAGCAAAAGTTATAAGGGAGAATTGGGAGACCATCTTCAATTTACCCTCCCTTTGTGAAATAAATAGAGAATTCACCACTAGAGCTAAATCCTTACAAAAATCTACTAATTCCTTTGTCTGCTTGTACACCTCTTGAATTTCATCTCTCAATGCACAAATTCCTTTTTGAAAATAGGGGTCACGGGACCCCAGAGATTCCACTGTTGCTGCCATTTGTTTCTTCTCCATCCTCGCTAATGCAAGGAAAAACACACCAACACCAACACAAATTCATTCCTTGATAGCTCATTTTGATACCATGCCATTCATCTCCATAAAAAAGTCAGTGGCAATGGTTTTCTTGGATATGAGCTGCCTAGTGTTATCCAAACCCTCAAGCCCAAGGACCAATTTTACTATCTGTAGAGTGTCTGCATTTGGGCAAGCAAAAATCACTTGTAACTTGTGATCCAAAATTAAGCCGTGATAAAATGGGTCACACTGTCACCCATCCAATTGAGAGCTCTGTAAGCAAAAGGACTGGAAAGCACTCTAGGGTGCAGTGATATAAACCTATTCATGCATTCTATGGGGATTCAGGTGCTCCATATTATGAGGTTGCCACCTTTGCTAATTGGAACCTATACAAATGATAATTCTGAAACATAAGAGTTACCAATTTTTTATGTTGATTTTCACACATAATTTGAGGAATTAGAGAGGCCCGTTGGAGGATTCAATTCAATGCCTAAGTTAGCCAAACTATCTGCTACCTTGTTATACTCCCTAAAATTTAAAAATATTGAATAAAGAAAACATCGTCAATATTATTACAGAGCCCTAGAGCCTGTTCAACAACCCTTTAAACTACCAACATTGGGAAAACACCTTGGACAGCCCCACAGTCACTACCATAGAGTCACTTTCTGTAATTAATTTTTTTGCAACCTACAGATAGAGCCCACTTGATACCTTCCACCACCACTAGCGATTCTGCTTCATTATTATTTTAGAGCTCAAGAAGAAAGAGTCCCCTTTCACAAAACAGCCTTTCTCATTTCTTAGAACACACTCTACCATGCCAAACCTAGGTTACCTCTAGAGCCCCCATCAAAATTGAGCTGCAAGAAACTGTATGATGATTGCTTCCAAAATTGCTTACTTTGCATGACTGATATACCAATATTCAATTTTTACATATAGGTACTCTATTATATATTGAAATACTATATTTATATATTAGTTACTGATAATAATAATATTAATTTAATTATACTTCTTTTATTATAATAATTAATGATTAATTTATAATTATATTATATTGATCTCTCTTGAGATGGATGTATTAAAGATATCTATGCTAGTTATTTGGAGTGTTTCAGCTTTAAGTATTAGTTGTTACTATTTTTATCTCTAACTTTGCTTCAGCTAAGGAGCATCCCCTATATATTTTTAATGACGCATAACTACTGCTGTTTGTTTTCTAAGGTCTCTCTCTCTACATTTTTCAGATGGCCTTTTGAAAATAATTGTTCTTGATCCTCTAAATTTCTTCAGTTTTAGCCCCAGGTGTTGTTTGTAAAGATTATTCATCTGGTAGATTTACCACTTCTGATTTGTTCTTGACTAGTATTAAGTACTAAAATTTCTGTAATGCTGAATGAGTTTAATAGGCTCTATATGTTATCGTTGATTGGCATGGTTATGTAATAAACAATTTGTTATGGATTATGAGACACATTGTAGCAAGCCTGTGCATTAATCTAAATATATCTTTTGATGTCATACAGGTGTCAAGGTTCCTATCACTAGAGTTTGGATTGAAGCCAGGAGATATTGCTGTCATTACTAATGGAAGGGTGAGCATTGATATATAGTTAGAGATGAAAACTTATGTTTTACATGAATTTTCTGATCAAACTCATTATCACCAGTGATGATTAAAGTGTCACATACGTAAATAAATTTATACAACACTGGAGTTATCAAGGGAGTAATTAGTGTACAAATCTGATTTATTAAAGAATCTAATCTTGTCTTAGTGTTGATATCTAATTAAATTAGTAGATGAAGAAAAATACAAATTTAATCTCCTTGAAAGTTTTGTTTGTCTTTATTGTCTATTTTTAATTTTTTTATTTGTTTTATATTTCAGCTATTGATTAGACTCTCTGATTAAATTACTTGTATATGCAAGCATGCCTGTTTTTGTTTGTCTTTTGAGAGTAACAAATCCGTTGTGGCAGGTGGTTCTTCATGGAGAACAAAGTTTCTTCAGTGATGATTTAAAGCTACTAGAAGCTGTGGAATATGATAGGAGAATCAAACACGTTGCAACTGCCATTGAGAAAGTTGAATGGGTTGGAGTAGAACCTGATGAAATAACAAGGTTTAATTTATGTGCATTACTGCTGTTACTGAGAATTGCTTTAGTCAGGGTTATTTGTTATAATGACTATAGGAATGGGGGCATTTTGTTAAGTTTTTGGTATTTATTAGACACTTAGAAGGCTTTTTGTATTTTAGGATGTGCATCTAGAATGCTTGGTTTTCTCTTTTATAGCCCCTCCCTGCTGATGGACACACCTCTGAAAAGGAAACATGCATCCACTCTAAGCCATATAAATCAACCTAGTTTGTAAGGAGAGATGTAAGGATTTCTTGGTTTGTAATATTTTCTTATGACTTTAAAGTAACTACAAGCTTTAAACCTATTGTAATGAAATTACTTGCACAAGAGAAGAAAATAATAGGAAATATGCTGCAAATAACTGATAATGATAAGCCACTTAGAGGGAGTAACCTCCAAAGGTAAGCCACTTGGAGGAGGTCACCTCCAATAGTCTTCAATAAGAACAGAATACACAATATGATGATAATAAACTAATCACTACCTCCAATATATACCATAATCATGTCATGGATGCCACTGAGGCTGACCTAACTATCTATATAAGACTTATATAAATGATCATATAACTTAATTGAGGGTTATGCTTGCCACAAGTTGGATACACATATCACCATGCACATTATAGTTTTAAGAGTGTAGCACCCATTTATTAACAACTAGTTTTACCAAACTGTCTATTGGTTTTGAGTGATTACTGCTTTGGGCTATCATTAACTAAATATTGTATAGAATGTTCATTGTTACAAATTGATCTTTTCTATGCTATTGCTAGCAGTTAAGTATTTTTGTTTTTAGTAATGATGTTGTGTCAATCCTAAAATGCTTTTTTGCAAAATGTGGAGGCCTAGAAGTTCCCCAGGACAGCCACGTGGACACTAGAAGACAATTTAAAAGATAAAAATGTATTAAATTGCAAATTAAAATGAAATATAATTAACTAATTAAATCCCTTTTGAGGGGATGACACAGTGACATCTTTACTACATTCCCTTGTCCCTGTCCCCATTGGAATACATTTGCTAGGGAACTAACCTGTGAGGACATGGCTCCATCGAATAGAGAAAATCAATTATGTATAGATATGATGTGATATAAGGAATAGCAAGGGTTACTGTACTGCATTACACTTCTGATGAAAATGTTTTGCACTCCATTTTCCATTCTCGATTGATCAAATAAGTTTGGAATCAAGCAAATTTATATGGTCTGTGATTCCTTGCACTATTGTCTACATGCAACTTTTGCTGAGAATGAGCAAATCATGCATTTCTTTTGCACTGTAATCATGGTTTGTTGAGGGTGGACTCAGTTAATTTTCTTTACTTAATTAAGGATGGATTGGAAGCACTCTAATTGAAGAACCAACCAAATAGAGCTGATAAACCTCATAAGATCTGAACTGTTTTGATTGCTTAATTTCTCTTTCTTTTGCTGACACCTCTATGTGGTTGCTATTATTGTCAACTGAGATGTTCTTAATATTTATTTTCTTTACTGATTATGCAACCTTTTCTACCATTTTAAGCTTCAATTTAATGAGGTCTTGGACACAGGAATTTGGAAAGCTGATGTTCTACAGCATAGTCCTACTAGCTTCGACATAACATCATTTGTCTCATTCATAGATTCAGAGATGAGTATGAGCTTGGAATGTACACACATTTGCTCATTTAGTCTCACATTTGGATTTTCTATAGTCATGGGCTGGATTTCTTCCATATATTTGATGATAGATACAAATTCAGAAAAGTGTGTGAATGCATTTATTTCTATTTAAGAGTCATATTCAATAACTCAATGATTTTCAGGTCCATTATGTATGTTATGCCATATGATCTATAGTAGTAATAGTCAAGTGTTTATTGGAAAATTAGTGTGTGCCTTGGGAGGGAAGACTGAGGAGTGAAAGGATTTAATATGTATTTCAATTTCTAAATTGATTGAATGAAAATAAAGGAAGGGAATATGCTTATAAGTTCCACGTTTACACATCCATAAATTTTAAAAGCAGGTATTTGTGTTGGAAAATTCTTCATTTCATTGTTTCAGGGTGTTTAATCGTATTTTAACTGCTGGGTCATGGCAGTTGGATGCCCTTTTTTTGATAAGGTGTTTGATAGTTTGTATAGTTAAGCTGTTTGATCTGAATGGGTTATAAGTTTCTTTGGGAATGTTGAATTTATTTGTGATATTCATGTAATGGGTGAGATTGGCATGGATCTACGTTTGTAAATAGAGGAGTATACAGTGTATCTGGACAAATTTGGAAACCGAAGATGCCCTTGAAACAAATTTGGTGGGACTGAGAGAGCAGATACCAAAGTAGTATTTTCAAGGTGTAGGCTTTGCTTATGCTAAATTGGCTTATGTTGGGACATTCACCTTATGCCAAAATGCAAGTTTGGGGGGTCTTCACATATACTACAGTTATATATTCTTGTATATTGGGATGGAAGGGTTAACTCAACTGTATACCATTGTTATAGTTGTAGTGCTTGTGCCTGTATATATTCCTGGCAGGAAGGAAACAGGGAAAAACTAATGTGAATGTTTGTGTGCATGCAAGCATATGCCATTACTATGATTTTTAGATTATTCAAATCTAGAATGGGCAACGTTGTGCATAAACTTATGGAAAATCCTCAGGTTGCATGTCAGAGTGTGCTTATCGCCAAAGAACACTAGGGATGTTGTACGACAATATATAAAACTTAAGTATACAAATATCATATCCATCGACCATAAAAGTCTATATTCTCATTTGAGATCAATGTTGCATGGACACAGATACAGTATTGTATATGGATATGGCCATTTTTCAAAGACCCTAATATGGATATGACTGGATATGACATTTATAAAAAATACATATACATAAATATAACACAATTTTATAAGTTATTAGAGGAGATTTTCTTTACTCTAGAAGCAATAGACCACATAATTGCTTCATATTCTGAAATGTTTATATTTAGATATGGTTTCATTATCAAAGAAAAGTTCAAATGCAATGATAGATCACATGCTATCAAAATGTTATCCCTATTCACTTAATATTAGAGTTCTTAATTGTTGTAGTGGAAGAGATCTAGGTGGAACTAGGTTGCAAAAAATATTTTGGAAAGTGCTGCAATTTGTGAACATTGAAACCTTCTCTTGGTTCAACATTATTTATACAAAACTGAACCTAGGTTTTTAATAATTTCTCGTTGGTTTTAGCCGACCCATAACCTGAGGTTTAAATATTTTCAATTTTTTTTTGCCAACTTGCTATGAATATAGGGCAATGCTTTTACAAACCCAAATCCTTGCCAATCCGGCATGGCTGGTAACCAAAAAAATTTAGGGCACATGCAGGTATAGTATCTAGGTCGTATCTGCACGATGTTGTACCCAAATCCATACCATGTTCTTAGGTATTCATACCTGTGGAGGGTGGGTGATGCATTCTGCAACCGTGATTGAGATTTGAAATCACAAATCTGAAATAATTTGGCTTAAACTTGCATAACTAATTCTACTTTTTGTCTACATTTATAGATTTGAAAGCAATGCTATAGCCACAAAGCAGAAGTTTGGTGACCTTTTTTAAGATTTCAAGTGGGTCATATCTATAACTGAGGATATGTTTAGATGTTGCCTCACACGATACAATTCCATTTATATGACATTGACTCAGCATGGCAAAAGTGTGACCGGAATTCAATTACTTTGATTTAATATGGGAAAAATTTGGGAGCCAAATAATGATGTCCTAGTTGTAAAAACTAGAGAAAAAACTAATATTTCTAGTTCATGTCAAATAGAGTGCACAGAGATAAAATTAGACATAATGCCTAGTTACTCAATTTTTTTGTGTAGGATCAATAAACTATTTTATTCACCTAAAAGGGTTGAAGATAGTAGGACATTCTGTTGTGGAATATGGTCTACCATTTCAGAATTAGGGTATAATTTAAAAGAAAATCCTTTCTATTGTTTAAACTTTTAAAATATAACTTGTACATATATATGTTTTTCCAAAGTAGAACTTAAACAATGCCAAAATACCCTATTACCAAAAAAAATTGTTCAGTCTAGAACTGCTCCATATTTTTCTACCTCTAGGCGTAAAAATGAGCCAAAAAGAGACAGGCATGTATGAAAGAATATCAAGATTCATAACAACCTTTCAAATAACTTTGGAAAAACCTTGGGGAATGACATGGAAAATGTGACAGGTCATGATCACTTGGGATTAATTATGAGTTTTTCAAGTATTATGCCACTATTGTACCTCAAGTCTGCCATTGCTTCACTTGAAATGGAGTTTATCACAAAAAATTACAATCACTTGAAATGTAGTATATCTTCTTTTAATAAGAACATCATGAGGCAGCGAGATGAAGTGTTTATAGCATTGGCTTCGTTGCCATAAGCCATGAGAATCACCAGAATCACTGTATAGTACTCTCTATCCTCTGTAGTGAAACGCCAAGTGGCATGCAAGGAAATTCAGGCATTTTGTGACAAAATCTCAATTTTCCATTGCTAATTTGCTATATCATAGTGTCTCAAGCTGCAAATATAGGCATCTTGATCATCTCTTGTGCATACAATTTCACTATAGGAGAGGTAGCCAAGAAGTTTAGTGTAATAGCATTGGCTTCGTTGCCATAAGTCATAAGAATCACCAGAATCACTGTTTAGTACTCTTTATCCTCTGTAGTGAAACGCCAAGTGGCATGCAAGGAAATTCAGGCATTTTGTGACAAAATCTCAATTTTCCATTGCTAATTTGCTATATCATAGTGTCTGAAGCTGCAAATATAGGCATCTTGATCATCTCTTGTGCATATAATTTCACTATAGGAGAGGTAGCCAAGAAGTTTAGTGTAAAGTGTCAGTTAGGATACTTTTGTATGCATATGTGTATGTAGCTGATATGCATGCGTCTATACCTTCCTAGATGCTAACATACACATTCAGATATGTATACTTATATATCTGGATACATATTTGTCAATTTTCATGTATTGTAAGTTCTAATAACCATGCCTAATTTTTTCCTTTCTAAACTTTGCCAATGAGATTACAATAACATTAACTTGCCACTTCTGTTATTAAGTTCTGATATAATTAAACAATGTACATTCAACTGCTGTTACAAAGTTCTGATTGCACGAGAATAACATAGATTTGCAACACAAGAGATATACATCAATATGAAACACCCATGTGAAAATACCTTGAAAATGGTGTTGAAATTGAGGGTCATAGGTGTGAAGTGTCATAAAGGATTTGCTGCAGGTCTGCTGTTCATAATTTGCAGGTCATGGCAGCCATGGACTCTCCTCAAAACCCACTTCCAATCAGTGTGGTACACTTCCCAGCGATAACAATCAGCAACATACACTTCCAGCACTACAAACACCTGAAATGTCGTATTAAAACTTGTTGGTGCAGGACTGTAAAAGGTCTGAAGCCTGCTGTTGCAGTGCGGATAGCAATGTAATGACTCAGAAATCATAAAGAATGCAGTTTAGAATTCCCGTCACAACCTTCCCTGCAAGAAAAATGAGTAGTATGGCCAGTTAGGGCAAATACCAAACTCTCAAACCTAAGTTATCGGAATCGCCCCTATGCCCTGCTGATTCCGGGTACTGGTACGTATCTGAATTGGAGATGTGTAAAAACCCTGTGGAATCGACCAGGGTACTGCATTTTTAACTCCTGAAACGTATTTTAAAAAAATAGACGAATCCCGACATTTTTTCGACCTTTTTTCAGTCAACTTGGCATGTTTGACCGATTCCGAAAGTCTCGACGCAGATTTCGAAATTTTTTTTCAACTTTTTACCTACATCATCTAATGTCAATAATGATGTTGATCTTAATCAACCTGATGATCCATATGATGCCTACTGTTAATTGTATTATTTTGTTTTAAATGTTGAACCAATGAACAATGAATTCAATATAATTATATACCTATTGTAACATTCGAGTTTTGAAAAATTGATATCAAATTAATTTAGTATAATTGTATTTCAGATTTGTTATATTTATGGAAATTCTAAGTTCTGTCCAGCATATGCATGATATGTGGTATTCTAAATTTAATTCTTGTTTTTACTTTTTAGGTTGCAAATATGTCTATATCTATGATTTTTATATGTTTTATGTACAAACATACCCAAACGAACTCACCCTCCAAAAAAAATACTGCCGTACCGGTGTACCGTACCCGTACCCGATTCGACAACTTAGCCTCAAACTGAGCGGCCAGCAAAGCTATTTTGAAAAATGCTCCAAACACACAAAAATCACTAAGAATATTAGCAAATAATTGCCCAAAAATCTGCACCTCAAAATACTTTGAAAATCTTCATTTTGAAACCCTGGAAATTGGAACTCCGTTGAAGCACAATGTGATTCCCGAATAGAATCATTCCACTAGCTAGGGATTATCTCTCAAATTTGAAACTAGGAATGTAATGTCCCCTTTTTCATGAGCATCAGTTTTTAGAAGTGTTAGCCTGTATCTTCGACCCTTGTGGGCTAACTGGTTTGGTTAGAGGGTCAGTGGTACCTTCTGGAGAGTTCGGTCATTTTCATTTTTTGAGATCATGGATTGGCTCATTGCAGGCTTTGGTAGTATAGGAGTTTGTTTTCTTCTGACGGCACTGAATTCTGTGGAGAATTGAGGGAGATAGGCTTACTTAAGTGATTTAAGTTATAATTTAACTTAAAGTCTTTTTATAAAGTCAAATTGACTTTATAATTTTTATATCACTTAAATAAGTCTAAAGTGAGTGTTTTAAAGTATTTTATTTAATCACTTAAAGGAGGCGCCAAAAATGAAAGTTAGAACTATGGAAAGTGACTTGAGTTTATTTCCAAAAATTTAAATGATCTAAAACCCTAAAATGTACGGCTTCCTTGAGTTTTCTCCTCCTTTGTTATATAAGGGTTGAGGGCAATGAGAAAATCATCTATTTGAATATTTCAGCTTTGCCTTGGAGGTTTTCCCTTTGCTTTCATCTTGTGATCAGGTTTGCAGCAATCCACCATTGGAGAACTAAATCTCTTTAGTTTGAGCACTTGTGAGGCTGTGAGAGATCAGCTGAATTGGTGCAGTTTGAGAGAGCTTCATTCAGAAGTTCTACAGTGCCTTATCAGAATTTTGTGGGGTTCCTACATTAGAAACAAAGGGTTTGAGTGGATGGTGTTCTTCCTTTCTTCATGGCAGGCATCATAGCTTCATGGCCGTACCATCTGAGATGTTTTTGGGCTTCTTTTGCTTGAAAGGCGTGGCTGTTTGAGCTAGGGCATACCAACTACATGGAGAAACGCCTTCCTTCTTGAGGGTTTCTCTTCACCTTCATCAGCACTTGGCATCTACCTTTCATTTGCCCCAATTTCCCAACTGGATTTCATGCTTGTATCATTCTACACTTGATTAAGTCAGATTTCTTCTTCTAGACTGGCAAACTGGCTTATTTTCTTAAATAAATAATCAGGAGGCTTTTGGGTATGTTTATATGTTCTAAATCCATTGTTAAGCTTATTAAATACCTTCTACAATTTCAGTTTGATTAGATTTGCTCAAGTTTTCATTCTGTGAGCTTTTATATGATGCGCACCTTCTCTTCTGTCTACAAAATTTCTCTAAAAAACTAAAAAACACAAATAGACTTAAGAAAAAGACAAGGGTTTAAGCAGTGAGCTAGCAATGCTCATCACAGGAATCAAATGAGGGTTTTCGTCTTCAAACGATTTTCAGAAGAACTTGTAGGATCAATCCAATAGCATAACAATAGGTGTAATCTTTCGTATATCAAATGAGCCCCCAACGCCTCCTTTATAGGTTTTTTTTGTTGCTTTTTGAAAAATACTTTTGTGCTTTTTTGTTGCTTTTTCGAAAAAGTTCTATTTTAAATTAAATAATTTATTATGTGCAAAAGACCTCCTTTTCTAGGCATCCAAATTTTAAAACACTTGATTACTTTTCCAACAAGCTATTACATTAAGTTTCCCTTTAATTATTTCTCAATATTAGACACCATTAGTGGAATAAATAAATAATAACTCAATAACTTAACCAAGTTGCGGAAGGAATAAATAAATAATAACTCAATAACTCAATCAAGTTGTGAAAAGAACAACAACGACTTCAAAAACCAAATTTGAGCATGCCAAGATGATACCAAGGTGTGGAATGACGACTAGTGTCTACTTGGGAATTTTCTAAAAATAAACACATCTAAAAGCATCACAACAATCCCTAACGCCAAATGAGCTCAATGCCACCAACATTAATCTTGAAATGCTAAACCTACATCCACCAAGAAGTTTGGAGTTCTCCCCAGCACACCTAGAAGCTTATAGGAAAAACTCAGAAACTGGTGAAAAGCTCGCGGAATAATAATGCATAAAATGGGGACATTACATCTATGCTTTTGAACTCAAGTAGACTAGGCTTATATTTGCACTCATGATGACATTGCAAACTTTCTAAACATGGTGTTGGGTTATTGGTCCAGACTCCAGTTCTAGTCTAAGGAATGATTGAATAGGGAATTGTCATGTTGCAATTAGACTGATATAGAAAGTTCATTGGTTGTGGAAGATATTGGAGCATAAGTTATATTGGTGCAAATATTATTTCAATACTGTCTCTATTTTCATTTTCATCTTGAATATTGAAGATTTTTAATCCTATTGCAGCATAATAGATGCATTGTATATTTCTTTTTATGTATAGTATTTCCAACATGATGTATGGTGAAGTGATGTTATCAAGGTTTTCCAGTTTTAATGGAACCATAACATTGCCATTGTCATTCATCCTAAAAAGTGGAGAAGCTTATCTGATATCTATCTGCTTTGAATCATTATTGGGCACCACTGGCAGTTATTATTGCTAGTTTGTCAAATACAAGCTGAAGCTAAATGATTGCTTTTTATTGCATTGACTTTATTGTTTATTTGTTTGCATTGCATTGATAGAATATTTTGTTTCAATAATTTTTTTTATTCTTTTATGGTGAAACAAATATTTTCAAGTCTCTATTGTGTAATTTATTTTGTTTTCTCTTGTCTAGCAGTGATTTTATCAGCACAGAATAATGGCGATTTCATCTGCAATGGCGCTCATTCACGAAGTTCTGATGTAGCTGCTTTGAAAGCTAAGTGCCGACCACAGGAATTTTCTCCTATGTACAGGAGCTGTTTCTTTGGCATACGATTCTAGCATTCCTGTTGAAAGTATGTGTGTAGATTCTAGAGAAACCCAGCTATTTTGTCATTTGCATTGTCATATCCCATGTTGGAAAGCTTGATTGTTTAGGAAATTATGGAAGTTAGTAAGACATAATCTATTTCTTGTCTGGAGATAGGCAGAGGTGATAGAGAGCATCAATTTTCTTTGGAAATCAATAATTGATTTGAGTTAACCTTATAGTGAATTGTAATAATTCGTTTATTGCATCGAATATAAAAGAGATCTTTATGCTTGTTTTTCTCCCTCACTCCTCTAATTTTGTCAGGGTACATTGAAAAGCATTTTGTCTGAACATTTTATGTTCACTATTTCAGACTCATGGACATAATTTAACATGGTATCAGAGCTCCCTTGAGGATGATGATCAGTTTATTAGCACTCAGAAAACTGCTTACAGCTTGTCAAGATGGTGTACACAGACAAGACGAAGGTCCTATAAGATTCCATGTTGATTCAGCATATATCTATTATGCATACCTTCCAACTCCAGCACCTGGATAATATACAGTGGTGCCTCCCGCCACAAACTGGATTCAAGGGACACTTATCCAATTTGGTCAAAAGGAATCTGAAAATCAAGTCATCATGGAGATGATGCCACCTACTCTGTACTCACTATTGGACCCTCCACACTTCACTTGGACCGAAAGAAGGGCTTCAATAAAATAATGTTCTTTATGTTCATAATTATCAAGCAAGATCTCATTTAATTTCATAAGAAGAAGATAAAGGATATCAGAGTTGCCTTCTCCAAAGGCAAATAGGAAGTATCAATGCAGAACTCTAAGCTAAGGCCAAGTGGTCATTGTGCACATCAATTAGAATTTCCTCATGCCAAATACCTGTCAATCTTGATGTACCATGCCCTGAGGTGCTTGCTTCAAGCCATAAAGGGCTTTTGTCAGTCTGCAAAACTAATGCTTCTTTCCAGTAACTTGAAAACTCTGAGGCTGTGTCATGTACACTTCTTCCTCTAAGTCACCATTGAGGAAGGCACTCTTGACGTCCATTTGATGGACTTTCCAACCAAACTGTGCTGCCATGGCTAGAACTCTACCGAATGGTGCTCATCTTTGCTGTAGAAGCAAAGGTCTCCTATAATCAATACTTGCTCTCTGCGAGAACCCTTTAGCCACCAATCGTGCTTTGTCTTGTAGGTGACTATCAACTTTTTTTTGATTTGTACAGCCATTTGCAGCAATGGATTTTTTCCTTGGAGGAAATCTTGAAAGGACCCAAGTTTATTTTTATACGACTCTGATGATCTGGATCCAATGCCTTTTCCCATTCAGGTTTACCTATTCCTCTACAAAGTCTTGTGTTTGTAAAACCCTGAATGTTAGCTATAAGAGCAAAATTAATAGTGTTATGTATGCTCTTGCCTTTGGATGATTGACCTTTAAGTACTTCATCATCCCAAACATCACCAATGAGTTTTTCCCACCACTTAGGTCTCATTGTCGAAGTCTATCCAAATCAACATGAGCATCATGTCATGGGCCATCTCATACTATATCATCATGCTCTTCCAGGTTCTCTTGAAGTAGATCATGGTATTCTGGTCGTATGTGCCTAGAGGATTCCACATGTTCGGAATCATCAGAGTCTCCCCTTTAGGTGTAACTAATGGGAGATGAACACCTAAGTCCCTAGCCTTCAAAAGCTGATGTGCAATACTTTCGATGTTAGAAGATACTTGAGAAGGCCCAACTTCTTCATCAATCAACACATCCATGTTGAATGTCAAGTGGTCAGTGTGCACATCAATCAGCCGAAAGGCTTTATGATTATCATTGTACCCTGTGAGCATTGTCTTCTGACTCTTGGAGTCCAGTTTGGTTCTCTTAGCATTTGGAATCCAAACATATGCTATAGAATTGAAAATCTTCAAATGACTTACCTTTGGTTTCCTCCTAGACCATGCTTCCTCTAGGGTCTTCTCCTTCACTACCTATGTCAGAGACTTGTTGAGAAGATAAATAACAGTATAAACTACCTCAGCCTAAAACCTCTTGGGAACATTCCTGTTCTCCATCATACATGAGGCCATCTCTGTAATAGTTCGATTCTATCTCTCAACAACTCCATTTTGTTGTGGAGTGTAAGGTGTGGTGTACTATCTTTTGATACCGTGTTTAGCACAAAAGTCCATGAATTCGTGTGAGTAGAATTCACCCCCATTATCAAACCTTAGAGTGATCAAAGAACAACCAAACTCTTTTTCCACTAATAATTTGAACATCTGAAATTGTGTAAACACCTCTAATTTTTCTTTTAGGAAAAACACCCACATTTTCCTATTGAAATCATCAACAAATAATAAAAAATACTTGGCACCCATGACTGGTGAGGTATTCATTGGTCTACATGCATCTGTATGAACCAGTGGAAGGACCTTGTGAGCTCTCCAAGCCTATCCTTCTGAGAACGGAGATCTATGTTGCTTCCTTGCTTGGCATGCTCCACAAACACCTTGAATCTGCTACTGGATATCAACTGAGTCATCCACCATATGCTCTTGAGCCAACTGAGAGAGATAGGATAGGTTGAGATGCCCATGACGTTGATGCCATAGAGTACTAATCACAAATGAACTCTTGGCTGCTAATGCATGCTCCTGAACCTCTCTAGTGTCAACTAGCCGATACAAACCATGGTCTTCAATGCCATCTACTATAGTTTGCTTGGACTCCTTTTCAATTGTGCGACACTTGTGCGCGTTGAAGATGATGTTCAACTTAGGACAATGGTGCATAATCTGATTCACTTAGAGTAAATTGAGCTCCATTCTTGGTACATAGTATACATTGAGGAAAAGAAGATTTTTTCTTCCATATGTGAATTGGACATTATCTTTACCAACCACTATATACTCTTCACCGCCACCAAAGATCACCGAATTTGAACAAGCTGTATAGTTAGTGGACCAATCCTTCCAGTGAGTGAAACATCTGGATGCTCTAGAATCAATGTACCAAGCCGAGGACTTGGCGTGATCTGCTGGTTGTTTAGCCATAAATGCAAAGAAGGCAGACTCCTTCTTAGAATGTTCTATGACATGGACCTTTGGTTGAGACACTCCTTGGTTGGATTTTTGATTAGCCAACATCTTTCTATAGTGTTTCATCATGTGACCAAGTTTGCCACAATTGTGACATGCCATAGTCTTCAAATTCTTTGAAGAATCATCAAAACTCCCTTGACCTTTCTTTTGAGGCCACTTGCCTTTGCCCTTGTCCTTGGTTGCGAAGGCTTGCTCAACAGTGGGTGTATTACTATTGCTAACAAACTGTTTTGTCCTTCTATCTTGTTGCAAGAGTTTGTTGCACAAGTCATCGAACTTTAGGTCAACTGTTGTAGAAGTGATATTAAGAGTCTCAATAAAGTGCTCATATGAGTGTGGTCTTTGATCGCGAATGTCTTTGATCTTCATCAAGTGATCTTGCAAAGACATCTTCTCATCCATCATGATCGAGAATAACATATTCTTCAGGAAGAAGGCCCTGCCCTTGTTTGAGGTCTCATGTAGATCTCGTAGGTGCTTCTAAATCTCAGTTGAGGTCTTGCCTGAAGGAACCTCTGGAAGCATCTCATTTGTGACAGATAACTTGAGAAGCATAACCGCCTCTCAATTACTTCCATCAAATTTCTCTTAGTCCTTTCTTGCAATTGTGGGACGTGTGTCTGTACCAAGGACAATCTAATCAAGGCACTTGTATTCGAAGATGGTGAGCATCTGCTATTTCTAGGTGTTTTAATCTGTTCTGAGGCCCCCAGATCCTCGCATTTCCTAGAGGGGGACGTCTCGGAGACTTGGGGACTTGGGGGGACGTCCCCCCATCAGCCCACCACCAGCGCCACCATCCCACCACCAATGTCGCTGTCTCCAAGATGCTGCTAGGACTTTGAAGATGCTGGGGTGTCCTCAAGACATCTAGGGGACTCCTAGTTGCCACCAAGATGTATAATTCTTGCACTTATACATCTTTTTATAACTATTTTTTCAAGTGCTATATGTATTTCTTGCCCCCCGCCCCCCCCGAAACTTGGACTTCTACGTCCGTGAAACCTGGCCCCCCTCTGTCCCCGATCCCGTCCCGAAACCCACGTGGACCGTTTTAATTTTTCTGTTGCTTTGATTGCCTTCCAAGATGATGTTGTAATGAAGCCATCCCTCCGTAATATGAATTCATGGAAAACAATGAAACCCTAGGTCTGAAAAGAAAATCAGAACTCAGACTGCAAAGGAACAGAAAACCAGACAAAATTGAAGCAAGATAAAAATAACTACTATCGCATTGTTGAAAACCCTAGGTCATGATTTTGATAATAAAGCTTGTAAATTTTTTTTGAAACCCTAGGTGTTGAATTTTTTAAAGCAAAAAACCCTAGCTGAGACAAAAACCTACCCTTTGCGAAATGTCTGAAAACCCTAGCCGCAGGTCTGAAAATCACCAAAAATGTGCAAAACCCTAGCCGTTTCAAAAAGCTCTGAAACCCTAGTTTTTGGGTACAATAAAACCCCACAATTTTTTTTTTTTTAAAGTTTGTCAAAAAATAATCTGGACAAGTAATACCCATGAAATTTTTGTAATAAAAAAATTCAACAAAAAGTTTTTGTACGAAATTCGTACAGTCACCCTTGGCACAATTTCCTGTGTCTTGCGTTGAATTTATCACTTCATTGTTTGGAGAATTCACTTGCTAACCGATCCCTAAATCCGAGCTTTGATACCATAAATAAGTTATGAGCACACACATAACTATTGCCAAGATAATTGATTGATTAAATAAGAAGCAAACACATTTTTATATAGAACTACAATGAGCTAATAATAGCAAAGATATCAATAGATTAATAAAAGCTAAGAAACTAATTGAAAGAATAAAGAATATATCTAAAGTCTATTCTAATATCTTATTTGATCATTAAACTAAATATAACAATATTATTTTAATAGGAAATACCAACACAGAAAGACAAGGCTATTCGTCAATAGGGGAAGAACTCTCAACCACAACTGCCCCTCTAGACCTGTCATCTTCATCATCTTTCATTACTAAACACATTGTTTGTAGTAAGAACTTGATTGCCCTATGAGCCCTCTTTGCCTGTGCAATGTCCTGCTATGGAGAAGGGAATGCAAAGGACACAACCACCTAGCAAACTCAAACTTAGGACTAAATTTTTCCTCACCATCTCACATCACAAGTTTCTGCAAATTATCTATAACTTCAACTGAGGCAAGAAGTCTAGCCCCAATACTTGAAAGGATGTCATTGAAATTGGTCCTTGAAATTCAGTTCCCGCAACAGTCAGAAGATGAACAAGATGAGACTCCACAAATTCCAGGGTATTCTTAAGTCCTCCTCTGAGTTATTCTCACACAAAGGTTTGAACCAAAGTTTTCACTATTTCCTTGTCTTTAACAAAATCCAGAACATGTGAAATGAAATAAGACATAATTTCTGAATTGGCCTTCCTACAAACCTCCACTTGCAGATAATTGGAGCCTACCACTTTTTTAATCACCAGAAACACTGCGGTTGTTTGCACCATGAAGAATGATCGCCTTTCTTGCTTCCTAGAACCCCCTCTCCCTTAAAGGCCATCTCTTGTTTCTTTGAATAAAGATAGAAAAGTTGGGCTGCATTGGCAGCAAAGCAACAATCAAATACAATAATCGTCACAAACACTTTTTTCTAGAACAAACCAAGGATTAAAAATCTCCCCACCTAGCTACCATTGTCAATGTAACAAATCAGCACAGACCAAGTGTGCTAGACAACGTCAATCCTTGAAAATAATTTTGGAAGAGAAAGAGCTTGACAAAACATAGTTTGTCTTTGAGAAAAATTGAGCTCCAATAATTAGAAGGAATGGAATCCTAGGAGGGATCTTGATTCCCTTTTCATGCTAACCTATGCCACCTTTCAATAGAATTGTCAACAGTAAGATTATCAATCAAATCTATACCATAGTTGGCCAAGAAATCTGCTCTCATTAGCCTTGTGAAAACAATGTCCAAAAGTGTTAGGCACCTAGGGATATGATATTATAATGTATGTGGTTGGATGGAGATGCCAATGTGTGACACACATCTCTTAAGTTAGTTATATTGGGTCATGTGGACAAGTTGTGTAATTAATTATATCAAGTGATGAGTAGGCCTTCATTGGGATTACCTCTCCATTATATTATTAGGTGAAGCTCTATATAAGGAGGTGATTATCATTGTAAAGATATGTGTTGTGTATGATAATGTGTTTGGAATCTCTTGGAGATATAATATGTATTGGCTTCTTCCATAAGGAGTATTGTATGGTGTTACCTTACCTCAAGGGTTTAGTCTATTTTTGCATATATTGGATATTAGGGCATATAGGCCCACAAATGTAATGTCCCCTTTTTAGCTTGAGTTAGTGTTTGACAGATTAGCCTATCATCATGTCCTCGTAGGCTAATAATAGTGATTAGAGGGCCTTATATGGGTGTTAATGGGTTCTCTAGATGGCAGTTTATTGTGTTTTCTTCTCCAGTTTGTTGGCATAATCTGAGGTGATGATTTGCATGGGTTTCTGGCTTTGTTTTTATACACTTGCTATTTATAGTAAGTTAGTTGGGTGATAGAGGCCAACCTTACTATTTATAGTAAGGCACCCAGGTGAGCAGAGGTTTCAGAGGGCTTCCTCTTGGCGTTGACAGAATCAGTAAATGATGATTATTGAGGGAGTTGTGATATTATAATTATTATTAAATTTATACTTTAATAATAATTAATTATAAAGTGATTATTATAATGATTTATTTGACTTTATTATAAAGGGGTTATTTAGTGATATTAAGTCAAAGAATTTAAGTCATGGTTTAAAGCGCCAAGTGAAAGTTATATAATAAAGTCACAACAAAAGCAAATGCTTTATTATATTGTAATGATTTAATTGCACTTGGAAATCATGCCATTTGAGGAGGTATAAAAGCTTGTACAAAGCATGAAAAGCATTCATTCATTCAACACTTGAAAATTGATTTTGTTGCTTTAGCATTTGGAGAAGAAAACCAAGGTTTTGCTTCAATCTGATCTTGGAGAACGTTCATTCTCTCAGATTCGTGCTTCCCACAGGTGTGAAAGATCACCCAAAGGTTGCATTAATAGGTGGCTTCAATTAGGAGTCATATTTGTGCTTTCAGGAGTCGATTCATAGGGGTTCCTCAGAGTTTAAGGTGCTGATCAGAGGTTAAACCAGAAAACATTCATATTGCTGATCATTCTTTAACATTTATTGCTGCTGTGCATTTGCTGGGCCGTACCAATCACTAGCAGCTGGGCTGTACAGCCTCCTTTGCTAGGCACGGGGTTTCCTTGGCTGAAAACGCCTCTGTTCTGAGCTTCATTCTTCATCCATTAGGGGTGGCCAGATCATAGCAATATATTTGATGCATTATTATTGTGGAGAACTCATCATTTGGTGCTAGGTATCCATGAGCAAGGGTTTACCAGGCTGCTGTAATAAATTTCCAGAATTACTAATGCTTGGCTTCTAGGTATGAAGTAAAATGGTTTCTAAGCATTGTATAAGTCTGATTTGAATACATTAAAAGTTTGCTTCAGAATTTGTTTCAATATTTCCTTTGCTTGCATTGTATGTATTTCTTTTGCATCTTTCATGGCATTATATCTCAAAAACATAAAATCATGCAAAACACTCAAATTAAGCAAAAACCATGAAAAACCAAACAAGTCAAACAAAGCAGAAATTCAGTTGGCAGATTTCCCATTTGGGGGTGGGACATCTCAACAAAGATCTCTTGTCTTGTGTGAGATATATCTTCTACATTGAATTATTGATTATTATATGTGTGGACCTTATCAAGTGGTATCAAAGATACGATTTGGGCAAAGGTGAGGGCAAACCCCTAATTTTTGAAGGTCCACCTATATCCTTCAAGCAGCTGTGATTTCTTTTATAACTTTTTAACTGTAGTTTGAGGATCATCTAAGGAAGTTATGGCCCAAAAATCAGATTTATATCATCAATATTAAGAGAATTATAATATTATTTCATTTTTTTAATGCTTTTTCATAAATTTGCTTTCTAGGTTGCAAATCAAGGAACTTTTTGATATTTATTACATTTCTAGAATTTCCATCAAAATTTAGTAGGGATCTATTATTTGTATTTTTAATTTTTGAGGTCAAAAGTGTTATTGTTTTAATCAGAAATGCAAATTAACAGAAATTTCAACATAGTGAACAAAGAACACATAATTTATCCTGGGAAAACCCTCCTTCTCGAGGGAGAAAAACCCAGCCAAAATATCTCTCTTATATATTGAATTTAAAGGAGCAGAAATATGCTTACAATCTTGGCCATACACAAGGCCAATATAATGCAATAAAGAATCACACCTCACTTAGATGCAAATACACAATTATATGATCTCTCCCTAATGTCGATCCAACCATATATACACCGCCACCAAAGATCACAAAGATCACCGAATTTGAACAAGCTGTATAGTTAGTGGACCAATCCTTCCAGTGAGTGAAACATCTGGATGCTCTAGAATCAATGTACCAAGCCGAGGACTTGGCGTGATCTGCTGGTTGTTTAGCCATAAATGCAAAGAAGGCAGACTCCTTCTTAGAATGTTCTATGACATGGACCTTTGGTTGAGACACTCCTTGGTTGGATTTTTGATTAGCCAACATCTTTCTATAGTGTTTCATCATGTGACCAAGTTTGCCACAATTGTGACATGCCATAGTCTTCAAATTCTTTGAAGAATCATCAAAACTCCCTTGACCTTTCTTTTGAGGCCACTTGCCTTTGCCCTTGTCCTTGGTTGCGAAGGCTTGCTCAACAGTGGGTGTATTACTATTGCTAACAAACTGTTTTGTCCTTCTATCTTGTTGCAAGAGTTTGTTGCACAAGTCATCGAACTTTAGGTCAACTGTTGTAGAAGTGATATTAAGAGTCTCAATAAAGTGCTCATATGAGTGTGGTCTTTGATCGCGAATGTCTTTGATCTTCATCAAGTGATCTTGCAAAGACATCTTCTCATCCATCATGATCGAGAATAACATATTCTTCAGGAAGAAGGCCCTGCCCTTGTTTGAGGTCTCATGTAGATCTCGTAGGTGCTTCTAAATCTCAGTTGAGGTCTTGCCTGAAGGAACCTCTGGAAGCATCTCATTTGTGACAGATAACTTGAGAAGCATAACCGCCTCTCAATTACTTCCATCAAATTTCTCTTAGTCCTTTCTTGCAATTGTGGGACGTGTGTCTGTACCAAGGACAATCTAATCAAGGCACTTGTATTCGAAGATGGCGAGCATCTGCTATTTCTAGGTGTTTTAATTTTTTCTGTTGAACCTTTGATTGCCTTCCAAGATGATGTTGGGTAATGAAGCCATCCCTCCCGTAATATGAAGTCATGGAAAACAATGAAACCCTAGGTCTGAAAAAGAAAATCAGAACTCTAGTTTGTACAAAGAGGTGGAAAACCAGACAAAAATTGGAAGCAAGATGCAAAAATAACTGCTGTCACATTGCTGAAAAGCCCTAGGTCATGATTTTGATCATAAAGCTTGTAAATTTTTTTTGAAACCCTAGGTGCTGAATTTTTGAATGCAGAAAACCCTAGCTGACATAGAAAATCCTAGCCGCTGTACGAAATGTCTGAAAACCCTAGCCGCAGGTCTGAAAATCACCAAAAATGTGCAAAACCCTAGTTGTTTCAAAAAAGCTCTGAAACCCTAGTTTTTGGGTACAATAAAACCCCACAATTTTTTTTTTTTTAAAGTTTGTCAAAAAATAATCTGGACAAGTAATACCCATGAAATTTTTGTAATAAAAAAATTCAACAAAAAGTTTTTGTACGAAATTCGTACAGTCACCCTTGGCACAATTTCCTGTGTCTTGCGTTGAATTTATCACTTCATTGTTTGGAGAATTCACTTGCTAACCGATCCCTAAATCCGAGCTTTGATACCATAAATAAGTTATGAGCACACACATAACTATTGCCAAGATAATTGATTGATTAAATAAGAAGCAAACACATTTTTATATAGAACTACAATGAGCTAATAATAGCAAAGATATCAATAGATTAATAAAAGCTAAGAAACTAATTGAAAGAATAAAGAATATATCTAAAGTCTATTCTAATATCTTATTTGATCATTAAACTAAATATAACAATATTATTTTAATAGGAAATACCAACACAGAAAGACAAGGCTATTCGTCAATAGGGGAAGAACTCTCAACCACAACTGCCCCTCTAGACCTGTCATCTTCATCATCTTTCATTACTAAACACATTGTTTGTAGTAAGAACTTGATTGCCCTATGAGCCCTCTTTGCCTGTGCAATGTCCTGCTATGGAGAAGGGAATGCAAAGGACACAACCACCTAGCAAACTCAAACTTAGGACTAAATTTTTCCTCACCATCTCACATCACAAGTTTCTGCAAATTATCTATAACTTCAACTGAGGCAAGAAGTCTAGCCCCAATACTTGAAAGGATGTCATTGAAATTGGTCCTTGAAATTCAGTTCCCGCAACAGTCAGAAGATGAACAAGATGAGACTCCACAAATTCCAGGGTATTCTTAAGTCCTCCTCTGAGTTATTCTCACACAAAGGTTTGAACCAAAGTTTTCACTATTTCCTTGTCTTTAACAAAATCCAGAACATGTGAAATGAAATAAGACATAATTTCTGAATTGGCCTTCCTACAAACCTCCACTTGCAGATAATTGGAGCCTACCACTTTTTTAATCACCAGAAACACTGCGGTTGTTTGCACCATGAAGAATGATCGCCTTTCTTGCTTCCTAGAACCCCCTCTCCCTTAAAGGCCATCTCTTGTTTCTTTGAATAAAGATAGAAAAGTTGGGCTGCATTGGCAGCAAAGCAACAATCAAATACAATAATCGTCACAAACACTTTTTTCTAGAACAAACCAAGGATTAAAAATCTCCCCACCTAGCTACCATTGTCAATGTAACAAATCAGCACAGACCAAGTGTGCTAGACAACGTCAATCCTTGAAAATAATTTTGGAAGAGAAAGAGCTTGACAAAACATAGTTTGTCTTTGAGAAAAATTGAGCTCCAATAATTAGAAGGAATGGAATCCTAGGAGGGATCTTGATTCCCTTTTCATGCTAACCTATGCCACCTTTCAATAGAATTGTCAACAGTAAGATTATCAATCAAATCTATACCATAGTTGGCCAAGAAATCTGCTCTCATTAGCCTTGTGAAAACAATGTCCAAAAGTGTTAGGCACCTAGGGATATGATATTATAATGTATGTGGGTGGATGGAGATGCCAATGTGTGACACACATCTCTTAAGTTAGTTATATTGGGTCATGTGGACAAGTTGTGTAATTAATTATATCAAGTGATGAGTAGGCCTTCATTGGGATTACCTCTCCATTATATTATTAGGAGAAGTTTTATATAAGGAGGTGATTATCATTGTAAAGATATGTGTTGTGTATGATAATGTGTTTGGAATCTCTTGGAGATATAATATGTATTGGCTTCTTCCATAAGGAGTATTGTATGGTGTTACCTTACCTCAAAGGTTTAGTCTATTTTTGCATATATTGGATATTAGGGCATATAGGCCCGCAAATGTAATGTCCCCTTTTTAGCTTGAGTTAGTGTTTGACAGATTAGCCTATCATCAGGTCCTCGTAGGCTAATAATGGTGATTAGAGGGCCTTATATGGGTGTTAATGGGTTCTCTAGATGGCAGTTTATTGTGTTTTCTTCTCCAGTTTGTTGGCATATTCTGAGGTGATGATTTGCATGGGTTTCTGGCTTCATTTTTATACACTTTCTATTTATAGTAAGTCAGTTGGGTGATAGAGGCCAACTTTACTATTTATAGTAAGGCACCTAGGTGAGCAGAGGTTTCAGAGGGCTTCCTCTTGGCGCTGACAGAATCAGTAAATGATGATTATTGAGGGAGTTGTGATATTATAATTATTATTAAATTTATACTTTAATAATAATTAATTATAAAGTGATTATTATAATGATTTATTTGACTTTATTATAAAGGGTTTATTTAGTAATATTAAGTCAAATAATTTAAGTCATGGTTTAAAGCGCCAAGTGAAAGTTATATAGTAAAGTCACAACAAAAGCAAATGCTTTATTATATTGTAATGATTTAATTGCACTTGGAAATCGTGCCATTTGAGGAGGAGGTATAAAGGCTTGTACAAAGCATGAAAAGCATTCATTCATTCAACACTTGAAAATTGCTTTTGTTGCTTTGGCATTTGGAGAAGAAAACCAGGGTTTTGCTTCAATCTGATCTTGGAGAATGTTCATTCTCTCAGATTCGTGCTTCCCACAGGTGTGAAAGATCACCCAAAGGTTGCATTAATAGGTGGCTTCAATCAGGAGTCATATTTGTGCTTTCAGGAGTCGATTCACATGGGTTCCTCAGAGTTTAAGGTGCTGATCAGAGGTTAAACCAGAAAACATTAATATTGCTGATCATTCTTTAACATTTATTGCTGCTGTGCATTTGCTGGGCCATACCAATCACTAGCAGCTGGGCTGTACAGCCTCCTTTGCTAGGCATGGGGTTTCCTTGGCTGAAAACACCTATGTTCTGAGCTTCATTCTTCATCCATTATGGGTGGCCAGATCATAGCAATATATTTGATGCATTATTGTTGTGGAGAACTCATCATTTGGTGCTAGGCATCCGTGAGCAAGGGTTTACCAGGCTGCTGTAGTAAATTTCCAGAATTACTAATGCTTGGCTTGTGGGTATGAAGTAAAATGGTTTCTAAGCATTGTAGAAGTCTGATTTGAATACATTAAAAGTTTGCTTCAGAATTTGTTTCAATATTTCCTTTGCTTGCATTGTATGTATTTCTTTTGCATCTTTCATGGCATTATATCTCAAAAACACAAAATCATGCAAAAAACTCAAATTAAGCAAAAACCATGAAAAACCAAACAAGTCAAACAAGGCAGAAATTCAGTTAGCAGATTTCCCATTTGGGGGTGGGACATCTCAACAAAGATCTCTTGTCTTGTGTGAGATATATCTTCTACATTGAATTATTGATTATTATATGTGTGGACCTTATCAAGTGGCATCAAAGATACGATTTGGGCAAAGGTGAGGGCAAAACCCTAATTTTTGAAGATCCACCTATATCCTTAAAGCAGCTGTGATTTTTTTTGCAACTTTTTAACTGTAGTTTGAGGATCATCTAAGGAAGTTACGGCCCAAAAATCAGATTTATATCATCAATATTAAGAGAATTATAATATTATTTCATTTTTTTAATGCTTTTTCATAAATTTGCTTTCTAGGTTGCAAATCAAGGAACTTTTTGATATTTTTTACATTTCTAGAATTCCCATCAAAATTTAGTAGGGATCTATTATTTGTATTTTTAATTTTTGAGGTCAAAAGTGTTATTGTTTTAATCATAAATGCAAATTAACAGAAATTTCAACACAGTGAACAAAGAACACATAATTTATCCTGGGAAAACCCTCCTTCTCGAGGGAGAAAAATCCAGCCAAAATATCTCTCTTATATATTGAATTTAAAGGAGCAGAAATCTGCTTACAATCTTGGCCACACACAAGGCCAATATAATGCAATAAAGAATCGCACCTCACTTAGATGCAAATACACAATTATATGATCTCTCCCTAATGTTGATCTGCTTTATGCAATAATATGATCTGCTGTAGATGCACAAACTCCTTGATAAGTGCAAATGTCTCTTTTAGAATAAAATTGATGATCAAATGAATGAGCATCTCCTTCCATATATACAAAGCAAGGTGCCTCTTCACAAGCAAGGTGACTCTTCACAAGGGTCGGTCTCATTCAAGAACCAAGGTGACTTTTCATCTTGGGTCGGCCTTTAAAATAATATTTATATATCATTTATTATTTCGATTTTGAGAGAAGGATATCTCCCGCAGCTAAAACATCAACATTCCCTCTTAGCTAGGGAGGTATCCTTCCAGATATCCATGTCATGGAGTCTCTCAACATGACATCCAGAATGGCTACACCCATTTGAGAAAAAGTTCATCATGGAGTCTCTCAACGTGATATTGTCATGGAGTCACTCAATATGATGTCCATCATGGCTACTCCCATGTGTGGAAAGAAACATATGCACAAGTTTCCATCATGGAGTCTCTCAATGTGATGTCGTCATGGAGTCTCTCAACATGACGTCCACCATGGCTACTACCATGTTTGGAAAAACACAAGTACAAAGGGTTCATCACGGAGTCTCTCAATGTGATGTCGTCATGGAGTCTCTCAACATGACGTCCACCATGGCTACTCCCATGTGCGGAAAGAACCACATCTCTGTCTCAGAGATGGACAAGGGCTCACACCTCATATTTCTCCGTCTCAGAGAAATATACACTACAAGGGCTTTCACCTCATACTTCTCCGTCACAGAGAAATATACACTAACAAGGGCTTTCACCTCATACTTCTCCGTCACAGAGAAATATACATTACAATAGATCTTCATGATGATGTGACTCCCTTTGAAGCTCCAAATACTTGCATCAACCTCCTAACCTCCTCGTCCAAGGTTGCCTCTGATGAATTGTCAGACTCCCTCTTAATGTTAATTCCTCCTCTTCGAAGAAACGTCTCCAGTTATGTGCCACCAGCTTAGTCCCATGGCAGCAAGCTGTGTCTTCATGTTTGTTCATTTCTTCAGCCTGCGTGTCTTCCTCACAAGATGCAACAAGCTCTTCCTCCCTTGAATTCCTTATGCAATCTCTCATCATCCTTTTGCTCCTTGATCCGTCCTAGAAGCATTTTAGAGAGATTAATAATAGTTCAAAACTATTCTGAAGAGAAATATCAATGCTAGAAGCATACATGATTCACTATTCCCAATGTTATTGCATGAATTATTATTAACTATAAAATTCATGATCATTATTCAAACATAAAATACTTAACTCTTTATGTGGTCAATAGATGTAGTCAGGTGCTTGTCTTGCAGTCTCTTCTTAGTTGTTAAATGTAAACGATAGAGTTCCCTGAAATCTATGAAGCCTCAAATGTATACACCATAGGTAAATTTCCGAACTTTACACCAATGCGCAAAAGCTCATATGACTTGAAGAATGAACACTATTTTTCAGACCTAAGCATTCCATTAAACTCATATCCCATAGGACACAAGAATAAGAGGAGATAACATAGAAGCTACACACTGACTTCAACAAGAACCAAAACATAACTCCATTACAGCCCACTCAAATCTTCAAAACAATGTCAAGAAACCAAAGTACCATCGCATCCACTCACACCAACAACAGCTTGTGATTTTCCATATACAACCACACCACAGTCATATACTTCCAGATTTGTTCTCACAGTGATATCTAATCCCGACTTGCTGCCTTAAGACACAATTCCTCCTAATATCTCAATATTGTTTTGTTGCTCCAATATTACAACAATAATCTATCACAGTTGAAGCTTCAAATATCAAACTCCTTGAAAGCACCTGAAGCTTAAAAATAAAATCAAATTCCTCCACACCTGGAAGTGATCTTAAATCTCTAATTGCTTTTGATCAAATTTCCCCTGAACCCGCTCTGATACCATGTTGTTGTTTTAATCAGAAATGCAAATTAATAGAAAATTCAACACAGTGAACAAAGAACACATAATTTATCCTAGGAAAACCCTGCTTCTTGAGGGAGAAAAACCTAGCCAAAATATTTCTCTTATATATTGAATTTAAAGGAGCAAAAATCTGCTTACAATCTTGGCCACACACAAGGCCAATATAATGCAATAAAGAATCGCACCTCACTTAGATGCAAATACACAATTATATGATCTCTCCAAGTTTCGATCTGCTTTATGTAATAATATGATCTGTTGTAGATGCACAAACTCCTTGATAAGTGCAAATGTCTCTTTTAGAATAAAATCGATGATCAAATGAATGAGCATCTCCTTCCATATATACAAAGTAAGGTGCCTCTTCACAAGCAAGGCGACTCTTCGCAAGGGTTGGCCTCATTCAAGAACCAAGACGACTTTTCATCTTGGGTTGGCCTTTAAATAAATATTTATATATCATTTATTATTTTGATTTTGAGAGAAGGATATCTTCTGCAACTAAAACATCAACAAAAAGCATTATGAAATGATTAAATCAAAGTTGGGCATATAATAGAAATTTAGAAACCCTTGTTTCAATGGAGATTCCTAATTTTGATAGAAGTGGAGATGCATTAGAATGGTGGCAAAAATATAAATGAGCTAATGGTAAAAGTGAAATATGGATTTTTTCTTTGTTATACTTGGAAGGTGAAGTTAAACAATGGTATGAATCATTGCATAAGGATATTTCTTGTTTGGATGAACTAGAATGTAATGTCCTATTTTCCAAGTTAGTGGTTAGATGTAGTGGTTAGTCTACCAACTGGTCCCTGTAGGCTAATAGGTTGTTTAGGGGACCCCTTTGAGGGTGATCTATGGCTCTTAAACAAACCCTTTGGTGTTTATTTCAGTACTCTTAGTGTCTTAGTTTATTTGTGGTGTGCCTTCCAGATCCCATTTTGGACACTTTGACCCACACTTACTATTTTTAGTAAGCAACTTGGATGTGTTGCTCAAACTTACTATTTATAGTAAGTTTTGGTTTGGTCATCAGGCAAAGTTTCTATATTTGGCATGATGGCATAATTATATCTTGGAATTATATTGGTTAATATTAGTCCTATGCATTTAATATTAATAACATCAAATAAAATAATTTAACTTTATGCATTATTAATAAATTGAAAGGGACTTTATGTTTAAAAGGATATAAGTGATTTTTAAAGTGCACTTTATAATATAATGTTAAGTGCCAATTTAAAAGGGAGATATAAGTGGACTTTAAAAGGGATGTTATATTATTAAGTTGTGCATCAAAATTAAAAGAATGAAAGTTGGGGAAACTAAAGAGAATGAAATGAAATGAAATTCAAACTCAAATTGGGCATGGTTAATATAAAAGGGCATTGAGAGCTCATTTTGCATATTCATTATTATTATTCTTGTTTACACAAAATTTGAGAAGAGCTTCAGCAAGGGTTTGCTGGTTGTGAAAGCCATAGATTTTTGAGGACGAAATCCCTCAAAGAGGACAATGTTTTCAGGTGTGGAAGATCACCCAAGAGCACTTGATTGGATAATCTTATCCAGGAATTATATTTGAGCTTCAACGATTTACAGGGAAGAATTCCATTTTCAGGGTTTGATGGATTAACAAGATACTGGAAGTTTTATTGTTTGAATTTGAAGGATTTACTTGTTGATTTGTAAGTAATCCTTGTTGGTTTGGATGTGAGGGTTTCCTGAGGGTTTACTGGTGCCATAAGTTTGATCGTGGGTTCCATTGGCAATAATATACTTGAGTTGTGTTATAGATTGAGGAGATATTTTGACAACAGATTTGTGAAGGTATTTGTAGCATTCCCAAAACAGAAAAATATTATATATTTGGTGACTCCTTTGCTGGCCATACACCTCCAGCAGGGCCATTCAGCTGCAACAGGAGCGTGTGCTTCTTCCTTGGAAAAACGCCTAGGGTTTTAGGCTCCTATGACCTCCATTTGTGGCGCCTAGGGTTTCTACATGGTTGCATGCTAGTTTCAGGTTGGAGAAAAGAGGGTTTGATGTTTTATGAACAAATTTATGAGTGCTAGCTTGCTGGTTTGTTGTGATCAGACCTGTAACTATCAATAGCATTTTCTGGGTATTTCAAAATAGATATGTAATGACATTTATGCATCTGGCTGCTCCTAGTTTTGAGAAAAAATGTATATTTTTCCTTGAGTTAAATCTGGAATTTTTAGCCTTCTATATTTCTGAATATTGTATGTTTCTTGAGTTGATTAATCGCTGCACATTTCTTTATTGCTTGCACTTCATTTGTCTACTGAAAACTATTGCAAATATATTTCAAAACTACATTGAAACACACCAAAAAATTGTTCCAGTCAGGGTGGGACATTACATAGAATAAGTTTTCTAAGATAGATGGGCGCAAGGAGTGTTGGCACCTCATTTTACTGTCTCATTTTGCTTCATTCTTTGTATTTGTCAGACTTTCAGACTTCCTCATTCATTCATTCCTTGGTCCCTCTCCGCTTGATTCTTTGACACCCCAATCCTCGACATGCGTTATGAATTCTTTCCAACCCTTGACATTTTGAAAGTCCACCGATTGCTCTATGTATCCTATTGGAGTCAAAATTTTGACCATTCCCTATTTTGTCAACTCTTTCCATGCACCTTGGATGGTCTGAAACTCCGTGGTGTTGATGTTATTGGCAATGTTGGGCTTCTACTTCCAGCCCAGATCATTCTATGAAGAAAAAATTAAATGATAGCCTAATGGCTATTTAATTTGTAAGGCAACGATTGGTGAAGAGGCGCTTCATCATTACACATCAATTAATATTTAATCATTGTTAATGTGGCCGACATCTTGGAGACGCGATTCTTGAAGAGATACAATCTTTGGAGGCTGACTTCATGATTCTAGGAGACACGACTCTTGTGAAGGTCGACATGAAGAGATGTGTCCTTTCCTTATCATGTGTATATATATATATATTCGATGCTTCTTCATTGTATTATATCGATTTATTGCATTTTAGTTTGAGTTCAAGAAAGTGCGAATATATACAAGTTCAGATTGAAGTCATTGAAGGAGGTCGATATATTTATCAAGAGTGTTGTATTATCTTCAAGTGATATTGCATCACTTTGGTGCTGCGTTTGGCCTCATAATTGGCCTGATTGTAAAGGAGTTCATTACTTGATATTCAATATATAAGTGATATCTTGTTGCTGGGTTTTTCTCCCTGAAGTGGAGGGTTTTCCCAGAGTATATGCTGTGTTATTGTGTCTGATTTTGAATTAAATTTCTGCCTTTATTCTCTGATCATAAATCTAACATGTTATCAGAGCAGGTATAAGAAAGATCGTGATCAGATTTCTCATAAGCAACGCTTTCATACTCTCTTATTCTCATTCTCTTGCATTTATCTTACCGTCAAGATGGTGAACGGGCTCAAGATCGAAGATAGACTCGAGGGTGCTGCCAACTTCACATCTTGGAAGTTTAGAGTAATGCTCGCCTTGGAAGAAAATGAGTTAGTTGAGTTCGTGGAGGGTGAAGTTCCCGAACCATCCGATGAGAATGAGAAGTCTCAATGGAAGAAAAATGGTACTAAGGGGAAAAAGATGTTGGTTGATTCTGTGAAAGATCACATTGTGCCTATTATCTCCAAGTTGAAAACAACAAGGGAGATGTTCAAGACCTTGGAGGAGATGTATGTGATAAATAACACAAGTAGAGCCCTTGCATTAAAGCAACAATTTCATCATATCAAGATGGCGAAAGGAGATTCCGTCATCATATTCTTCATGAAGATCACCGAGTTGAGAGATCAGCTCTCTACCATTGGGCATATTGTTGATGACAAGGATTTGGCTATGTTGGCTCTTAATGGTCTTCCTCAATCTTGGGAGCCATTCATTCAAGGAATCAGTGGAAGATCAAAACTTCCTAAGTTTGATCGTTTGAGGGTGGATTGTATTCAAGAAGAATCAAGGTTGGCTGCGAGAGGCATTGGACAAAGCTCTACAAATGAAGACATTCATGTTCTTTCCATTCAATCCTCGAAGAAGAAAGGAAAAGAAGGGAAGAAAGGCTACTTCAAGAGGAATAGAGATAAAGGATCAGATGGTGCCCCTGCATCTAAGAAGAAGAAGGACCTCTGTCGCATTCAATGTTTTAGATGTGACAAGTTTGGTCACTATGCAAAGGATTGTCCAACCCGACCTAAGCAGCAGGCTTCAATTGCAGATGTGGGTGTGATCTCTCCGTAGAAGGATTCAAGTGGTTTTCTATTCTATTCTGCCTTATCAAGCAATGTGCCTACAGATAACAACACTTGGTTGATTGATAGTGGTGCTTCTCGCCACATCACTGGATTTAGAGAGCATCTATTTGATTTGGTGGAGAGAGATTCTAGTGTTCAAGTTATTATTGGTGATGATGCAAGTTATTTTGTGAAAGGAGTTGGGACCTCCTCTCTTCACCTAGATTCTGGCATCTCCTTATAGTTGAGTGATGTTCTATTTGTTCCTGGTATTAAGCGGAACATTGTCTCTATCTCAGCCTTGGAGGACAAGAAATTTCAAGTTGCATTCTCAGAAGGTAAAGTTCTTGCATGGCCGAAGAACTCAAGTATCAAGACTGCTCGGGTGATTGGAGTTCCACACGAGTCTCTCTACAGACTTTGCACTCGTCCACTTCAGGCTTTGTTGCATGATTCATCAAGTTCGTGTGAGCTTTGGCATAGAAGACTTGCTCACGTTCACTTTCGAGCACTACCAACCATGGAGAAGATGGTCATGGGCCTTCCTAAACTCAACCAGGAGCATGAAGGCACTTGCAGAGGTTGGGCATTGGGTAAGAATACTAAAGGTCCATTTCATAGTAGTGAAAGTAGATCTAAATGTATTCTAGATCTTATTCATTTTGATTTATGTGGTCCAATGTTTGTTGCTTCTTTGAGTGGTTTCTTGTATTACATTATTTTCATTGATGACTACTCTAGAAAGACTTGGATTTATTTCTTAAAGTCTAAGGAATCTGAGGAAGTACTTGAAAGATTCAAGGAATTTAAAGCTCAGGTAGAGAACTTGTTTGGGAAAAGTATCACAGTTCTGAGATCCAACAACAGAGGAGAGTACATCTCTAGAAGCTTCTGTAACTTTTGCATTGAAGCAGGGATTAAGAGGGAGTTCTTTGTCCCTTACAATCCTCAACAAAACGGTGTTGCAAAAAGGAAGAATAGATCTATTGTAGAAGCAGCTAAAGCCATGATTCATGATCAAGATCTGCAAACCTTCCTTTGGGCTAAAGCATCTAGGACAGCTGTGTATGTTCAGAATAGAAGCCCTCATTGAATTTTGGAGAACATGACTCCCGAAGAAGCATTCACAGGGGTGAAGCCGGAAGTAAGTCATTTGAGAATCTTTAGATGTCCTATATATGTTCATGTTTCTAAAGATAAAAGGACAAAGTTGGAACCATCTAGCAAGAAGGGAATATTTGTGGGCTACAATGAGTCTTCAAAAGCCTACAGGGTTTACACTCTAGGTCAGAAACTCAGAGATTAGCAGGGATGTCACATTTGAGGAGGATGTTGAATTCAAGAGATCTAAGGGCACTCATATGGAGATAGACAATGAAGACCTAGAGTCTCAGGATATGGAAGTTGACCACACTCCTGAGATTCAGAGGGAGGCTACTGATCCTAAAGAAGATGATGATCCAGCTAAGCCTTTGGAACCTACTGATGGGCCTGGAGACATTGTGATTGGTCGTAAGAGACCTCTTTGGGCCAGGCAAACAATGCAGGAGGTAGAAAGGTTTGCAGCCCCGAGAGGAACATTCAGAGAAAGCAAGAGACCTCACAAGTTTTCAAGCTATGTTGCATTGATGAGTCAAATCACTGAGTCTGAGCCTTCAAGTGTTGAGGAAGCTACTAGTCAACAAGTATGGAGAGATGCTATGGCTAAAGAGTATCAATCCATCCTCAAGAATGATGTTTGGGACATCGTACCTAGACCTGAAGGAAAATCTGTTGTTTCTTCTAAGTGGCTCTTCAAGATCAAGCATGCTGCTGATGGGAGCATTGAGAAGTACAAGGCTAGATTCGTGGCTAGAGGATTCTCTAAGAAAGAGGGAGTAGACTATGAGGAAACCTTTGCTCCAGTTGCTCGTTATACATCCGTCAGGACCATCATTGCTATTGCAGCATCTAAAGGATGGAAGATACACCAGATGGATGTGAAGACAACATTTCTAAATGGTGTAATCGAGGAAGAGGTATATATTGAGCAACCTGATGGCTTTGAGGTTCATGGGAAGGAGTCTCATGTTTGCAAGTTGAAGAAGGCTTTGTACGGCCTTAAGCAGGCTCCTCGTGCTTGGTACGAAAGAATTGATTGATACTTGTTAGGCTTGGGCTTCTCCAAGAATGATGCTGATTCAAATCTATACTTCAAGGTAATTGATGGCGAAGCATTGATCTTGGTTCTCTATTTTGATGATCTAATTCTTATAGGAGAAGATCACCTCATTATCAAATGCAAGAAGGAGTTAGCTTCTGAATTTGAAATGAGGGATCTTGGTCTCATGCACTACTTCCTTGGTTTAGAAGTATGTCAGAAGCCAGATGAGATCATTTTGAGTCAAGGGAAGTATACAATTGACATTCTGAAGAGATTCGATATGATGGATTGCAAATCCATATCTATGCCTATGGAGACCAACTTCTAGAAGCTAAAAGAGGCTGCAACTAGTTCAGATCTGGTGGATCCCACAATGTACAGGTAGTTGATTGGATTGTTGATGTATCTAGTCAATACTAGACCAAATATTTGCTATGCAGTGAGTGCACTTAGTTAGTTCATGTGTGAACCAAGGCAAATACATCTAGTTGCAACAAAACATATCCTGAGATACTTGTGTGGCATAGTTGGGTATGGCTTGAGATATTCTTCTGGTATGGACTTGAAGCTGCATGGATATTCTGATTCTGATTGGGCAGGGTGTGTGTTGATCGGAAGAGCAGCTCTTGATGTTGCTTTAGTTTGGGGTTTGCGATGATATCCTGGTGTAGCAGGAAGCAGTCTTCAGTGGCACTAAGCATCGTAGAGGCTGAGTATATTGCAGCTTTTTTGGCAGCTTGAGAAGTAGTGTGGCTTCGGAAGCTCCTTGTAGGATTGTTTGGACAATCATTGGAGCCGACTGTCATTCATTGTGATAATCAAAGCTGTGTGAAGCTTTCTGTCAATCTAGTGTTTCATGACAGAACTAAACATGTTGAGATCAAATACCACTATATCAGAGATATGGTATTGAGGAAAGCGAACTAGTTGAAGTATATCAGCACTGATGAGCAAACGACAGATATTCTTGCCAACCCTCTCTCCAGAATAAAGTTTGTGTACTTTCGAGACAAGCTTGGTATGGTGGAGAATGAAGACCTAGCTGAGAGGGAGTGTCAACATCAGTGATCTTCCTTAATGCATTTCTCTCTGTGAGAGAGATTTGAGCTGAAAGCCCCTTGTCTCCACCCTCTGGGAGTAGCCCTGGTGGATGTCATGTGTGTGACTCCATGACAACATCACGTGAGAGAGTCCGTGATGATTTTCTTGTACTTGTGCTTTTCACCCTCTGAGAGTAGCGATGGTGAACGTTATGATAAGATGACAATATCACGTTGAGTGATTCCGTGATAGGCACTTGTGCACATTTACCATACATGGGAGTAGCCATGGTGGTTGACATCACGATGAGGTGATATGTCTTGCATAGCTGGAAGTATTCCTCCCTAGCTGAGAGGGAGTGTTGATGTTATTGGCAGCGTCAAGCTTCTACTTTCTAGCCCAGATCATTCTATGAAGAACAAATTAAATGATAGCCTAACGGCTATTTAATTTGTAAGGAAACAATTGATGAAGAGGCGCTTCATCATTACACATCAATTAATATTTAATCATTGTTAATGTGGCCGACATCTTGGAGATGCGATTCTTGAAGAGATACAATCTTTTGAATTAAATTTCTGCCTTTATTAGCTGATCATAAATCTAACACATGGAAGTCCTTGAAATTTCCGTAAGATTTATCAAGCTTTCAAAGTTTCAAGTTTTCTCTTATCTTCCTATCACCCCTTCCCTGTAATGTCCCCATTTTACGACACCCTCTTTTAGTTAGGGTTGATTCTGGCACACTTACTATTTTTAGTAAGTGCTATTTTTAGCAGGGGGCCTGGTATGGTGCTTTGGTCTTTAGTGAGCTTTCTCGAGTGCCTCAGTCTCTCTCCAGTTGGAGTCTCAGGGCATTATTTACTATTTTTAGGACTTTCTAAAAATAGTAAGTCAATTAGGGTTAGCCGGTCTTGGACAGGGAGGTCTCAGCAGCACCATATTTAGTTGGTTAAAAGTTACTAAGGTTGGATCATTTAAATATTTGATTAAAGTTTTGAAAAGTGAGCTTTAATGAAGTAACTTTATATTTAATCGTTGAGGGTCCTGAGGGGACATAAAAAGGAACTTGGATGCCTAATGAATGACTTGAAGTTGTTTTTAAACTTTAATATCATTTTGTAGTGCAGTTTTAAGGGGGCACCTAAGGAGAAGAAAAAATGGAATTAATATTAAAACTAATGTTGAGGTAAAGATCTAAGTTACCGATTCGTCAATATAAGCCTCCGGATATGATACGATACGATTTGGATTCGTGATTCGGATTCGGTACGCCCAAAATTCGGCCAAGATTCGAAAATGGCACTGTGGATATGTTTCAGATTCGTGGCTTCACTGCGGATTCTTCCAGGATACGGCGCGACGAATCCGAGCAGAATCCGCGACGTTTTTTCACGTCAAAACGCCCAGTCCGCATAAAAACGTGTTTTTTTAATCATTTTTTATTATTTTTTTGACCGGATGTTGACTTCTAAACATTTTAATATTCATTCCAACCCTAATTTCGACCTCCAAACACACTAAATAGGTAAAAAAAATCTCATTTAACAATTTATGAATGAAAAAGGAGTTTTTTTTGCCTCCATTGCTGAACTTGCTTTCTTGCTTGCACAAGCTCAAATACACTTGAAGGCTGATCGTTGGTTGTTCAAGGTTGATTGTTGTGCTATTCCTAAGCACTTGCAAGTGTTTGCCAAGATTCAAGAAGATTGTAGAGCAAGATTTGTTCAAAAGAGGTAGGTTTGTTTGAAGTTTTTTGATTTTTTTCTTACATTTTTTTTAAGTTTCTGTTTAACAAATGAACTATTTTGTTTTGTTTTTATTGTTTTACTTTTGTTGATTGTTCTCATTCTTTTAAGTTTTTTAGTTTCAATTTTCAATACCAAAATTATTTCAATCTGTTGTGCCGTGGCCCTTAGGTATTACAATGGCATCTACTTCTAATTCAGGCCAATCTCGTTTCAAAATAAATGCAACCTCTTCCCTTTGGAAATATATAGAAATGGTTCAACAATGTCCAGGTGGTGGAGTATTTATTTGGATTTGTGGTCATTGCAAAATTCAATACACGAGCTCATACAGTCGAGTGAAAGCCCACTTGTGTAGGATCCTTGATATTGGCATCAATCCTTGTCCGGGACCTCCAGAAGGTGATTGCAAAGGCCTTGCAGATGACATAGTGTTGAAATATATTGCTGAGCAAGAAAAAGCAGATCAGAAAGCTGTTAGTCTTAAAAAAAGCCATCCTTTGAGGAAAGGATCTCAATCCATGAAACCTCCTACACCACCTGCTTATATTCCACCTACAAAAAGCCATCCATTTATGAACATCCCTCAAGAGCAAACCGTGCCCTCATCAAATAAAAGATCTAAGGGACCGTTGGAAGTTTCATTTCAGAATGAGGCAAGAGAGATTGCTGATCAAGACATAGCAAGATGTGTCTATGCCAATGGATTGGCATTCAACGTTGTTCGTTCACCATATTGGCAAAAAATGGTGAAATCTATTAATGAGGCTCCAAAGGGGTATAAGGGCCCAAGTTTTGAGAAGGTGCGTTGCACCTTATTGGAGAAAGAGGTGAAACATGTAGCAGACTCTTTGAAGCCCATAAGGGATTCATGGATTGAAACAGGGGTGACCATCGTTTCTGATGGATGGAAAGATGCAAAAAATCGCCCATTGATCAATGTTATTGCCGTGTCCCCTAAAGGGGCAATGTTTTTGAGAGCAGTGGATTGTGAGGGACAGGTGAAAGATGGTCCATTTATTGCTAACATCCTTTGCCAAGCCATTGAAGAAGTGGGCCATCAAAATGTTGTGCAAGTTGTAACCGACAATGCCAAAAATTGTAGGGCTGCGGGTTATTGATTGAGGAGAAGTATCCACACATTTTTTGGACACCTTGTGCTGTCCACTCCCTCAATCTAATGCTACAAAAAATTGGATCCAAAATTGAGTGGATCAAACAGGTGTATGCTGAGGGCGAAGACATCCAGATGTTTGTCACCAACCACCATATGACACAAGGAATATTTAGACAATTCTCAAAATTGGAATTGTTGAAGGTAAGTTAATTCTCAATATTCTTAAATTTTTAGTTTTCTTTTAATTTTAAATTTTGATTTTGTAAATTTAAATTACATTTTAATTTTAATTTTGATTTCCAAACAGGTTGCAGAGACCCGTTTTGCCTCCAACACAATTGTGTTGAGACGACTTATAAAGGTTCATGAGGCACTTTGTGCCATGGTAATCAGCCCTAATTGGGCCATATGGAAGCAATCTAGCAGTGAAAGGGCAAATAGGATCAGGCAAAGGATCCTAGATGATTGTTGGTGGGATCGTGTTGAGTACCTGGTCAGTTTCACTGAGCCTATACTGAGCATGATCCGTTACACAGACATGGATAGACCTTGTTTGGGAGAAGTATATGATGGTATCGACTCAATGATTGAGAAGATGAAAACCATCATCAATGCAAAAGAGGAAGATCCTGATGAAAAGTTCTTCAAAGAGCTACAGGAAATCATGGTTGATAGATGGAACAAAATGACCACTCCATTGCATCTTCTTGCTTTTGCATTGAGTCCCAAATATTATAGTCCTGAGCTTCTTTCTGTTACATCAAGAGTTGCTCCATATAGGGATGTTGAAGTGGCTCAAGGTTACAAGGCAGCAATTCGGAGACTCTTCACTGATCGTGACCAACGTGATCGAGTGAGGGCTGAGTTCATGGCTTTTGCATGCTCCAGTGTTGCTCAGAATCTTGATGCTCTTCGAGACAAGTACAGGGTAGATGGTCATAGTTGGTGGTACTTCCATGGGCAAGAATACATGCACATCCAACCAATTGCAATAAAAATCTTATCCCAAGTAAGTTTTATATTTTGTAATTTTAATTTTAATTTATAATTTTATATTAATTAATAATTTTGTTTAGTTAAATTTTGTAACTCTTAACTATTTAATTTGGTCTTGACTCTTAATAGGTTGCTAGTTCATCTTCTTCAGAGAGGAATTGGAGCACATACTCCTTCATCCACTCAATAAAACGCAATAGGCTGCATTCAAAAAAGGCAGAGGACTTGGTGTATGTGCATTCAAACTTGCGCCTCCTTACACACAAGCAAAGTTCCTACAAAGAAGGAGACACAAGGAGGTGGGATATTGAGCCAGAGCAGCTTGACTTGGATGCTTCCACAAGTCACTTAGCTGCACTTGATATTGATGATGAGTATGAGCCTGGAGCAGCTACTGATCGTGAGAGTGGTAGTGTCGGTGCTACTGCTACTGCTAGTGGCAGTGCTTGTGCGAGTGCCACGAATGCTATTTGTGGTTCTACGCAAAATGTAGCATCTAATAATGCTAGTTTGTTTGATAATGATGACCCATATGATTCAGATTGATCAATGATCAATAATGGCTGATTGTAAACGTTTGACATTTTATGTTTGAACTTTAATTTATAATTTTATATCATGACAATCGAGTAATCACTAATATTTTAATATTTGACTTAGTGACTATGAAAGTGGTGATGTATTTTTGCTATGTTATTAGACTATTAATATGGTGGTGTATTCTGAACTTAATTACTGCTGCAAATATGTATATATTTCTGATTTTTATATGTTTTTTGTATTGCCGTACCCAAGCCGTACCCAACCCCAAATTTTTTTTTTGCCGAATCCCATACCGGATTCTCGTACCCGTACCCGAATCCAAAAACGAATCGGTAACTTAGGTAAAGATTTAAAGTTATATCTTTTTAATGAGGCATATACTGTGGGCACTCAAGTTGAAGGAAGAATTAAAAGATAAATTAAAATCAAAGCCTTGGAGTTTTGGCATGGATTTTAGTGTTGCTGGAAAAGCTTTGATAAAAGTTCATGTTGGAGGCTTATTTTCATTATGGATGTTTGGATTTGGAACCTAGCCGTACATTTCTCTTGAAGCATGGGCTTTGAGGGTTTTAGATTGACTTGTTGAGACGAAAACTTCTGCAGGGACACCTTTCTTCGTGTGTGAAAGACCACATCAAGAGAGGATATTGGAGGCTTCACACAGGAGCTTCATTCGATGCTTCAAAGTTGCAGATTACAGAGTTTAGAGATGAAGATATTTGATCATTTTTGAAGTGGAGTTGTTAGTTTTGGCTCTTTTAATCTTGGCTTCAATTTCGGTGATGGTAAGATACATTTTGGTGGTGATTTTAGTAATTTCTGGGCACTTTCAGTTTGCACCTGAAACCCATAATTCAGCTCATAATTCTGAGAAGAAATTTTATATCATTATGGGTATTGCATCTATTTATGTCTCTATTTAGGGCTACTCCAAAGAGTGCTGTTTTAGATTTTTTGGAGAAAGATTTTATTTATAGGAGCAGATCGATCTCTAGGGCAGGGATGCCCTTTTCAGGGCAAAAAGTCAGTTGCCAATCTGTTAAATGAAGGTGCCTGATTGCTGGGTTTTGTACACTGTTGGCAGCATTAGCAGTTGCTAGGGAAACAAGGAGAATCAGGTCAAACTTTGATTTCAGACGATGCCGTTTTGATGGGTTTACATAGATTGTCAAGCTTCATATTCAGGACTGAAAATACTTATTTTTGATCATTTAAAAATATGATGATATTTGGGGTCGGCTTGGTTGGTGGAATTGATTTAGTCTAAGTGCTGGTTGGTTATCCTTTACAGCGGCCTAAGTCTGATTTCATAGTTTGCTTGAAGCTGGTAATCATGGAGGATAAAGGTGATTTTCCACTTGCTGTGCTGGTTATTTGAAGAACCCTTGCTGCTGTTCTGACTCTTTCTAAGGCCCCCCTTTGGCTGCAGATTGCTACATTTTCCAGGTCTGAAAATGTTTAATCTGATTATGACTTTGTAACCTTTCCAATCAGTTTTTTACAGTGGTTATTAGACAGATTTTATTATGCTTTCAATGCTATTTGCTAGTGTATTCTCTTTCAATGTTTCTGCTCTTGGTTCATTATGAAAAGCAAGCTCAAATAAATGCAAATCACAACAAACCATGCAATAAACAGTCAAACAACACAATCAGAAAATATTATCAGCAAGGGTGCTAAAACAAAAAAAAATTATTTGGGGTTGGTCATTACATTCCCTAACTCCTCAAAAGTTGTTCTTTGTCTTTTGGGCTGTTGGAGTTCATCTCTCCATCCTTGTCAGACTTTTCATCCCAGTCACGCTTTCCCCGAAAGCTCGACATCATGCTATCCTGGCACACATTTCCCTCTAAATCCGATTTTAGGATTTTAGAGTTTCTCATATTGTCATGCTTGTTGGACCTTTGGGGCATTTTTCCCCTTAACCCCCTTGGTATGCAAAGTCTCGAAACTTTGACGTTTGAAAAAAAGCCCTACCTACCTTTTTGTGTGACCTAGGATGCCATTAATGGCTAGAAATGATGCTTGTAAATGGGAGATGGACTCCCATACTCCACCGGTAAAATAAGGACATGGTCAAGATATGTTTGAAGTGCATAAATGACTAAGAATTTGACCAGAAGACATGGTCGCAATCTGCAATTGTAAGAAATCACGGATTTTAGGGACCTTGTGCAAGTCTGCATGTTTCCCATCTTGTGCGACTTGCAGAAGTATATATGCAAATTGAATTTCAATTTCTTTTTTTAGAGGATGACATTTGGATGAGAGAGGGAGAAGAGCAAGAAATAGGAGTAATTGTAATTATTGATACTTTCTTAAAAAAAATCGTAATTATTGTGGCGAGTGATTAAGTATAATGACTACTTTTTAGTCAATGTTTTTGGGGTGGAGTGAGGGGTATGGTAGTTGGGGGGTTAGATGTATAAATACACATAGACCAAAAGAAAGTACAAGATTAACTAGTAAATACAAAATTGAGAACACACTAAAAACAACTGATAATTGATAAGTTATAACAATTGAACAATGTCAAGATTCAATTCTCAAATTGTAAATGTTATCATTTGAATATCATATTAGTGAAAAGTGGAATCCATTACAAAGTCTCATTGTATAAATGAGCTGAGAATACCAACTAGAGTCTAAAGTGACAAAATAAGAATACCAAAAAAAATGTCCATAGCTAGTTTTTTTTTTTGATGAAGTCATCATCATTGACTAAATATATTAGAAAGTCCTCATCATTGGAACTATTGGAATGAAATGTATCCTCATCTTGCACTGTAAGCCCAACCAATTGTTCCTCAACAACTTGTTTCATCTCTTCAAGATCTACATCCCATTGTATTGCATGCAAATGACTTAATGAAATATGCATCAAATCTAGCCTATTCAAACCAAATAGATGTAAACCTCATAAAGATCAAGTATGATATGTTGATGTGTTGATAGATGAATGTGGTTGCTCAAGGTTTCAACAACATGATGGTATGATCAAGATTATTCAATAGAAGATTGGACAACATAACAATATGATAATGCAAGATTGCCCAAATGGGATGAGAGGTGTCTAATTTATAGAATTTCCAAGAAGGTAATCAAGGGCCATGATAGATTGGTTAATGAATGACTAGGATTGAATGGGGATTAGGGTTTGGATCAAAGTTGTAGTCATGTGACAAGTGTCACATGAGGGATAAGGGCTAGGTTTAGGATTTGATTAGGGCAACATCCTTATGTGAATGGTTGAGATTTGGATATGTACGATGAGATGCAAAGTTAGTTTGACTTTTGCATCCTTTCACATATGAAAGGATAAAAATGGGAAGGATACTTGTCACATGATGACAAGTTTGGATTGTGATCTGTGTGAATGGAATCAATGGCTACGATTAAATGGACAAGGATTGAGGAATAAATTGGATTTAAATAATGGATGAAAAGGTGGTGGGTATTAATTAGCCTAAATTAATTAATTAATTTAGCTGGAGGATTTGGGGATAAGGCTAGACTTAATTAAATAAATATAAATTTACTTAAAGGTGAAGGTAAAATTAATTAAACAAATAATATATATTTATTTTATTAATGACTTAGAATAGTGTGGGCTGAAGGTGATGGATAAATTAATTAAATAAATAATAAGGTAAACATCAAGTGTGGTTAGGGTATGGTCACATTTTAGGTGTCTACACCCGCTATGTCACTATGATTTACCCATACTTAGGTTTCTTTCAATCAATGAGGCACAAGGCAATATATACAACAATGACTTTTTCCACTCTCACATAGTAAGTTTGGCCCTTTATAGAGAATGTATAAAGCTATATGTGGATCAATTCCTCTCAACAATAGAGGAACTAGAAAAATGTGAGAGAAGATGAATGGCGAGTGGGCACAATAATCCTAGAGGTCCATAGATTCACCACCAACTGACTTGGCCTATGCCAAAGTGTGCCTATCAGTCCTTGCTAGAGACTTGTATCCATCTAGTTTTGCAAACTTTATCGATTGAGTTTTGATCAATGAAGCTTCCTTTCGATTATACATTTTCTTAAAGGTTGTCATAAGCCAATTCCTCATCTTGTGGTCATTGATTGGAAGAGCTTTGCTAGGTCTATGCACATACCACTTTGGATTTCGAGCATATGTAGCCATGTGTAGAAGGGAGTTAAAATTCTCCCACCTTTTTTGATTATGGGGTGAATATAGTCAATGTAGTACTCTAGGATGGGGTCTCTCTCACGAATAGTGGCCTTTGTTTGGTCAGGCATGCAATCAATGCACGCGTAGATCTCCCCAAGACTAGGATTGTTAGAATCCCTAGGCCTAATGATAGTGAAAACATAGGATACAAAAGTTCTGATGTATTTGACATTCAACTATTAAGTATCACTAACCATAATCTCCTTCATGCTCATCCTCTCCTCTATTGTTGATTCCTTCCATCTATTCCATTCCTATGTCATAATAATAAGTTGCAAGGAATCTTGCAACTCCAACATCCCTCGAAGTTGAATAAAATAGGAAGCAAACTAGGTTTGGGCTGGTTTGAGGAATTCATTACTTGCAAAGGTTTGAAACAATGCAAATGAGGTGTAGTGGTTGCAAATGGACATTTGCACCTTGTTGCATTCACCACCACTTGTTTAATCCACTCTATCTTTCAAATGTCTCTTGCATTGTTCCTAACATGCACACAACAAGGGGTCTAATAGATGCCCATTTATGTGGAGTGAATCAATTTCCCTACTCTCCTATAAACACATGTTGCATCATTAATCATCTACTCTACATTTTGAGGACTAGCTTCCTTGATGACTTCTCTTAGGATTTGGATTTGAAAATTAACATCCCTGTGTTTCTTGATCAACTAATTGCCCTTGGTAAGTAAGGTCCATCATTATATGAAACTATAATGTTAATGAGTGGGCAGTGTCTAATATTAGTCCACCATCCATGATTATGCTATAGTCATATGTTATCCATTTGGTCCTTTTCTTCTTCATCTATAGGTCAACCTATTTTAACTTTTTAGTACTTTTTTAGTTTTTTCCTAAGTTGCCGGTCTAGGTATGGGGATGAGTATGGGTTCAAAGTTTAGGTATGTTGGTACACCACTTTTTGCCAGGGATTGGTATAGTTTAGAATGAGGTGAGAGATTTGATGCAGAGCAAAAGCTATTGCAAACTCAAGGAGTTCTCAAAGGCAATGACAATGTGGTTTTGACAACAATAAGCACAAGATTCCCTGGTCCTTCAAAGATGGCTGCAACTTATACCCTGCAACTTATCCTACAAGCATTCTTCCTAGGTTCAACTCTAAAAAGAAACCAACATTCTTTGATTTTGACACATCTTTGGTCCTAAGCACTTGTACACTCTCTAAAGACTTCCCTCAAACCCTTCTTAACAATAACCAATGCTTACGTAAAGAAATCTTGCACAAAACCCTCAAAGTAAAAGCTTTTACACAGTCTAACAGCAAAATGAAACACACTGTCCTTAATAACTCACACCAATCAATGATTTAGAACCCCTCCTTTTGTGAGCACATGCATATAGACCTATAGAAAATCAGTACCAAGTTTCATGTTTTTTGAACAGCTGAAAAAAAAGTCATGCAATTTATACACTCACTGTAAACCCTAGGTCTGTCATTAACCCGTGTTCACTAATTTCCTCATAACTTGCTCATTTTAACATGAAATCAAATCAAACAAAATGCATTCGACTCTTAAGACAGTGCTTACATGCCCATCCACCCTTAGGCCATGTACCGGGCCGTACAAAACCGTACCAAGCAAGTTTCTTGCTGTTTCACAGGAAAAACTATCAATAAATTGCAAAGTAACAAGGTATTTTACCAAATCTTGCTCCCCATTCTTCTTGGAGCGTATCCTTCCATTCATTCAGCCTCCAAAACATACAAAAAACAGTTGCACACGAGTATATGACATTTTCGATCAATAGGCCTAATGCTTATGTCATTGAACTTGACATTTTTTGCCTTTTTGGTGCAACTTTTAACATGAACTAAGAAGCAAAACAACAAAAGGCCCTTACATGACTACCATCGTCCTTTAAATACCTTATTTAACCTATGAAAGCCAAAATAAAGAGTTGAGGGACCAATCTCAACCTTGTGACACACCAAAAACACTGCAAAGATTCAAATTACCTTTTGGGGGGAAACTTAGTAATTTGAATTTCTAGATTCTTTAACCTAACCTAACCATTGGATTATGATGCCAATGTAGTCCACAAACCTAAATCAACTCAACTAGACTCCTATCATCCAAATAAAGCATAAAAATACCTTGAAATTGATGCTCTTGCATCATACTCCCAAGGGAAAGAAAAGAAACTCAGTTCCATCCGAGAGTTGGTCTGCAAGCTTGCAATGTTGTCCATCTTGGGTCCCTGCAACCTGCTAATCTGATATGCAGAGTTCTGCTCTAAGCTGCCCTGCACTTCTTTCAAACATTTTAATGCTTGTCTCATTTTTACCTTAGGCCTCTCTGTTTTCTGCCACATGCCATGCAACTGAGAATCCATTTCCAAAAGTTGATCCTCCTTTGACCCTGCTGCATGATCTGAATCTCTGAATTTCTCTTGTAATATTGCTTCATCATGTCCCTTGTCAACTAGTTGGAGTTCCGCAACTAAGACTCTATCACTCAATTGTGCAACTGAAATCTCAATGGGAGCACTTTGTCTCCTCTTTCTTTCTCTAGCCATATGGCATCACGCATAGACTCTTGATCAGTTTTGTTGTGCTCTTCTAAAAGAGTCAAAGCATGTCTAGCTTCCAATGTCTCAGGTTGTAATACTTGCAATTGATGTGCATATTCTACATCCTTAATGGAATACAGCAGAGAGTTGGTTCTCCTTACCTCTTCAACACCATTACTTCTCATATTTTGAAGAGACTCGTGCATTGCAGCTATTTCATCTTGTAGCCGACTCTCCCTTCCCATTACTTCTTTGTTTTGTTTCCTACACTCAGCCAGTGGTCTTTTCAACATTTCAACATCTGATTGAAGGGTCTTGGTCTGAAAATCAACAATATGAACATTACCTTTCCAATGTACCAGGTCTATTTCTGACTTCTCGATTGACTTTGCAGAATGGTTTGCCTTCTCCTTTTCTGTATGTATATCAGATTGAAAAATTGGTAACTGACCTTCCTTGGATTGAAAAAAGAAACAATGACTTTGCATACATTTGTCTCTATGTTCATGGACCTTTATGTTAGGACTTAGTTTCCTAATGCCATCTTGTACTGTCTTGCATTCACCAAGCTGCTTTTGCAAATTAGAGATAACTTGTTTTGCATTCTCAAGTTCCAATTGCATATGCTCAGCACCTTCAACTGAATTAAAAGCTTTGTCATTCCTTTTTAGCAACTCTATATGATGACTGATATCTATCATTGGAGGCAAAGAATTAGGAAGTTCATCGACAACTATATCTGCAGAACCCTTCAACATGTCTTGAATTTCCCAAGGCAACTCATCAATTCTTGCTGCTGTTATGACAGTCCTAGGTCTGATCATCATTGGCAAACCCATCTCTTCATCTTCCATTGGCTTTAGAAACTCCTTTTCACCCATTATCATCACACTTGAGCCAATCTTTTGGTCTTTGCCTCTTTCAAAGGTGCTAAGGTGTAGGTGACTCCATCCTTTTCCAAAACATAGACATTCTTCTACCATCATGCATTGTTTTTCTATCATATTGCCAAGGCCTACCAAACAGCACATGGCATACATCCATTGGAATTATATCACATAACACCTTGTCTTTATACCTTCCTATTTTGAAATTCTACCCAACATTGTTAATTAACTAATACTTGTTGCCCCTTATTCAACCATGAGACTTTATAAGGTGTAGGATGAGGCAATCTCTTCAAATTTAATTTCTCTACCATGTCAACAACAATTAAATTATCAGTACTACCTGAATCTATAACAACTTTGCAACACTTACCTTGGCACTTGCAAAGAGTCCTGAATAATGACTTCCTTGTGGTGGCTCCTTCTCCATTGGAACCTTGATCAATGTCCTTCTCATCAGCAAGGATTCTCCTATCTCTGGTATTTCTGGCTGTGGTGAGGAGTTAACACTCTCTTCATCTCCTCCGTGAGCAACTTGAGTCCTTCTTTCATTCCTAAATGTAGTGGTGGTCTGCTCTTCTGGACACTCCCAAGCTTGATGACCAGAAAACTTGTTGCATTTGTAGCATTTTCCTGTGAAGCCATTGAATCCTCCTCTTTGTCCAAATCTGCCCCTAAAGTTAGGCCTTCTTCCTCTAAATCCTTCTCTTGAACTTGGTGTTTGTTCTTGAAAGGTACTTGACTCACATTGACTTTCTTGTGACTGTCCACTACCCCCATATGAACCTCTACCTTTGAAGTTCCTTACTCTACCTCTATTTTTCTTTTCTTGCTTCCTATTCAACTTCTCTTCAGCCTTTAAGGCCAATTGATAGCACTCTTCAAGTGTTTTGGGGCTTGTGAGACTTGACTCATCTTGTAGGCTATACTTTAACCCATTTAGGTATCTTGCAATCTTGTCTGTATCATCCTCCATATGTCCTAACTTGATGCTCATCTTAATAAACTCCTTAGTATACTCTTTCACTCCCATATCCTTTTGTTTCAAGCTCTGCAACTTCCTACACAACTGAGTCATGTAGTCACTAGGCATGAATTTTCCCTTCAACTTGGCAACCATCCTATCCCAAGAAGTAATCTTGGATTTGCCTTTCTTTTTTCTTTCTTCTTGAACATAATCCCACCATAGGGATGTGTTGTGACCTTTTCACACGTCGTGCCATCGCCAATGGGGACCCCCAGTTGCCTGCTTGTTTTTAGGGTTTTGTCTCTTTGCAACGGTTTCGTGAGATCACTTTGTTAAGAGTTTCAAGTCAGTTTGCCGAGAGTTACCCAAGCCAAGTCAGTAATCCATGCTTGAATCAGTGCGTAGACGTCATGGAAGCACTCAAAAGGCTCAGGAAACGAAGATCGCCTGTGAATTCAGCCAATTCTGAGACTTCCTACTTTTTAGGAAATCTTGCTTTTTCCGCTTTTTCATTTTTGGCATTTTTGGACCAAACAGGGTTCCCTATTTTTTAGGGTTTTGCTTTTTCTATTTTTAGAAAGTTTCTATATTTGGAAAGGTCTCGAATTCCAAAAATCCACTCAGAAGTTCAAAAAAATCGAAAAATCACTCAGAAAATCAAAGAGAAAATTTTGGAAAAATCATTGAAAAATCTGGAAAAACAAAGTAAAAAGCATGAGAAAAAGTATCAAAAGCATGAAAAATCAGACCAGATTTTGGAAAAATCAGTCAAAACCAGTCAGATCTGAGGAGTAAAATCACAGAAAATCAACTCGAAAAAAATGAAATTCATGAGAAATTTGTTTAAGTCTGAAATTCGCCATGAAGGAGGTCCTTGAAATGTGGGATGGAAGGAAAGTATGAATGTCTGGAAGCTCATGAAGTCCACCCAGCAGTGAAAGGAAAATGTCAAGGACTCTTCAAAGTCCGCTATGCACATGCCAAAAGGTTATGAAGTCCGCCTTAGCATCAAGGAGAAGGTGCCAAGAAGTTGTGAAGTCCGCCATCGACTCAAGAAGGAAGTGCCAAGAGCTCACAAAGTCCGCCCTCAATATCCTAGCCCCCTCCAAAGCCTGCCATGCACTTGAGAAGAAGTGGCAAGAAAGTTTAGAAGTCCGCCATACACTTGCCAAGAGGTTGGAAAGTCCGCTTAGGCACATGGGAAGAAAAAAAAAAATCAAAAATTTCACTAAGTATTGATGCCTACCAAGGAAAATTTCGAAATTTTGCTAAGTATAAGAGCCTAAAAAGGTGGAATCAAGATTTTGGCTAAATGTTATGCCATATTCAAAGAGGCAAGGTGTTAAGGAAAATGCTAAGAGCTTTAGAAGTCTGCCATGTTCAAGAGAGATGATGCAAAGACCATCCAAAGTCCGCCCTAGAAAAGAGGGACATCCAAGATGCTTGTCCAAAAGGGTTGGAAAGTCCGCCATGGTCTTTGAAGAGGAAAAAATCAATTTTTGCCAAAGTGTTCGGTGCCTAGTCAAGACAAATTCGAAAATTTGCCTAAGTATAGAGGCTAAAAGATGAAAAATTGAGATTTTTGGCTAAATGTTATAACGTTTTCAAGAGGCTGAGTGCTAAGTTTGAAAGGACAAGTGCTAAAGAAGTTAGGCTATGGCAAGGAATAAAATGAAGTGTGCCTAGCACAAAAGTGAAGAGAAATTTGAATTTTGCCTAAAGTCTTGGATGTCTAGAGGAAAAGTTGGCCGAGTATACAGAGAAAAATGCACAAGACAAAGAGAGGAAGAACTCGCCCTTGGCCAGAAGGAAGAAGAATTTGTCAAGCGTTAAGGAAATTCACCCGATGAAGACATCCAGACAGGGATTTTGCCTAGAAAAATTTGATCGAGCAAGAGAAAATTTGACTTTGGCAGAAGAAAATAGGCTCAGTGCAATTAAAAGTTCGCCATGGCAAAGAAAAATAGGGATCTGGCATAACAATTGTTGACGGAATGGCTTAAGTTTTGACTTGGCTAGACGAAATTGGGAATAAAATTGGAAAATACACTTTTAGCCAAGAAAAATGAAGAGAAAATCGAAATAGCCATGGGTCCAAAATGAACGGGTTGGAATAAATTAAAATATTTTAATATTTTAATAATTTATTTTCAACTACTCAGAAATTTAAAATGCCTTGGACAAAATCAAATTCGCCAAACGAGAGTTGGAAGAAAATAAATTTTGCCGGCCAGAGATGAAATCCGAAGAGCAAAATTAAATTCACCATGAATTTAAAACTTGGAAGGGTCGAATTTAATTAAATATTTAATATTTTCTTTCAAAATTCGAAAAAATCAAAGATAAACATTTAAGAAAAAAATTGAATTTTTGAAGATCAATGAGATTTGCCCGGATAAGCTCGAGACTGATTCTTTTCGAAAAATAAAGGAAACTTGCCTGTTTGAATAAATGAAAACAAATCGAGATCAAGAGAAGAAAAGGCAGTTGCTAAATAAATTAAATCCTTCAGCATTATAATGAGTTTCAACAACTCATTTTCCACAGGCACAGCTGAAAAGAAATTTGATCTCTCTCGAAATTATCAGGCAGTTAATTGTTCAGTAGGCAAGATCGAATTTTCTAGAAAGAGAAGTAATGTTATGCTGAGAAGAATTTTCGCGGAAAAAGAAAACATTTATTTATTGGCTGAAAGTTGAAATTCTTCTGTGCAAAAGGGGCACACTTTTTCTAAATTATCAGAATTTAAATCTGATTTGCAGCCAGCAGTTCTTCACTAAGGTTTGATGTTCGGTCAAGTTGATTCGCCATTCTTCTTCTATCCTTTCATCTTAGCAAAGTTCTTGCTAAAATTTTCAACTTCATCCATGTACTTTCAGCTTGCTTTTTCGCAGCAAATTAATTATTTAACCAGCTGAAAGTAAATTTTCGAGCCTAAGGCATGAGAGTTAATTAATTTAAAAAGTCTCCATATTAATGTTAATCTTTTTTGGACTACAGGTTGACGACCATGGTAGGTGAATCGTCAAAGACAACAAAAATGAAGTTCGCCAGCAAAGGAGCTCAGTGAGAGACTAAGATTAGTTCAAAATGGAAGAATGTTGTGGACACCGATCTCAGACATGTCGACTTCGATGAATTCAAAAGAAGAGTATATGGACAAAACAGACTGCCAACACCGATAGCTAGACGGATAGTCAGAAATGGGATTTTTTAGGCAGCTGGATTCCCACCGGCAATGGATTGTGCAGAATTGATGGTGGAGTGTGCTATCCATTATGATGCTTAGAAGAGGCAGATCATTGCACCTGACGGCAGAATCTTAGCACACTTAGGCGAGGTGGCAATTGAAGAAACCTTCGGCAACCCAGAGCATTCATGGACGGTCTATAAGACCAAGGAAGAAGCCAAGAGGTTATATGATAGCAAACCGGATTTGTGCGCCACAACTGTTAACAAGGCATGGATGGACATACCAAAGTCATCAATAAAGAAGATGCCCAAGAGGCCTCGCCGGACATATTTCAAAGAAGACTTTGGAGACATTATCTTGATGCTGAACAGAATAGCTGGCAACCCACAGGGTGCATTCTTTGAGAGCTGGATGTACTACTTCATAGACGAGATCACTTCTGGGCGTGAAAATGTTTAATTGGTCACGGATGATAAGTGACAATCTGCACGAGCAATTGATCAATCTGGAAGAGACTAAGTCTTTTCATATGAGCTCGTATGTTGTCTAATTGTTGGCTAGATCATACAAGTATCTAGGACTAATTTGCAAAGGCAAAGTTGGCAACGAGGAGAACGAACTCAGGCCTTACGACTGTTACCCACAACTCCAGTTGAAGGAGAAATCTCATTTCAGAAGGGTGCATGATGCATTCTTAATGCATATCACCAGAACGTTTCAAGGGGGAGTACATCAGAGACCGAGTCATGAGGCGAAAAGTCTAATTAGTAGGTACGGATCTTGGTTCATCCAGTTCCCGAAATTTACGTATATCAGGATCCAACGGTTTACTGGAAACCCCTATAGGTTGCCAATTTATTCGACAAATCAGATGGTCCTGCTCGAGGTCCTGAGACAGTTAGAGGAATATCAGAACATCCAGAGGCCGGCCAAGAAAACATCTGTTACATTCTCATTGTTCATCGGGAACATGTTGGAGTCTTGTCCATCAGCATAGGCAGCTGAGAGTGCAAGGTTGGAGATCCAGTGGTATCCATTTACAGCCTACAAGTCAAGGGTCAACTTTGACCCACATCATAATATCCGGATAGTAGAGGGGAGAAGGTACAAACACAGAGTAGAACTAGAAGACTTTTTGGCCGATGCCGCTGATAAATATGAAGTTAGGAGGAGTCTATGGTCCAGAATGTTAGTAGACTTCATGAGGACAATTGAATTTTGTCGGGTACTTGACCAATTGCATGACGATGGGAACTATATCCAACCACGCTTCGAGGAGAGTCGACCTCTTCCTCTCGTGAGATGGTCAGAACCTGAGCATGCGGACTTAGCAACGTTAATGAGGCGAGTAGTCAAGTACTCTCAGTGGTGGGTTGACCATCATGCCCAAGAAATGAGACAGAGAAGAATAACGCTCACGTATGATCTACTGAGCGAGTTAAAGTCATATTCTTCCAATGCCGGTGCTTCCCATCAGGACTTAGTTGAGATTGGAGAGAAAAGGAAGTAAATAGTTCCGAGTGTAGAGCCTGCTTCCAAAAGGAAGAAGGGAGAACCATCTCGTTCAGCAACATCCCAGAATATTGACAAGCTGATGGCCACTATAGATGAGTCCTTGGTGGAAATACTCATACCTCCTACAAATCAGGAAGAGAACGATGAACCTATTCAGCCGGATGATGAGGAGCCCTTGTCACCTACGGGCACGAAAATATTAGGTTCAGACAATGAGATGGAAGTCCAGAACAATGACTTCGAAGAGGGAATGATTTCCGCTCTTAGGGAGGTTGTGGATGTTCCGAATGAGGAAGAGGTTCAGGTAGAAGATGGAGTTGAGCAGCCGACCATTCCAGATTGGCTGATAGAAAGAATGAAGATTCAACCACCTGCAGAAGCCCAAGAGGAGGATGATACTGCAGATTTCTTGGCAAGGTTAGAGCAAGTTGCAGTCAAGAAGTCGGCCAAGAAATTCTCTACTATTCAAAGGGACGAGACAGGTAGCCGTTCCGTATAGATTGCAGTAACCACAGTGGACAAGCCACAAGACGAGATTAATCCTCAAGAGTATGCCATAACCACTGTAGATCTTTGCCCAACCTCGAAAGGCCAAGAAGTGGAGGAATTAGATAATTCCGTCTCGACCATCAAAGCGAGATTAGAAAAAGAAGTGGCTAAGAAGAAAGAGTATAAAAAGGAGGTTGAACGCCTTAGGGAGTACATACAACATTTGGCACAGCCACTTGATCAGGGTAATGCGGTAGCTCCTCTTTTCCTCAATTCATCACAGGAAGTGACCAAGGATGTAGAGCATGGAATGGTTACAGCCAGGGAAGCTCAGGACTAGATGGTGAGCGAAGGCACGGAAGCAGCCTCATTCATGGAGAAGCTGGCGCTTGCTTATGGGCGGACTTCTTCTTTTCTTTCCAGACTTATGGATGTGGCAGAAACATGGGAATGTATTCCAGACATGCAGGAGAGGCTTATTCCAAGCCTTAGGATCCTGAAAGGCACTCCAAGGGAGGAGTTGGTTGATAGAAGGGTGATTGCTGCAGGAGCAGCATATGATTTCCATCACTTGTTTTGGACAGTGACTATACGAGAAGAAGTTTTGGAGAAGGCAAAAGTGGATGGGCTCATAATTGAAGAACAGGTCAAAGAAATCCAGGAGAGGATTTATATGACAGCTGCAGAAGTGTTCGACCGCGAGATTGTCCGGGAGAACGACATGCAGTTGGAGAGGTTGAAGCGTAAAGTTCAAAAGACTTTCTTCTCGGCCACTGGACCATTTCTGAGACAGGATTTTGCGAGAGTGGCAAGACTCTCAGCCATCCAAAATGATTTTGGGAAGCAGGAGGCGGATTGGGAAAATATTTTTGCCAAATGTGCTGAAAAGTTGGATGGACTTGAATTCCGGATTAGCATGCTGCCACCTGTCACGATGGAGGAGGTCATCGCAGTAGTGTCCATATTCATCGAACGCAATGCTGCTCAGAAGGATAAGGACGCCTCTCCTAGATAATAGCTGCAACTGCCACTTTACTGATTGATTACTGATTGATAACTCTTGTTATTTTGGGTAACCCTAATTAGGGTTGGGTTGTAATAATCTTGGTTGTTGATATTGTTTTAATCTCGGCCCTTCATTTCATTTTTGAAACTCTATATAAACTGATACTCTCTTTCATGGGTGTGGAGACAGCATATGAGATTGTTGCATTGAGACTATTTCGAATAATAAAAGCTCTTGTGCATGATTTGCCTTGAATAACTTTTATTGTCAAGTAGTAAGCGAGGTTGCATATCTTCTTCCGCCATAGATTAAAGTTAGAATTAGATTACATAGAATTTGCTTTGAAAGTTGGTTAAGTGAATGAGAGATTGATTGTATTGATTCAATGGTGAAGTATTGCTCATACTTTCTTTGAATGGATGATTTGCATTCGATGCGTAAAGTTAGCCTGAGCTCATAATTGTGGAAGCTTAACTTTAGCCTCATTCGAGGTTTGAAAATTATTATCACACCCCTTGAAGATTGCACCCATTTTGCGTATGTTGTCCAGCAGGAGGCGAAACAAAGTGTGGTTTATTCCCTTCACCGAATCCTTACTGTCTCTTAAGTTCTTAGGCATAGAATAGACCTCCTAAACCCTTATCTTTTTGCTATTTTTTTTGAGATCCACAATTGAAAGTCCTAAATTGAGAAGCCTTTTAATGATAAATCTGCCTAAGTCCCAAACTTGTGAAAAGTTCTTTAACGTAAGTCCCCTTGTTTATTACCAGCAAATCACAACGGCCATTGAGCTTATCCACACGTCGAGACCCGACAAAAGAAACCTTGGAATCGCCATATGATCTTCTCGCAATCTTAGCATACGCGGTGGTTTTTCAAGAGAGGATAGAGTGTCTCTGGATATTTTATTCTGTGTGTTCGGTGAATGATAAAACGTACACCAACAGGATGCATGACCTTTCAGCTTGGTCCTTGCTAACTTTACTTGCTGTCCTTTAGGTACCTCCTCCAATTCAAAGTACTTATAAAAACTCCCCTTCCAATCAAGGAGTTCTTCGCCATTTAAACTACCTGCATACATTGGAAGTTCCACCTTCCCCTTGGTTTCTTCACTCTTGATTGCCTTCAACAATTTTTCCAACCTCAAATCATTAGCATCCCTCTCTTCTTGAGGTTCTTTTTGAGGTGCTTCATTTACCACATCTTCTTCTTCGTCACTCACATCTCCTATAACCATTCCTCTTCTTTGGTTTGCTTCAACTACACTGAGTCTTGCATCCAAATTGACTCTCATCTCCCCCATTTCTCTGGCAAGGGCTTCTCCCAGTTGTGTGGCTATCCTTTATGCCATTCTTTTAGCATTTCGTGGAGGCATCTTTCTTTTTCTTTCTTAAACCTTCTATTAACTTTCTTGCTTAACACTAACTTTCTTGCTTAACTTGGCTTTGATACCAATAATGATGCAGAGCAAAAGCTATTGCAAACTCAAGGAGTTCTCAAAGCAATAACAATGTGGTTTTGACAACAATAAGCACAAGATTCCCTGGTCCTTCAAAGATGGCAGCAACTTATACCCTGCAACTTATTCGACAAGTATTCTTCCTAGGTTCAACTCTCAAAAGAAACCAACATTCTTTGATTTTTACACTTCCTTGGTCCTAAGCACTTGTTTACTCTCTAAAGACTTCCCTCAAACCCTTCTTAACAATAACCAATGCTTACATAAAGAAATCTTGCACAAAATCCTCAAAGTAAAAGCTTTTACACGGTCTAACAGCAAAATGAAACACACTGTCCTTAATAACTCACGCCAATCAATGATTTAGAACCCCTCCTTTTGTGAACACGTGCATATAGACATACAGAAAATTAGTACCAAGTTTCATGTTTTTTGAACGGCTGAAAATAAAGTTATGCAATTTATACACTCACTGTAAACCCTAGGTCTGTCATTAACCCGTGTGCACTAATTTCCTCATAACTTGCTCATTTTAACATGAAATCAAACCAAACAAAATGCATTCGACTCTTAAGCTAGTGCTCTACACGCCCATCCACCTCCAGGCCATGTACCAGGCCATACGAAACCGTACCAAGCAAGTTTCTTGTTGTTTCACAGAGAAAACTGTCAATAAATTGTAAAGTAACAGGGTATTTTACCAAATCTTGCTCCCCATTCTTCTTGTAGTGTATATGACATTTTCCATCAATAGCCCTAATGCCCATGTCATTAAACTTGACATTTTTTGCCTTTTTGGTGCAACTTTTAACAAGAACTGAGAAGCAAAACAACAAAAGACCCTTATATGACTACCATGGTCCTTTAAAGACCTTATTTAACCTATGAAAGCCAAAAACAAGAGTCGAGGGACCAATCTCAACCTTGTGACACACCAAAAACACTTCAAAGGTTCAAATTACCTTTTGGAAGGAAACTCAGTAATTTGAATTTCTAGACTCTTTAACCTAACCGAACCATTGGATTATGGTCCCAATGGAGTCCACAAACCTAAATCAATTCAACTAGTCTCCTATCATCCAAATAAAGCATATAAACACCTTGAAATTGATGCTCCTGCTTCAAGATTTCTGTTTGGCATTTGAGCAGAAAAAGTGAAAAAAGAAGAGGACAACAAAGGCATTGGGAGCCTCACCCACAATTCACAATTCTACAAGGTCAAACATTGGGGGTGATATTGGGGGACCACTTCTTCCATTAGGCCATGAATATGAGAATTAGGTTGTGTGGGCAACCACAGTTAAATTTTTTTTTGTTCCTCAGAACACTACTAGTGTGGAACCTTGTTGGAAGGTCTTGCATGGAGTTGGGAGTTGCATTATGAGGCGAAGTTGGCATGTGCCAAATTTTGGTACTATAATAGTATTCGCTTTATTGTTGCTTCGACTCCTTATTGGAAGAAGTTGGTGATTGCATTGACTATGGTAGGTAAAGGGTTCAAGGCCCCAATTAGTTATAAATTGAGTGGCCCATTATTGGTTGTTGAGGTCTAGAACACATATAAGCTAATTGAGGAACAAAAATAGATTTTGATAAACAAAGTTTGCAACATTTTATCATATGGGTGGACAAATTGTAATAATATGACACTCATTAAGTTTTGAGTGGTTTTAGGAGCATAGTTGGTCATTTTGAAGTTAGTTTATGCCTCTAGTGAAGTAAAAAATGCCAAGACCTTGTTTAGCTTGGTGAGTGAGGTGGTCATGGAGATGGAAGTGAATAATGTTATTTAGATAGTTACAGGCAATGCATTTGGATATATGGTAGTTGGTAGACTATTAAAGGCGAGATACTCTACATTGTTTCTGAGGCCTTGTGTGGCCTATTGCCTTGATCTTCTCCTTGAGGCCATAGGGAAATTAAGTTGGTTGAAGAATGTGGTGAAAGATGCAATTTTTTTTATCATATACATGTACAATTACACATGTTTTCTTAATCTCATGAGAGAGTGCACTAATGGCAAGGAGCTCATTTGTTCAAAAGTCACACATTTTGCCAATTTCCTTACATTGCAATGTATAACAACTACATTTCCCAATATTAGGCACATGTTTGTGAGTGAAAGGTTGTTGTAGAGTCCTTATTGTAGGAAGGCTGAAGTAGAGAGGGTCGTTGAAGACCATTTTTGATTATATATATGTCAAAATTGTGGAGTAGATAATCAAGGTAAGTTTTTTATCAGTTTTTTTTTTTTGTTCTTCTAATGTTACAAGTTGTTTTTGTAATCTTTTGATATTTTAATTGGCTGATTTTTTATTTTTATTTTTTGATCTACTTTAATTTTCTAATTTTCTTTTCGTTCATTCTCTTGTTTTAGTTGTCAGAATTGTTGGTTAGTTTTTCGTTGTTGGTGGATAGGGATAAAAACACCATGAGGTATCTATATGAGGCCATGGATAGGGCCAAAGAAATAATTCAACATTTGGATGGGTTGAATAGAACCAAATATGAACCCATTTGACACATTATTGATTGCAGGTGGAATTGACAACTCCAACATATTCATGCTGTTGCTGACTATTTGAACCCCAAGATTTTCTTCTCTCCTTCATTTAGAGTAGATGCAGAGGTTATGCTTGGCCTTAACACATGTATTGAGAGGTTGATCCCTGATGACAACTTTTGAGACCTTGTAAATGACGAGTTATAGACTTATAAGAGAATGGAGGGGGCATTGTTTTTTTCAATTTTATACATTCACAAGAGAGACAATCTATAGCCAAGTAAAAAAAGTTATGTTTAATTCTAGTTTACAATTTATTTAACTTTTAAGTTTAGTGAAATTCTTAATTTCTTACAAAGTTATAAACTTATAAATGTTGTTATATATTTGTGTTGGGAAGATTTTGGTGTGATTGTTGATGTTATTTGAGCAGCGTTTGTAGCATTCTTCCAGTGATCTCCTTTGTAATGATAAATTAAATTAGTAGCTTGCGTCTATTTAATTTATTGAGTATTCAAGAGGCACGATTTTTGAAGAGTCACCCTTATTTGTTAAAGCCGACATTAATTACATTTAACAAAGAGTCACGTATGAATGAAGAGATTCATTTGTTATTGGAGGCCGACCTTGAAGAGACGCGATCTTGGAGGAGGCGCGATTTTTGTTACAAGGACGACATGCTTTTGGAAAGACATGTCTCTTCTATTCGTGGTGTATATATATTCAATGAAACATTGTTGTTTATCATCCAGTTCAGTTCATTCTTTGGCGCGAATTCTATACACATTCTTGGTGCGAATTATATTCAAGGTAGATCGAGTTCAAGAGAAGATCAATATTATTGTTTGTTGAGATTATCTTCTTCAGACTGTCTCTTATATTGTTTTAGTTTGATGTGCATGATTGGCCTCTATTGTAAAGGAGATTCATTTATTGTTCAATAAATAAGAGACATATTGTTGCTGGGTTTTTCTCCCTCAAGAGGAGGGTTTTCCCAGGGTATCTGCTGTGTTATTGTGTCTGATTTTGAATTAATTTTCTGTGCACTTATCTGATCACTAAATTTAACATGGTATCAAAGCGGGTGTGAAGAAGATCGTGATTAGATTCGTGCTTTCACAGCATTACTTTATTCTTTGTTGAAGGTTCTTGTCTATCTATACATCATTCAAGATGGTGAATGGATTGAAAATCGAGGATAGACTCGATGGAGCTTCTAACTATACCTCATGGAGATTCCGAATCATGCTTACATTGGAGGAGAATGATTTGGTTGAATTTGCGGAGACCAAGGTTCTCGAACCTGAAGAGGAAGAAGAGAAGCTGCAATGGAGGAAGAAAGACATCAAAGCAAAGAAGTTGTTAGTTGACTCAGTTAAAGACCACATCGTCCCTATTGTTTCTAAGTTGAAGACTGCGAGGGAGATGTTCAAAACTTTGGAAGAAATGTATGAAATCAACAACACTAGTTGGGCTCTTGCACTGAAGCAACAACTTCATCATGTAAAGATGACGAAAGGAGAGACCATGATCACCTACTTCATGAGGATTGCAGAATTGAGAGATCAACTCTCCACAATTGGCCATATGGTTGAAGATAAAGATTTGACAATGCTTGCACTCAACGGCTTGCCATTATCTTGGGAGTCCTATATTCAAGGAATTAGTGCGAGGTCCAAACTCCCGAAGTTTGATCGTTTGAGGGCTGATTGCATCCAAGAGGAATCAAGGTTGGTGGCTAGAGGTGTTGGCTCAAGTTCTTCTAATCAAGAAATCCATGTTCTTGCAGCCCAAGCTTCGAAGAAGAAAGGAAAAGGTGGAAAGAAGGGTCACTTCAAGAGGAATCATGATAAAGGAAATAATGATGCTCCCCCTTCCAAGAAGAAGCGAGACTTGTCTAAAATTCAATGCTTTAGGTGTGACAAGTTTGGTCATTTTGCCAAACATTGCCCTGACAGACCTAAGCATCAAGCCTCCGTTGCAGATGTAGAGAATGTTTCTCCATAGAAGGATGAATATCTGTTTTGCTCAGCCTTGTCAAGCAATGTTGCCACCGACACCAACACATGGTTGATTGACAGTGGTGCTTCTCGTCACATCACCGGGTTCAAGGAGCACTTATCAAGCTTGGTGAAGAAAGACTCTTTGGAACAAGTTATCATTGGAGATGATGCTAGTTACACCGTGAAAGGGATTGGGACCTCTACTCTCCATTTGGATTCAGGCATCACACTTCAGTTGAGCAATGTTCTTTATGTTCCGGGGATCAAGCGCAATCTCATCTCTATTTCAGCCCTAGAAGATAAAGGATATCAAATTGCCTTCTCAAAAGGCAAAGTTCTTGTATGGATGGAGAACTCTAGCTTCAAGGATGCTCAAGTTATTGGAGTTAGACATGAAAGTCTTTACAAGGTTTGCACTCGTCCTCTACAAGCCTTGGTTCATGATACTTCTTCTCTATGTGATCTTTGGCATCGAAGATTGGCGCATCTACACTTCCGTGCCTTGCCTATTATGGAGAAGATGGTGACAGGTCTACCTAAGTTCGACAAGGAGCATGAAGGCACTTGCAAGGGATGCGCTCTAGGTAAGAATGTAAAAGCCACCTTTCATAGTAGTGAAAATAGATCTAAGAGTATTTTAGATCTCATCCATTCAGATTTATGTGGTCCTATGTCTGTTCCGTCTTCGAGCGGATTTTTGTATTATGTACTGTTTATTGATGATCACTCTAGGAAGACTTGGATTTATTTCTTGAGGTCTAAAGAGTCTGAGGAAGTATTAGCTAGATTTAAGGAGTTCAAAGCCTTAGTAGAAAATCTTTCTGGTAAAAGAATTAAGGTCCTTAGATCTGACAATGGTGGAGAATACACCTCTGGTAGTTTTCTAGACTTTTGTATTAATGCAGGGATTAAGAGGGAGTTCTGTGTTCCCTATAATCCTCAGCAGAATGGTGTTGCAGAAAGAAAGAACAGGACAATCATGGAAGCAGCAAAGGCCATGATTCATGATCAAGATTTGCAGACTTTCTTATGGGCAGAAGCCTCCAGGACAGCTGTATATGTGCAGAACAGAAGTCCTCACAAGGTCTTGGAGAATATAACTCCGGAAGAAGCCTTCACAGGGAAGAAGCCTGAAGTTAGTCACTTAAGAATCTTTGGATGTCCTGTTTATATCCATGTTCCAAAGGAGAAGAGAACTAAGTTGGAGCCTTCTGGCAAGAAGGGCATCTTTGTGGGCTACAGCGAGACATCTAAAGCCTACAGAATTTACATTCCAGGACAAAAGTTGATCGAGATCAGTAGGGATGTTACCTTTTGAGGAAGACATTGCATTTAGGAGATCCAAGGGCACTCACATGGAGTTCAATAACGAAGAGTCTCCTCAGGATATGGAAGTTGACCATACTCCTGAGATTCAGAGGGAGACTGTTGAACCAAAAGAAGATGCTGATCCTGTTGAACCCTTGGAGCCTACTGATGGGCCTACTGACATTGTCATTGGAAGAAAGAGACCTCTATGGGCTAGGCGTACTATGCAAGAGGCAGAAAGCTTTGCAGCTCCTAGAGGCACATTCAGAGAAAGTAAAAGGCCTCATAAGTTCTTCAATTATGTTGCCTTGATGAGTCAGATTATTGATTCAGAGCCTTCATGTGTTGAAGAAGCATCCAGTCATCAGGTTTGGAGAGATGCAATGGCAGAGGAGTATCAATCAATTCTGAAGAATGATGTTTGGGACATTGTTCCTAGACCTAAGAGCAAATCAGTGGTATCTTCGAAATGGCTCTTCAAAATCAAGCATGCTGCAGATGGGAGCATTGAGAAGTATAAGGCAAGATTTGTGGCTCGAGGGTTTTCTCAGAAAGAGGGAGTTGATTACGAAGAAACATTTGCTCCTGTTGCTCGTTACACTTCTGTTAGAACTATCATTGCCATTGCTGCATCGAGAGGATGGAAGATTCATCAGATGGACGTGAAGACAACTTTTCTCAATGGTGTAATTGAGGAAGAAGTTTACATCGAGCAACCTGATGGTTTTGAAGTTCATGGGAAGGAGTCACATGTGTGTAAGCTGAAGAAGGCCTTGTATGGTCTTAAGCAGGCTCCTCGTGCTTGGTACGAAAGGATTGATCGATACCTATCTAGTTTGGGCTTCTTGAAGAATGATGCTGATTCAAATCTCTACTTCAAGGTAATCAATGGTGATGCATTAATATTGGTTTTATATGTTGATGATTTGATCCTTACTGGAGAAGATCACCTGATTCTCGAGTGCAAGAAGGAGTTGACTTCAGAATTTGAGATGAAGGACCTTGGGCTCATGCATTACTTCCTTGGTTTAGAAGTCTGGAAACCAGATGAGATGATTCTAAGTCAAGGAAAGTACACCATTGATATACTTAAGAGATTTGGCATGATGGATTGCAAATCCATGTCTACACCTATGGAGACCAACCTACATAAGTTGAAGGAGGCTGCAGCTAATTCAAACTTGGTAGATCCTACATTGTACAGACAGTTGATTGGGTCCTGATGTATTGGTTAACACTAGACCTGATATTTGCTATGCAGTGAGTGCACTTAGCCAGTTTATGTGTGATCCGAGACAGATACATCTTGTTGCAGCTAAACATATCCTGAGATACTTGCGTGGCACAGTTGGATATGGGTTGAGGTACACTTCAGATGCAGACTTGGAGTTACATGGTTTCTCCGATTCTGATTGGGCAGGTTGTGTTACAAATCGGAAGAGCACCTCTGGTTGTTGCTTCAGCTTGGGTTCTGCTATGATTTCCTGGTGTAGCAGGAAGCAGTCATCTGTAGCATTAAGTACATCAGAGGCAGAATATATTGCAGCTTGTATGGCAACTCGGGAAGCATTGTGGCTTCGTAAGCTCCTTGCAGGGTTGTTTGGACAATCAATGGAGCCTACCATCATTCATTGTGATAATCAGAGTTGCGTGAAGCTTTTTGTAAATCCTGTGTTCCATGATAGAACGAAGCATGTTGAGATCAAGTATCACTACATCAGAGATATGGTACGGAAGGCTGTACAGTTGAGGTACATCAGCGATGAGCAGACGACAGATATTCTCACCAAGCCTCTCTCCAGGATAAAGTTTGTATACTTTCGAGATAAGCTTGGTATGGTGGAGAATCCAGCCTTAACTGAGAAAGAGTCTCAGTATCAGTGAGCTTTTCTTTGAGTCCTCTGCGAGAGAAGTTCGAGGTGAATTTTTTTTATATTCATCTTTTACCATAGTATGGTTGTAGCCATTATGGTAGATATCGTGTTGAGGTGATATCCAATATCACGTTGAGGTGATATTTATCTTTTACCATAGATTGGTTGTAGCCATTATGGTAGATATCGTGTTGAGGCGATATCCAATATCACATTGAGGTGATATTTATCTTTTACCATAGATTGGTTGTAGCCATTATGGTAGATATCATGTTGAGGCGATATCCAATATCACATTGAGGTGATATTTATCTTTTACCATAGATTCGTTGTAGCCATTATGGTTGATATCGTGTTGAGGCGATATCTAATATCATATTGAGGTGATATTCTTTTTTTCACATCTGGTTGTAGCCAATGTGATGGACATCATGTTGAGGTGATATGTCTTGTGTAGCTGGAAGTATACTCCTTAGCTGAGAGGGAGTGTTGATGTTATTTGAGCAGCGTCTGTAGCATTCTTCCAGCGATCTCCTTTGTAATGATAAATTAAATTAGTAGCCTGCGTCTATTTAATTTATTGAGTATTCAAGAGGCACGATTTTTGAAGAGTCACCCATATTTGTTAAAGCCGACATTAATTACATTTAACAAAGAGTCACGTATGAATGAAGAGATACATTTGTTATTGGAGGCCGACCTTGAAGAGACGCGATCTTGGAGGAGGCGCGATTTTTGTTACAAGGCCGACATGCTTTTGGAAAGACATGTCTCTTCTATTCGTGGTGTATATATATTCAATGAAACATTGTTGTTTATCATCTAGTTCAGTTCATTCTTTGGCACGAATTCTATACACATTCTTGGTGCGAATTATATTCAAGGCAGATCGAGTTCAAGAGAAGATCAATATTATTGTTTGTTGAGATTATCTTCATCATACTGTCTCTTATATTGTTTCAGTTTGATGCGCATGATTGGCCTCTATTGTAAAGGAGATTCATTTATTGTTCAATAAATAAGAGACATATTGTTGCTGGGTTTTTCTCCCTCAAGAGGAGGGTTTTCCCAGGGTATCTGCTGTGTTATTGTGTCTGATTTTGAATTAATTTTCTGTGCACTTATCTGATCACTAAATTTAACAGTGACAACACCTAATCTTGAAAAGCTTGCCATCTATATTCTATCCCAGCTCTGTAGAGCTTTTGGTTGTGAGTGCAACTGCAGTGTTTTTGAGGTCATTCACACAAATAATGCAACAAATTGATTTAGAAGTGGTTGAATGACATTGTGTTTGTGTGGTACAACCTTTAACTACATGAAAAGAAGGTACATGGGCAAGATATACATCATGCACTTGACCTTGTTGGCATAGACCAATATTCAGATTAAGTTGCCAGGGATGTAAATTCACTATTTACTATTGATGAGATTGCTGATTGGGAGAGGGATGAGGCCAAACGGCAAACAAATGTGGTAGCATTTGAGGCTTTAGATGGTGACTTTGGTAAGTTATCAAGGGTGGGTTCACCACATAAACAGCTTGGTCCTATGCTTGAGGCTTCTATTGCAGCTCTTGTTGAGGAGACTACAACTATACCATCCACTTCCATGAAACTAACACAGCTGCAACAAACTTCTATAAGCTTTAGTTGTAGAACTATTTATGATTTGTAATTTATGTTGATATTGAAATTGGAAGTTTATATTTATGGAAACTTTGAACTCCTTTCTTGGTCTATGAAGTGTATTGAACTTTTAATTTTGATCTATATATGAAGGAAATCAATAATATGGTTTGTAATTTCAGCAATATGCATGTTTTTAAATCATATTTTTAAAAATTAAAGTATTTTTTAATGTTTTTGTAAATGTGTCGAGTTATTGTTGAGTTTTTTCCTGAGCTTTTGCTGAGTCCTAAGGTTTTAAATTTTTTGGGTCAGCCTAGTAATTGCCAAGTTTGAGTTTTTAAACTATGGTATGAATTCATCTTGACCCTAAAGGAGATATAAGGAAATACAAAAAGAAATAACTATTTTATACATCTCAGCTTAAGTAAACTTTTTAGGCTTGAACTTGTTTAAACAGATGGGGTTTGAAGGGTGCAAGTTTGTAAATTTTTGGAGGTTTGAAAAACTTAAAAAATGAGGCATGTAATTTTGTAACAATAGCCTTGAAGCTTTGAAAATAAAACATGGAAACATTTGCAGCTATGGTCATGTATTTGACATTTCAATACAAAAGACATATATATAATATTGTTTCATACCTTTTCCCTTTTTCCCTATTTACATGGGGATGCATCCCCACCCTCTCAAATGTTTTGGGGATGGCGGGATGACAAGGGACATCACCTGGCTGCCCTCTTCACTCCCACGGGTGAAACATATAGAAGGGACCATATTAATTTTATGGTGCAAACTGCAAATAATAGAATTTAGTGGGTTGGTTGTCAGTTGGAAATCATTGCAGAGTTTAGTCAGTGTTAAGAGTGAGAAATTGAGTAAGAAGGCAATTTAAGTAAAAGAAGTTAGTTGCAAGAAGTCATAAAAACTTGTTTCTTTTATAGAGAATGAAAAACCAAAGAGTAGTGTTGGTTCTTCTCTTCTTGGCTACTTTTTCTACTTAATAATTACATTATAACAGCGGTTTTTGAGTTTGTTTATGGATTGGACTGGGTAGAAGATGATTTACATATTGGTTTACCTTTGTGCATAATAGGTGAGGTCAAATGGTATGATAAGAAAGATAAATTAATTATTCATTGCTTCTAGCATTATAGCTTTTCTTCTAGCTAGAACAATTTTCCTTAGAGGGTTTCTAAATTGAGTTTCATCAAAACTTTGGTTTTGTGAGATTCCTCATGAGTTGTGTCCTATGCATTTCCAAGAAGAATCAATTGGGGAAGATTTTGTGCTTCCAGGGTTTAAACATGTCAACCAAGCAGGTTGTATTCTTTCCTGTTCTTAAAATGTTTTCTAATATTTTCTGTCTTCCAGGTTTTCTTAGAAGCTCTTGGATCGACCACATTGCTTGCAAACTATCCATTTATTGTTTTATTGTTTCAAAATTACAACAACTTTTCCTTTCTCAAACTCTGGTAAAATTTAGCAAAAACAATAAAAACTTCTCAACAGATCATAGTGCCACCACTCTAACTTGTGAAGGGTGCTACAACTCTAAGTTGTGGAGGGGTACCATCAAACTGGCTACCTTAGAGCTAGTATGAATCTTATTAACCTTCCCATTGGTCAATGGTCAAAACTTTATTGGGGGTTCAAGGTGACAAATCTGTGCTAACAATCATAAAAAGGATCTTGTAGACAAAACTAGTCTATTATTATCATCTATAAAATATGCATGGACAATGGGCAGTCATGTCAATAATAGAATATTAAGTGGAGAGAATTTAGTTGCATATGATTATCCAAATGGGGTAATAAATATAATCATAATAAGACAAGCTTTAATAATTGAATGTTTTAACGGTGTATAATGTACTGAGGTTCCCTTGTTTTCTATATTAGTAATTTATTATGCAATGCTTTCATATAGGTAGTTGTGACTAGGAGATGTAAATGTGATGACTTTTATTGTTATGTATGTCTTTGATTGGCATTTATTGGGATCTCAATCTGACTAAGGTGCTGACAATATGTTGAAAACATGCACATTGAATTTGACATTACGGAAAGTGTTGATATTCTCCATATTTATGTGCAATGTACTGTTTTACAGATAAGTATTTATCCATTCTATGCTAATTAGCATCTGTACATTATATTTCTATATTTCTAATGTTGGTAAATTAAAGCTGATTGACATTGAGATACCTAAAGTTGCTTGCCTTTTGTTCTTAATTCGTCCATTTGCAATCATAACATTGCAGTTGCTGTACTAAATTCATACCTTTGTGATATTCTTGTAGTTGTATTATTAAAATCATAGCCCCAAAGCATTTGCAATCATTTTTTTTTTTTGATTCTTAAAAATTGAAAAGGGAAGAAAGTGGCATGCTAGATCATTTGAGAATGCAAACAAAAGGTTATGAGTTTTGTTCAGAGTCAAGAGTGAGTTGATTAAAGCTGATTTAGGCATCTACATACCTAGTATTGGTTGCCGTTTGTTCTCAATTTGTCCATTTGCAATCATAACCTTGCAGGCATTGAACTTAAATTCATGCCCTCGTGGTGATATCCTTGTAGCCATATTACTAAAGTCATAGTGATCAAGCATTTGCAATCATTTTTTTAATTGATGCATAGAAAAAGTAGAGAAAGGAAGAAAAGGGCATGTTGGACTGTTTGGGAATGCAAACAAAAGGTTACAACTTACAAATGTTCAGAGTCAAGAGTCGGTTGAATAGTGCTGCTAGCACTGTCAGAAGTGTTTTAGTAAGGGCAGGGTATGCGCCAGGTTATTCTACTGGGAAAGGGTAATAAACAAACAGAAAGAATGTTAGTGTGGTGGGTTAAAATATGCAATTGTTGGTTTTGACTGTGTGATAAACAATGCTGGATAAGCATGAAAATTTGTGCAAGAGAATAGTGGACTCCAGTATTCTTTATTTGAAAAATGAGCTATATTTTGTGAAAATGTTAATGGAGAGAAAAGTGAGAATATGTTTGTGAAAATCAAATGCTCTTCTAATAAGTTAGGTGCAGGCAATGAAGTTATTGGTGTTGAGGAAGTGATTTAATTGGTCTCAAGAGTTTGCCACTAGAACAGAAGCTTATACTTGTACTTTGACATAAGAAAGTGTAAATTACTAAATTGAAATTAAGAAAGAGCAACAGTTGCTGATGACAGAAGTGTTGATGTGTAAAGAGGCTACAAGCAGTGGATTAAGACTGGGCTGAGACTAATTAGGATAGTGAGGAGGTCTTCATGCAGGACACTCTTTGAACCAACCAAAGATCAATATGTCTGTAATGTGTTGATAGTGTGGAGAAGAGAACTATAGTAATTTGTGACAATTATTGTTCTAGGCATAGAGCAACCGATGTGAAAATGGTTGACGTTGATTCAACTACTGTAACTATTGCTGGAGTGATTTCTAAAATGCATGTGTTTTTCTCTCTTTTGCACTGGATGAATTTTTTGGTATATTAGTCCTTCCAAGTCTTAGATAATAGATTAGTTTATCTTTTTGTATTTGCTTGACTCATGTAATGGGTGCAATCATTGTCTTTCAAAAAGAGATTCCATATGTTTTGTAGCATCTCTTGTTGTATATTTTACATATTTGCTAAAAAGGTGAAATGTAGTTTTATCTAAGAATCATTTAGTTTAATTTCTGTTATATTGAAAGCTATTTATAAACTATATTGAATTTAGAAATGGTAATAAAACTTTGTTCATATATGCACTTATTCTTATTGTAATGGAAATGATTTTCATAAATCTCTTTCGTTTTTTGTTGACAGTGCTATCATCCAGGAAAGGGAGAACGCTAATGTACACATAGATGCTGTCATTGATCCTTTGAGTTCTTCTGGTCAAAAGATTGCTCCACTTCTTCGTCTACTGGAGAAGTGGTTCCAACCTAGCTTGCGGATCATTATGAATCCCATGGTAAGAACTTTGAACTCAACTGACTATGCATTTTTTTTTGTGCATGGGGATATGTAATATGAAGGATACATTTTTTAGAGAGTGAGATTTCTTGAAGTGAGCAAATCATAGTAAAGCAAGAGACATGAACTCAATACAGAAAGGTTCTATTAGAAAAAAAGGACTTGGAAAAGGATTGCCTAGGCAATTTGAGATAAATCATAAATTCAATTATTTATGAAGGGTACAGTGCCTTGTTGCATTTACAAACCAAACACACCTTTTCTTATCCATTTAGTTTGACTTGATTCATGCTTGAATTGCTTTTGAATGAATAAAATGCTCCCTAAGTGTAGTGGAAGGATATCTTTGGTTGTAGACATAAAAGATCTTAACCAGCAATGAAGGCTAGCAAAATTTGGTCTGATAGGCCATGACGATTCAAGTCATCATGTTGGTGGTTTTGTCTTGAGTTAATAATTAATACATTACAAACAAGAAGTGGTCATTGTGCCTGGAGAAGACTTGTATAGGGTGCCTGGAAATGAAATTTCTTATATTTTCTTTGTTGTTCTGCTGCATTGCATATTTTAATTTCACAATTGATTTCTTGAATGCTTAGGATAAGTGTAGATGATAGGGTGGGTACTCAAGAAATTATGCATGGTACAAAAAAGTTTCATTTGTTTCAAATAGTACCTTCTTCTTAATCTTTGATTTGCGTTTATCTTTCCAGAGCTCTCTTGCTGATCTCCCACTCAAGAACTTCTACAGATATGTCGCTCCAACAAAGGTGATCTATTCTGTAATTGCAACATAAAGGTCGCGTACAGCGCTTGAGAGTCTATTATAAGAATTTTCTTTTATCTAAACTGACTATTGTTACTTATTCTCAATATTTATGCAGAATGATTTCAGTGGCGAAAGTTCACTGATAAATGGTCCGACTGCATGGTTTTCAAACATGCCCTTATCTAAAACACTAACCATGAATTTGGATGTTCCTGAGCCATGGCTTGTTGAGCCTGTAATTGCTATGTATGTGCAGAATTTGATTGTTTGTAGCTTTTGTCTTTTTGTATGACTGAGCATTTGGAAAATGATCATTGCTGTAAAATTTAGTTGCAATCTTGAGCATTATGAATTCCCAATTTAATATGTTCTCCTTGTGTAGTCACGATCTGGATAATATTGTTCTTGAGAATCTTGGAGATGCAAGGACATTACAGGCTGTATTTGAGCTAGAGGCCATTGTTTTAACTGGTAAGTTTTTATGTCATATAAGTATGACTAGCCTAATATGTTTGGTAAGTCTTTTGTGAGGGCTATTTCTGTTTGATTGCTAATTTACATAATGAAATTAGCATCTCAATAGCTTTCTCTATCTAAGCAGGTCATTGCTCGGAAAAAGACCATGATCCTCCTCGAGGTCTTCAATTACTTCTTGGAACAAAGCAGAAACAACATATGGTTGATACTATTGTAATGGCTAATTTGGGCTATTGGCAACTAAAAGCTGCTCCAGGTGTGTGGACCCTAAGTCTTGCACCTGGAAGATCTGCAGACCTCTATACTTTAGAAGGACCACATGAAGGAACTGAGGAAGGTCCTATGAAAAAGCTTATAGTAATTGATGACTTAGGTGCACAGTTAGTTCGCCTTGAAGTGGTAAGAAAGAAAGGGAAAGAGAAGGAAAATTTACTGAGTACTGCTGATGATATTGATGATGATGGTCACTCAGAAGAAGGAGAGCAGGTGCTTTCTTTTCTTTGTCTATAAAAAAATTAATACAAAATTGTGAACACGTTTTTAGTTGCTATTCCTTTTTATTTGGATCTTTAGAATACAATATTTTTGGGGGCATCTCTATTCAAGTCTAGCAGAAAGGTTGCTATTTATAAAGCCAAAGTCAAATGGAGTAACAAAGTGTTGTTCATATTGAATACATGGTTCAGATGAAGCGGAAAGGATGGAAGAAAGGACTGCTGAAATGGGCATCTGGCTTTATCAGTGGAGAAGGAAATGATAAGAGAGATAAGGACTCAGATGTAAGTTCTTTGCATCCATTTCACAGGTGACATCCAATTGATTTTCACAAAAAAGTTTAATGATTTTTTTATGTGAATTGTTAAGAAGATTTTCATGGGCTAAGCGTATCATAGAATATCAAGGTAAGGTATTGTAGTTTTTTGGGTGATACCACTGATTGAGTACATAAATTTGATACAATGTCAATGGTGTACTAGAATAACTTCCCAGCCAATATAAAGTCAGTACTCTTCTAGAATATCTTACTAAACCTATGGAATCATGTAATCCTGTAGTTTCTTTGAGATATAGCCATAGGCTACATATGTACATGCAGTGGCAACTTCCTGTTTATTTATGGCCTGAAATTCAGAGTAGTATTCATGTTTGCTTACATGCTAAATTGTCAGTGCTTTTATAGAAGAGCCTTGAGTTCAAATCCCCAAGGGATATTTAAGTGCTGAAATCAGGTAAAATACTGCATCCAACTTGGGATGTGTTGTACCCCAAGTGTTGGCTTTAATGGAAGAGGTACCCCTTGGTCATAGCATTTTATAGGAAACTTGTCGTGGAAAGGAAGCAGTTATAATGTATTGGAATTTCCTTTTATATGGATGATTGATAGGTGGTTGAATTCAAATAAGAAATTCTATAGAGGAAACAAGTTATTCATTCTAGCAAGAATGATAGTTGTTCCAGTTGTTTCTATATAAAGGTGACACACAGATAGTTCTATACTCAATAGACATGTCTGTAGAATCTGAAAGTTAAAATTTAAGAGCTTCCTTGATGTAAAGGGAGATTAAACTAACTATTTCATGTCTAGTAATCAAACTAACAAGCTAGTAATCTTAGATTCATTTAACTAAAGACTAGAGCTGGGTGAATGTAAAAAGGAAACAAATTAAGATAGCAAATATGTTTATGAACAGAGAGGTGCTAAAAATAGATAGAGGGTTAAAAGGGAAGCCCTAATTTGACACTCGACAATTTGGATGCCAAGTTGGAAACTGAATACAAGAAAGGGGAACAGGGACTGTTGCCGTGCAGGGACTCTACTGGGTGTGTGTTAGAGTCTATCCTTCTGCAGATTCATCCTGTGTGCAGGACAATTGAGACATGTTTGTATAGTGGAATACAGTCCTTCAAACAAAATAGCAAGGAGCAAGATATCAAAATGTATATACATCAAAATAAATAAAGGAAATGGTAGGAATGACAATAGAGTTTTAGGATTACAAATTACAGACTAATCTATTGAATCTTGAGAAGAAAATTAACAAGCAACCTACATCTAGGACAAGGGAAAAAGGGTGATTGCATATGACCCTGCCAAAGTGGTCAGACCCCTATTTAAGTCTTTCAGCTTCAATGGGCATTTGAATATATTTTTTTTGTGTGCATAGCCCAATTGTGTCTAGTGCTAAGAGCTAAATAACAATGTGAGCAATATGAATAACAATAAATATATCTAAAGGGGATCTTTATTGTGTGAGTGTGCAGAGAAACCAGGATGATGAGAGCATCCGTATTGCCAAAGGAACTGAATAGTATAAAGGTTTTCCTAAAATAATGCTAAAATAAAGAGAGAATGCCTCTTAGGAGAAAGAGGAATAATAATATTTTAGAGGGATAACAAGAATAAAGGATTATTGCCTCTCCAAGAAATAGAGAGGGAAATAACATAGAGATCTTGGATGTCTATGAGAACCATGAGAAGAAAGCTTTTATACAATAGAAACATTGTCTGCAGCCGAGGGCCAAAGAGAAGTTTGATAATAACAATGTATAGCCAACAAGAAGTAAAAGATAGCCAAGAGATTTGGAGAAAAGCTAAGAGAATAGAAGAACAACCCAAAAAACTGCAAAATGTTGCCATCTAGGCTTATTAATAGAAGGAACTGTTGGGAACACAGAAAATGGTCATGGAGAGAGCTGTTATGAAAGTCATTAAAAATGAAGTTAGCAATAAGGGTTCTTAAACAATTGTAGAAATTTAAAATTTCGGACAAGTCTGCCCTTGCAGGGACATCTTTGTACTTGTGTTAAAGTCTAGGTGTAAATGATAAATAGATTAATAAAAACACAAAAAATGAGATAGGACAAAGCCAATATGAAATTTGGCAGCTGGTGAGGGAGAAAGGCTCAGTAAATGGGCTGACTGAGTCCTAAAACAAGTTAAGGGAATGGATCGTAAAACATTTGCAATTTATATTGTAGAAATTGCAGGGTATGCAAATTTTTACTCTACCTAAATCTTATTTTTATTTAGACATTTAATATTAATTCAAGAGATTTAGAAAATGCCACTCTTTGTTTGGTGTAGAGAAACTAGCTAGTGTAGAACCAACCTAGTCACTTATGATGTCATAGATAGGCCTATAACAACTAGGTGACATCTTGCTATATTTTTATATTTAACACAAATCACAATGTTTCAATCTCATGCTAGTTTCATCAGCTTGTAGATGCACAGAATTTTTACACATTTATTCATTTGATTTGTAAAAAAGAAATCACAGTAGACACATAGAAGCACTCAACCATGGTCTTCTCCATGGTCTTGGCAAATGTATCTTAAAAATAGTCTTCGCAACTCTCTTGCTTCAGCTTTCCTACAGTAAGTACTCTTCAACCACTTTTTTCTCACAAACACGAGCTTAAGGTTGGCAATGCAATTGCTATATTCTACAAGGTGAAGAAATTAGTGGCAAAGATTGTGATGCTTGTAGGCACAATCTCTTTGCCATTAGTGTGCTCCCTTGTAAGATTCAAGACCTATGTGTGATTGTAGATGTATTTAGTAACATTCCCTTGCATCTTCCACCACATTCTTCGCCCAACTTAATTTCCCCATGTCCTCATGGAGAAGGACGAGGGAGTGGGTGGCACAAGGGATCCAAAATAATGAAGGTGCCTCATCTCTAGTAGTCTACCGGCTGCCACATACACAGATGCATTGTTCATCACTATTTGGATAACATTATCCATCCCCTGTAATATCCCCTACCCTTGTAGACGATATTTTTTGATTTCCCTTTCTAGTTTGACAATGCTATTTGTCAAACTAGTCGCCTGGTTTGAAGGTCTGATCTGAGATAGTTATTCTTTTGTCTATGTATGATCTGATGTTTGCGAATTTTCCTTAAAATAATTTGATTTCGTGTATTTAAACTATTGCAAACATATTAAATATGCAATGCAGGGATGAAGACAAAAGATCCATTAATAGAATTCTGGAAATATATATATTTAATGTGGAATAGTTAAGTATTCCCCAGAATGGCAGTACATTGACGAAATAGAACATTAATAAAAGTCTAATTTATTCTTCTGACCTGGTCAAAGTATGACTGAATAACTTAATCCCAGATGAGACAAGGAATGTGATGGCTCACATGAAATCGTAATTCTTCCTTTACAGCCAATCCCTTCAGAAAATGCCATGACCTGTATGACCTTATAACCTGAAATGAGAGCAATATTGATCAGGTTGACTTTGTATGACTTTGGGCCCCAGTCAGCTTGGCAGAAGACTCCAATATCCATGAACCCCTTTATATGTAGTGGCTGTAGTTAATACAAATTGGCACCACAGCTCCTTAAATGTATTTCAATGGATTACTCCTTATCGCTACGGCTCCTTAAATATCTAATGCCACTTTCAGTATAGTATTCAGATATTTCTGGGCAATTATTAGTTCACCTTCATAGACCATACTCATGAATAATCTGGCAGTGCTAATCTGAAGAGAAGATTGGTGGGCTTAAGCCCATCCACGATTCCTCGGAAGACTTCAATTTGACTTTATCCTAACTTCCTGAACAGCTGGTGTATTCTGTCTTGGATTGAAAAGTAAACCATGAATTCCAATATCCCTCAATGCTGATGTGGCATGAGACTTCAAGGTCAATGGTCTTCAAACAATCAACTCCCTTCACTTTGTATGCTGCGATAGAGTAATAATCATATTAATGCTTTATTTGCCTTCCCTTTGACTCTTCAAGTCGACGATTCCCCTATGAAAGGTGTGTCTTAATCTATGCCCTTAATACCCGCAGTTAGAATAATAAATTGGCTGTGCACAAGGTGATAGATTGTGTCGGTTAATAAATGTCCATGATTGACCTTCCAATTCTGATGGAAATCCCCTTAGCTATGAATGCCGCGCTACTCCAAGACAATATGAAACTCTGCTAAGGCAGCTAGTTTAATATGGCTCAGTTCCTTTATACTGGCGGCTAGGAGAATATGAATCGATAACATGTGTGCCTTGTCTCTTTGTTTGATGATCTGGCAGCTGGAAACCACGATTTGTCCTCTAGCGCTCCTCATATAATATTTGCGATTGGCTTCTCTTTTAGATTTGTCTTTACATGCACTTTGACTTATTTGAAGCTGCACAATTTGTCTTTTTAAGATATGGTGGCCAGAGAATAGATAATAGCTGCCGCGATATAATATTTGGGCCTTTCTTTAGAGATTGGATGAACAAGTAATAACTGAAGCTGCAGATGTAAGTTACTAACACCAGGATGATTCATCTCTGATTATCCATTTGACAATGACCTCATCAATGCAAATAAAATATTGATTAAAATCAGCGTGATATACTTATCTGAACAATATCGAACAAACCCTGAATTTCTGTCTTTGAAGAAGACTCACGAAATTTCACCAAAATTCTCCCCTAAGCCAATCAACCCTTGAAGCTCCAAACTGAATAATTAAGACCAATGTGAACTCCATCACGAATCCGCTCTTAGAAAGAGTTAGGTTTTCGTCCAACCCTTTACCAATCTGCTGAAGGTTCTTGTCCTCAAAGATTTAGCCTCCTAAGCTTCATAGCAATTCATCAATTCATCATACCATAACATGTCTTACTACAACTCAAACAACTTCTTATAAAGACCTCTAGACACTTTCTAGAAGATAAGGCCTCATTTAATATTTATCACCTTGGGAGAACTTTTTTTTAATAAAGTGACCTTTTTTTTAATATTTTATTATTTCCACTTTATTTTAATTAAATTAATCAATTAAAGTCATCCTTTTGAAATAATATTAATGTTTGGAGTCTGGACAACTTAATCAATTAATTTAATTAAATCACTTAACCAAAAATTTGGGGACATTACATCCTCCATCACCACCTCATCCAACAAACTAAACAAGTTCTTGGCATTTTTGACTTGACTATAGGCATCAATTGACATAAAAAAGACTAGTTGTGCTTTTGAAGCCATAAAAAATTAATGAGTGTCCTATTGCTAGCATCTGCCCTCCTGTCAAATAAAATGTTGTGGCCTCTGCTTTTCCAAATCTCTTTTTGCTCTTCAACCATCCTAGATATGTTTTGGACCTCATCCTCCAAGAGTTGGTTACTCAACTTATAATTGCTCGGGGCCTTGAACCTCTTACTTGCTACAGTCAATGTAGTAACCAGCTGCTTCCAATAAGGACTCAGAGCAACATTAAATGGAATGTTATTGTAGTACCAAAATGTGGCACATGCCAGCTTCAGTTCATGATGCAATTCCCTATTCCATGGAGTACCTTTTGATGAAGGTTATGCACCAAGAGTGTTAGAGGAACTAAAAAAGGAATTGTGGCTGCCCACATTGCCTAATCCTATATAAGTAGACCAATGGAAGAAGAGCCCCTATATCTCTCTTAGCGTTTGACCTTGTAGAATTGTGAAATGAAGCTGAAGCTCTCATTGCCCTTATTGTGCTCTTTTTCTTTGCTGTTTTTTGATCAAATGCTAAAATGAGAGTTTTGCCTTATTTTTAACCTCCAAACTTGCTAAAATGCATGGCTGTAAATCTTGGCAATGGACTTGTGTAAGGTGATATTTGAAATGATTTACGCCTTCTCTCATAGCCTTAGTACAATAGTTGCAAATAACCATTCCTTTTTCGACACCTTCTGCCCCATGTTTCAAGCAAGGGTCCTTAGACTTGCCAGTTTTCCTACTTGTAATTGTGGATGCCATATTCTTTTCAAAAAAATGGAAATAGAGCTTGGCAAAAGGGAAATAATAGAAATAAAATATTAAAACTGTACTAAAGATATTTGTCATTAACATGCTATACAAATTATGATGTTCTAAGTTTTCCCCTAAAGCTGTCATTGTTTATTTTAACTTTTCTTGGCTGTATAGCCCACGACAGTCAGTTTTTGAAATTTCAATGACTGTCATGGGCTGGTGACATTTATTAAATTTTTGAAGTTAAGACTTAAAATATTGACAGCTAAAAAATAAAATTTAAAACATCATAAATTTGAACCTGCACAAAACAATGAATGGAGGAATGAACTATGAAGTAAGATGATTATGATACATACGTGAAACTTTGAAAGTTTGTAGATCCACAAAGCTCCAAACACAGCCTGTGAAAATACAAACACAGTGCTGGAGATCATGCCCTGGCTGTGGCCATAGTTGTCCATCTATGTTGAATGGTTTGTCAAAAAAAAAGAAAGAAAAAAAGTCATGACACTTTTTAATTTAAACATCTAGCTGAGCTTTCTGAAATTGTTATTTTTGGCTATTACCAGTGAGTTTTGGCCTTTTTTGAGTGAAAAAATTGCTACAATTTTCAATAAAAACTTGGAGCCAAGTTTTTGCTGTGGTTCCTTAGCTGCTGGATTTGTTAGAAATGCCTAAATATATAAATGAAATAGAAAATTGAGAATAAGTAGAGTGGTTGTGAGGTATTGGATGATGTAATGTGAGTCGGTGTCTTTCTTTAAAGTACTGTTTTATTGATTTCTTTTCAAAGTTCTATGTTATGATCATTTTAATTGTTTTATATTTTACTTATCCAATGCCTCAGTAGGTTAGGGTAATTTAATTGTTTATCTATTTATTTTCAACTAACAATGTATCAAGTATATGTGGGCCTTAAGGCTTTATAAGCTTGGGGTTTGTGTTTATAATATATATACATATCTAAGTACAATTTACAAAATAAAATAAAATGCCTAAAGCTATTTTTCAAACAATATTTCATTTGGCAATTAACCAGATAAACTTTGCTACAATAAACTTATGTCCACCACAGAAGTGATGGCAACTGATAAATCACATAAGATATAATGATAATATGAGCTGTCGTAAAAATATGTCCACCTTATATTTGTCCTGATTCTATAATAAGGAGAAATGAAGATTGTATGGCATCTTTCGTAGAATGAAGCAATCTTAACTAGTTTTGGATATTAGTGTAGTAAATTTTATATATTGAAGTCAGTTACATTTTGGTCTCTGTGAATTGGAATGTTGACTATTGTGTGTAAGCATATTCTCTGTAATCCCCAAACTTTCAACCACTATCAGAAAGGACAAATAGAATTAGAGCCCCAAAGACAAGAATATCATTCTAAGAAAATTCTCTCTTGATATCAAAACATAACAAGTATATAATAAGCTAACTCATTAACTTCAGATTGCTGTGTTGCATGGATTATCCTTGCAGTATATCCAACATATCAATTTCTATCCAGCTCCTCCTAATTCAGAAATTTATGGATTTATACATATACGAGATTAGAAATAGAGGTGGTCCCATACTGTGCAAGCAAGTTTGTGAAGAGAACATCAACACATTATGATATTTGAAGATTTATTCCCTATGTAGAACAGGTAAGTTTTAGAACCAATTTCACCCACAAAAAGTTCAAGGGTGAAGATTGAAATTAAGATGCAGAGGCAATGGCTTGAAACTTTGATTAAATCATCAATTTGGGCATTCTGGTGTGTTTCAACTTGAGGAAGGTAGTGGCATACAAAAAGTCGCTTACAATTTAGACCATTTCAGGCTTGTTACTATTGTTATCATGTAGAATATACATTTTCTTTACTATTTATGAACTTTCACAACAATGATGATGATAAAGAATTAAAATATTGGAAAATATCTAGTCGGGCAGGACTCACATTTATAACTTTGTACAACAGATGAGCCTGAACTTACTATTAGATGGTTTAAATGAGTCTGAAAGTATAAGATTAAGATGAGGTCTTCTTTATAAAGGGAGTATCTAATAGATTTATCTGATAAAATATACTACTTTAATAAGTGCTTATTAACCATGACACTGATAAATCTGTTTCAGAGTTCCAGCTTGGATTTTTGGTATAAAATAATACAACCTAGTTTTAGATATAATTAGATTACGTATCTTGTTATGTCATTCAATAGCCACTTAATATTTTGCATGTTTATCTTTTGAGTCTAAAGCAGTCTAGAGTACTTAATTCATTTGCATTATCTATATGTTAGAGTTTAAAAATAATGTGAGCATTTCTCCAATAAGAGATGCAATTTTTATGGCATTGCCAATATTCAACATGCGGACAAAATGCTTAGGGTTTGACTGTCAAGAGATATGATCAGCTTATTAGTTGGTTAATTGGCATACCATGTTAACACCCATAAAAGATAAGAACAATTTTCTTATGATGATTCTTATGTTTAATCCAAATATATTGGTATAATGGTTACCATAGGTAGCATGCATGCAGTTCTATCCCTTTTTATGATTCTATTTACACAAAATTTAATTTGGGTATGCAGAGTCTTGTGTCTATTTTTTCTAGATGTATTTGTCTTGATTCCTTAAAACTTTAAGATTTTATGATGTTGAAGAACATTTCACTGCAGGTGCATAGAGAAATTGGAAGGCATGGTGATACGATCAATATTTTCTCAGTAGCTTCAGGGCATTTGTAAGTTTTCTATTGGATCTTTTAATACATCCATTTTTTTGAATTCTGTTCGAGATTCTTTAACAGCTTTATTAGAGTGCTTACTGATAAAATTTTTCTCTAAAGAATTTTAGTTCATTCAGATATCTTGAGTATTTTTATTTATTGGTGCCTTCACTTGGTTTCTGGCAATATAATCTTTCATGAATCAACTTCTTCTGCTAACCAATGTACTTGCTCTATTGTATATTAGTTTCCTTATTTTTATTTGGCAGTTGTCATGCTTTGACGATGCTTCCAATGAAAACACAAGCAAGAACTTTGAATTGATAAATATGAAGTTGCCTGGTTTAAAAATTATAATGGAAGATTTTGAAATGATATTTGATTATTTGCAGGTATGAACGTTTTCTTAAAATAATGATTTTAAGTGTGCTTAAGAATACAAATCGACCAGTGAAGTTTTGGTTCATCAAGAATTATCTCTCCCCGCAATTTAAGGCAAGTATTTTCCATTTGTATTAACAGAAGTAACAATTCATTATCTGGATGTGCTGCCTCATTTTATGCTTGTTATATGATTAAATAAAAGGTTTTTTCTAGAACAAATCTTCTTTGTTGACATGCAATCATTTGTATCAAATGGGGGATCTGAAAACTTGGAACTTATATTGGTTTATTTTTGGCAGGATGTTATACCTCACATGGCACATGAGTATGGATTTGAATATGAGCTTATTACATACAAATGGCCTACATGGTTGCATAAGCAGACAGAGAAGCAGCGAATCATTTGGGCTTACAAGATTTTGTTTCTAGATGTCATTTTTCCACTTTCATTGAAAAAGGTGAACTTTTTTCAGTGAACATCTAGTAGGGCTATTTAATTACCAGCTAATTGAGTTGAATTGTTAAATATTTTCCATCTTGGATGTCCATAGTCATTTTGGTTGCAATTGCAGTTGCGATTGTTTCTAGGAATGATGCATATCATGTGGCTAAAAAATTTATACTTTACTTGAATTTATGAACGTTGAGTCTTGAATTCGATGCATTATTTAAATGTCTATACTTGAATCTTGTTGTCATGTACCACTTAACATTGTAAAAAAATGAGTTTATATATATATTTTATACTGCCGTCTCTAAAAAATGGTCCCCTAGACTGTGGACCCCCAACACTTCCTGCAGTCCTTTTCCTGGAAACACTGTGCAACACAGGTTTAAAATGGAACACACCTTTATATCTCACCACTGAAGTCGAGGAGTCCATTTTGATAATGTGTCTTCTGATACTACTTGATAAAATTTTTAGACCTATAAGCCTCTAAAGTTCAATTAATAAAATTCAAATCTTTCTTTCTTGCATCCAATGAGGTGGAGTAAAACCCATATTAATAATTGATGATCAAAGTTTTATATTGTGACTTTGAGTAGTATTCTAATTGCCTTATGATAGGTTTTGTGATTTTGAAAACTAACCTTTAGAAAAGCAATTGTCATATTCATTATTTGGAGATAGGGTGATCCGATGAAGCAACTCATTCTAGGTTACTTCCAGGTAACTCACAATTAGTAGAAATCTGCTTTCCATTATTCTTAAAAGGATTGTAAAGTCCTTAACTACAAAGTCTCATGTTGATTGTTACCTCCTAATATGGCCAATTTATCCTTCAAGTGTGGTCATAGGTTCACTGTCAGCATATTTCACAATCTTGTGATGCTCCACTTCTCTCTATTTTCTGCAATGTTGAATTTCTGTATTATAAATTTATGTGGTTGTTTCAAGTGCCATCATAGGTTCAATGCCAGCGTATTTCATAGGTTCAAGTTTATGACATTATGTAGTTGTTTCATATGTTTTGTTGGTTTTGGAATTTTTATTGATTTACGCTAAGTTGTTGGTTTCTACTATATAGGGTCTCAGACCTGTACCCAATTGGGTTGGGAGCAGGAGTGGTGACAAGAGCTCCCCGAGAGTGGCTAGGGAGTGTCCTAGGCACTCCGGATTCCTTGTGGGTACATCGTAGGCGTACCCACATGGAACTTGGGGCGCTTGGGACACTCCCTGGCCACTCCTAGGCACTCCCACGGGCACATCCATATAAAAGGCTGCTAAAAAAGTCAAAACACCATTTTTTAAACCAAAATACTTAAAAAAGCCCCTAAAAGCAACCTAGCACCTAAACCTCCTCCGTCATTTTACAAACACAACCCCATTTCACAAAAACTCATTCTTGCTGAGCCATTTTTGCATTTTGAAAGGTAGCTGGCTTTTTTCAAAGGAGAATGATCACAATGTACCAAGGGGGTGAATATAGCTTGCACAAAGGAGATCTATTCATCTAAGGTAAGTACTATAATTAATTCTTTTAGTTTTTAACAAATATTTTCAAGTTTAAAAAAAAATCAGTTTTATTTTTTATTTTTGGGTGTTTGTTTTCAACTTTTATTACTTTATACATATTGTAAGGTTGCATTTTCTTTTAAAAAATGTTAAATTTTATAATTTCTTATAACAACAAATTGCAATCTATTTAGAATGGTCCCCAGTTCAAGTGTAGTGGGCATTGCCACAAACAAACAATTCAAATATGATCAAGCATCTCCTCTATGGAAATATGTTACGAAGCTCGATCAACTTCTAGGAGGTGGGGCTTTTATTTGGAATTGTAATGAGTGTGGAGTCCAAATTAAGAGCTGATATAGTCAAGTGAAAGCTCACTTATGTGCCATAAATGGGAATGGAATTAGAATATGTGGAGGGCAAAATAAGAAGGGGTTGCCAAAAGAAAAAATTATGGCATTCATTGAAGAACAAGGCTGATGCCATGAGCCAGAGGAAAAATAAAATCTCATCCTTTTGCATGGAAAACATCATTGAAGGCGCCTATAGATTCAATAATGGCCCTTTTCTTGGAGATGCCCTCTATCCAAGAAGAAGACCCCTCTCCTCGCAAAATAGACCCATTTGTTAAGGCATTTCAAAATGAAACAAAAGACATTGTAGAGGAACAAATTGCACATTGCATTTATGCCAATGGTCTTCCTTTCAATTGGGTGAGATCATCTTATTGGTGGGAAATGCTGATGGCAATCAATTATGCACCTTTTGGTTTCATAGGTCTTGGGTATGAAAAAGTGTGCATCACCTTATTGGAAAAATATATATATTTTTTTGTAGAAACATCACTCAAACCAATTAGGGATTCTTGGACTGAAACATGAGTGTCTATTGTTTTTGATGGATGGAAAGATTGCAAAAATTGACCTTTAATAAATATTATTGTAGTGCCCCCGAAAGGGGCCATGCTTTTGAAGGCAGTTGATTGTGAGGGGCAAATCAAGGATGCAAAATTCATTTCTAAAATCATCATTGAGTCCATAGAGATGGTGGTTTGATCTTGAAAATGTTGTCCAAGTCATTATGGACAATGCAAAAAAATTGTAGGGCAGCAGGTGCTTTGGTTGAGGAAAGTTATGTGCACATTTTTGGACACCATGCACCATACACTACACTCCCTTAACTTGGTGATGCAAGCAATTGGGTGAAAGCTATATACATTGAGGGTGAGGAGATCTAAATGTTTGTTATAAACCATCATATGTCACAAGGCATTTTCAGGACTTTCTTGAATTTGGAATTGTTGAAAGTAACTTTAATTTATTTTATATTTAAATTTAATTTCTGCTATGTTTTCTTATATTGTAATGTGTTATTAACTTATTTTTTATACAACATTAGGTTGCTGAGACTTGATCTGCATCACACAATTGTTTTGAGATGACTTGTGAAGGTGTAAGAGGCATTGGTCACTATGGTCATTAGCCACCAATGGAGTATTTGGAAGAAATCAAATTCAGAGAGGGCCCAAAAGGTCATGTCATTGATCCTAGATGATGATTGGTGGGCTTGTGTGGACTATGTCTTGAGTTTCAAAGAGCCTATCGTGAGTATGATTGGGTTTACTAATACGGGTCGACTATCTTTGGGGGAAATCTATCATGGCATTGACTCCATGATATAAAAAATATAGGTCATAATAGCACAAAAAGAGAATGACCCTAAAGAAACATTTTTTCAAAGTGTGGAAAAAATCATTCATCACCGTTGGAACAAGATGAACACACCATTGTATCTCCTTGCATATGCATTAGCCTCCAAATGCTATAGCACATGAATACTTTCTTTGCCAAGGAGAACTGCACCATATAAAGATAGTGAAGTTGCTAATGGGTACAAGTTGGCATTCCGAAGAATCTTCTTAGATCCAAAAGTGGTAGATAATCTTAGGAAAGAATTTGGTAGGTTCATCTTAGGATGAGATCATAGTATTTGTGCTCTTCAAGATCAATACAAGGAAGATGCTCATACATGGTGGTACCTCCACGAGCAAGATTATTTGTTCCTCCAACCTCTTGTAATCAAGATTTATCACAAGTAAGCATTTTTTATTTTTTATTTTTCAACATTGTAGACTTTAGTATTTACCATTCTTTAATTTCTTTTGCATTTTTTGTTTTTAAGTTGTGTTCGTTTTCTCTCCAATTTCAATATGTTGCAAGTTGTTCGGCTGAATGGAATTGGAGTACATACTCCTTTATCCTCTCAATGAAGCACAACCGATTGGCTGCAAAAATAGTTGAAGACTTGGTTTATATCTATTCCAACATGTGTCTCCTATCACATAAGCAAGAGGACTACAAGGAAGGGGTAACAAAGAATTGGGATATAGGCCCTTAGTGTACCAACTTGGATGCATCTATTATATAGCTATCTAGAGCCAATGTGGATGATGACGAGGCTCTTACACATGATGTACCTAGTGGGAGTGACACTCCATTTGCTTGTTCAAATAATGTTGAACCAAATGATGACCTTGATCTAGATTCTTTTGATGAAGATTGAGGATCAATACACAAATTTTTGACTGTAATTATTTCAATTTGTAATTGTAATGATCTTCATTTGAATCAGCTTAGACATATATAAGATATGACATAATATTGAAAATTTGAACTATCAATTGACATTTATCTTTATCACTACCATTGATCAATAATGAAGTATCATATTATCAAATGCATTAAAAATTCTTTATATTTTTGAATTCTTTGCATATATATATATATATATCATACAACTGTACCCAAATATATCGTACCCAAGAAAAAAATTCATTGTTTAGGTGTACCAGAACCCCTACTTGTACCTGATCCTGTACCAAAACCGACAACTTAGGCCTTTCTAATACTATTATTTAAAATTCATATAAGAATGACAAGCTGTGCAATCAAGTTTTTTATGACATGAAAGTCATTGATCTCCATCCATTCAGATCACTGAATTTTGAATATAATTTAGTGTTCAGTTACAATGAGTGACACCCTTTGTGTAAGGGCTCTAACTAGGGGAAAAAATCTGTATCAAGTTCATCAATTCTATTTATAATGCTTTGATTGATTGTTCTGTCATGTTCAAACGTAGGCCATGCTATTTGCTTGGTCACCTTTTAATGTTCACGAAGCTACTTATTAGCTTTTTTAATCACTTTTTCACAATTATATTGATTTTTTTATCCCATGCATGCCATCAAGGTTCATTTCAAATGCCATTTGAGCAATAGAACACATGTAACTTTTAGTTGCATTGAAAATATAAATCAGCATTGTACTATTCATGAGTGACTTGTATTTTTTGGTTGACTTAAGCGGTTGGATGCATGTATCAAATTCATTGGGATTTTGATTGATGGGAAATTGCATGCTAACTGCTAATTCCTGATTCGCAGATTTATATCCTCTGCCATGCATTCAGATATTTTTTTTGAACATGGGTTTTGAAAGTGGTAGATTTGTTTTTGATGTTTGTTCAAATTTGAATCTTACAAAAGTTTGTTTAGTTAATGTTCCTCCAATTTTTTTTTTTCTTTTTTGTGATTGAAAAAAAACCCTCGGATTTGTACTATACCAATTGATGAACAAATGAAAAAATAAAAGAAAAGATTTTTTTTTGTATCATTTTATTTGTTCTAGTTTGTGCATACTCGGTTCATTCAATACAATCTTAATTGCTATCTGAATCATAGTTGACCATGATGTGATTTTTCATTTTACAAAGCTATGGAATTGAATGCAGGTTATTTTTGTAGATGCTGATCAAATTGTTAGAGCTGATATGGGTGAACTATATGATATGGATATTAAAGGAAGGCCTCTTGCGTACACGCCTTTTTGTGACAACAATAAGGAAATGGATGGCTATCGATTTTGGAGACAGGTTATCTCCATTTCTATTTTAATATATTCAATGGTATTCCTGTTTTTGAGATGTTGTATGTTGTCGGTCTATAGCAAAGATTTGCGAACATTTTAGAAGCTTGTGATAGAAACATTTTCTGTACTTTTCTTAAGTTCGTGCATTTATATATAGGGACACTAGTGTATTGACCATGTGATTTTCTCATTTTATGGTTAAGGGTTTTTGGAAGGATCACTTGCGTGGTAGGCCATATCATATTAGGTATGTAAATTTACATTATATCTAAGTTGAAATCAAAATAAATAATATGCATATTATACTACTTTGAGAGGTTAAGCATACATCTTATTTTTTGGTTAGCAGTGCCTTATATGTGGTAGATTTGGCTAAATTTCGTCAAACTGCTTCTGGAGATACATTGCGGGTATTCTATGAAACACTCAGTAAGGATCCCAACAGTCTCTCAAACCTTGACCAGGTACAGTGTATATCCCAAGTTCCTATTCTTTTCTTTACTATAGGAATCAAATTTTTTTAAAATTAAAAGTCAACACTGGACTATGGCCTTTGTAAATCTCTCACTCTGATAATTTTTTCTAGTATTAATGTAATGTGACCACCTTGTTCATTTATATTCTTACTTGATATCAAAGTTGTTGTTGGTCCATTGGAATATTTAGAAACTAGTTATATTCTCTTTCATTGCCAAATATTTTTTAGTCTGAGCTTTTGTAACAAAGATTTCTGGCATAATATATATTGGATGCACATTATGCAAGGTTGAAATACTTGTAGACTAGGTGTACTCGATTCATGCTCATTGATGGAACAAAACTTCGCATACTGGACATTACGCACACAACATTATTCTACTTGACATGCTCAAGAATATTGAAAAAATTGCAAGTTAAGAAAATCCTTTTATAAATACAAAACAGATACTTGACTATAGTCTTGGGAACTCTCTCTAGAGTAGGGAAACTATACCCCCAATTATGGGAAGTACCTCAAGTGGTGACATATTAATTCTCCCGTTGATCAACTATGGTAGAGTATTAGCTTGAATTACTCACCCAGACAGTGTACTTAAATACTTACAAGTACTTTTGAGTTACATGTACTTAGTTTCCCACGTTAAGCACGGCGATTTACTGAGGCATAATAGTGGTCAGAGCAGTGGAAGTGATTGCTCCACATAAAATGCATAGAATTCATTGAGAAGATTTATTTATAAATTTGTTAAAGATATCACGTTTTAATTTGTTGTAGTTTATATTATATTTTATGTTAGTTCAGATAGGGTTTACTTGAAACATTAATGGCTACTTATATTTATCCGTTTGAGTGTTGTAATATTAATGGTCTCTGTTTTAAGTAGTGGCAATGACAGTAGTACCTAATACATTCAAAGAGTTTAGCAGAGTATAAACAATCTAGGAACTCTGAAAGAATTCTGCAGCATCAAGGTTTCATTGAAGCTGTGTCACCTAGACTGGAATACATTTAAAAATTATTAATAGCCATGGCCCAGTTGAATTACATACAGTAATGATACATGACAGATCAACATAAACCATTCTGCATCAGTGTTTCATGTAGTCTCCAGGATGAGGGGATGAGCTTCTGGGATGGCAAATATTTCACCATATTTTTGGGGATGGTGGGGGTATGATGGCTAAAGCCTAGAATAATATATAGTATTTGAGAAATTATTTATAAAAATAGTAAAATAACTTTGCAGTTTATCATTTATGTAAACAATTTGACAAATGATTGAACCAAAATTCTGAGTATACATATTATAACATTCAATTTCAAGATTTCATCAACTTTGCAATACAATGTTAGTGTTACAAGCTTAGTTTGACGGCTCAAACTTGACAAAAACTTGGCAGCTCAAAATTTTGACTAGGACTTGACTTGGAAAAAATTCCACAAATAAAAACCTTACATAAATACACAAAATAAATTAAAATAATGCATGACATGCTTAAAACATAAATTTAGAGAACACACAAGTCTATTTGGATAATAGTAGCATTACTCTAAATTAGGATTTGACTCAACAAACAATTAGTATAATTAAAATTCAATTACTCAGGAGACAAACATACTGAAAATTTCATAAAAGTATGGGGAAAATTCTGTTATTGTTATTTCAATCAAAATAAATGAAAGCCTCTGATTTTTCATCCAGCACAGCCCATAAATATTTCTATGTATTGCTTTTCAAAACAAAAACATGCCATTTTCATAATTTAATCTCTTTTAACCAACCATTGTTAAATCCTTTCAATCACACAACAATCAGTTCATGCTGCTGAGATCCTAATTGCTGAAGACAAAAATGATAAAAAACACATAAAATCAGGGTTTTATCAACTATCAAGGGTTTACAAATTTTTCCAGTTGCCAAGTTGTAGAGAAAACTTGCAAAAAAATTGAGAGTTTCAGGTGAGCCTCATCGAGAAACTCACGATCTTTTCGGCAAGAATTGACATGTGACACTCCAGTCAATTGCTTCCAAGAAGAAAAAATGATGAGTGCTTGGAAGTTCAGTGAGAACTCACACAATTTGCCAACTATGGAACTTACAAGTGCAATGAAGTAATGGCTATTTTAATACATTATTTGATGCAAATACCATGGTACTGCTTACTGCTAGAAATCTGTCATGTCCCCTGTAGTGACCCCTTTTGAGATATTCTTTAAAACAATAATATCCACTCAAAATGTGATAATAGTTTTATCAATGATTACAAATTTATGATATATATTCTGGTCAATAAATCATAGCACAATACCCAAAGTTGATCAACTAGTGAATTCTCTAGAAATACTTTGCAAAACTGTTGACAATACCAAGGACCCGTCCCTAGCTTGTCAAGGGCATGAAAATACCGTCTTTCCAACCCTTAGCCTACTCTGTGAGCCTGGACCTCGTCTGATTTGCAAATACTACCTAGAATTCAGAATTGATAACTTGATGTATTTGCTAGACTATTGCTGATTTATATTTCTTGATGGATTGACAATTCAATCCTTAAATAATACTTGAATGCTTTATGAATGATTCTTGAGTGAATTTCAGCAATTATATATGACCGAATGACTAGTTGTTTGTAATATGAAGTCTGAATTCATATGCTGAATTTCTTGTGAGTTGATTGTAAATTTTTTAATTTCTCAATGATCCTTGAATGTGTGATCCTTGGATGAATTGATGATTGTTGATGATTGAATGTTTTGATGATTGAATGATTTGATCCTTGAATGATATGATGATTGAATGATTTGATGCTTGAATGATTTGATGGACTTATTGCTGTTTGCTTGATTGATTTTTTTGATATTATGATTGCTTGATTTCTTGATGGATAGATGAGTGATGATTGCTGATTGAATGTCAATGAACTTAATTTGCCCTTTATATCCATTTCTTGAAGTAGTCACCACCCTTCACAATAAATGAGTCACCACCCTTCATTGCTGCCGTTCGAGACTAATAATTTACTTCCAAATTGATTGATTGATTTATTCCCCGTTGATGGTTTCTCCATAAGGAAATGATGTCCCTTTTATATCTTATTATTGAGGGAGTCACAACCTTTCATACTTGAAGGAGTCACAACCTTTCATATTAGGAGTCACAATTTTTACATTAGGAGGAGTTGCTTAGTATTTATTCTTAATTGATTGATTGAATGATGTTATGGATGTCCTCAAATGAAATGTTCTCCCTTTTATATCTTGAGTTTGAAGGAGTCACACCTCTTCACCTCTATTGTCTTTGCAATACTTACAACCCATCATTGCTGCATTTCGAGAATAATAATTTAATTTTAAATAAGTGAAATACTAGTGCTGCTGTCTATTTCTAGCACCACTTTATTATTAGATTAATTGCATATGATGTGGGCTGTAATATTTACTTGTAATCAGTCATAATAATTCTTCACAGTTGATCCTTTCCTTCTAGATCTACCTTCCTTATATACCATATCTTGCTCAAGGGACACGGCCCTTCATATGCTGGTTTACCATTCTTAACAAATTAATCTTTATTGATTTCCAGGTTGGTGTAATTTTAATTATCTTCTTTTGGGTGCTTCATTAAACTTATTCTAAACCTCACCAAAGGTGGTGGCTGAGGCAAATACTGTCTTGTGATTTCTTTTGAAACATAGGCTGCAAACATTTAGGAGTAAAACGAAACATTACATCCCCTTTTCTAATAAGTTTCCATTAGGATTTGTAAGCCCATTTTCCATTTCCTGTGGGCTTAGGGAAATAATACTAGGGAAATGACTTTATAACCTTTAAGCGAGGTATGCTTTTAAGTCACCATAAAGTGAGTACTTAAAGTGTTATCATAAATGGGGATGTCTAGAGCATGGGGTCTTTATAATAAAAATAAATCTTTTAACTAATTCTCCTTAGTGGCACTAAAAGAGGCACTTGAAGAATCTGAAATGTCTTCTTTTTTGTAGGGAAAAGTAGGGTGCCCAAGGGATTATATAAGCAAGGCCAATGAGCAAAGGAGATATTCTTGTTTATTATCTAACTCTCTAATAGATTGGACACCCTATTCATTTATTTCTTTGAGGATAGAAACCCTCCATGTTGGAGTTTGGAGGATGGTAAACCCCTGGTTTTCATCATTGGATTAGCAGACGTAAACCCTTGATTCAAAATTGTGCAATCCGATTCAAAAATTGCATTTGAGCTTCAAAGATTGCAGATTTGGAGTGGATTTTATTCATAGTCGAAATTAATGTTTTGGGTGGCTTTTATAAGCACCATTACTGTTGTGATAGGGCATCTTTCACGATGCCAAAGCTGATTGTTTGGTTGCTTTCATAGTGCCAATTTGTGGTGTTCAAGGTGGCTATTTCAGGGCCATATCTGCAGGCTTTTGGCGGCTATTACAGTGCCATATGTGCAGGCTTTTGGTGGCTAACCCAGTTCCTTAAATCACTGGTTTGGGGCAGTTTTTATATCACCAGTGAGGCAACTTCATAGTGAATTATTTGAAGGGAAGCTTCTTTAGTTCCATACATAATAATTGGGTTGCTGGTTTGTTGTGTATACTAGTGAAGATTTGCAATTTTAGAATTGTCTATTTGGTAATAATTCATTGAGTGAGAAATAAATGATAAAATTGTGAGTGTGCTGCTGTGTTTATTGTTCATATTTCATAAGGGTTTGTATTTTATTGCAACGAGACCTTTGATTTTTGGACTATGCTCCATGGGGATGCGTCCCCTGCCTTTTTTGGCTTGTACCTGTACTGGGGACAAAATGGGGATGCAGGGATGACCAGGAAATGTCCCCTAGCCGTCCCTTTTTCACGCAAAGTTTCCAAAACTTCTAGGGGATGTTTTTGCAGATTTAGGGGACTTAGGGGACGACTAGCTGTACCTGGTATGGCCAGGATGTCTCCTAACTGTCTCGGGGACTGCTAGCCATCCTTTATGGCCCAACAACATCTTTATATTTTTGGTTAAAAAACACATTTTTAAAGTAAAAAAAGGAGATGGATGGGCCCACAAGGACCCCCCACCCCTTTAAACAAAACCCAAACCTACTTGATTTATCAAAACAACTAAAAGAAAAAAACATTCTCATTTTGAAATTTGTAAACTTGAGGTGAAGAGCAGCAAGTGAAAGAGGAGAGAACAACAATTGAAAGGGGAGACTAGGGCATCAAATCTACTTCATTAGAGGTAAGTTTTTCATTTTACATTTGTTTTTTGATTTTTCAATTTGTTTTCCATTTTTTCAAGTTTTTTTCAATTTTTTTTACCACGTAGGAAGGGCATTGTGAGTTTATTTTTCCTTTATTTGAACTTGCAGCTCTCTTTTCAGTTCTTAACCAAAAATATCATGAGCAGTAGTGAGATTACTAGTAATGATAGTGAGGAGGTTGAGTTTCAAATGCATGAAAGAAGTAGATCTAGAAGTAGAACTCATAGAAGTATGGCAGCCGTTGGGGGTTTTTTAGGTAGTGGGAGTGTAGCAGGGCCAACAACTTCAAACCCATTTGAATGTCCTTCTGAAGTCCTCAAAACCTATGCAAAAGGCCCATTTAACTTGGAGTCATATTTTCTATGTTTTTGTCATTTTATAGTTGAAAGTTGGAGCCTTTGGGCACATTTTTATAATTCTTATATAAGTATGTACATTCACAATGAAAGCATTTGAATTTCTTTAATTCGTTTGTCAATTTTCATGTGAAATCTCAATTCAAGTCTAATGTTATGTATTAATCTTCTACAATGTCTATGATGAATGCTTTATCAATGTTATGATATGAATATTTGAAATTTCTCTATATTTTAAAAAATTTCCTTAGTTTTTATCAGCTGTCCCCTAAAAAATGGCCCAAAAGTACCCCCGTACCGAAAAATCGTCCTACCGTACCCTATCGTCCCCGTCCCCGAAACCCTGCGGAGCATAGTTTTTGGAAACTAACATTCATTTCAATTATTCTGATTTGGCATAATTTCAATTACTATATGCTCTCTCATTGCCCTTCTTGTGACCCTGGTGATCAAAAGGTATTGAAAATTTGTGAAGTGAGATAATTTGTGAAGATGTTCTAGGTATTGGAATTGTTGGTCATGGAAGTACTACCGACTATGAGCATCCTTCTTGAACTTGTCACAGAGAGCTTCGATACTTTGACCATTGGAGTGTAAAAAATTAATCAACTCACTCATGACCACATTTCGCAAATCGGTACTACTTTGTACCCTTTAAGGAGTTTGAAATCTCTATATGGGACAATCCTCATTGGCACGAAAAGAACCTCAACACTATAGTATTTTGTACATAATGCAAAGAAAAGATATGGGCCTCTTTGCCTCAATGCTCTATTTGATCCTTTGTCTTCCTCTTTCAGTGTTTGTTTCTCATGGAATAGAAGTCTCACAATTTCTTCAAACAATGGAATTTTAGTATGAGGTGAGGGATGCGATAAAGTCATGAAGTTGTAAATTTTAGGAAGATTGATCAGTAAAATAGTAACAAATGCTCTATGTGTGATGGCTCTTTCTTGATAGAAATTTAATTTGAGTTCTTACATGTTTTTGATGTGATCTGTCCTTGAATTTGTCTGTTATTGTAACATTGATTTGTTTTTATGTAAGAACAGCCTTAACTCATAAGATCATACAAACTTAATGAGAAACACCAATAAAGATGTTTTTTTGAAGGCAAAATTTAGGAATTTATTCTATGAAGAAAGATGTCTACATTGATATAGAAAAGAGAAATATTAAATAGTGTAAAATGGTGCCAAACTACTTGTTATATATTTAATTAATGATAAATGGAGCAAAGAACTCTCATAAACAGAACTATCATGGGCATATTAAAGTTATTCTTCAATCATAGCAAAAATTAAAGTAGGATACTTGTCTGAATCTAGGGTATGAGAATGAAATTATCTGATGTACCTTAGACGAGTGTTCTATGGATATAGAATTCATTAAATTTTGGAGTAAAGATGAAGTAGAGCAAATCCAGGCGGTTTTTGTTAGAATGATCAAATAGATGTAAACAGGTTGCATATACAAAAGCATGTAAATAGAAGTGGATAGAAAATCTGATTAGTTATTTGAATTTTGAAGTGAAACTGGAACATGATGAAGCAATTTACAAACTTTTCTGTATTATTTCTAACAGTGTAGATCTTGTATTGACTATATTTAATATAATCTAAAGTCCTACTTTCAGGTTTAGTTACAATTTTGATTTATTTTTTCTGTATGTAAATTATTAATATTGCATGCCTAAAACTGTACAATTTTGAATTGTTGTGGTTCTTGAGATCTCCCTTTAAAGAGAGAAACAAATCTCAACATTCTCTGGCTTAGAACACTCATAAGAGCTGGATTGCCTATTACAGGATCTTCCAAATTATGCCCAACACACAGTACCAATATTCTCTCTGCCTCAAGAATGGCTATGGTGTGAATCTTGGTGTGGAAATGCTACAAAATCCAAATCCAAGACAATCGATCTGTGCAATAATCCAATGACTAAGGAGCCTAAGCTCCAGGTATGATCCCTTTTCCATGTGTTCCTTGGTCTATGGATTCTGTCAAATGTAGTTTCTTGTTATGATTAGTTTGACAATAAGTATTCAGTAATATGTCCCTTTTTTAACAACGATGTTGTAATAATCCTTTTGACTCTTTGAGAGAGAAGGAAAAAAACTATTATAAAGCTCCATTATAATTTGTTGTATTGAAACTTATTTTCATAGTTGGAGTAACTAGTGAAACGACCAATTTTAATTGGGATCCAATGCTAATTATATTTACATAAGACATTATATTATTTTACCATATCGTGGTGTAATGTTTCTCCACAGACTCTTAACACATATAAGGAACCCTTCCTTTTTTTCTACAACATGATATTTGAAATGACTTCAGTTGGTGTTGAGTCTAACAGTCCTTTTCTTTTTTCCTCTAGGCCTATTTCTAATGGTTACTCTACGTAATTTAGCTAGGTATATTATAATGTGTTTTGAAATGCTGAAACTGATTTAAGTTGTTAATTTACTGTGAAATGTTAAATTGTATTTGTAATCTCATATATCTCTGTTGCACACACCATATCTAAAGTCACACTTCCATCATTAGGAACTTCTTGTTTTCCACTATAGCATGTACATCAGTAACAGTCTTAGAAGTGCATTAGAAATAAGGCTGTTCTGTTAGTCATACTAAACAGACAGGCCGTGAGATGTGCAAACTGCCTAGAATCTGAAAGTACATCTAATTGTGTATGGGGAGGTAGATATTGGTAGTAAGTTAATGAATACTTTGTTAGTAGGCATTGATATTTTCATCAGCATAATGCAAAGTATTATGAGCAAATGTTTTTTTTTTCAGTACCTATAATAAATGCATACCATGACCTGTTACAATATGATTTGTTCATGCCATTTGGAAGCGGATCATTTGATGGAAACACTTCTCCTCTTCTAATAAACACATGGAAATTTCAGGGTTAAATTTGATGGTCAACCCTGCTCATCAGGTAGAAATTTTATTGATATTGCCCTTTGTATCCTGTGACAGCCCATAGAAAAATAGGAAATGCCAAATATTAGATATACATGTGCTATCTTCCATTGGATTGTTGATGTTCTGCTAAAAATTTCCGCTTGCATCCAATACAGTACAAAAAAGCTGACTGTATTCTACATTGAAAAAACATAAACACAATCATGCAGTCATCAAATTTGTACCCTGCCTGCAATTGGCAGGAACAAAGCTAAATGTTTACCAAAAATGCAGTCATGAGGTTCATTTATTCTAATTGGGACTTATTTGCACTTATATAGAGGATGATACACCATATGAGGCTCAAGTTAATAGGCTTTTATATGTTTCAGTGAAGCTGCAAAAAGCTTAGTTTACTACCAAGGTTATTCATGTAGATACCTAAAGGGGATACACACACACACACACACACACTTCAAATGCCAGTTTTTTGCCTGATAAGGGGTGTGACTGATATGACAATACAATGAAAAGAAATGAGAGCTAAGTATGTATCAAAGATTGGTTTTGGATGCGGTTGGGTGCTAGGTGCACTCTATAATCACGAGGCTGTAGGTCATAAGGTGGTGGCATGCTTGGCCATGATGCCCTGATGGTAGTCTTTTTTACCAGTATCACCTATATTATTTAGGCAGCTCGGCATACAAATATCTTCTTGTCATTGAACTGCAAATGCTATGTTAGGTGACGTTTTGAGGAACATGTGTTAACATGGCCTTGGGACTAGGGCAAGGAGAGCAGAATGACCATGTAAAAAAAAGAAGAAGCTTTAGAGCAGAGGTAGAGTTTGAAATTGAGCAAATCCATAGCTATGGTGGGGTGAGTGGCACAAGAGTGGCAAAGCAGATTGCAGATTTTATTGAGTGCAAATAGTCAATTTAGAGTTACATATTTGGATGTTGTGCATATGGCAGTCTTTTAAGTAATGCTTCCATTCTGTCAATGGCAGTCAGTTCCTTTATGCTACACCAAGATGTGGAAGAGGTTAAGTAGTAGTTGAGCGTGCAGCTAGATTTTTTAACTGAACATCTCCACACAAAAATATGCAATCAAGGTACATTATTCCACTGTCCTAAGTTTTTGGACTAAGTTGTCAGTCCTAGTATGAGGACAGGGAAGGGTATGGGTTTGGGTATGACAATATTTTATCTTGTGTAGGAGTATAGGTATTGGTTCCACTGTCCTAAGTTTTTGGACTAAGTTGTCAGTCCTAGTATGAGGACAGGGAAGGGTATGGGTTTGGGTATGACAATATTTTATCTTGTGTAGGAGTATAGGTATTGGTTCAGCTATATATATATATATATATATATATAATTATAAAATAGAAAAACAATGATACTCATAATTGGCAGCAAACAAAATATTTAAATACTGCAAATGTGAATACACAATAAAAATTACAATCAATATTAATAATCTTCATATTGCTCTTCATCAAAAGCATCAAAGTCAACATTTCGTTCAACTTCATTTGAACCACAATCAATTGCAGCGCCAATCCCACTATCATATGCAAAGGCTGCCTCATCTATAGAGACTTTGGCAAGTTGTTGCAATTTTAGCATCTAAGTTAGTAGACTCAAGAGTTAGATTCCAATTCTTTGTTACACCTTCATTGTAATCAAGTGTCTTATGTGACAGGAGACATAAGTTGGGGTGCACAAAGGTCAAATCCTTAGCTATTTTTGCACCCTATTGGTTGTGCTTAATCAAGTGGATGGAGTACATACTCCAATTCCACTCAACTGAAGAAGAACTCATAACCTATTGAATTTACAAACAACATTTACACTTACGAAGCATAAATTATAAATTAAAAAATTATAATATATTATAGTAAATGAAAAATGAGAGTTAAAAAATAAAAAGATGCATACTTGAGAAACAACTTTTATTGCAAGAGGTTGCAAGTAAACAGAGCCTTGGTCATGTATGTACCACCATTCATTAGCATGTTTTTTCTATTCGTCTTAAAGAGCTCAAACGTCATGATTCTTTGAAGATATGAAGTGGCCAAACTCACTCAAGACAACACTTTGTATATCTATAGTTGGGAATATTCTTCTGAATGCAATCTTGTAGCCAACAACAACCTCCTTATCCCTATATGGTGCCACCCTCCATAGCAAGGAAATTATTTATTTCCTATAATACTTTGGGACAAATAAAATGCGAGGAGATGCAAGGGCATGGTCATCTTGTTCCAACTATCAACAATGATTCTTTGCAACATTTTGAAAAATGCTTTTGTTGGGTCATATTCCTAGGCTTCTATTATGGTCCTTATTTTTTCAACAATGGAGTCCATGCCTTCATAAATTTCACCCAAACATGGGCAATCTGTATCAGCATACGTAATTATGTTGATGATGGGCTTATTGAAACTCAAACCATAATCCACACAAGCCCACCACTCATCATCTAGGATCAATGCTCTGACTTTTTGGGCTCTCTTTACTTGATTGCCTCCATATACACTCCAAAGAATGTTGGTGCCCATAGTGATCAATACATTTCACACCTTCACAAGATGTTTTACGATGATTGTGTGATGCAAATTGAATTTCGGCAACCTAACATAGTGTTAAAAAACAAATTAAAATATTAAAAGGTAGATGACATGTCACATCAACAATTAAAAAATAAAAAAATATGCTAAAAAATAAAATTTAAGTTACCTTCAACAACTCTAAGTTGGAGGTGGTCTTGAAGGTGCCTTGTGACATATGATGATTAGTTGATTCTCTTCAGCCTTCATGTTATTTTCTTTGATCCGCTTGATCTCTCGGCCAATCTTTTGCAATATCAAATTGAGTGAGTGGACAGCCCATGGTGTCGAAAAAGTATGCCCACATGTACCCTCCACTATAGAACTAAGTACCCTATGTAATCCGCTAGATAGTTAATTAACGAATGGAATAAATAAATAATGTTTTGTTAAGGATTTAGTCCTTGGGATTAGTTAGTACTCGGGGGATTAGTCCTCTGGATTAGTTGGTACTTGACAGTTGCCGACGGTTGGTGTTCTCAACCAACGCCGGTTATCTATTTATATTGTTGTGTGGGTTGTAGTTGGGAGTAGTGTTGATATATGATGATGTAATACTGCAAGTACATGAATAAAGACTTGAATGCTTCATATACATCTGTTTTGTTAATGCTTTTACATGTTCAATGATATTGTGTATCTAGTTTACTTCTGTGGCGTATTGAATTACCATTAGTGGAGTAAACATTTGGCGCCGTTGCCTGAGCAGACTAGGGAATCACTCGTCATGGCAGCGTAATGGGTCAATTGGCGGAAGAGCCTGTAGATGCTAATGAGGAACGGGAAGACCTATTGACTAAAGATCTTGTCAATCTATGGAAGATATCTTTACGAGATCACGTATGTAGGGAATCCCACAGACGGGAGATCCCTGAGGAAGTCATCTGGGATAGGTTGGAAGTGAACGACGAGGTGAATCACCTCCTGAATCGTATGCCCAGATTGTTGGGCCATCATTTCATTATTTTGCAAGACTTGCAAGAAGAAGAGGATTGGGAACATCGAAGGAAGCAAATACTACAATGCTACGAAGAGAGAACCAAACAAGAAGAGGAACGAGACACTAGCCGGAGACGTACATCCGGTAGTCAACAATGATTGTCTGAACAAATTTTAAATGCCCGTATGACCGAACAAAGACAAGAATCGAGTACCTGATGGGCACGAGACTCAGGAAGAAAAGGTTCAGTGATCACTCAGGCTGCAAGAACAAGAAAACCGACGATGAAGACTGAAGCAAGCCGGTAAGGAATTGGATGAGAATTTAATTGAAATAAATCAGAGTATTAAAAGAACATATGAAAATCTGACAAGAATTGACACATCCATTGGACGAGCGCACCAAAGTTTGACAGAAGGAAGGGAGGACGGAAAACCCTTCGGCACTCCGTACGTAGGAAGATATGATCCTTATGAGAATGAAGATGAATTGAGTAGTAGCATCAAACGTTTTCGGGAGTTGTCCCTCTTAGATGACGACGAATGGCTGACGAGTGGAAGATCTGAGCTCAATACCCCAAGGTAGAGAGAGTACCGAAGGGAACCCCAGGAGACTCACGGTGTCAAGGAGGCTGACGGAAGACGTGGGAGTGACTTGTACGTGGCCAAGAGTGCAAGTGACACACCGGAACGTAGCAGGGAAACCAGTCTAATCGGGTCCAACACACAAGGAGTACAGCGGGGAAAGATGGCTACTCCGGAGCGGCATAAGCTGCCGAAGTTTATGGGGAATGGGTAAGAAGATCCGGTATGACATTGTAAGACATGTGAAACTATTTGGATAGCCAACGGACAGGATGATCCAGACCAATGGCTAAAAGCATTCCCAGTGACACTCAGAGATAGTGCCATTGATTGGTACTCTGAATTGGACCAAGCATAGAGAGCTACATGGAGGTCATTGAAGCAAGCTTTCCAGGAGGAGTTCAAACTCCTACGGGACGATAGTGAGATTGTCACGGAGATATACAATACTAAACAAGGAAAGCACGAGAGTGTGCGGACCTAAAATTGGAAATTAAAAGATTTGATAGGGAAGCTTGAGGCACAGCCAACAAATGGCCTAAAGAAGAGATGGTTTATTAAAGGGTTGATTCCCTCGCTTCGGCGAAAAATGAAAGTAGTACCGCCATCCTCGTACACTGAAGCATATAATCAGGCGATGGACATTGAAAGTGAGAACAAGACATCCTCGAAGGGGAAGAAGAAAGATGACGAAGAGAGTGCAGAGGAAAGTGAAGACGAATCAACAACTGTACAAGCTCTTCGTCGGGACATGATGCAGATTATGAAAGAACTTAAAGACGACAAGGAAGGTTCCAAGGAGGCGAATGAATTGTGGTGTACCGAATGCAAGGTGAAAGGTCATACAAAGGCGAACTGCCCGAAAAAATTATTGTCACATTTGCCAAATTATGGGACACTCCGTCAAGGAGTGCCTGTACAACTTAAAAACAAAGAGTTCACAAGTGTTCTTCACACAAGGAGAATAGTCAACCCCTCCGACCACACCGCCAAAACCGCAGAGCAACAATGCATCCCCTGGAGGCTACCGTAACAATCGGAGGAATAATACACCCAGGAGCAAAATTTAGTATGGCAACAAAGGTAGACCCATGATCCAATGCCAGAAGTGTAATGAATGGGGTCACCTTGCGAGGGATTGCCAGAGCGGCCAAGGCACCGGGGGAAAGCTATGCAAATGGTGTGGACCAAGTGATCATGAAGACATCGACTGTCCAAAACAGAAAGGTATCAACATGCTGGAGATAGCCGACGAAGAAGTCTTGGCAATCACGAGGGCGCAGTCGAAGAAGGCCAATTATCTGGACCCTTGTATGGAGAAAGAAAGACTTCGAGAAGCCAGGGCAAAAGTAGAAGAGGCAATGGTGAATGAGCGGAGAAATTCTAAAGCTACCAGTACGTTGCTGCAGTCGGAGTCCGAGAAGAACATAGTACGGTAGGTGCTTCACACAACCGTACAAATCAAGGTAACTGACCTTCTGCAAACGATGCCTCACCTGAGAGTAGCACTTACAAATGTTATTGAAAATAATCTTCAGAAGGGTCCGCTAGAACAAATGCAAGAACCAGTAGCAGAGGCCATGGATCCAATGTTACTCGCAGTAAGTATCGGGAGGAAACTAGCTGTCGTCGAGATGGAAATTTTGGGAATGAAATTATCTAACACCATCGTCGACGGAGGTTCGGGAGTGAACGTACTGCCAAAGGAAACATGGAAGTGTTTGGGTAGGCCGACCCTCTGGTCCCCAACATTTCACCTCGTAGGAGCAAACCAACATGGCATCAAACCCCTTGGTACACTAATGGCACAAAAAGTCTTGATCGACATGCATCTGTTTTTGCTAAATTTCGTCGTCATCCCACTGGAGAAAAAGACGTACGATGCACTATTGGGACGGGGATGGTTGATTGTTGCCAAGGAAAACCACAACTGGAAGAAGAATACGCTCTCAATCGAGAGTCAGGGGAGGAAGTATACTATTGATCTGAAGAACTAGGTGGTCAGTGAAGATCTGGCGTCTTTGGGATCCGAATTAGATGTTGATGAAGAAAGAAAGCTAATGGAGCCGAATGAGGAAGGTGTACTGGAGATTGGGAGTTGCTCGGAGGATGAGACCAGTTCGCTAAACGGATTATTTCACTGGTAGATGGAAAATTTTGAAGTCTTCCACCCTGATTGCAACATGCTACAAGTCAGGGAGGGGGAAGCGGAAGAAGATAAAGGCTCGACTAGTGAAACATTTCCTCTAGAGTACGGTGAGTATAAGGAAGGTACGGCAGAATTGGATGGTACGCCAGCGCATAAGTTTGAGCGGGATAAACTCATCAAGTACGAGGAGCCAACGCTGAAGAAGGAAAACCTTGGGGAACCAGAAAAACCTAAGGAGATTCTTGTGGGTGATGATTGGGATCCCGTACTGAAGGCGACAGCATTCAAAATCTTCATGGAGTATAAAGATGCCTTTGCCTGGACGTATAAAGATCTAAAAGGTGTACCACTGGAGCTATGCGTACACAGGATCCCTCACGTACCGGGAGCCCAGCCCATACGGAAGAGACCGTATAGAATGAATAAAAATTATGCCGCTAAAGTGCAAGAGGAGATTGAGAAGATGTTGGAAGCGGGCATCATTTTCAAAGTGGAGGTCAGCGAGTGGGTATCATCGATTGTCATATCCTTGAAGAAAGAAACAGAGCAGATTAGAATATGTGTTGACTTTGGGAGTTTGAATGCGGTGACCATCAAAGACCCATTTCCTATTCCCTTCATCGACACAATCCTTGTAGAAGTTGCCGGACATGAAATGTACTCGTTCGTGGATGGCTTTTCGGGCTACAACCAAATTAGTATCGCAGAGGAAGATAAGTTGAAGACTACGTTCGTGGTTGAGGACGGGGTGTACGCGTACAACCGGATGCCGTTCGGGTTGTGCAACGCCCCAGCCATGTTCCAAAGGATAATACTCCACATTTTTGACAGAATGTCTGTAGGTAATTTTAAAGCTTTCCTCAATGACTGGTCAATTTATAGTGATAAAGAAAAGCATATGAAAGCCTTAGGCGAGTGCATGAAAAGATGTAGAGCAGCCTGCCTTGCATTGAATCCCAAGAAATGCAGATTTATGGTGCCACAAGGAAAGCTACTAGGACACATTGTGTGTAAGGCTGGATTGAAAACCGATCCCGACAAGGTGAGGGTAATTGTACAGATGGAGGCTTCAGAGAACGTCACCGGTGTGAAGTCCTTCCTTGGACATGTGGGATACTATTGGAGATTTATCAAAAATTTTGCGCAAGTGTCATATCCTCTTGACCTATTGACAAGGAAGGGACAACCCTTCATATGGGCCGAGGAACAGGAGAAGGCATTCAACGAACTGAAGGACCGATTGATTAGCTCACCTATACTAATGTACCCAGATTGGAATAAGGAGTTTCATGTACATGTGGATGCCTCTAATTTTTCCATTGGAGCAACACTAGCACAAGTGGGAGCACATGGGTTGGACCATCCGGTATTCTTTGTCAGTTGGCTACTTTCAAGAGCTGAAAGGAATTACAGTACGACCGAGTGGGAAGCACTAGGAATGGTTTATTCCGTACAGAAGTTCAGGCACTATCTCCTAGCAACACCGTTCATCTTTTATGTGGATCATCAAGCCTTAATGTATTTAGTGAACAAGCCAATCATTCAAGGACGAGTAAGCAGGTGGCTATTATTGCTCCAAGAGTTAACATTCACCATCATCGTACGATCAGGTAAGAGCCATGTGATTGCTGACCAATTGTCCAGAATCCGGTTGGGCGAACTTGCCGAGGGAGGGGTGAATGAAGATTTTTCGGATGCACACTTATTTTAGATAGTAGTGTTACCCTTGTGGTATGAAAAGATTGGGGAATATTTGTCCACATCCACATTCCCCAAAGAAATGCCACCAGCGGAAAGGAGAAAGCTCGTCTTGAAAAGTAAGATGTTCCAGTTGATCAATGGCCTGCTTTACAAGACGGGGCCTGATCAGATCCTCTAAAGATGTGCTATAGAAGAAGAGATACCAGGCATACTAAAAGAGGCACACGAGGGTCTGGCTGGCGGTCACATGGGACCGGATGCTACAGCGAGAAAAATTCTTTTGGTAGGCCTATGGTGGTCGACGATGAACACAGATGCCAGGGAGTGGGTGTTAGGTTGTGACACTTGCCAAAGGGTCGGGAAACCATTAAAGCGGGACTTCATGCCATTGCATCCCTCTCAACCACAGGGGTTGTTCGAACGATGGGGATTGGATTTCATTGGACCACTAAAGGTAAGTCAGTTGCATTGATGCCGATACATTGTGGTTGCTACTGAATATCTGACGAAGTGGGTTGAAGCTAGAGCATTTCCAGACAACACAGTGTAGAGTACAGCAAGATTTATCTATGAGCAAATAGTGACACAGTACGACATTTCCATTTAGATCACGAGTGATCATGGAGGGCATTTTGTCAATCATGTCATTAGGCTAATGACGACGGAGTTCCGGATCTTTCACAACCTATCAAGTTTGTACTACCCGCGAGCTAACGGCCAGGCGAAGTCTACAAATAAAGTGCTAGTATCAGTTATTCACAAGTCATGTGGCATAGAAGTTGACTGGGAAGAGAGATTACCAGCCATCCTTGTGGGCATACCATACGACATACAAGGTAACCACGGGCCACACGTCCTTCCAATTAATGTATGGGCAGGAGGCAGTGATGCCAATGGATTACATGGTACCTAGCTTAAGGATAGCCGTGGAGAATCAGCTAGGTGATACTGAAAGTTTAAAAGAACGACTATACCAGCTTAATAAACTGGACGAGCGAAGGATAATGGCACAATGGGCGACGAAGAACATGCAACGGCGAAGGAAGTATTGGCACGATAAGCACCTCCGGCGAATGAATTTCCAGCCAGGACAGTTAGTTCTGAAATATAATGACCGCAACAAAATTAAGCCGGGAAAGTTCAAAGTTCGGTGGTTAGGACCGTTCCGAGTTCGAGAAGTCCATGACAATGGCTCTATAAAACTTGAGAATTTAGATGGGTCACCCCTACCAGATGTGATCAACGGTTCTAAGTTGAAGCAGTATTAGGAAAGAAAGGAGAACGCCATCGCCATCAATATGTTGGGCTATGCTACTAAAGAAGATTGGGCTCCGCAAGAATATGACTGGGGTCTGGGAGGCCCCGGCTATGTAGCCGAAGGAGTTTGGATGGAGTCAAGCGTAGATCAAATCATGGAAGAGAGATTGGTGCAGAAAAGGGTAGAAGGTAGTGCTGTGCCCCGGATGCACAAGCACCTGACTAATATGGTATTCGGGACACCAGCACTATGGTGGAGAATGGGTGGACAATGGTGTTACATAGCTCCGTATGAAGGTCTCAGGTGAGGATACTTGGCGAAAGGATTAGACAACGAGGTGCAGAAAGAGGAGGAACAAATCGCCCATGAACGAAGTATGTGTCAACTTGAGGATGCTGATGATGCAAATGATTGGAACGACGAGGAATGGGAAGCCTACTTTGAACGGACAACTCCTTGTTTAAAGACAGTAATAATGAGAGAAGACATGTTCGTTTCAAGTATAGATGGGTACACTGAAGATGTAATTAAACACTTGAGACGAGAACGAAGGAAAGTGCCGAGGATAGTGACAAAAGATGGGCTTTGGAAAATAATACCTAACCCAGCCGGGCCACCAACTATAGAAGGCGAAGAGGTTACGTGGTACCAACGTTACGACGAACGATACATTGGCGACAGTTTCAAAGGTATTGGCCCTTCTCCACTGCTTGATAAATGGTTTGATATATAGTATATAGGATCATGTTGTGAAGAAGAATGTTACAAGGGGCCCCCGCATACGTGCAAATGGCACTATGCGTCTGAATTGAAGGTTAAGGAGGATAGAGGAGTACGGGGAACAAAAAGAAAACCTAAAGGAGAGAGGAGACGAGAGAAAATAAACAAGATTTAAAAAAATTAAAAATGGAGAGAGAAGCTACAAGAAATCAAAATATGAAGAATGGAAGAACAAATGATAAAATACAAGGAAAATGGAAGAGAAAGGAGAGAGAAAATGGCTGAAGGTGGAAAAGAATAAAGGAGAGAGATGTGAAAAATCAAGAAATAAGAAAAAAAGTAAAAAAGAATAGAAAAGATGATGGGGGAAAATGAAAGGAAAAAGAAGAGAGAAGAGAGAGAATCAAAAAGAAGAATGGAAAAATAGAAAAATTAAAAATAATCAAAAGAAGGAAATTTGAAGTGAAGAGTATTAAAATATTAAACTTGGCAAAAAGTGTACGACTTAAATCTAGAGGGAAGACTCAAAATAAATCGATGATTACAACATTGTCTACCACTTAGGGTGCATTGCAAGGGAAAATCGAAGAGCAAAGGAAGACAGGCGAAAGAAAGAAATTACAGAAGGAAAAACCATCCGATTGAAGACCGTACGCTGGGCACACAGAGAAGCCGTATGGTGGAGAGATAGGAGGGAGTCCGTACGCCTAAGGAAGTCCGTACAGTTATCTTGTTTGGAGAAGGCCGTACACTATAAAGAAGTGGTTTGACTTGGAAGAAAATCTATACACTTGGAGTCCGTACGGGTGAAGGCTGTACCAGTGCAAGAGAGGGGCGTACACTTGAAGAGAAGGGTTGCTGTACAGAAGCAAGTACACCATAAACAGAAGAATACCAAGGTCGTACACATCATCTAGAGAGTTCGTACGATTGGAAGAAGAGGCCGTTTGACCTAAAGAAAGAGCCGTACGCTTTGGTAGAGGAGAAGCCGTACGACTTGAAGGAAGAGCCGTACACTATCACAAAGAAGAGGCCGTACGAGTTGCAGAAGAAGCCGTACGCTTGGATAGAGCAGAGGCCGTATGAGCTAGGAAGAAGGTCGTACGCTGTGTTAAGGAGAAATCCTTACGGCATTGTGAGGAGTGCGTACGGTGGGAAGAGGAGTCTGTACTATCTCACAACTAGAGGAAGAAGTCCGTACCATTCATCTGCTGGAGCCTTCGACATAAACAAATAACTGCCTTACCGGAAGTCGTTAAGGGTTTTCACCTATTCAGAAAAGTTATTCTCCGACAGTTTCATTCTTACAGGAGCAGAAAAATGGATGCCAACACGAGTACGAAAGCAAGGAAAATAATACTGAAACCCAAGGTGACTGGAGGCAAGTTAGATAAGGGAAAAGCTGATAATGTGACTACAGATTCACTGATGTGGAAGAGTCTCATAGGCGCAGAGTGCAAGACATGGTGGCAGGAGACGACGCCCAACTATCCCATCAAGCGAGCGTTGGCGACAACACAGGTGGATAAGGTAGCACAGTGTCCTTTCTTTAATGCTAGGGATTTTGAAGAATATTTAAGAGATATTGTTGCCAATTATAATCAGCATAGCCACAGGAGTACAATTGAATATGAAGGGTTTCTAGTTACGGTGGCTTTTTATCCCTCGGACTTTCGGAGAGTTTTTGGCATACCTGCGTCTGGGCAGGTGATCGCCAAGCCGACTACAAAAATGACTGCGCAACAAAAGGAGAAGATTATCAAAAGAATTTGGAGGTTTGATATCACCGCCAAAGAAAAGGAAGTGATTTGGAGTGCAGGGCTCGAGGACTGTGGAAAAATATGTTGGGGAATGGTGATTGGAAGTGCATTATGGATCTTATCAAATGCAAGTTGATAGGCGCCAATCGAGCCTCTGATATCGCAACCTAGATGGTTGAGTACATGTTTGGGCTGAGTGGGGGAAAGGTTTACAATTGGGCACTATATCTATCAGAAAGGATTAGAGAATTCCTAGAATGCAAACACAAGGCGCTCTATATGGCCCAATAGCTTATAGCTCTATTTCTGGATGCCATCTACAATCAAGTGCCAGAGGGGAAATTGGGAAAATTTCAGCCAGCATGGGATTACGACAGTTCTTGGCCTACAGTTTTCAGATGGACGACTTTGGATGTTGGGAGCACAACAGAAGAATCGAAGACGGTGAAGCGGAAAAGGAAACAGGCCGATAGTGAAGAGTATGAGCAGTTAGCAATGTCCTCATTTGCCCAATAGTACTTCACCTATCAGAGTGTATTCAGTAGATGTTAATCCTCGAGAGATAGCCCCAACCGAACAGGAGGTAAACGAGGAGGTTATGGAAGGTGGCACAGTTGAAGTAGTTGCACCAGTAGGAGAGATGACGCCACGAGGGGCGACAAAGGACACAACATCGGATGACATAATGGGTGAGACAGACGCATCGACATCACTAGGAGAGACAATTTAGACATAAGGTGTAGATGGATGGCTGAGGCAAATGGGAACCCCTATCCAAGAGGAAGACATCTCCCCCATACACTCACCAGGTCTGATGGAGATGGCGGTGGGGAGAGCTGCTACACTAGCCGGGAGCACTCAGCCGATGGTGGCAACAGAGAATACGCAGCCAGTGGTAGAGCAACCAGCAGTGGAGGGGGGAGAGATGGTACAGGTGATTCATATTGTGTCAGATGAGGAGCCTCATGTCCCACCACTGATGGCCATATCGACAGCCGTAGGCAATGTCGGAGAATCCAGCGAATCCAGTGATAATGATGCATCAGAGGGGATTGCTGTGATAATCCCCAAGCCAGATCGAGAGGACCCAATAGGTACAATCGAGAGGTACATCCACAGCCTCGAGTCTATTGCGTTGGTCATCAAAGAAGTGTCTGACATTGCAAAGACACTGCACCGGAATTACTCACCCATAGCCGAGCAGGAGGCACGGCGGGTCATTCAGTTCATGAACTCAGGGAGTGGTGTAGAGTTCGACAGGATATTTGCTGGTGATTGGCTCGCAAAGAAGATGCTAGAAATGATGGCAGCTTGGTTTCTAGAGGCCCGTTTTGCATGGGAAAGATGACAAGCTGGTGGCACAGTTATTTGAGATGGAGACAACGTACAGGACATTATTTCTAGCCTGCCGAGAGTATGAGCTCCATCTAAACAAAATGACGAAGAAAGCGGATCAAGCCATCATCCTTTCTCGTAAAATCCAGGCCAAGGCAGAGTCCTTCGAAAAAAAACTACAGGAGCTCACTCACCTATTGGAGGAAGAGAAGCTGGTAGTGATCGCCCGAGATACAAGCATACATGATATGGAGAGGAGGATGAAAGCGCTTGAGGAGGAAATGGCCCGATAGTTGGCTAAAAAAGACAAGGAACTGGAGCAGGTCAATAAAAATTTGAAGGAGGCAGTGCACCTAGTGAAGACCACTCGAGAGAAAGAATTGAAGGCCTCTCGTCACCTTTAGCAGCGTAGAGAGGAGTTGTGCCGACTATGACAACTGACCACTCCGGTTACCACTTCATCAATTCCCCAGCCACCAGGGACGTCCTCTCAACCCTCTTCCCACTGAAATTTTATGTTTTGATCTCCCAATATTGTATTTGTCGTCTAGGAAGACAACTTTTTTTGAGGGGGGGATGATGTAATCCACTAGATAGTTAATTAACGAATGGAATAAATAAATAATGTTTTGTTAAGGATTTAGTCCTCGGGATTAGTTAGTACTCGGGGGATTAGTCCTTGGGATTAGTTGGTACTTGACAGTTGCCGAGAGTTGGTGTTCTCAACCAACGCCGGTTATCTATTTATATTGTTGTGTGGGTTGTAGTCGGGAGTAGTGTTGATATATGATGATGTAATACTGCAAGTACATGAATAAAGACTCGAATGCTTCATATACATCTGTTTTGTGAATGCTTTTACATGTTCAATGATATTGTGTATCTAGTTTACTTCTGTGGCGTATTGAATTACCATTAGTGGAGTAAACACCCTACAATTTTTAGTGTTGTTTGTTATGATTTGTACAACATTTTCGAGGCCCACCATATCAATGGATTCTATCCCTCACAATCTAGTGCCTTTGAAAACAATGGTTCTTTAGGTGACATTGCAATGACATTGATTAGTGGCCTATTTTTGCAATCTTTCCATTCATTAGAAATGATGGACACACTTGTTTTGGGTCATGTATCCTTCATTTCTCTCAATGACACCTATATTGAAGCTTTCTCCTTTGCCAATCAGGTAGTTTGTACCTTTTCATACTAGGGACTAACAAAATCAACAAGTGCATTGGAAATGGTTTTCACCACATCCTACCAATATAGTGATCTAAGAAGGTGAAAGGAAGCCCATTGCCATAAATGCAATGAGTAATACTGTCATTTGCAACCTCCCTTGCTTCATTCGTGAAGGATTTTTCCAATGGACCTCATTTATACAAAAGAAAGGGGTATTCTCTTCTTGAGAAGATGGTGGCAATGGCATGAAAGGATGTGAGCCAACCGGTTGTGATAAGCCTCTAGGAGGTTTTCTCAAGCTTTTCTTGGCAAGAGGATGTGCTTTTTCCTTTGATCTACTATTTACCTTGTTGACATCCACTTGGTCTTTAATGTAACCCATTATTTGTTGCTTTGAAAACCCTTTTTTATTTGACCCTTGATAAATTCTTATTCCCACAAGTGAGCTTTCACTTGATTATACAAGCTCTTATACTCAGTTCCACATTGGCTACAATGCCAACGATAACCCTCACCACTAGGAAGTTGTTCAATCATTGTCATTTGTCACCAAAGAGGTGATGTTGCATCGAATTTAAATGAACTCTCTACATTGGGGGCAACTAAACTAGAACTACTAGCTATTTTGTATGAATATAAAACAAAAGAACATTACAAATTTACAATCCTACAACTTAAAAAATTAAAAAAATTGGCATTAAAATCCCTTATTATGCATAAAAGGTTTTAATTTTTTTTCAAAACTAAAAAAATAATCTTGAAATTTTTTCACAAAGTTATTCAAAACTTGAAAAAAAGAAAAAAGAACTCATCTTTGAACGTTAAATCTTCTTTGTACAACTACTTCTCCGATGTTGGTGTAGGTTTAACTCTCTTGTAGTCCTCACCTTCGAAGAAAAGTGAAGCAACCTTCAAAACCCAACAATGGTAGCTTGAAGGCAAAAATATGTTGTTTTAGTCCTTTGTGTTCGTAAAATGAAAGAAAAGAAGTCACATGTCCTCACTTTAGGGCAAAACTGTGGTTTTGATATAATTTTTTGTTGAAAGAAATATAAAAGTTTGCTTTTTGTTTTTTGGGCTCAAATGTTGTTGGTCCCCTTGGGTTCCCTAAACTTATGATATTGGGTTCTCCCAAAACTCCCCTCAGTACTCATGGGACCGGTTTGAGGTCGATTCTCCACTGGTTTACGTAGGGTCCATATGAGTATTGGGGGGGGATTGAAGGATTGTGTAATTTGTTGCCCCCCCATATAATTCGTTACTTTATTGTGCTGATAGTTGTCTAGTGGACAATACTATAGTCTAGTATAGTTGAAATTTCAGAGGCAAATTGTGATGTTAATATGGATATATTTTCTAAAGAAATAGAATATTAGTTTCAACTACAAATTTGTGCAAGTTAATCTGTTATTCTCAAAGATGGAGTAGGTGAACTATGGTTATTGAAATTTGAGCTTCAATCATCTATTTTTGTGGCTGCTGATTGTGTAACTAGCAGTGTTCCACGGGCCTGGGGGACGGGGAAACGGGGGGATGGGGAAACGCGTTTCGGAGACGGGGGGACAAAGGGCCTAAGTTTGGGGACGGCGGGGAGACGGCGGGGGGACGGCGGCGGCGGGGTGGTGGGGTGGTGGTGCTGATATAGTTATAAATATACTTATAGTACTTGAAAAACTAGTTTTGAAAGGATGTATAACAGTATAACAATATAAGAATTACATTTCAAATGAAACTATAGGAAATTACTCAAATTACTAATTAGTAAAATTATAACATAGCAAAATTTGAAATACTAAATCTAAATACGAAGATATCTTGAATGCTAATTGCTAAATAAAATTTGACAAATGAAATTGTTTTTGTAAAATTGAAGGTAACTAGTGGAGAGTACCTAGAAAATCAAATGAATTCAATGGGAGTTTGTGGGCAATGCCCCTAATGGGTTTGAGGGTTAGCGCCCTTAGTGGGGTCAAGGGGCAGTCTCCCAGGAGAGTACCTTCATGGAACACATCTCCTAGTCTCCCAGGAAACTCCTGGGCGTCTCCCAAGAAACTCTTGGGCGTCTCCTAGTCTCCCAGGAAACTCCTGGGCGTCTCCCAAGGAGACTTGGAGACTTGGAGACGTCTCCTAAGGAAACTTGGAGACGTCTCCCCGTCTCCCCGTCTCCGGCGGCGCTTTGGTGGCGGTGGCGGGACGGTGGGGGACGCCAAGTACCCGTCCCCCCGTCCCCGGGACGTCCCCGTTTCCGAAACGGGTCATATTTTGGGGGGAAACGCGTCCCCGTGGTTCACTGGTAACTAGGCTTATTTAGTAAAAAAAAAAGTGCTAGTTTAGCATACATTTCACAATTTTTACCTTTGCATCCATTGTATAATAATATAATTTTCAATATTTTACAATATAGTTAAATTTATTAATTTTTGTTGTCTCCAAGGCACCCATCCTTGTTTCTTGTTAACCATAGTAGCATTCCATTTACACGACATTGACACGACGTAAAAATATAAATATGATTCAATTATCCTAGTTTAAAATGGGAAAAACTATGTAAGAATTCAAGCACTGAATAATAATTTACTAATTATAAAAGTAGAAAATATAATTAATTTCCTTATTTCATGTCAAACATAGTGTGTATAGATAAAAATTGATGTTACACATTATAAAATGCTAATTATACAACTTTGCATAGGACTTAAAAAAATCTATTTTACTTTCACCTGAGAAGGTTTATGTAGAAAGCATATGGGAGGCCCTAGAATTAAGTTTAGAATATCACATGGGATCATTTAATCAACAAAACCCTCTTTTGAGAATAATTAAAAGGAAAAAACCCTTGTAACTGTCTATACTTTTAATTCTAAAATGAATCTATTCAAAGTATAATTAAAAAATAAAATTTAAAATGACCTAATGTAAACTTGTTAGCCTTGTTTTGACACCACAAAATTTAAACTTTTTTGTTTCAAAACGATAAGTATTTTCATGCATCGAACACCTTTGACGAGTCGATTCTAGTTGCAGATTGACAATGTTATGTGTGTTCACACCATTCATTGTCTTCATCTATCTTTTAAGTGTCATACCTTATTTGGTTTATGCCAAAGGTACATCAATTTGATTGAGAATCATCCTCTGTTTCATCCAAAACTCCTTCACAGCAACCACACAATGTGGCAAATCACGAAAACAATTAAAGTTGAAAATTTGTAAGATCTGATGCAAAATCCTTTTACAGTGGTGTTTATGACTTCATTTCGCCTAATGTCACAAGTTTGCAGGTCAAGACACCATTTGGTTTAGGAGATTTTAAAACTTCAATTTTCCATAGGATGATTTACGGAAATAATAAAATTTGGTGTTTCCTAGCGGTTGAGGAAAATAGTTTGGCAGGCAGGTTTGTGGAATCATTATTGACAATGTAGCAAAGTTTCATGAGAAAATATTGATCCAGTCAAAAGTTATGCTTGTTTTCTCCTTCGTTGCGTTCAAAGGCTTGACAGATGAGTTTTAGAAGTTGCAGGTTTCGAAGCTATTTCTTTGAAGGTTAATAAGTCCATTCAAAATGCGCAATCTTATTAAGGTTAATAAGTCTGCTCAAAATGCGCAGTTGTGTAAGTTGATAACTCTCTCCAAAATGAGCAACACAGGTTGTGAACTAGTGGTAAACGCCGTGTGATATCCCTAGGGTTATATCTTAGGGTTACAATTTAGGTAGTTGACCCAACAAGGTCACGACAACCATTTAACTTCTTGCAAACAATGACAGGAACATATCTTAAAAGAAATGATTAAATTATCTGCGAAGTAGATGTCTGAATACAGTGTAAACTCTTTACCAGCACTTCAAAGATTGCCGGGTTATACTCATGCAACATTATCTGCAGACCCCTGGCACAATTAGATCGCTTGTGAGAGTATGAATTACCCAGCATAGGGGTAGGTTGGATAAAAATAGTCGCCTGGTAACTGAGGTGTGGAACCCTCAGTTACTTGCTCAAACACTAACTTGGTCGGCCTGGACTGCAAATTTAGGTGCTACTGTAGCTCACCCACCTGTTCCTTTCCTTGGCGCTGCTTGATATGCTGGCCGATCTGAGCCTGGGGTGACCTTTAAGTTTGATCAGTTTTGGGTCTGGAGGGTTGTGTTGGATCCTTCAAGCCCTAGGTCGACCTCTTTGACTCTTACAACAGTTAACTCTTTATGTATGCGGCTGTTGTTAGGCACTGTGGGGTTCCCTGCTGTTGATGACCTGCAGTTTGTAATACTTGGGCTGGTGTCACAATCTTGCACAGTTGCCGGTTCTGCTGATGGAAAGTGGTTCCCAAACTTCTATTCACCCAGTCTGGATGTAGATATAGGGTAAAATCAGTGTCTACAGGTGTTAAATTAAGAATCTTGCACACAAAAAATACCTTAAGAGATCAGATCAGATTTGGAATGAGGTAGGGCTTTTGTCCTAACCTCAGTTGGCTCATTGACAGAGGTTTTTGTCTCTACTGAGCTGGTTGCAATATGCACTGATCAAAACTCCAGATGATGATGGCACCCAACAAAGAGTTCAGAATGTATATGGTAGCTTGGAAGAGCTCTAGGACCCAATTGTTGGCGCCCAAAAAACAAATTTGAATTTCACTTATTAATATTATATTATATTTATTATTTAATATATACATATTAATTATTGGTGTTTAAAAAATACCTTTTATTATTTATTTTTTAAACCCTTACTAGCCGACCAGCTAAAGAGGGGACATGACATGCCGACAAAAGAAATAAATTCATAGCCATCTTTAAAATTGTGGTGTTTTGCACAACTTGATAACTCTATCTAAAGTGCACACTTTTATATGAGCTCACAACCTTTATCAGAACAAGCCGATTAAGAAATTTAAAGCTGTGAATGCTAAAGTGCAGGGTTCTTAACAAGTTATTAACTCAGCTCTTCTCAAGCGCCGATCACAAAGCCCAGCTAAGTCTTGTCGGCAATTTGTTGCAAGTTAATAACCATTTACATAACACCAGCGAACAAAAGTTCTGGATAACTCTTAGAAGGCCGAAGCTGAGGGGTGAGTTAGTTATTATAACAGAAACCTGCGAGCAGTTCCATTATGAAGTCTTTGAAACTAAAATGAAGGTTTTAGAAAAAGTGAATGGCTTCAAAGCAAAATGTGAAAGCTTTGACAAAGCACACAAAACCATTGTCAAACTGTTTGAAAAAGATCTCATCTTATGGGAATGAAGATTGCAAGATATGCACAAATTAAATTTGATGAAAAGGCTTTAGAAAACTTCGAGCTTTTCAATCATCTTCCACAATGAATGACATCCCTTTTTATATTGCATGTCCTCTTGTTGGCAGTTTGGATTTCTGTTTCTATAGTGCTTATGAATTTCTTGATGGTCTTTTTAATTGTGCAAGCTCAACTTCATTTATGCTAGCTTCAGAGCTTATAACGGCCTTAAAAATATTGTTAAATTGTGCCTAAGCCTGTGTTGAGAAATATCCAGAAAGGCTTGATAAAATATGATCTCATGGATGCTGTGATTGCAGGACATGCATATAATGGATTTGTTAAAAATATTTCAAAACTTCCAAGCAATGAAAGGTAGATGTAAAGGCATATTCTACACCCTTTGCCAGCAACATTTTTGTGCCAGAATAGTCGCTTTGAAACAAAAATATGGGAATCGATCAAGGCGTAAAGAGTAGAGGATTTTTGTCAGATGTTGTAGTTGCAAAGGCTTTGTAAGCATGTCTGAAAAATGTAGAAGGCGTGCTAACTGTTGGACAAAATGCATCAAATAAACGTAATCTCATGACTGCAGGATGTGCATAAAATGTTTCAGAAGCTTTCAAAGAGAAGGTATTTTATGAGCATGAAGTCAAACTCCACAACCCTCGCAGGCCTTGCTCATCTAGGCTCATTGCTAGCCCATGAAAATAACAGTCTCCAAAAGAATTAGGGGTTGTTCAGTTAGTGCCCGAGTTATTGGAAAAAGATGATACGTTACTTGCCAATGGCATATATGAGTCACAAGGGGATTATTCCAGTTAATACTATTGAAAGTGCAAATTAATATAATAAGGAAAGAAAACATATATCGGATAAAGACACTAGTAATAAAAATGCTAATATTGAAACTTAAGGTTTGCCAAAGAAACCATCTTGAAAAGAAAAATGGAAGTGCACTTCGCAAAGAAAGAAGAAAAGGAGGCACTACTCTATGCCTATGCCGAGTTGGGAGTTTTGAAAAAGGGCATGAATGCAAGATATGGAGTGATGGATAATGCTGATGGGTTGTATAACATAATACTTCAAAGACATGTAGCCTACATAGTATTGAAGGCCACAACTTTTGTGGTGTAGCGTCTTTGGAATTAAGCCTACTTATCAATGTTATCATAGTGCAGATTGGTTTGCTTCTTCTTCATATTGAGTTCTTGTTATGCTCTCAAAATGGTTTGAGAGGTGATATTCCTACTTCCTTTGGTCTTTTGCAAAACCTAAAGATTTGGATGTATCACAAAACAACTTTGTAGACAAAATACTATCAAGCATTACCGACTGCTCAACTTTCACAAAAAATAAATTTGGTAGAGAATAATCTGAGTGGAGCGATACCATCCAAGATAGCAAAGCTACACTGACTCAAAAAGCTTCATCTCAGTGACAACATACTTCAAAGAAATTTTCCATCTGCTATCCAAAACTATTGGAAGTTGCAGATTTCAGATGTGACCAATAATTTCCTTGTCTCAGAACATGCATCTTTGGTTAGGACTAATTTTTTGACTTATGATAGTGGTTTTAAGGTTAAACAAATTCCCCTGGCAGATTTTACATACATTAGGCAACCATTCAAATCTCTATGTTCTAGATATCTCCCATAATAATTTGGCAGGTGCCATCCCACCAGAGTCGGAGAAGTTGACAGCATATATGACAAGGCTTTCTTTGAGGAAAGAGCTATAGTGGACCAAATTGGGAGATAAATTTTATATGGAGATAATAGTCTCTAGGCTTGGGCAGAAGGTTATAGATTAAGAAATTTATCTAGAGATAATTTAAGGATGTTGATGGAGAATCATCTACAACAAGTGGATAAGTTGATGGCCAACTTATTCATGAAGAAGAAGTGACTACTGCCACAATGAACTAGATGCATAGAATTTTAAAAGACAACCAATCCTATGGTTTGGGAGGTTATCCCCATAATGATGTGCTGCAAGGCCTTATGGATGTTGAATGCTTAGGTTTGAATGAAAAGGATTTATTGGAAAGAAGTTTTGATTCAGTACCAGCATCCTCTACGAAGGGTGCATATATGTTAAAAATTGGTCTCTAATAAAGCAGTGGGAGGAGTGTAAAACATGTTTATCATACACCAAGAGATTTGGAAAGTATCATTTATGCAAGTTTGGCCATGTCAGTTAAGGAGACACTCTGCAGAGAATATAAGAGTAGACCTATGCATTTATGAGAAAATGAGAATTGTCCTAGATGGAATTATTATTGCTAGTGTGGAGATTAAGAGAAATATGAAAACATCTTTAGATGGTTTATGGAAGGAAAGGATACTTATCAAATGCAGTTGGAGTGCATGCCCTCAAAGGCCAAGTTGCTATTGAAGGGATTAGAAGAAAACACGATGCTCGCCTCTGCATGATCAATAACTTGGCCTTTCTTCAACGTTATGGGTTACTAGTCACCTTTTTGTATAAGTGATTTATATCACTTAATGTAACTAAAAGTTAGAAAATAAACCTTATTTTTGGAAAATTGATGTAAAATATAAACAAATAAGCTTCATTATTCAAAACCATTGTATTTCAAAAAGGTAGTTAGGAAGTAGTTATGAGATAGTTATAGGTAGTTATCAAAGGAAACCTATAAATACAAAGCCATTTCAAATGTAAAAGGGGACTCTTACATAGGGGAAACTTTTGAGAAGAACTTTTTGAAGAAATTTTATGAGGACTTTTGGTTTGACACTAAGCACAAAAGGGTTTTTGAAATTTTTGAAATTGTATAATTTCAAAAAGATAATAAAGAAAGCATTTAGATCGTATGTTTTGAATGGATTTTTGAGTTATCATTACTGATTTTTTGTATGTCAAATTGGTAATCCTTTTTGTCTCGGTGAAGATCATCTGTTATCTGTTGAATGCTTATAAATCGTTCAATTGATGTAAATAACACAATCATTTCTTGGTATCTCGATTTGAATGTGCTGATACACTCCATCTCTTCTTATGTTGAGAATTATAACCTTTCTTTCATCATTGTTACATTAAAAACATGTCATCATTCATCATATAAATTTTGGAATGTAGTTTCTGGCTTTTGTGCTGAAATTCCCCCTTTGTAATTTGCCATATTTTGTAAAATCCCAGTTGGTATTCGTGTGTTTACCAATAGGATTTTCATTAAATCACTTTATTTAGTTTCTCTTTTCTCCTTTTTGTACTTTCAGGTTAAAAGTACACACAAACTGTAAAAATACCTATCTTACGAGGGAGCTGCCCCTCTCAAACTCAGAGGAAAGATGTTAGTCCAGTAACAACTTATCTAACTGTTGGAACATTTGTCAGTGCCTGTTGGGCGAGTCACTTTGAAATCTGCAGTGACAAATCTATTTACCAAGAATACCCTAAACTAAAAATCTTCAGTTTGATTGTCTTTTGTATTTTTTTACTTCTTGAGTATCAAAATGAGCCATTAGGTATATGTAAGAAAAAAATAGATTCGCTTTTTGAAAAACTTGGGAAATCACAGAGCAAATGTGGCAGGCCATGACTAATTGCAATTTTTCTAGTGTTATGCTTCTATGGTCCAAACTTGTCAAAATCCATCCAAAAGCAACACAATTTGACTTTTACCTAAAAGACTATGAAAAAAGTGAAGGGCTGGTCCCAAATAGCAGTCTAAGTTGTCATGGAGCAAGGTCTACTAATTTAGGTAAAATCCTTTTGCTTTTTCCGAAACCATCTTTTGAGTATAAATTAAAGGGAAAACTTTCATTGCTTTTTAAAGTTTTAATTCTAAAATAATTCCACTCAAAGTAGAACTTAAAAGGAAAATTTAAAATGACCTGACTCAAACACTAAACTAAAAGAATTCAATTTGGCTGTCTTTTGTATTTTCTACATCTAATTGTAAAAATAAGCTAATAGGTATATATAAAAAAATTAAAATCACTTTTTGTAAAGCTTGGGAAATGGCACAACAAATGCCGCAAGTTGCAATTACTCTCAATTAATCACAATTTTTTCTAATGTAAGGCTATGATGGAGTGAATCTTGTCCTAGTCCCATTCAAAAGCAACGCAATTTGACTTTTACATAAGAGAGTTTATGTTAAAAAGCAAAGGGCTGGTTTAAAATAGTTTTTTGTGCCATCATGGAGCAAGATATACTAATTTAGGAGAAGCTATGTTTTTTTAATCTAAACCCTCTTTTGAGTTTAGATTAAAAGAAAAAATCCTCAATATTGTCTGAAGTTCTAATTCTAAAATGAATGTATTCAAAATTTCAAAGTATACTGTATAACTAAAGAAAATTTAAAATCACATAATTTAACCCTAAACTAAAAATCTTCAGTTTGATTGTATTTTGTATTTTTCTACCTCTCTTAATTGTCAAAATGAGCCAATAAGCATATATAAGAAAAATCCAGAGTCACTCTTTGAAAAACTTGTGAAAGAGCATGAAAAATGTTGTCGGTTGTAATTACTTGCATTTTTTTTCTAGAGTAATGTTCTAGGTTTTGAGCCCTATTAGAATCTCATTTTCAAATGGTGTAAAAAGATTTAAAATGCCATTGGTTCATCAATATCTGCTATTTAGAGGAGTAGCAAATTGTGAAATGAGGAAATGGTATGTCATGAAAGGGTTTAGATTTGTCTAGGCTTTAGCAATAGTTGTTGGGTCCACAAACTCCTTTGTATTTTGTTCTTTTAATTGATTTTTGTTTTGGCAATAGTTGGGTCTACAAACTCCTTTTTCTTTTTGTTTTTCTAATTAATATTTGCTTTAGCAATAGTTGTTGTAGACTTGTAGTAACCCCTGCATGGCGTTCGCCCAAATTCCAATAATTTTTTGCAATCACCTCAATTCTTCTCTTTTTGATCACTCAATTTGTAGAATGGGAAAGCTGGGAGCATATGGAGTAAGAATGAGGACAGAGGAAAGTTAATTGAAAAGTGTTGGCAGCAAGCTCACCAACTTACAATTTAAAACAATCATAGAATCACTCTCTCAATTTAAAACATTGAATTAACACAAAACCCCAAAAATATCTACAAACCCAAAATATTGAAAACCACAAACGAAAACCAAATACCCATTGAATTTAAAACTCAATTTGCAGTTTTCAACACAATGGTGATTCTTGCATGAAACCATTCAAAATGGATGAGGGTTTTCGTTCCCAAACAAATCTTTGCTACACATTGGTAATCCCTTGATGGGATTACTCTAAAAACCATTATTCTTGAGAAATGAAATAACTTCAAAAGGATGTAATGTTTGTTTCGAAAACTCTCCTTTTAATAAAATCTTTTAGAGCTATTCTAGGAAAAAGTGTTTTATGCTTTTTCACTTCCTTTTTGAAAAAGGTGTTTTATGCTGTTTTGTTGCTTTTTTGAAAAAAACCTTTTTTAAAAAAGTGCTTTTTGCTGCCATTGTCAAAATTTCTTTCCGTTGAAAGTTGCAACTCTTCAAGAAAGTTGGAGTTTCCAAGAATGTTGGAATGGATCAGGAAAAGGGACACTACAGTTGTGGGGTCCACAAGCTTCTTTCTCTTTTTGTTTTTCTAGTTGGTTTTTGGTTAATTTATATTTATATTTATTTTGTATGTTGGAATGCCTCTCTCAAGGTGGAGATGCCCGGAGGTGCATATGGGTGTCTGTGATCATGAACTGCAACCCTTTGGCCAATCAGGTGTTCATTCTGATCAAGATGCCAACTTCCCTGATCAGTCTGATTGAGGTGTATTTTGACGAGGCCTTTGAAAATTGAGTGGTTTGCAAAATGTATAGCTTACCTCTTGATCCAATTATATAATCAAGCAATACATATGCCGCTGCATCTAGTTGGCAATCATCAATCCCCTTCAATCGTCTGCATCTGGGTGGCAATCATCAATCCTCTTCAATTGACTGCATCTGAATATTTTAATGACATAAGGAGATGTCTCCATACCTGTTTTTTGTATTGAGGATGCATCCTAGGGAGTACAAGATGTATCTCTATGTTCCACTTATTAGAAACCTTTGGGTATCTAAGATTCTAAATTGTTGGAATGTATTGTCATTGATGTCAAAGGTGGACAAGGTTGTAATTGATGTCAAAGAGTTTGTTGTGGAGATTGTCAGTCATTGATGTCAAAGCAAATGACCAAGTTTATTATCATTAATGTCGAGAAGGGAAATTGATCTCAGATGACCACACAACCAGTATTCATATCAATATCCACTGCTCAAAGATATTAAATTAAAGAACTAAACACAAGTTTTTGATCCTTATGTGCTGGTCAACCCCTTTCCATATTGGTCCTCTCTTTGCAATATGTTAGATAATAATAAATAATTTGTTTATCTTCAAAAGAGGCCGAACCCCTTGGTAAAGAGGCTTGAAGAAGATATAAAAGAGAGTAGAAATAAAAGTAAGGAATTGAATTAAATATCATTCTCATCCAAGAGCAGATTTAGAATAGCAGTTGACTGATGGTATCATAATGAGGAGCAGTGGCTAATATTCTTAAAGAGCAATTTATTAAGAAGGCAGTGAATGTGATTAAGAAGGCAAGGAATGTGATTAAGAATGACAACATTTCAACTTCATAAACTGATATAATATGGGTCGACTTGAATGATATTACATGGGCTGACTTTACCTTGGCAAAAGGCAGCGATCAAGTTTAATATTTAATATAAACAAATATTTATAGTGGCCGACTCATTAATCCTGTCCGACTTTATGAAGTCAAAAGCATATAGAAGTAGTGATTTCATTTATTAAGAGCAGCAACTTCTTGTGAAAGGGTAGAAATTAAATTGAAGAGTTACATCTTATGTGAAAGGTGGTGTTCTTTGTGAAAGAGTGTGTCCATTACTTGCATTAAGAAGATATAGAATATAAGAAGGTTGTTGGACTAATCGCTAGGATCTCCCTTCGGATTTGTGACATGGACTAGACGCCTCCCGTGGATCCGTTTATCTTTGGCGTTAATAGGTTGATCTTTTGGCACAACGGCAAATGTATTCCAACAAATGGTATCAGAGTCGTGGTCGTGTGTTCAAATCCCCTTGGGTGACGCTGAGGGGGGGGATTGTTGGACCAATCTCCAGCATCTCCCTTCGGATTTGTGACATGGACTAACTGCCTCCTGTGGATCTGTTTATCTCTGGCGTTTGTATCAGGCATTAACAGGTCAATCTTTTGGTGCAACGACAAACAAACGTGTTCCAACAACGGTGTGGTTAGAAAGTGAGAAATCAATGATATATTTGTGAGTATAAGGAAGAGGAAGAGCAGAAAAATGAAGAGTAAATCTGATTTGTTTTGAGAATATGTATGTAATAAAGAGCAGATTTAAAAGGGCAGAAAAGTATGAAGAATGTTTTGGACTTGCATTAAAGAATATATACAGCCCATGTATGTAGATGAACGCAGAAAATGAAGACATTGACAAAGTTTGGATCAGATTTGTGCATGATAGTGATCAGATCTGTAAGGAAAATGTTGATATATTAGTGATCAAATTAAAGGAAGACATTGACAAAGTTTGGATCAGATTTGTGCATGATAGTGTTCAGATCTGTAAGGAAGATTGTGCATGACTGTAATCAGATTTGTGAGAGAAGGTTATCGTGTGGATTGCAATCAAATTTGGAAGAAGGATATTGTGAGTTGTAATCAGATTTGTGAGAGGATGATATTGGGAAGAAGCTTACTATATCAGCTATTGAAGGATTAATTGGTTGGAGCCTATCAAATAGAGGTTGGAGCCTCCAATAGGTTGGTGCCTATAGTTTTGTTAAGTGGTGATTGACGTCTCCTGTGAATTGGTACTCATTATTTGTATGTGAAGTAGGTTGGAGCCTACAAGAAAGAGAAGATCAATAAGATATAAATAAGCAATATTTTGCTGTGGTTTTCTCCCGCAACGGTTTCCATGTAAAATCGTGTGTTGTCTTTGTGCTCTAAATTGTTAGATCTTATTTGAATATTTCATTGTGCCCTTCTCAGTATCACCGTGTGCTCATCGTAAATACCATTTTAGCCTTCTAGGTATCCACTCCCTTACACTTAAAGAGTATTGTCAAATGTTCACACCTTTCATTGATTGTAATGTTCCCTTCTCAGACCTAATCTATTTAGTGACAATTAGCCTATTTTCAGAGCTCCTGTAGGCTAAGTGGTAAAGCAAGGGGACTCCAAGACCCTTGGAGAATGCAATGGCTGTAATTCATGGATTCTTGTGTTGGCGTTGAGCTTAGGGGATGATATTGATTTGAATGCCACTCTCTGCAATATTAACAGACTATTTGGGTATTCTCCAAACTTCTTGGAGAGCACAACTGTTTTTAGAAAGTTGCCTAAATGACCTCACTCACCCGGTGCCTCCATATCTCATTGGTGTAGTTAGAATTGGATTTTGGGATGATTAAGGATTTTTTGTCATAAGGGGTAAAATATTTTAATATTTCACTAAGTGTAATGTTTACATTATTATTTTTTATTTCAATTAAGTGTTATAACTTTTTGTGAGGTGAAAAATACCCCAAGTTGGATGCCTAGTTTGGAAAAAAGGGGGACGTTGCACATGGAGGGATTATTATTCTTTTTTAGAGGTATTTTAAAAAAAGGTGAATTATTTTATTATTTTAAATTATAATCTCTCTCCAAAAAAGTTATAAAAGGAGGCATGGGGTAGCTCATTTGGGGATGTTGAGTTTTGATAATGAAGTGCTGCTGAATTGAGAGTGGATTCTTCAAGAATTTGAGGACGACAACCCTCAAGGTTCATTCTAGTTTTGGAGTTGGAAGATACTCCCCAGTTGGACTGGTGTGGCTTCATTTCAGGAGTCACCATTGGAGCTATTGGTGTAGTTTTTCATTTGGCTTTCTTTCATGGAGCATTTTGACATTTTCTAGTATGATTTTGTGTGTGGATGAAGTTGTTTCAGTTGCAGATTTTGGCTGATGGTTTCAGACTTTCTTCTTGCTGCTGGGCTGTACCATTCCTACTCTAGTACCTGGCCGTACCACCTTTTTGATGATGCTGATTGATGTGTTGGTTATTTCCTTCTGGGTATTTGACCAATGATTTTCATGGGCTAGGCAATGAGTTTGTGACTGTTTGCAGGCTGCAAGGTGAAGTTTCTGAATTTTGTGATGCAAATTGCCCTAGGACAGCGCCATACTACTTCCTAGGGAGTTGTGAGTGTTGGCAGAGGGAATCACCCTCCTTTTTTGGTGGTTTAGGGGTCCCAAGGGGGTGCCTAAGCATGGTATCTTCATTGCTGTCAGTGGGTGGATGAACTTCAGCAGTTTGGAGTGTGTGGAGTGTCTTTTCATGGTTGCCTGGTGATTTTCTTGGTATATCAGACCTGCTGTTTTCATATCAGACTTGATACAGCTGCTTTTGAGACCTATTTCACTCTTGGGTGCCATTATTTAGGTATACTTGTTCTTCATAGCAAGGGGTAACTTGTTCATGTTAGTGGGTGTCATTTTGGGGGAGTTAAATCAAGTTTATAGCATCAAATTCATTGTAGCAGCAGTCTTATGTTGTCCTAGACTGAATTGTAATGAGCTCTTATTGTAACTTTGTTTGGTAGTACCATTGGTGATTTAGCTCTTGTTTTGATTTGCTACTTACCCCACTGAATAAGTGGTATCATTTTCCTATCCCAGTGAATAAGTGGTTCATTGTGCTGACCACATTGAAAAGTGGTTCTTGGTTTGCACTCACAGTTGAAAAGCGGAAGAGTTGATTACTTTCAGTTTGTACCCACCACATAAGTGGAATTATTCTACTCACCCCACTGAACAAGTGGTTAATTTGTCAAAAGTATTATAATGTAATCCTTACCACCATATGCTCTCACCTTGCCCACATTGGGATTTGGGTGATCAGAAAGTGGAAAGAAGTTGATTGGGTTGATTATCATTACTTATGCTTTGATGCTAACTCATTGCTGAAAAGCAAAAAATTGGGGTGGTTATTACATTGATCATCTATGCATTTTCAAAGTAAACATTTTCCTTAGAAGATAACATATTCTTGAAAGGTGTGTAACTTCTTTTCTTGTTAATAGTACTTTGGGTAAAGGACCCAAGGCCTGCAGAAAATGGCATTCAACACTATATTCAAATAGCCTTACAGCTTATTTGAATCTCAATATAAGTGTATTATTACACTCTGAAAAGAAAATAAACCAAAAAAGCTTAATGCCTTAATGCACATGTAAAGTCTTCATCATAAGGTGGAAGATTTTAGCCATCTGCTAAGTAGTCTTTCCTGTAAGCGTTCTTTTTCACCGCAATTCATCCATGCTCAGGGGGAACCAAGCTTGCAAACGAAAATCAAGAACTGAATCCTTAGGTTGCACTGAACTATCCCTTGCCGTCAACAACTGAAGGTGACTTTGCACACAACTGTAACACTAGAAGGAACTTCTTGCAAACTTTGAGAAGCAGCTTTTTCTTCCCTCTTAACATCAACATCCACTGCTTGCTTAGAAATGTTATCAACACCTTCCTAATCTGTAAAAACACTCAAATCACCCTGGTGAACTAAGTCATTATTTCTACTCTTAGAAGCCTCATTCTCCTTTCTTGGACAAATTACAAAATAATGTGCTTCTGTCTCTTCCCCCAAGTAGCTTGAGAAGAGAGCTTCTTCTTGCTACCTGAGGAGGAATATAACTTCTCTTAGGACAATGTTCCAAATGCCATTAAACAAAACAATAGCAACATTGAATGGTGATATTCACTTAGTGCCCAATATCTACCTTTCTTCTTCAAAATGATTTCTTCTGGCAACCCTTTGTCCAAATCCAATTCAACATATATTTGAGTGCAAGTGGTGCAAGAATGTTCAAGTGTCTCTTGAGCAACAAAAAATAATATTGGCCCTGAGTTCCCAATAACTTCAAAACTAGATTTACAACAATATTACAATGGTAAATTAGTAAGACACGCTTAGACAGGGACTCAAGAGGAGTCAAATTGGGGATCAAAAGAAGGGTACCATGGTTTCAAACTCAAGGCATATAATCCTCCTAGATCCATTACTCTAAGCTAAGAATAATTGCTTTATCTTCAGGAGAAATATAGTTACAATAAAGAAACCCTGTGCACACAGAAAATACTCATTTTCCTCCAACAAGAATTTTGAAATTTCTGAAACCCACTCATATGAACAGATCATATTTGGCCAAAAGCAATTGAATTTCCTCAATTTCCCTAATAGGGCATGTCTCATTAAGGATTTCTCTCATATCCTCTTCCTTAATTTGATCAAAAACTACTTCCAACAATCAATCTGCTTTTTTAGCAATCAGACCAGCTTTCCAGATTTTAGACTTGCAACCTTCCACAACATCCCATTGTGATTCCTGAGTCAGACTATTAGGGCTAGGGCATTGATGATTTACAGAATTAACCATTCTATCCATACAACCACTGGGTACTTGGCCTTTCTCTGGAAAACTACACTTCTTACCACAGTGTATCCAAGAATGATTGTGGGGGGGTGCGGGGATGTTATTTGGATTTAGAGCAGAGGCCTCCAAAGTCATATCCTAATCAGTACCATCAAAAGGAAAACCCACCCAAGGCATTAACTGCACAGCCCCAGAAACATCCGAAGAGGAGCTGTTGATTACATCAGGATTGAAACCAGAGCATGCAGTAGAATGAGAGATACTGGAAGGAGAGGTACTCTGAACTGCTGCTGCTGCAACTTGAACATCCTTCAGCCCTGCAATGGTCAAACCCACACCAAAATCTTGTGCATAGACATTAAATTCAGAAAGAAACATTCAAATAGGCTCTACAGGATTCTCCAAAATTGTTCCCACACCCAGAGATGGCTGAAAAATTGTTCAGAAAAATGCCAAAAGCTGTTTAGGGTTTGGAGGAGGGACAAGAACACAGTAGGAGGGAATCAGGAGCCATCAGGGGCGAGCTATTAAAAGGTGGTAACTTAAATGAAGTGGAAGATTAAGCATACCCTAGTAATTAGGCCACTTACTTGTCCACTATACGAGAATCCTCAATACATTACATAGAAATTTGTAACAGTAATTTAGTACATTAAATCTTAAATCAAGACTGACAAACAGAGCTTGGGGAATTCTCTTGGAACAAAAGAATGACAAAAAATCCTTTAAACAAGTATACATTTGTTATATCCTAAAGAACTCTTTGCCTGGATCATACAAGCAATCACTTTGATATGTCCGAAAGACCTATAAACAATATCTGAAATAGCTTTCTATGAATTTGAGTATAATATTTTAAAACTCTTCCATTGCATTTCTCTATAGGCAATAGTTAGTAAATGGATGAATTAATGATATATTAATAGTGCTTAATTTGCTTCTGAATTCAGTTAAAAATCAGACATTACTCTATACAAACTAAAACGCATTGTCTGCCTCTTAAATACTTAAATCCCATGTTAAATATTGTAAAAATATGCCTTACATTTGAAAATTTTGTCAGGTTTCCTCCAAATTTGACGTATATTATAAATTGTAAGAGATATTACTAGTAATGTCATTTATGATGTGCTTTTTCTTTAAAAATTTTCGACAATCAACTTTTTCCAGTGGTGAGAACATTCTACAGGAGAAACAAAATTTCTGCCAGTATTTCTGTTCATTTGATAAGTTATGCCCATTTTGTAGTATTATAAGGAAAGAGAATGTCTGTCACACAAGTCAAGAAGATGAGTTCATAATGAATGATTTGACACTATTGTTTGGTTGATGGAGGATATGACATCTTGCTCCCTGCAACTTTACAAAACGCTAATGTTCTGTGTCTTTGATCTAAAAAGCTTAGAAAATGCCTTTCCTAGCATTTAGAATTACTGCTTTTGAACTGTCCTTGTAAAGATTGGTTCATATGGTTCAAATCAACATGCACATTATATGTAACTTTGAAGTTAATAAATGAAATCTAGTAGTCGTGTATGCAGTGTGCATTTTCTTTAAACTTGATAGTCTAATAGTATTCGTTGTTTACTAATATTTGATTATAATTTCAAGTAATAATGTTGAGATCCTTTATTAACAAGGAATTTGATATCTTAAGATGATAAAATCTCATGGATGTGGCCTTGCAGGGTGCTAGGCGTATAGTTGCTGAATGGCCATCACTTGATGAAGAGGCAAGAAAGTTCACAGCAAAAATACTGGGTGAAGAGCTTGGCTCCCAAATAGAAGAACCACAACCATCGAGTCCTCAAGTTTCCAACAAGGATGATGACCATGATGAATTGTAAAATTATGTTCATTCAGTGATTATAGATGGAAGAAATTTTGTAGTGAACTGTTTTGAGTACAAATCTCTTCTGCAAGATAAGAAGAGAGTAGTGTTTTGTTTACCCTTCTTGATTTATTTATTTATTAGTTTACTTTGAAGGTAATGATGTTTTATGGAGTTGCCCTCTTTTCTGGGTGCTTCAGTTGGCTGTATTTCCTGGCCATGTACTTTTACATCTCACTGACCTATTGTGGTCACTTGTGGAGGTTAATAGAATTTCATTTCAATGGTTATTAAACACAAGGATGCGCCCTTCATAATGAATTTATAATCTAGCTACCCATTGCTCGTGCATTTTGTCACCTACTCGTGTTTGGCCTTCCAGGCCTTAATAAGCTTTGTAAGAAAAAAGCTTGATACATCATTTTGATCAAAGCTAGCATTTGCTAACAAATTTTCTTTTTGAGATTGGAGGATATTTGATATGGATAGACCAGGATTCGGCTAAGTATGATAGTTGTTTCAAAGCACACCAATACGGTCATATATATTTAAATTATTGCCTTCCAATATCATATACATTTTTCTATTAAAGAAAAAGAGGAAGTTTGTTTCCTTGTTATACACTTCTGCAATCTACATATATTCTAGATATTATGCCTTCTTTGGCTCAGAGAGCCACTCGAAATTAAGACAAGAAAAGGGCAACATTTTATTTTGTTGTTGTTATGGATGATGACTACATTCTATTGTCACTTTGCCCTTACTATCAAGGATGTTATACAATTTTGAAAATTTTGCATTAATGGGCGTGACATTGTGATTGGGGTAAGGTAATCCCATATGGAAAACTTCCGTTCAAACTCTAGTGATTGAAATAAACTAAGGTCTCATTAACTCCCTTGTAAGCACAATTACTATGGGCTAATTAATGAATATTAGAAGGGACTAGTTAATGAATCTTAGTAGGGATTGATAATCTAATACTTTATAATTCAATGTGGAGTTATAAATAGAAATAATGGTACTTAGTTCTATAATTGATAAGGGAATGCTTCAAATGAATGCTCTAAATTTTCTAATGTATTAGGACTAGACACAATAGGTAATAGTTTGATGTTTGCCTTTAGAACAAAAAGTTTCAGTTCACATTGTGTTGGGACATATTTGATAATTGGAGACAAGTTCATGGTCATAGATTTGTCCCATACTTGGAAACTTGTATTGTGAAGTTTGTAGACTTGTTTCTTCACTTTGCTTGATGTGTCTATAGCTTTTGATTCTTGTAAATATCCAGAGGCATGAAAATGTGCGTAAATATTAAAAAACAACAATATTCAATTATACATATGCCTCTAGGAATGCTTAAGGTGATCTTGATTCTTATTAGTCTTCTAATTAAATGTATAGTGTTTTTGATTCTTTGATTTTTGACAATGTAAAACAAATACATTGACAACTTTAAATTCAAGGACATAGCAACACATCACATCAACCTTGGGCCAAATTATGAGTTTAAAACTTGAATATAGAAAGGACAAGTCTATGACTATGAGAATGTGCTTATGGTTGCTAACCTATCTTGTAACATAAAACAGACTAAATCAAAGTGGGTATTGTGTAAAAGGAAATATGTGTCCATAGGTGATAATTAGGTAGATAGGGCAAATGTATATGGATATATAAATATATAGATGAAGGTAAGTGGTAAATGCATAGAGATATGTGTAATTGATAGGTAGCTAGCATATGGCCAAGGACTAGGCTTTGCACAAACTTATTCTATTTGTTGATATTGTATTAAGGCACTCCTTTAAATGGGCACACAACTAGATTGAAAATGGCATGGGTATGCAATTTCACCATTAAGTTTTGTCCTCACTTTGAGGTGTATGTGAATCCTAGAACAATCATGCATATAAAAGTATATAGGATTCACAAATGTATACACAAAGTATATATAAAACTTAACATGAAATCATTAGCAATAGGATATGTCCCCTATGATTGGTTGTATTCGTAGGATACGAGGAATTGTAGAAGGAAAAATATATATGAAAGTAAATGTAAGCTAAGCATATAAGCATGCAAGTAAAAGTAATAATTGTAAAAATCATCATGAAATGATAATGAAAATGCCATGAAAGATAAGCATGGCGAGGTAATGGGTTGTAGATGGTATAAGGGAAAAATAATGATGATGCATTACTTAGTGGCTAGGTATAATTATGTAAATATGTAAGGAACTAGAGTGGTATATACCACTAGTGTGACATCCAAGAGCATATCACATATGGGTACATGTAAGGCAATATGTCTAGTGGTAATGAAAATGGAAATTGATTTCATCAAGTTAGAATTATAGCATGAAGGTGGAACTATGGGGAAAACTCTATGAAATATGGGAATAATAAGCACAATGTGTTAAGGGGAAGCATGAGGTTCTCAAGTATAAAGATATCTCTTTGAAGCCACAATAACAATAGGTATGTAAAGTAATGATTGTAAAAAGTGCATCGTAAAATGATTGTGTAAGTGTAGTGAAAGATAAGTGTATTGAACACATGGGCTATAGAAGGAATAAAGAAAAAATAATGTTGTCTTAGTATTGGCAAATAATGATGATGCATCCTTCAATGACTAGGTACAATTGTGTAAATATGCAAGGCATTGGAGTGACACATGCCTCACATATGACATCCAAAAGCATAACACAAATGGGTACATGTGAATGTCTCTAGTGATGAAAATGAAAATGATGGCATCACACTAAGACTGGCACAAAGTTGGATCTATGGGATAGGCTCTATGTATGGGATATGGCAATAATAAGCATAATGTGTAAAGGGGAAGCATGTGGTTCCCAAGTATAAATATGTTTATGAAGCCACACCAATAAGGGGATGACATGATACCCCGATGTGTGAAAATGTGGCAATGATGGCTAAAGAGACAAGGGGAAATATGATATCACCCAATGTGGCCTAAAAGATGTATCAATGTAAGCCCATAAGTGATGTTAATATTGTGATGAGAGAGCCTTGAATGACCAAATAAGAATCATGTAGTAATTGATAAAGGTATAATAATGTCAATAGGTATGGTCATGGAAGCTTATATGAGAAAGAGCATAGAAGAATTTATTAGAAGAATTTAGTAATAAATACATTTAACATGGGCATAAAAAATAAAATGAGTGAAATTAGCATGTGTGGTAAAAAATGTGTTGTAGTGAATAGATAAGTGGCATGTAGATATTATCATTTGTGTCTATCATATGTGAAAAAGTGTGATCAACATGAGAAACTGTGTAATAAATGCACCATATGAAAGGTAAACTTGAGAGCATGAAAGGCCATACCAATGTGAATAATGTAATGTCCTCATCAATATGATCATATTGGTTTAAAAATGAAGGTTATAGGATAAAATATGGTAAGTTTCAAATTCCATTTAACTATATAAGGGAGGGTCAAGTATCACATTAATTTGAAGTTTCCCTCTTGGTAAACTAGTACAACTAGTGCTCTAGAGTACACTTGTGTTTTCATCATGATGGTGGTCTATAGGTGTAGTGTGTTGACTATGGGTGATTGAGTTGGAGTTCAAATTGAGCACAAAGATGTCATAGATAGAGTGAGTCACCTTGAAATCCTAATTTGTCATTTAAAAAAAAATGTAGAATTTTCATTTTTGAGAATGGTGTAATTTTCATTGATTTTAGAGACCTATTGACTTGTATTGCTAGGTGTGGACTTGTCTTGCAAATTGCTCCTTAGGCTTGTCTCGACCTACTGACTCGACCCCAATCTACAAATAAAGTCATTTTTGCTTCAATTTTTTTATGTGCATGTATTTTGATGACATTTTATTTTCTAGTTTATATGTAGATAGAGCTATAGATCCATGAGCATTTGTGAAACCTCTAGGTATCCAATCCATGCACATTGTTGCTTGATGATATATAATTGGCACTATTGGAGGGTGTAGGCCTTAAACATATGGTCGCACTACTCATTCTACATTTTGATATACACATGCTCAATGCACTTGTTGATCAATGGGACTCAAATTGCATCACATTTCACATGTCTGCAGGTGTGATGTCAATCATAGTTGAGGATGTGTGAATGATTCTACACATTCTTGCTAGAGGGGTGAGAGTAGTGGCTCAAAGTTCAACACTACAAGAGGATTGATAGCTATGTTGATGGTGCATGAGGATAGTAGGCTATTGAGAAGATGATTTATCATTCATTGAGATCATGATGGGGAATGTGTCTTAAGTGCAAAAGTGGATAGTGTTCATTTTTTTATTGTTTCATTCAACTTGGAAGTGAGGGATCGGTCTCATATAGGTCTGTAGGGAGATTGAGGAGTAACATATACTATTTGCATAGGGTTGTTGCCCCCCTAGCCAAACTATATGATCATCTATACACATTCATTGATGAAAAAAATCTTGAGTCTATGAGCATCTAACCCAATGTGTACTAGTTGTCTAAGTGGTAAAGTAGGTAGTGCAAATCATATGCATGCTAGATGGTTTACATAATGCTTCAATCTTGCTAGTTAGACTATGATAACATATAGGGTAGGCCTTGGAGAGTGTGCATCACTAGATCAAGAGAGATACAACTTGTAAGAAACTAGCGCAAGAGATGGTGGCAACTAGGTCTACAGACCATCCATGCAAAGAGATATAGGCTTGAGCAAGAGGTAGCACAAACTGATTGCTAGAGAGCGATTCCTACATTGTGAAATGATGCTTTGTGGAGCATTTGATATGACAACTAGATAGTGCACAAACCATCTACAAGCAACTGACAAAGTTTGATAAATTGTGAGAGGAGGTTGAATGACTTTGTGGAGAATCCATGGTTTTATAAGAGAGATCTTCATCTTGGTCTCACTCTTGGATGAGAACCCATGATAGTGGTCATAGTAATATTGTGGAGGGAATGTGGTAACAACTTCCCTTGGTAGATATTTTCTTTATATTTGTTCATGTTTATGCTTTCTTATCATTCAACATATATATACATTTTATCATTTATTACATGAGACACTATGCGATTCTATGTGTTTGACTATTAAGATACCATACTTGATGTTACATGTTTAGATTTTAATTTATATGTGCATGTTGGGATCTATTTTTTTCTATGCTTTTCTAGGGTTCATATGTGTTTATAAGTACATATCATGAATAATGTCACACATGTTATCTTATGTAATTAATGAACCTTGATAATATTATGGAACCTTATAAAGATAAATGAATTGATAACCCAAAAGTGCTCTTGTAATCACATGTAAAAGGAATAAGAAAACACATTAGGATTAGGATCAATTTGTTAATGTGGGGTTTTTTCTTTTTCATTGTCGCTCGTTTAACTATCAAGTCATATCTTTGAGTTGGTAGCCCATTCCACAATATTTTCTACTCTTTTATGGCTCAACTAATTGTATATAATATTATTCATTCTAGCCTACTCTAGTACCTTTATATCCCATATTTTTCATAAGGTTATATTTAGGACTATAAATTTATTTAGATGATGTTCTTGAAGGAGGTGATGATTAGTTAAAAGAGGTGTAACTTGTAGGATCACATTTACACACATGCCTCTTTTGCATCATTATACACTTCAAATGTTCTACCACATATGGATGGATCCATATATAGAGATGTGATAAGAAAAGCCTTAGGATCCACACAATACTCACCAACACCATAAAGCATAAAATCTAATGAATCCCAATCACCACCATGTAAAGTATTAAAGTCATGCACTAAAGGTTCATTTTGTTTATACAATTATTGGATATAATAATTTGAGCATACTTGTTATATGGTTTAGAATCTAAAGCATTCAACAAAGTTTCCCTTAAAGCTAAAACCTAGTGGATTGATGCAAATTAAAAGGACTTCTTATCATAGGATGAGACACCCAAGAAGGATATTGCTATTCAATTTTTAGACATCACATGAAATAATGTATCTAGTTTGTGTGGACCAAATTGGAGTGGAAGAGTAAATGTACTTGTTGATAAGAGTTTTGATACACCAACGTACTTGACATTCGTGAAGCCTATAAGGTGGAATGAAAAATATCCCCTTGCTTAAAAGGTGGCTAACATCAAGAGTTTTCATGAAATGAATTATAGGTTTACTAAAAACTTAGTTAAAGAATATTTTGGTTGGTCAGTTCAAGGGGCTTCATGGAGTGATTTAGGAGTTGATTGTTTGAAATAAGTGTTTTCTTAGTGATATTTGTCACTAATTATCCATGTGAAAAACCCATTCCACTATTGAATTAGATTAGCTATTTTTATGTTTTATTGATAGCTATGTTGAACTTCCTAAAATTGATTTCCAATATTAAATATATTTTAAAACTAATCTAAAAAAAATTAAAACAATATATTTGTACATTCACCTTTACTTAGACTAACTTGTTTATTAAAATTGAGTTAAAATAATGGTTTATCAATTAAAAAAAATGTAAGCAAATTTGAAGAATCTAAACATTAAAATTTGTTTGTTTAATCCATATTTTAACCCAATATTTGATTAATTTGTGGAAAATAAATTAGAACAATACAAATGTCAGAATTTAATTATGAAAATTGAGTTGTTCATGCATTTGATTTTTTTTTTTTTTGAAACAATTAAATTTGAAAAATTAAAACAATGAGAAAGCATATTGAGATTTGCATTGTTTCACTATTGGAAATCAAGAAACTATATATTTTTTTGTCTTGTATGACTAAAAATTATCATTAAAATTGAAATTAGAAACTAATCTAACCATTAAATGTAAAAAAATATAAAAGAGGAAAGGGGGAAGAGAAGGGGTAAAAGAAAAAGAAAAAGAAAATCTAAACTTGATTTCTATCATGTCTACATACCCTTCAATGAATGTATGAGCTTGACAATAACTACTCTTCATTGAATTTGTTGCTACAATCCTAACATGAGATGGTGCAATCCTCAAGGGAAAATATACATGAATGGCGACAAGTTTTAGCACAAATGCGTTCAATTAATTATATAAAACGTTTCACCATCATCGAAAAGTTAGAGGTATAAATAGGCAGCGAAGGATTCATCAACATCTATTGAATTAAATCTGTAAGTTTAAACATAAATAAGTCAAATTCAAAGCTTGGAAAACACACTCTAACAAAGCAAAACTCACAAAAATAGGATGAAAATAATAAATCCCATTCAAAACTGCATGTTTCTAAATCCCAATAGGTTTTTTAATGTTTACAAATTGTTGGTGTAAATGGATGTTTTACCTGTCTAGGTCCTATTTACATATTAAGTCCACTGAGGTCCTAGGAAGGAATATTTCTTGTTAAGAATTAGTTTCCACTTATCTAGTTGGCTTTTATTTAGTTTGTGTCCTAGGTAGTTATGAGTTAGTTCTCTCATGTGACATGATTAAGACACTTGTAATGATATTGTCTAATCCTATCCCTCACCTTGCCTATATAAGCAAGGTATCATATGAACATTGTATATTTATTCTAGAAATCTTGCATCCATAAATAGTACGACATTTTTGCTATTTCTCTCTTGTGGAAGTTATTTCAATGTCTTGTAGGTGATCCTCGGGTGTTGGGGAGCTTACCATAAACTTCTACACAAATGAGTTGTAAGCAATTATAAATAGGAAATTTGGGTGGGAAGGAAAGCAACATTTTGTGTAATGGTCTTTGGTCTTTTATTGCACTTGTAGTTTATTGTCTTTCAAATTTTTATTTTCCTTCTTTGTCATTTTGCTAACAAGTATAAATGGGAGGTTTGGATGGAAAGATAGATAAATTTTCTTTTGTGCAAGATTTCTAGGTTTTATCATCTTAGAGTTTGAAATGAAAAACAATAACTTTTTTGTGTTTAGGCAAGGTAGGGCATGTGTTGTTCAAGGTTACAATACACTCCTAATTTGAACCAAATGGGTAACCCTTATTTTGACTCTTGTTGAGCTACATTGTGTTTGTGGAGTCTTTCTTATCCTTTGTGTCTAGTCACCTAGTGTTTGAGCATTTTTGTATAATGGCCTTTGGTATTTTGTCAAGTTTATACTTTATTGTCATGTCACATTTGGCTTGGTAAGGCGATTGTGTTGCAATACTTGTTCATATATGGGTGATCCCACAATAGTGGTTTACACTTTTGGCCACGATATTTTTTTAACACAATCTCACATTCGGCACCTATAGCGTTAAACCGTAAGGAATTTGAAGATGATGTAAACTAGAGTCTTGTCACATTTTGTCTGTAGATTCTAAAAATATTTTTTCAATTTTTGGAATCAAGATTGCACTTCTTTTTCCATCTCCCACAAAAATTGGTTTTTCAAAAACAACATTTTTTAAAAAGTGACATTATAATGCATAAATTTTTTTCCATGAAGGATAAAATTCCAATTCTTTCAAATTTAGATTTCTAACTCTGATATCTAGTGCTTGCACTTGGTTAGATAGTTTTTATTGAATATTTTTTTTTAATCAAGTTTAGAAGTCAATCAAATGACAATTCAGACATAAGCCTGACCGTATGCATAACTTTTACTATATGTATCAAAATTCTTCTCTTTTTTGTTGGATCAAGGACTTCAATATCTGGTGCACTCATATTTTTAATTTTAATTTTTTATAATCTTCTATTTTTCCACTTGTGCGAACAAAGATTTTTGTTTTAAAACCTATATTTAATAAAACTTAAAAATAGATAGATAATAAAACCAAAACATACTAAAATTATATTCATTGGATAGCTCGTTCTGAAGGCTACTCGATTCCAAGTTTGGTTTCTAAATATTCCCCCATTTTCATCCCCAACCGGAGCTTGAAAGCGTAAAATTTTAGGTTTTTTGTGTGAACAAATTAAAAAATTAGGGAAAAAGGGGGTTCGCTAGAACCAGGGGGGTTCTAGCGAACCAGGGTTCATTCGAACCCCCACTAATATGCATTTTCCTTTGTTTTTGGGCGGAGAAATGTGGGCCCAATAGTTAATGGGTTCGCTCGAACCCTAGTTCGGTCGAACCCCTTTATGGTTCGGTCGAACATGTAGGTTCATGCGAACCCCTAAAACCAATTTTTTTGCCATGGGGTCATTTTTTCTCAATTTTCCTTCCTCCATCAAATTGTAAACCACTATTATGGCTTCACCCATATGACATCATATTTGGTTAGGGTTTGCTACATAAGTTGTATTTTAGTTTACTAGATGAGTTTATTTGCTTGTTGCACCTTGTTACCATGTCACTTTTATTTTTGTATTTTGGTTTCTTGTTGTAGTTATTGCTTATCGCACTTGTAAAATTTTCATGTGGTGTCATAAATTTATCCATATGTTATCATTGATCATATTTATGACTATCATGACATTCTACCTTGAAGCAGTAAATTAAATATATTGGTTGTGATTTAACCACAATGTTTTGAATTCTAAAACTACCTACAATTTCATTTGTATATATCTAAGCATGAATTTAAAATAAAAACTAGCATTTGCACCTAAATGAGGTTCAAGGATTATGTCGATAAAAAAACTCTATGCATGTTAAAATGTTAGAGGATGTGTTGATGCATAGATGTATTGCAAATTCTAGTTGCATGTGGCTGGATTAAATAGTCGATAATAAGTGCTAAATAATGTAATGAAATAAACTTAGACAAATCTAGAGCTTTTTTCTATAAAGAAATTAAGTATTATCTGACATGAAATATTTGCATATAGATTTAAAACATAAAACAATACAAATGAAAAAAGAAAGTTGTCATCAAATTGACAAAGAACATTGCAAATCTAGAAATAGAATGTTTCCATCCAGTTGTCAAATCAATATTTATCTAGCTTTTATATGATAACTGAGATTTTGGAGGATTTTACCTAATATTTTGGAGGCTTTCACCATTATATGATTGATGGTTTACCATTAAACGACAACTAAAACTTGTTTTCCAACAACTTAAGAGTGGTTTGTAGGCGTGAGACTTGTTTTAGGATCAAATCTCACACTATATGTAGCCTATCAGCTAATTAGGTTGGGAGTGATTTTACAATACAAATTTGCATGAAAATATTTGTGTATATCAATTAATTTGATCTTGACAAATTCAATTTAAATATGAAGATTTGAAATATTTATTTAAAGTAAAATACAAAATGCATATATTTAATTTGCAACTTGAAGTTAAATATGAAAATACATATTTAAAATTCATGATTTAAATTTGATAGAAATATGGGTATTGAAAATTAAAAATTTATGAATTAAAGTGTTTTAATTTATAATTTTAATGCTAGTTTTATTGGTTTGCAGGGAATTGTAACTTGCATTTCGACTTTGAACCCCAAAATGCAAGGAAAGTGATGAAAATTTGTGAAATAATAGAGGAGAAAAGTGCAAACTTGCATTTTGAGTTAAACCTTGAAAGGAAAAAGAGGGGGAAAAGGCTTCCTTGAAATTCGAATGACTGCACAAGTTAAGCACAAATATTGCATGCCAATCGTTTGATAGAATGTCTCGTAGAAACTTTTGAATAAAACTATAAGTTGACTATTTGTCTTTGACTAGGCGGAAGGCCTGATAGTGGAGTGGTGTATAGCTCGATAGTGGAGTGGTGTATAATAGTGGGGATATAAGTAGTCCTCATTGGGCCCCACAATAGAGCACCTTATTAACCATTTGTACAAAAAATTATCAAAAAAGTAAACATTAACTGCCCAATCATTGTACAAATGAAATTTATTTTATAAATGGTTTATATTTGTCCTAAAAAGAGATACATCATCAAAGTCATACATGTAAAAGAATATTCATAAACCATATGACACAACCTAGAAACAATCCATGTTTCTCTTCTGAGTTGTAGCATGAAAACATGAAGGTCTACAATTTAAAATACATTTAACTAAGACTCTCAAGCACATATCACCTACTGCAGATTTAAATCATCAATTTTGTGAAGGACCGAATGCCACGTGAACACTAATGAACCCCACATGTCCCATCACCACATGAAATCAGATCCATTCCACTATCTCTATTTCCCAACAACACTATGCTTTTACAACATAAAAGATTCACATGTGTCCCATCACTCAAACTCAATCACCCACCTACTAGTCACTTCCTCCACTAAGGCCACTTGAATCCACCAATAAAAAGTTGTAAGGCCACCAAACATCCCATAGGAGAAAAATGAAACAATCAATTCCACTAATTCATTCAACTCAACCAATCCACTTTGCAATTTATGACACTTTCATACAAAATCTACAATTAAAGGGAACCAAACATATTTCAAATTTGAAAAGAAGAGGAAAGACATTAAATACTCCATACCAAACAAGCATTAAACATATAAATAGATTTACCAATTCAAATATGCATTACATCCATTCAATATTTGTCAATTTCTTCCCAGTATCTCCTCTTAATTTTATTTCCTCTACTATATTTTCTTGGAGGTAGTGGCAGAAGAATCCAAAGAAACAACATAAGACTACCATCACCAAAAAACATAAAGTTTTAGGTATTATATTGGTATTTACCTATACAATTCATACCAATGCAATTTGATGTTAAATTGTTTATGCTAGGGAATGCATACGTATGGGGTTTTCACTTCATTTGTTTATGCCTCTTAATGAATTTTTGTTCTATACAATGTGATTGTTATATGTACACTTTGTTGTTAAGTGCATAATCATTAGGGTTTTAGTTATACGGTTTTTAGTTCTATTGTTTATGTGAGATGTAGGTGTTATACCCACTTTTCTTGTAGTGCATAACCTAATGGGTTTTCAATTATTTTGTTTATGCATGTGAATGTCGGCTTGTTATGTAGGATGCATATGTTCTATCGACCATGCTATAAGTGCAAATATTTTGTATTCTTTATGCATGCCTTCTCTATATGATGTAACACATTTCAATTATTTTCTTTATGCCTCTCAATGCATATATGTTGTATGTGTTTTACTTGTTACACCCATTGTTGCGTAAGTGCATAGCCTATAGGGTTTTTAGTTATATATTTTTTCTTAGAAATGGGAATTTATTGTCTACGATGTAAATTTTATACCCATTGACCTATTAGTTCATATATGGGTTTACAAGTTATATTGTTCATGAATGTCAATTCATATATGTTGTATAGGATGTAATTGTTATACCCAGTGTGCTATAAGTGCATAAGATCAAGTGCTTTTAGTTCTATTTTTTTATTCCTATCAATGCCTATTTGTTGTAAATGATGTGATTGTGTAAACCAATCTACTGTAAGTGTATAACCTATTTGGTTTTCAGTTATATTCTTTATGTTTGGAAATTCCAATCTGTTGTATGCGATGTAAATGCTCTTCATACTGACTTGCAACTACATATCTAGGGTTTCAAGTTAGATTATTTATGAATGCCAATACATATCTGTTTTATAGGATGTAACTGTTATACCCACTATGCTATAAGTGCATAAGATCAAGTTTTTTCTATTATATTTTTTATGCCTCAATCCCTATCTATTGTATACAATGTGACTGTGTAATCCATTATGCTATAAGTGCATAATCTATTTGGTTTTTAATCATATTCTTTATGCCTGGGAATGCCAATATGTTGTATGCAATGTAAATAATTTACACTCTAACTTATAGCTGAATATTTGGGGGTTCAAGTTATATTGTTTATGAATGTCAATGCATATTTGTTGTATTTAATGTAATTGTTATACCCACTTTGCTGTTAGTGCATAAGCTCTAGTGCTTTTAGTTATATTTTTTATGCCTATCTGTTGTATATGATGTGATTGTGTAATCTAGTCTGTTGTAAGTGCATAACCTATTGGGTTTTTAGTCATATTATTTTTTCCAACTTAAAGCCAACATGGCCTCCAATTATAAATGTTAATGTGGTTGGATGAGAGGGGAAGAGCAGATGACTCATGTTAAATGGGAGGAAGTGGATGTTTTAGCCAATTTGACACACTATATGATATGCAATACTAAATTGTTTTACCCACTATACTGCAAGTGCATACATGTTAGATTTATGAAACAAGCACAAAACCACAAGCCACAAGATCAAACAACAAACAAATACACCTTCCACGCAAGAGGTTTTCAAATAATATATGCAACATTACTCAACAAGAAAAAGCTACAAAAGCAAGAGACTTTCAAGAAGATATGGAAACTCGAGATATAATTACAATGAACCTGGTTGAGTGCTTATAAGAGAAAAACCCTAAATGATGATGATCGAGATCAAGAAGACAATAATCTGTATGAGTTCCCCAACAACACTACTCAAATCAGATGGAAAGCAAAGGAAAAACACTTGAAACTTGAAGATACAAATGGAACAAGTACCAAAAGTCTAAAGAAATGATCATGTGAAAATGGAAGGTCACCTCCAAAAATAGGAATGCAAGAGTGTCCATATGGTAAGTGATCCATCTCACCGAAATGCAGTCACTCCATCTGAAAGTACATACGAAAAAATACTATATACATAGCTCACTCCAATGTGAAACCAATGAAGCATTAGCACCAATAGTAGAAACCCCCCATAATGCTAAAAAAGGGAGAGGCATGACAGGTACACTGAAATTGAATGCCAAAAAAAAGTGCATGAAGAAGAATCAGGAGCATCTGAACATGCAAACAAGAAATTTCCAACACATATAAAGGGTGTACAAACAAAAGGAACACACACATGAGGCCGATGTCGTGGAAGGGACACTCACTTAAAAAAGATGTGATGGAAAATAAAGGAAAAAAGTCATACCCCCCATGGCACTTTATAGCATAGTGTGAGTATAATAGGGCACAAAGTGATGTGCAAGATCCCAATAATCATGTGAAATATAAAGGCACTTTATTTCAGTTTGTTTGCATAATAAGAAGTGGATACAATGGGAGCCCATAGTGTCCAAAAAAGGACTACATGCTGAAAAATAATTCTCTGACCAAAAAGAGGAAATTGGTAGCACCATGTTGAAGTACACAAAAAAAAAACACTTTAAAACAACACCCAAACATTTGTGCGGATGCAAAAGATATGGCTCATTGAAGTCTCCAAAACAAGAACTAAACAACAACATTGAGAAAACTGAATTCTGAAAAAAAGACCAGAAACTGGAAGAATACCTATCTGACTATGAAGCTAGAATTCTGTTTCAAAAAAATTGCAGAAAAGACCATAAGTATGGCCAAGTTATGAGTCTCAGAAGTTGGGGTGCAAAATTAGAAAATTAGGAGAGGGTTAAATTTGGCAAAAAAAAATTCTTGAAATTTGTCAAGTCCTTGAAATGTGAGAGCAGGTTAATATGAGGAGAAAAATATTCCCCATATTAAAATTTTTTTTTTAAAAGAAATAAAGATACCATGTTTATGAAACACACACAAACCACAGGCCATAATCAAATAACAAATAAATACACCTTCCACACAGAGATTTGCAAACAATATATGTAAATACTCAACAAGAAAAAGCTATAGAAGCAATTTGACTTTCAAGGAAGATATGAAAGCTTGAGATATAATTACAATGAGGTTGGATGCTTATAAAGAAAAACCCTAAATGAGAAGGGATTAGATCTTGACGTGTTAACATCACATGAGATGAGACATAATGATCTAATATTAAAGCTCAAATTATAAAAGCATAAAAGCACTCCTAATTTTAGCTTAAGTGCATGAGAATAAATTAGACTATAATCAATTAATGATAATTAATTATTAACTAATGCATGATAACTCTAACAATACATGGGTCCTTGTAAAATTTTAATGGATGTCAAACTTATTCCATATATGCATATGTGTTGTATACAATGTGTAGCATCAAAAATTGTCACCCATAAGTAATTCCTGTAAGAGTTGTCCCCTGGTTTTTTTTCAAATTATACATCTTTCCCTAATTATGTGTGTAATTTCCCATTTTAAAATATTTATCAAAAAATCAAACATGGAAAATCAAAGTACTCATTTAATATTTTTCCCACGACAATTTGGGTTCCTAAAAAATAGCAATCTGATCTAGGGCTCAGGGTGCCCTAGAATTTCTATTTTGGCTCCAAATTTAAATATGTCGATGGAGATAATTTATTATTTCAAATTCATTTAATTTTATTGGTAGCCATCAGGATTTAATTTTTAGGAAATTAGATTAATTGCATTAAATACATAACATTTTCACAATTTTGATATATGAATGAAAATAAGGAAATTCACTAGCAATTATTAATCAAAAATTAGTCCAAGAGTAGTCAAGAGAAGAATTTTGAGGATTATTTTAGCATTTTCTCATTCAAGCATCGTGTCAAGTCTTATGTGAGTTTTATTCATGTTCTGCATGCATTTCATTTTTGAACATTAACACTTGGAGGTCTATAAGTCAAATCAAGTCAAGTAACAGTTAATCCTTAAAGGTGATTAGTGCGACTTTAGTGCATCAAGGAGATCAAATCTGAGTGGTAGGTTACAATAAGTTGTGAATTCATTACTTATTTATCATTTAGCCTCTATCCTTTAAAAGGATAAGCTCTCTTTTATCATCAATTTTCCATTGTGGAGGTAGAAATACCAACAAAGGGTTTGATTGAGGCAAGCCCCTATATGACACAACCCTTTATAAGGAAGCTAAGATAGTGGAACAACTTTCTACACTAATCTTGAGAGGAGACTAATGCAAAACTTTTACAAATCTTTAACAATTATAGAAACTTAAACAAAAATAAACATAAATATCATGCATACCACAACATAATGATTTACGTGGGGAAAACTCTTTCAAGAGAAAACCCCACACTCCAAAAGTCACCCAATATATTATTGAAAAATCACAAAAATTACAATATACTTGTAGAGCAAGATTCTCATAGGAGTATCACCAACCAGAGATCCAAGGGCAACATGACCACTATTAGACTCTTAGAATACATCACAATACACAACCATAATACAATGCCTCATAAAATAGGGTTTCCTATAGGGCAAGTCAAGATAATAAAATATTGACTGTCAAATCTAAGACATAATGATGAACGGTCCAGATTTACTATAATAAAATATAAATAAAATTTTCCTTTTGAGGGTGCACTATCCCTAGATCCCTATCCAAGGGGGTGATCCCCCGGAGCCCTCCCGAGGGGTAAACCTCCCTATGCCCCCTATCGTCAATGTATCAATAATACCTTATGTATCAACAATAACTTATGTAATTGCAAGGTTGAGACATATTTTACCACCAAATATCTCACTTGCCAAACACCTTGCAAGAACAACAAGAGGGTGTAAACATCATCTCTTAATTATCGGGGGCTGAAAGGCCTATTGAGTATGAAAAGAATCTAAGCTTCTTTGTGCTCATAGGTTTAGTTAAAGAATCAACAAAATTCATCAAAGTCTCCTCCTTAACTAGCTTCACCCTACCATCTTCGACCATATCTCTAAAAAAATGATATTGTTTATCAATGTGCTTGGTCCTGACATGAAATATGGGGTTCTTAGCTAGGCATATCACACTCTAACTATTGCAATAAATTATCATTGCACCTTGTTTTATTCCAATATCTGAGCATAGTTCTTAAGCCAAATGGCTTCTTTGCAAGCATGACTAGTTGCCATATACTCTACTTCAATAGTAGATAAAGCAACCATAATCTGTTGCTTACTCATCCAACTAATTGAACCACCAAACAAAGTAAACACATAAGCATTGGTGGATTGCCTGCTATCAATATCACCTACCCAATCTGAATCCACATAACCATGAATATCAAAGGAAAATCTCATCTTCAGTCATATTATTATGATAACACAAGGAATAATCTGAAGCACCACACAAATATCTAAAGAATAACTGCATCCCAATGAACTCTACCAGGATTAAACATATATCTAGAAATAACTCCAACTTCTTGGTCAATGTTTGGTCTTGTACAAACCATAGCATGTATCAAACTTCCAACTGCACTCCAGGGTAAGGCACTCTACTCATATCTTCCATCTCAGATGGAGATGTTGGACAATCTGAAATAGATAACTTTGTTCTAGTTGAAACAAGAACACAAAATGGTCTATAATACTGCATATCAAACCTCTATAAAATGAATTGACTTACTTTGGTCAAGCCATATATTTATGTTCACTCTTTCTCTTTTAATTTCTATCCCAAGAATGTGTTTAGCTACACCAAGGTCTTTCATTTCAAATTTAGTAGCAAGTTGAGATATCAGTTCTGAAATCATACCTTTCCCTTTACCAATAAATAACAATCATCAACAAATAATGCAATAAATAGGAAATGATCACCATCAGTTTTATAATAAAGACAATGATCCAATTTAGAACACTCAAATCCCAAACTCAACACATACGTATCAAATTTTTGGTACCACATCCTAGGACTCTAGTTTAGGCCATACAAAAATTTATTAAATGTGCAAACCAATTTACTTTTACCTTTCACCACATAGTGCTTTATCTGTGTCATATAAATATCCTCCTGCAAGTCACCATGAAGAAAAGAAATTTTCACATCCATTTTCTCAACCTCTAAATCATAAGCAACAATAATAGAAAGCAAAAATCTAATGGATTCCATTTTTGCAACATGAGAAAATGTCTCACCATAATCAACACCCTCAACTTGAGAGTAACCTTTTGCAACCAACCTTGCTTTATACTTCTCAATACTTCAATCAGAACCAATATTTTTCTTGAACACCCATTTGCAACCAACATGTTTTCTTATTTTAGGAAATGGTACAAGATCCCATGTACCATTCTTTTTCAAAGCTATCATTTCTTCATCCATAACAATCTTCTGGAATTCTGTATCATTCATCAGGTGAATACCTTTTGGGTGGTTGCCTATCCCTTGTAGTCCTACAAACAAGCTAAGTTGGAGGTTCTTCCTCTTCTAAAGATTCAAAGCTAGATGAGATCTCCTCAACTTTTCTATCCATGGGCGTCGATTCAAATTTCTTAGGTGTAGAAGGAAATTGAATCACATCTTTGTATTTAATTTTTTCTAGCTGCAATGTGACAAAATAAGGCGTAGTTTCTCTAAAAATAACACTTCTACTATGTATTACTTGAACTATGTAACATGATCCTAAATATTGTATCCTTTCACACCATAACTGTATCAGATGAAGATACATTTCACAACCTTGTTCTCCAACATTGTTCACTTCTCCTTTGGCACTTGTGTATATACCTCACAACCAAAAACTCTAAGATGTATAAATGAAGGCTTGTGGCATGACCATGCACCTATAGGTGTCTTAACAACAAGAGCTGATGTAGTAGACCTGTTGATCAGGTAACAAGTGTGTGAGGTAAAATGTGTAAATGTATAACAAAGTCATACAAGAAATGAGACACTATATTAGAGAAATTGAATAGCAAATTGAATCAAATTGAAACAAAACCAATTTCCTAAAGTCGTCCCATTATTTCCTATCTTCAGGGATTCATTAAATCATTTTGGCTCGTAGATTTGTGTATGCACTATGACTGTTGGAATGAAAAATTAAGGAATATAATGCTGGAAAATGGAAGAAATGTATTCCTACATGATTGATAAACTATGTGATTGATGATGCTATGATAATGATATGATACTAAATTTTGTAATGCAAATGTTGTATAAAACCTACTATGATAATGGAAATGTAGCTAATAACTAAGCCGTGATTGTGAACTAATATGCTTTTAAAATTCTAATTACTAAATTCTCAAAATGCTAATTGCTATATGCTCAAAGTGCTCTAATGTAATTTCTGCAGAGTAAGATTGCTCAAAGATGGGAAATCAAATGCTGTAGAATGAGGCTACATTTATAAGATTTTTAAGGCATACAATGATGTGGCAACAACCAATGGTCAAGATTTTAGTTGGAGAGATGAACGGTGGAGAATGAAGAAGTTAGAGGGAATAATGGAGAGTGTTCCCTTTAATAGAACACTTTACCAAGTGTGTGAGAGAATAAATGGAGGAAGAGAGCCAAGTGTCTCAAGTTTGTTTCAAAATTTGTTGAAGATAATTCCAATTTAAATATTAAGGATATTTAAATTCATGGGACATTGGATGAGGTGTTAAGAGGAAAAGTTGGAGACGTGACTAAATTCAAATTTGGAATTATTCAAATTTAGTAAGAAGATATTAATTAAATAAAACAAACTATTGAAATTTATTTATTTAATTAAGATTAGAGGAATATGATTTAAGATAAGAAGAATTAAAAAATGTGAACTATATAAATAAATTTAGAATTTATTTATAAGTAGACGAAATAAGAGGTTTACTAATTAAATAAATTGTATTTAATTAATTAATTTTCCTGACCGGTTTTAGGTGTATACATTTTTCCCCTCTTTGAAGTGATATGTTTACACATTGCTTCAAAGAAAAATTTACTGGTGATGCTGACAAAAAAATTTGATATGCCCCAAACACTGATTTTCGAATGATAATGGATATATGCCCCCTCTGGAGATAAATTGACAAATTTTTGATTTGTTTGAGATTTTTATGATTTGATGATGATTTCAAATTTTATGATGTTGAAATGATTTATCTCCCAAAAAATGATGTTGAACCTGCCAGGTAATGAATTGATTAATTAAGCCCCTTTGAAAAATAAAATAAATCATTCCCATTGAATTCCCACTTAGTTGGCCTTTAAAAGATTAAAAAGGTGAAAATGAGTTCATTTGTGCATTTGCATTTTGAAAATTAGAGTGAGTGAGCAACTTTTGAGAAAATTTGGCAAGATGGTGATTCTGATCCAGACCCATCGACTCAAGCACGTGTGATGTCACAACTGCCCAACCGCATATGGACCTCTGGTACGTACCCCAAAAAACCTCCTCATGAATTTTGAATGCCATTTTTCTTGCATTTTTATTGTTTGAATTCTGCCTTTTCCATTTTAGCGCATTCAAACTCTAATGTAGTGCATCAAGTCATTGTTATAACACATAGGGTAGATTAGTGCATAAGGTCAAATGTGTAGCACATTTAGTCAATGATGTAGCACATCGAGATTTTTAGAGCATCCATGCCTAGATTTAGCGCATACATAGGGTCTTTTAGCGCGATAAGATATTTAGTGCATCGAGTCTAGATTTTAGCGCATTTGATAAGTGTTTTAGTGCATTAGGTTTTTTAGCGCTTTGATGAAATGAAACAGTGCATTGAAGAAGTATGATGGTGCATTTGGTTATTCGACGAATTGAAGCACTGTTTTGGTGCATTGGTAGAATTCGCTAGTGCATACATGATTTTAGTGCATTGAAATACTGTTTTAGTGCATTTAGACTAGATTGATGGATTTTAGATTAGACTCCTTGATTTTGATGATTTTTTATCGTGTCAGCCAATGTTTTGATGTTGGCAGATTAGATGATGATTGATCTCATAATAGGTGAGAATCAATGATAGGATGATGATGATTTACCTCATGATAGGTGAGGATCAATGATAGATTGATGATGATTGACCTCATGATAGGCGGGGTTCAATGATAAAATCTCACAAGATTTGATCAAAGTCTCATTAGAGTTGATTAGATTGATAGGATGATTGATGTTGATTGATTGATTTGCTGATTTGGGATATGCTATGATGACATGAGCCTTCGATAGTCCTACAGATTCAAGAGCACTTCTCGAGGACTTGGGATTTGATACCCCATCTAGTGCAGGCTGATCTTGATGTGATTAGATGATGTGGATTGACTTATCTGATTGATATGCCCCAACACAGGATTAATAGAGGACTTCTGACTACTTTGGCAGAGAGGTGGCACAATGACCACAACACCTTTCACTTACCCATTGGTGAGATGACAGTGACACCCGAGGATGTTTATCATGTTTTGAGGATTCCTGTCGTTGGTGAGCTAGTTGTGTATGATTCGGCTAAGTAGGGAGGGACTGATGCACTTCATAGAGTTTTTGAGGACGAGCATATTTGTGGTTATGAGATCCCATGGTGGGATATGGTTGATGCATATGCAACACTGCCATGTGTTCTTACTAGATTTATTGAAGTTTTTCTATGTCCTAACCGCAGGTCGAAGGGATTCTTAGTTGGATGGGGCCGAATATTGGAGAGCATGATGACATAGAGGACATGATATGCATGAGGATCTTGCATGCTTGCACAATTATACCATGATCTACATTAGGTTGTTTATCTTAGAGGATCCAGTTTGTCACCTGGAATTACATTGCTATAGATATGGGCATGGGAGCACATAGCTGTCACCTGTCCCATTAAAGAGAGACAATGTCTAGCAGGGAGGCCATATGTTCATGGATACAGACTAGAGTACTGGTGGAGGGTGTTGGATGATCTTGATACCATGACCTAGAGGTCGTATTTAGACTGTGGGCAGTGGCTGGAGGATGACACATAGATGCCCTATCTATGTACTACCAAATATTTGATTGGGAGGACCCCATTTGTGATAGAGAGATTCCTTCTTGGGAGGGTGGTGCGATAGTATGGGTGGGTATAGGGTATGCCCCAGGGAGTTTCTTTGTATGCACGTTGACGACATGATATACCAGAGTGGGGATCCTACCTATCATATGATGTAGCAGTTGAGGAGTACTAGGTGTTATAGGTAGTTATTTGGGAGTACCATCCAAAGATTATAGAGGTTGACATATCATAGGAGTATGCAAACTATTTCTTCTCACATCCTTTCCTGAGGATTTCTTGTCTGGGTGGGCCAATACCTTTATTGGATGAGGAGCAGGCACCGAGATAGAGGAGGGGTAGAGGAGATGATGAGGAGGAGGAGGGAGAGAGCAGTGATGATAGAGATGATGGTGATGGAGATGGTGGAGGTGGCAGAGATGGTGATGGAGGTGGAGATGGGGATGGTGGTGATGGGGGTGGTAGGCATGTGTTAGATCTTAGAGTGCCTTAGAAGAGGTGATCGTTGGTGGTTGCAACACAACATGTTTAGATTCAGTTTCCCTCATAGTAGTAGTAGACACATATAACTACTCTACACGTCTAGGTATAGACTTTGCAGGGTCAGCTAGCATAGGTACAAGCTTTGCTACAGACATAAACCTAGACATAGAAATAGGCACAGGCATAGATTTTCACTCTCACAGGCGAGAGAGATAACCTGAGACAATGGTGTGAGCAGGAAAAGGGCATGACAAAGAGGCTACAAAGAGTTGTTGAGGGTACATGGATGATAGATTACCTTAGAGAGGTACGATGCTCCGCCAAGGAGGCCGAGTACTACCAAGGACGATATCATGAAGTAGTTCCTCCAGAGTGTCAAGTCAATTATGCCTAGTCTACCAGTGCCTGTAGTCATTCCAGGACAACTGGCAGGGGTGTTACAGGGCCACCACCTTGCAGAGATCCAAAGCTAGGACTGTTAGGTGGTGCAACAAAAGGCACAGGGCCAACACCATTTGGGGGGAGCAACACATAGCTCCGATGTTGATATTTTTTGTATTTGAAACATTTGATGATGTATACACTAATTATGCTGAGATATTGATTCACTGCCATTATGGTATTATATCTCTCCACATATTTGGACATCATTGTACACTTGAAATTATTATTTTTAGATTTATATGAGATGTAATGATGATTAGCGATCTATATGTGTTTATGTGAATTTATGATGGATACCTATGATGAATGCATTTAATTTCTATATTATGATGCTTATATGTTGTTTATATGATTATGACATGATTATGTATGGATGCAATGATGATATGATGATGATTTTGTATGTTTTATGGATGATGCTTTATGCTGCATGAAATGGATGCAAATGAAATGTGATATCCCTTATGTTTTTGTATTTTCTTTTTGCAAATATATGATACTTCTATAATATATGGGATGAATTTGATTATGCAAGTGAGATGCAATGCACTTCTTTTTGTGTTTTCTAATGCAAATATTATGATGTAATACATGGATGGATGAATGATGTAATAATGTTTTCTAATGTATGTATGATATGCAAATGATTATGCAACTATATGAGAATGGTATGCTTTTGTTAATGTCAAATGTACTCAATCCATTAATGATAGAGATAATCATCATTTTGAAATCTTGCCAGCCTTGGAAAATCCATAAATACATATGCAAAACTAATATGGATGCAATCTAACTTAACTATGCAAATCTAATTATGCAAATGTTGTCATTGTAGCAACCGATTTGTTGTGGTTTTATCATCATTGAGCCTTTAAAATGTTGAAAGTGAGTACAAGCATCGATGGTATAATTAGACCATGATGACCTGAGTACTACTTCCATGATTTTTGATATTGCAAGTTAACACAAGTGTCTAGGTATAATTAAACCGAGATGACCTAAACATTTCTTGCATAAATAGACAAGAGTTAATTGTTTTCCTATGCAAATTCAAAATGTCATCAATGATACTTTGTAGAGAACATCCTGCGACAATTTGCATAGTAGTAATGAATAACTCATAGAAAACATACATAAAATATCATTCTCGATCATAGCTTCTCTAGTTTAGGATATCATTGAGTTGCTCTAGAGAAATGATAAGAAAAATAAAAGTAGAACAGTTGAACATTCATGTTGATGTGATAAAACCATGATTCAGAAGAACATCATCCATTTAATTTTGTTTTGATTTGATTAATTTGGCTATTTGATTTGGATGGTTGATGTGTAATGTTTGATGATTGATGTATTTCAATGTTGAGTGTTTTGGTGTGATATTTTTGTTTGCTATGTTTTCATACTGATGTTTGTCTGTTGGTTTAAGCTCAAAGTTTATTGCACCCTGTGAGTTTAGGATTTTTCCCCCAGTTTAGGGTGAGACATGACCAACATGCTAGGATATGTACATGAGGTTTTGCAATGATAGGCATGATCATGGCGAAAGCGAATGGCCGACACATGCTCAAATAGATGGAAAATCTAATATATCACAAATAGCGCTCGTTGCCAGGTTTTCACTACTTTTTTTTTTAGATTTTATGAATTTTTTGATTTTTCAATTTTTTTTTGTATTTTTCCTTTTTTTTTTTGTATTTTGTATTTTCCTATTTTTGTTGTCACCAAGATGTCTGTTTGCCATGTTTTAATCAAGGTAACAATTTTTTTAGGACATTTTCTCTTTTTTTTTGTATTTTTCCAGGATTTTTACTATGCACTGGATGAACTAGGTATAAAACTTCTTGAGATGTAGGCTATTGATGGGTTTTTCAAACAAATATCCTTTAGGTGTAGATAGCTGATAGGCTCCAGATCCATAGAATGATACAATGACAAAGGGGCCTAGCCAGTTTGGTTCAAACTTTCCCTTCTTCTCTTGATCCTATTGATTGTGGGGGTTTTCTTTCAAGACCAAGTCACCAACTTGAAATTCTCTAGGTTTTACTCAGTGATTATAATCCTAGAAATCCTTTTTGGATAGGCTTTCAAATGATCCACAACTTGCTGATGACATTCATCAAATAGTTCTAACTCTTGTAGCCTAGACACCTGATAATCTTCATCTGAAATGATCCCCTTTAGTGACACACAAAGTGATGGTAGATCAACCTCAATAGGTAAAATGGCCTATGATCCATAGGCTAAAGCATAGGGTGTGGCTCTTGTTGGTGTGTGAATGTTGGTTCAGTAGGCCGACAAAGCAGGGTTCAGTTGAACATGCCAATCACGTCCAACATCATTGACAATTTTCTTTAATATTTTCAAAATGGTTTTGTTTGAGGCCTCTGCCTAGCCATTTCCCTGAGGATAGTAAGGTGTAGAAAAGTGATGATGGATATGAAACCATTCACAAAGTTCTTGGACATCTTGATTCTTGAAAGGTCTACCATTGCCAGTGACAATGGACTAAGGAATGTCATACCGACAAATGATGTAATTTAGGACGAAAGAGGCAATTTGTTTGCTAGTGATGGTGGTTAGGGGAAAAACTTCAATCCACTTTGTAAAATACTCCGTGGCTATGATGATGAATTTGTGTCCATTTGATGAAGGTGGATGAATTTTACCTACAAGATCCAGTCCCCACTAATAGAAGGGCCATGTTGATGCAAATGGTTGTAGCTCTTATGCTAGTGCATGTATCGGGTTTCCATGAATTTGACATTTTTGACACTTCTTGACAAATTGAAAAGACTCCTCCATTTTCAACCAGTAATACTCCAAGCGTAGGAGTTTTTTAGCGAGAGTTAGTCCACTTGAATGAGTTCCACAAATACCTCCATGAACCTCACGTAAAGTAGTTTTAGCTTCATTACATTCAAGGCATCGAAGGAGAGTACCATCAAGACCTTGTCGATAAAGTACATCGACTATCAAGGTATGTCAAGCTGATTGTCAAATAAAGTTACGTTTCTGGTTTTGGGATAGATTTGGTGGTAGGGTATTGTCTTAGATAGGTGTAGATCTTCCCATAGATAGAAGCTTCCACTTCAACTAGATGGTATATGATTTGGGATTCAGGGTTACAATAGGCAGGGTTAAACAATTGTTCCACCATAAACTCATAACAAGATCATTTTTCAGGTATCTGTAAGAGACAAGCAATTGTTGCCATAACATCAACAATTTTGTTATCCCCTCTTGGAATCTACTCAAATTTGATCTCCAAAAATTACTTCTTGAAATCATCCACCATTCTTTTGTATGACATCAATTTGTCATCTTTTGTCTGGTAGTTGTCATTAACTTGATTTATGACTAGTTGAGAATCTCCATAGACTTGCAACTCTATGATTTTCCACTCTATGATTATCTTGATACCAATGATCAATGCTTGATACTTAGCTATGTTGTTAGTATAAGGAAACATTAACCTATAGGACTTTGGAATGGTGTGTCCTTATGGCATGACAAATAGGATTCTGGCACTTGATCCATGTTGTGTGTAAGATCCATCAAAATATAACATCCACTATTGTGTTGACACTATAAGGACATCTGCATTTGGAAACTCAATGCTCATTGGATGATCAACTTGTAATGGTGCTTTAGCTAGTTGGTCCCTTGATTGATTTCCTGTCCACATACTGAATGTCAATCTCACTCAATATCATTGCCCACTTGGCTAGTCTTCCTGTCAGGGCAACTTTGTTGAGTAAATACTTTAATGGATCAATTTTTGCTGAGTTTGATGGTGTGGATTAACATGTAGTGTGTTAGTCGTTGAGTAGCAAATACTACCGCCAGAAAAGCTTTTTCAATAAATGTGTAGTTGATTTCATAGCCATTCAAGGTCTTGCTAATGTAATAAATAGCCCTTTCTTTGCTTGCAGAAACTTCCCTTGCTAGTAGAGCGCCGAAAGAAACCTCTATTGTTGCTATGAGGAGTAATAATGGTTTTCCTTCCATTGGTGGTACTAGTATATGAGTTGACATTAGATACTATTTTAGTTGATTAAAAGTTGCTCCACATTTTCCATCCCATTTGAAAGAAACATTCTTGTGTAGCAAGTGATTAAAAGGATGAGTTTTATCTATGAGTTGTGTGATGAACCTTTTGATAGATTGAAATCGTCCTTGTAAAGATCTAAGTTGGATGATATTTTTGGGAGGAGGAATCTCCATTATAGATTTGAAGTTCATAGGATCCACCTCAACGCCTTTAGCTGATACTATATATCCCAAAAGTTTAGTTGATGTCATGCCAAATACACATTTCTTGGGATTTAACTACACATTGAACTTCTCTAGCCTGGTAAATATTTTATCTAGGATTTCAATATGCCCTTCCCTAGTGAATGGTTTGGCCAAAAATTCATCCACATAGTCCTCCATAAAGGTGTGCATCATGCCGTGAAAGATAGTGGTCATCACACGTTGATAAGTAGCCCCAACATTCTTCAACCCAAAAGGAATGACGTTTCAACAAAATGTGCCCCATGGACATGTGAAAGAAGTTTTCTCTTGATCTTTTGGTGCTATTTTATCTGATTATAACCTGAAAATCCATCTGTAAGTGATAGCATTGCATGACTTGTCATTAAATCTATGATAATGTCAATCTTAGGCAAAGGAAAGTATGTTTCAGACAAGCCCTATTAAGATCCCTAAAATCTGTACATATCTTGATACTGTGGCTAGGTTTAGAAACTGGTACAATGTTTGATACCCATTCAACATAGTCAATAGGTTGGATAAATCCTGTATCCAATAGTTTCTTGAATTCAACTTTCACCAGAAGGGAAATGTGTGGATGTATCTTTCTCAACTTTTTCTTCACTGGCTTTAGTCCAGGGAGTAGGGATAAATAATGCATGATAAGCTCTGGATCCATGCTTGGCATGTTAGCGTAGGACTAGGCGAAGTTGATTTTCCTTTCTTCAAAGAACTTAATAAAGCTTGGTTTTTCTTCCTCTGTCATGGATGCTGCTAGATGTAGGGTCTTGACTGTTTCAGCTGTACCAATGTTGATGGAATATGTAGGCTCAACCAAAACTGAAGATCACTCATGATAGTGTTTGGGAAGAGTGTCAAATCTCCCTTCTTTCGATGCCTCAGAGAGGTTTTCACCGTTAGATGTGCTCTTTATTTTTACTTTTTCTTGATCTAATACTGCCATTAAATGGTTTTCACCATTAGATCTATTTTTGATATCCATTTTACAGCTAAGATATTTGGAACTCTTGTCATAAGCTTCGTTATGAGATTCGCTGGTGGAACATGTTTCAGGATTATTAGAGCAATGTAAGTTCACAATGGCATCATCGTTTGAAAAAATAGGAATGCCAAGCAACTTAGTTTGGTCCTAGTTAATTAGTTCAGGATGTATCAATGGCAAGGAATCGTCAGATTGGTTAAGGTAAAAAGGAGAAAGTGTCATAATGGAAACATTGTTAAAGTGTTCAATTGAAATTTTGAGGTCTATGATGTTACTCTCTTCTGAAGGATCTATCTCACTCGCAGTCTGATTGTCTTCACTAGAGTCATCGATATGTTGTGATCCAAATTCAAGTGGTCTAGAGCTCTAGCTTTGTCCCTCCATACGTGTTGGCACACATACATTTGTATCACATCAATTTCTTTGTCATGACAAGAATCTTTAGAGAGCGAGTCCCATTCATATTCATTGGAATATGTTTTAGAACTATCTTGCAATTGGAGGATTCGTTCAACAATCTGTTGCCTAGTTTCTTCTTTTGACTCTTCTCTATATCCTAGCCCTGTTTTTTCCTTGACATTCATTGTGATGGGCTGGATTGGTTCAACAATACCTTCTTTTCTTTTGCTAACAGGACCTTTTCCCTCATATCCCATCTTCTCTATGATTGTAAAACTTTTACCATAAGGCTCTGTTAATACATTTGAAGTTGATGCTTGTGATGCTTCTTCATCTTTGTACAACTAATTTAAAACATCCCTGTCTTTAGATTCATCCACTAAAGTTATTTCTCTTACAAACTTAACATCAAAGAGTGTGGTTGGTTGCGAGGATTGTTGTTTTGATGTGGATGGCTTCCCATAGGATTTAGGAGAAGGTAGCAACTGGGAAAGACATAATGATTTCTCAATAGAATATTCCCCCATGCCTTTATCTTTCAATTGGATCTTTTCAAACTGTTTGGATAAGAAATTTAGTTGTCTTTCATTGTTTGAGGATGTGGAATCACTGATACCTTTGTCTTTTGACTGGACCTTTTCCTCAAGCTGATTTGACAAAATTGATTTGACCTTCGTTAATTGATGGAGTAGAATCATTGGTACCCTTATCTTTTGACTGATCCTCTTTCTCAACCCATTTTGACAAGGAATTTAATTGTATTTCATTGCTTGAAAAAATAGGAGTGGGAGCTTCCCTGTTATGGGTACGTGTAGGATCATGATACCAGGCCAAAAAGTGGTGATATGATGGGTATGTGTAGGGTATGTGGCTGGCGAATTTTTTCTTTACCAAAAAATGATGAAATGAAAAGGGTTTTTAAAGGAGATTATCAACTTTCCACCAATATAAATTATGCTTTACTTTGAATTTAATAAATAATTATTATTCATTTTCTATTTGAATTACAACTAAAGTCTTGATTGATAGGCTAATTGAAAAACATCTATAGCTTTCAAACGGTATCACATTTTTAAATTCAAAACATGTCACATTCTATGCTTCACATTCTATAGGATTAAAAAGAAAAATAGAATTTCATGAAGTTTTGACCAAGTTAAGGTGGTTAGACATACAAGTTTTTTATTTTTTAAAGTTGTAATAAAAATTCATAATTAATTATTTACTTGGAAAAAATTGTAAAAAAATATGCATCCCATTCGGACATGAATCCTCTACTTATATTTAAAATCTTATAAAAAAAATATTATTATTTAATTGTGGTTAGGGTGGTCAGACATACACCTACTTCTTATTTTTGCCTTGAAATTTAAGTACTACTGCATTGAAATTTCAAATTTTCACCAAATAGATTTAAAAAAAACCTAGTAGTTTAGAAACTACATTCAATTTGCTACAGATTCTATTCTTACATATTTTTGAAATAATATAGATAACTTATTCAAATTTTTACGTCAACATGCCTAACTCTGATTTTTCTAAATTTTTTGCCACTTAAGGGCCTATTTTTTCCATGATGATCCTACACATACCCTTATGTGCCACAAAAGTATCTTGGACTGATTTAAGAGTGTTGCAATATTGAGGATTGTTGGAATCGGCTTAAATGGTGATTTCTTGTCCATTAAAAGGAAATTTCAAACATTGATGATACGTTGACAACATTGCTTGCATCTCATGGATCTAAGGACGTCCCAAGAGTATATTGTATGTCAAATATTTGTCTAACACTTGGTAGATTATATCTTTTACAACCAGTCCCACTTAAATTAGTAACCTTATCAATCCTTGGGAAGATCTCTCTTCATCATCATAGGCTTTTATAGTGATTTTTCTTCTAGCATCAATTGCATTTTCTGAATATCCAAGCGCATAGATAAGTTTTAAAGTACAAATATTTAGGCCAGCTCCACCATCTATTAGAACATGTTTGACCCGGTGTTTGTGAATTAAAACCTCAATGTGGAGAGCAACATTGTGTGGATGGGTGAGTGATACACCATCGTTTTCAAAAAATGATAGGCAATGAGGTGCAGTCAAGTGTCCCACCATAGCTTGGAATTGGAAAACTTCCAGATTATTCGTTATTGTGGTGGTTATTAGATATTGTTCTAGAATTTCTTTGTGAGCTGGTGAAATTTTGAGGAGTTCCAATATTGATATTTGAGCTAGGATTTTTTGCATTTGATCAACTATGTTGTATTGAGTTGTAGGGGCAATAGGTGTCTTAGATGCAACTCCTTTCAATATTACTTTAACTTGCCATCTTGTGGTTGCATTGAGTAGTTGATAATCTTGTTTTTCTCTAATTTTAATGACATTAATTTGATTATCAGTTGCAACAATATTTGTGATCAGATTTATTGGTATGATGTCATTAATTTGATTTGATTTGGTGTTGATGTGAGTGCCATTGAGTTGATTTTTTGTTGCAACAATGTCATCATTTTTATTATCAACCATAACAATGTCTTGTTCATGCTCAATTATGATGTCATCAATTGGATTATCAGCTGCAATAAAGTCTTTTTGGCCCTTGATTTCAATGTCCTTAGTTTGATCTTCAACTACCTCAATATGAAGAATGGTAGAATCATAAACATAGTTCATGTTTTTTCCTTTGGTGTTTGATGAAGAGGACTCCCCCTTTTCATATTTTGGTAAAGGATTTTTGAATGCTCCATGATCATTATTCGTTTGGGGTCCTTCTACAAATATTTCTTTTCTATCAATCAAATCTTGTACCAAATGTTTCATTTGCATGCAATCATTTGTTTTGTGTCCTTTGTTTTTGTGAAAGTCACAATAATGTGTATCATTCCACCATGAAGGTTTAACTCTTGGTTCCCAATCTTCTGCTTTTGGTAATGTTATAACCTTGGCTACAAGAAGCTCCTTTAATGCTAATTCGAGTGACTATCCCAAAGGTGTAAATTTTATTCGATTTGATGATGTTAGATATGGTGGTTGTTTAGATTCAATATTGTGTGGATTGATGTTTTGATTGGTGTTTTGGTTTTTTTTTGATTGGTCTTGGTGGCAGTTGTAGTCAAGCTAAATACTGGTTTTGCATTTTGTGTTTCAGAGCTGCACCATCATTGTTACCAACATTCTTGTTTCTTTTCCAAAAATTTGGTTTATCATTTTTATTATAGTGATTGAAAGAATTTGTTGAGTTGTTTCCTTCATTGTAAATTTTCATAACTCCTCTCTTGATCAAAGCTTCTTCGATTTTGAGTCCATTTTCAATCATTTTCTCAAATGCAATTCAAGTCTGTAGCTCTTCTGATCATTTAGATTGTCAATGAAGATTTCCATCTTTCCTTTTCGGGTATGGGACGAGCATATCTTGCAAAAAATATTCTCCATCTTTGTAAAAATATGAGGAATGATTCACCCTTTTTTTGTTTTGTATTGCAAAGGTCTTTCATTGTTATCTTGTTTTGGATGTTGTAGGAGTATTGGGTGATGAATTTATTAACCAAATCTTCAAAGGTCTTAACACCTCGTGAAAGTTTAGAGAACCATTCCATGCATGTCCACCTAAGCTTCGTGGAAAAATCTCATCAAATAAGTCTCTTCATGTGAAAATTCAAGGCTCATGGTTCAAAATTCCCTTACATGATCTATAGAATCTGTTTTACCATTGTATTTATCATACTTTGGAAATTCACAATGTTTGGGAAAAGGAATCAAATTAATAGTTTGATCAAAAGGATATGGGAAAATGTCTTGTATCAAGTATCTTTTTGTGGTTCCTCTTTGTATGTCTTGAATTTGCTGTTGGAGATTTTTCATTTGATGAATTAATGCAACCATTGGATTTGTGTTTGGTGGATCAATTTCAATCCTTTTGGGTGCTCCTTTCAGTTGATTAACATCAAAGTCATGTGAAAGTTTGATACCTTGATTAGCCAACATTAAGAAGTATTTTTCTCCATCTTTTTCAAAGATCTTTTCCATGAATTTGTGGAATTTGGGATCTTATTATGCTATTTGGATGTCTTCCTTAGTAATTTCATCATTTTTCAGGTTGGATGGAATGGATTTTCTTCACCTTCAACCATGGTGTTTTGGGTTTCAATTTCCTTTTCTTTGTGTTTCTTCTTTTGGGATCTTGTTTGAATGGGAATACAAGTGTTATAATTTTCACTAAACTTTGATCTTTGTTTGAGAAGTGCTAAGGATAATAACTAAGTCAAATAGAATGACAATTTTTATTGATGAGACTAAGTTGAATTTGATTATACAACATTGTTTCGTGATGAAGGATGACAAATCTTGACGATGAAACTCAACTTAATAATTAGAGGTGTGTTTTATGATTAGTCACTTTAAGATGTTAGATCTTGGTTTAGTTTGAAGAATTTCACTTGCAAAGACCAGTTTCAACAAGTTTAAGGCACTGGTTTGACTGAGGAATGATTCTTCTTTGGAAAGGATCCTTAATTCTGGTTCAAACAGTTGGACAGATAGTGAAAATAGCTCTATGGTTTTGAATTTACTAGATGCGCTAAAATAGGGTATGGATGCGCTAAAAGATGAAATAGATGCGCTAGAACAAAGATTTGATGTACTAGAATGTCCCCTAGATGTGCCAAAAAATGGATTCAGTGTGCCAAAAGATGGACTAAATGTGCCAAAAGATGCCTTAGATGTGCTAGAATATGGTTCAAATGCGTTGGAAAATGACTCAGATGCGTTGAAATATGGGTCAAATGTGCTAAATAAAGCCAGCGATGTGCTAGACTATCGTTAAATATGATTTCAACTTAGTTATCTGTTGGAATATCAGGTAAATGCACTAAATGGATTTGAAAATGTACTAGAAGATGTAATAGATGCGCTAGAAAGTAACCCAGATGCATTGGAAAATGGATTGCATGTGCTAGAAAATGACTCAGATGTGCTAGACTGTACCCTAGATGCGCTAGAAAATTCCCTATATATGCTACAAGATAGACCAAATGCACTATAAAATGACTCAGATGCACCAAAAAAGGTAGTGTATGTGCTAGAACAAGGAATATATGCACTAAATTGGAAGTGTTCAGTTGACAGTCTGTCTGGTTATTTTTCTTTTAAATCAATGAATCTGAATGTTTCCAGGGTATGATTCTGAACAATGAATTTTTCTTGGTTTCGTTGTTTGTGAATTATGTGAATTAAGTGTTCTTAAATGGATTATTTCTTGAAAAATGACTTCAAACACAAATTGTAAAATAGTTGTTTCTAGCCTAAGAACTAAACATTGAGTGTACATGTTCAAGAATTTGGTCTAATTCCTTTGATTTCTACAAGTATAACACAAGATAAAATAGATCAAACACTTTTCTAATGTCAAGGGTCACTTAAAATACCACAACCCACATCTTAGAACTATGTCAACTCACACAGTCGTGTCACCCCTTAGGGGGTGCCTGTGTTTTTTCGTTTCCTTGTTCTTAACCAATGTTGAATCCTCCACTTTTGGCTAGTAATCCTTGATAGTTATATGGTGAGTATCTTGGGGGAAAATTCTTCCCTCCCCTTGCATTGTGATATTAGAAGTGTTCAAAGATTGATTCGGCTGGCTTCCACACTTAAAGTTTGTAGTAAGGGTTTTTGTTCGATATGACAATAGATAAACTCCCTCAGGATACCTCCCAACCTTTAGAACAAAGGATTTTGGGATGGTTATCTTGCACACTACCATTGAATTATGGGTTTCCCTGAATTTGAACTTTTGATTATAGTGGGTCAGAAAACTTGGCTTTAGTTGTTCCCACTTAGGTCATTCCTGTAGGGTGAGTACTTTTTCCCACTATGGCAAGCCTTCTAAAGGTGTTAATATAAAGCAAGAAATAGTGATTCTAGCATTCTGATCACCCAGTGAAGGGGAGATCATAGACCTATCACTTTACAAGCACAGTAGACAAGGGGTTCATTAACCTTCTAATAAAACTAGGTACCTAATTTAATCAAAAGAAAGCAATAAAACAACTCTAGCCCCTGCAAACATCATCAGTAGTTTGATATAATTGTCTTTGACTAGTGTATTAAGCACGTGCAACACATAAAATATTGATCAATTCTCAGAATTTTGAATTTCTGCAAAGTAAACCAGATGTGCTAAAACAGAAACCATATGTTCCAAAAGATTACACCAATTCACTAAAATAACTATTGGATACGTTAAAAGATAGATTGAATGTGCTAAAATATCAACCAAATGTGCTAAAAGACCCCTTGAATGAGCTAAAATATGAGTTGGATGCACTGAAATGTGCTCCAAATGTGCCATAAAAGGAACTAGATGCACTAAAAGATGTTTCGTATGTGCTGAAAGAAATCATGAGTGCACTACATAAAAGTTCACGTCTAGATCTGTAATTTTTTTTTTCTCCAAAAAATGCCAATAAAAAGGGGTTGGGCCCCATAGTGGGTGCCAATTTATGTGTGAGGTAAAATGTGTAAATGTATAACAAAGTCACACAAGCAATGAGACATTATATTAGAGAAATTGAATAGCAAATTGAATCGAATTGAAACAAAACCAATTTACTAAAGTCGTCCCATTGTTTCCTCTCTTAAGGGATTCATTAAATCATATTGGCTCTCATATTTTTGTATGCACTATGAGTGTTAGAATGACAACCTGAGGAATGGAATGCTAGAAAATGCAAGAAATATATTCCTACATGATTGATAAACTATGTGATTGATGATGCTATGATAAATATATGATACTAAATTCTATGATGCAAATGTTGTATAAAAACTACTATGATAATGGAAATGCAGCTAATAACTAAGCCATGATTGTGAACTAATATGATTTTAAAATTATAATTACTAAATGCTCAAAATGCTAATTGCTATATGCTCAAAGTGATCTAATGTAATTTATGCATAGTAAGATTGCTCAAACAAGGGATATCAAATGTTGTAGAATGAGGCCACATTTATAAGATTTCCAAGGCATAAAATGATCTGGCAACAACCAACGGTTAGGATTTTAATTGGAGAGATGAACGGTGAAGAATGAAGAAGTTAGAGGGAATAATGGAGAGTGTTCCCTTTAATAGAACACTTTTCCCAGTGTGAGAGAATAAATGGAGGAAGAGAGCCAAATGTCTCAAGTTTGTTTCGGAATTTGTTGCAGATAATTCCAATTTAAATATTAAGGATATTTAAATTCATGAGACATTGGATGAGGTAGCAAGAGGAAAAGTTGGAGACATGTGACTAAATTCAAATTTGGGATTGTTCAAATTTAGTAAGAAGATATTAATTAAATAAAAAAAACTATTGGAATTTGTTTATTTAATTAAGATTAGAGGAATATGATTTAAGATAAGAAGAATTAGAAAATATGAACTATATAAATAAATTTAGAATTTATTTATAAGTAGATGAAATAAGAGGTTTATTAATTAAATAACTTGTATTTAATTAATTGATTACCCTGGCCAATTTTAGGTGAATACAAGTAGTTGCAACAATTTCAGTCCAAAACCTTTGTTCTAGACCAACACCACTCAACATAATCCTAGCCTTATCCATCAGTTTCTTGTTCATTCTTTCTGCAACTCCATTCCACTGTGGAGAATACCGAGTTTTCTTTTGTTTATGAATACCACAATATTTACATAATTTGTCAAAATAATTAGAGAATAATTCACCACCATTATTAGTCCTCAAACATTTTATTTTCTTTCGAATCTACAATTCAACCATTGCTTTAAATTCTTTAAATTGATTGAAAACTTCATATTTACTCTTTAGAAAGTATACCCATGTCCTATTGTAATCATCAATAAATGAAACATAATATGTGGATTTTACCAATTGTAGGAACATCTATAGGACCATACACATTAGAATGAATGAGATCCAATGCACCATAAGATTTATGAGAACTTGAGTAAAATTGAACATGGTTTTGTTTTCCATAAATGTAGTGCTCATATAAATCAAATTCAAGATTACAATTAGATAACCATTCAACAAGGTTTTTATTTTTCAATGTCTTTAGACCCTTTTCTCCAATGTGGCTAAGTCTCTGGTGCCATAACATAGTTTTCTCTGTAGGTAGTTTTGACCCTCTTCTATTTCATTACTTTCCTTTTTGGATGTCTGACCGATTGTCGGTTGGGTCCACCTGCTGAGGTCTCATGATAGAGACCTTGAGTAGTGGATCAAGCAAATGTGTGGAAACCAAAAAATTTTCCACCCTAAACATTCACTTCCTCACATGTATCACACAACATCCTCACACCCTTTTGTACAACCACTTACACATGTCCCTTCCCATTTACTTGACCCGAATGACATGTAATTCCAATGCCTTAGATCATTCAATGCCCCTAGAAGAACTTGCACATCCTACTCAATTTCACCCCTTTCCTATAGTTACACGTACTTCTCATGTCTTAGTTTCCTTAGTCATCGATACATGTTCAGCTCTACTCTGTATTGCTTAATGCATTAGGGAGGGTTAATTTCTCCAAAAGCATTTGTAGTGTTAAAATATGTTGCAAATGTCCTCAATTCAGTTTGAGAAGAATAGTGCAACATAGTTGAACACCAAAGGCCTCTGCAAAAAGCAAGTCTCTTCAACGCTACATATTCAAACCATTGTACAATTTACTTTCCTATATTATGTAAATGATGTTGCCAGTGTTATGTGCATTCCTATATGATGTATATGTTGTTAAATGGGTATGTTCATTGGTTTGCTCAAATTCTATTTTGGTCCAAGTGACCTATATGATGTACATGCTACTAGAAATGAAGTGAAAATGTGTATATAATGTAAATGTAGTTAATTATACTGGTACTTTCATTATACTAATTACTTGTTTCAACTAAAATATTCAATTATACTCCCATTATTTTTGATGGACGATTCATGTGACATGAATGCATGATTCATAAGCATCAAAACTTCAATTTTGTTGGTGCCAAATAAGCTTGTGCTAAGTGATGTGTGCTAAGATGACTAAATGGGAAGGGAAATAGTGCATGTTGATGACCAAGAGTTAAATAATATATATATATATACACACACACACACACACAATGGATTTTCCAACATCATTTATATTGCAACAAGACAACCTCATAGTTGAAAATCATATAGGTCATGCACTTACAACACACTAGCTATAATAGTTACATTGTATACAACAAATATGTATTCACAAAAAAAAGCAATAGAAAAGGTAGGCATTTACATAACAATATTATTCATGTGACATTAACATCGTTTACATCAGATAAGCATCTAGACAACATTGACAACAACATCTACATAATATATAATGATTAGGCATTTACAACAACATCCACTTAGGCTAAACTACCTATTATTTATATTTACGTAATTGTTGGTCCATGTGGACCTCCCCTTGAGGTAACCCACTCCTAATATATATGAAAAATGTAGTTAAGTCTCCCTTATTTTATTTCATCCCCTTCTTTCAATTTATTCTTCATTTTAGTCAAATAAATATAGTTACCCAAATTATGTCTTGTTTCAAATTTCAAGTTATATATATAACTATACATTAAATGAAGATGATTTTCTTAGTTGAATTTTAAACATGCAAAGTAATTTCAAACCTCATTCATTGATTGAAATTGTCCATATACAAATTGTTATGCTCTTACATGTCATTCCATCTACCCTATATTTTATAACTTGAAGGTTATGTTATTTTGTGGGTGCTTTTTCAAATAAAGAATGCATAAAATTAATATACAACTATGAATTATTGTCATTCTTAATTGTTTAGGACATGAATTTCAAATATACTACTTAAATTTTGAAAAACTCAATTCATAGTTCACTATATTTGTCTTATACATAGACATATATCTATATATCTTATATGTATATATGTATATATGTATGTATGTATGTATGTATGTATGTATGTATGTATGTATGTATACATATATACATATATAAGTATACACATATACATATATATTTGTAAATATATTTACATACATACATACACATGTGTATATATAAATATAAATATGTTTAGATACATATGTATAAACACATACATACATACATTCATACTCATAGACACATGTATGTATACATCCATATACTTAAACATACATACATATACGTAAACATAAAAATGGATAAAAGAAAATTAGTTTGAGTTAAGTATATCTAGCATGTTTAAAAATGTTATTATGGACTAAGTAAACCAAATCAAATTATATATGGACCAGTATGGAGTTAATGAACCAAGTTAACTTTGGGAAAACAATATTGGATTTGACAAAGTGATATCTATCTATCTATCTATGTATCTAAATAAGTACGCATTTTTCCATCTCTCTCTCTCTCTCTTTTTATATATATATATATATATATATATATATATATATATATATATACATGACTTACAAAATAAAATAAGACAATTTATCTAACTTTCAAACTAAATTTATATATATATATATATAATCTATCTATTTAACTATATATATGTCTATATATCTATGAATATATATATATATATATATATATATATAATGATCCATATATCTATCTACATATCTATCCATCTATACATCTTTATATCTATATATGACTTACAAAATGAAACCAGACATAATTTATCTAACTGTTAGACTACACACACACACACACATATCTTTATATTGATTTATATCTATATATATCTATATATCTATATATATATATCTTATATATATATATTTAACTACATACATATACCTAAACACATATACATACATACATATACTTAAACATATAAATGGATGAAAGAAAATTAGTCTGAGTATATGCATCATTATGTAGTTAATAATCTAAGTTAACTTTCAAAATACAAGGTTGAATTTGGAAAAGTGATATATATCTAACTATATATCTAGTTTGGTCTATCTATCTAAATATGTATGCATTTTCCCATCTATATATATATATATATATATATGTATCTATATATCTATATATGACCTAAAAAATGAAACAAGATAATATTTCTCTAATTGTTGAATTAAATTGATATATACATATCTATATGAATGAAATGAAGACCAAATTGCAACCAAGATATGACTATATATCTATCTATATACTACATATCTATCTATCTATCAATATATCAATCTATAATTCTATCTATCCATCACATCTCCTTTTTGCATGCATAAACTTGATTAATAAATAAATTGAACTAATTGTTAATATTGGTTGAACATGTTATGATTGTGGATAACTATGTTTTAAATTAGATGCTATTTTTAATTCTTAAAAATTAAATTAAAATTGAAATTGAAATTGATGGTTAATCTGGATGCATAGAAATAAATTGAAATAGTTATCATGTTATGATAATGAGATTAATTTCTATGAGCTTTGACTATGGTTTTTAAGGACTAACCTACTGATGTATGATTGAGTGTAGGTATATGCTGAAGGTGAGAACATGGTTGAGGTAGAGGTAACTAGCCAATTGACATTGATGAATATGATGAAAATCTTGCACAAACATTCACATAGTTGCATCCATTTTTGTATTGTGTGGTTAAGATTGCTTCTATGTTCTTTGAATACATCATTGTACGTCTTGATTTAAATGAGGACTATGTATTTAAACTAAAAGAGGGGTAAAATTTTATTCAAAGCAAAACAACGAAGTACAAAGCAAGAGAATTACACAACCCTATCAATCTCCACTAGATGGTCCAACTCTTGGGACAAATCCGGGGGTAATTTACCCCAATCCATAATGTTCCAATTCTACACATGATCAGAGGCCCATTTTTCCAAACAATCTACAAAACCATTCCATTCTCTAGGAATGTGACAGAAAGTAACAGATTCCAAGGAAGCACACAACTTAAGAATTTTTTTTACAATCAAAGTCAAATGCCAACTGGCATCTTCAAGTTGTTGTTTATTCAACAAAGTATCTACCACCTGAGAATCTGATGTAGAGTAGGGAGGCTTTTGACAAATCAACACAATTTAGATTGTTTCAACCAACTCTTAAATCCTAAAAACCCTAACTAGGGTGTTTTCTCAAACAACTCTTCCTATTCCCTTATAGGTCTGCAAACTTGGTTCCTTGACCATAATTCTTAGATCCAATCTCAAACAAACTTATTAGTAGTCATTCTAGATACCCTTTAAATCCTGCAAACACATATATCAAAAACTCAATGGGTCACTTTGGACCAACTCCTCCAAAATCAGGCTTCTACGTTGTCCTCTTTGGCCAGTTAGGCCACTTTTACAAAGCACCACCTCTCTAAATTTTTTTCCAAGCCTTAAACTCTTTTGATAGAGTCTTATCAGACCACCAAATCATAGATTCAACAACTTTTAGCTAGGGAAAATTCCACCAAGACACTTAAACACCAAACCCTCACTTTGACTAGTTTTAGGAGTTTATTGAAAATGAATGTTTCCCAAACTAATCTCGCCTTAAAAAAGCCTCAAAACCTCTCAAATATGTATGAAAATTCTCATAATATCTTCACACAATATTAACTCATGTATTTTATGCAAAAATCAACTTGGAACCCTCATTTTCAAGTCAAAACTCAAAAAATTCATCTAGGGCAGCACTCCACACACCACCAATTGCCTCTCCCTTCTCTCAAAACTTACTTTAACACCTAAAACTATAATTTTGGACCCATTCCACCAAGATAGAAAAGATACAGTCAGTGGAATTGGTCTTATTACAATTTGAAGAGTGTCAAAACCCTCAAAATAGGGTTAACAACTCGTTTTCTAAAAATTGCCAACTAAAATCTTCAAACTCAATGAAAACTCACAAGATCACATTCAAATGAAGATACAACATTCCTCAAATGAATTAAACCACCTTTAGAGCAATAAGACCCTGTACGACCAAGTATAATAGCCTACAACAAAAATATTCAATGAAACACACAAAAATTTCAAGAGAAATCAAGAGATTTTATTTTTTTTCCTTCACAAAACCTTCAACAACATCTTCCTTTGAGTTCTAAAAATATTTAAACCTTAACCAACTTATGAAAATGGCTCTAAATTCCCTTTGAATTCCCATGACCATTGGGCTTCTTCAAGTTTACATTTTTACACTTTTTCATTTTGACAACTTTATAATTTTTGCACAATAAGCTCTAAACTGACCCCAAATGCCCATTACATTATGAAATGGTCTATAATGACCTTATTTGACTCAAAAAAAGACTCAAAATTCTAAACCAACCTAAAAAAGACCTTACTAAACCATATTTTCAAAAATGATGAACATGGTGCCCTATACCACAATCAGACTCACAAATGATCCTTCTCCACCCAAGAGCACAACCGCGCTTCACAACATATAAAATGGCCAAAGCCCTCATCACATTTTTAGTTTGTAGACCCTTATAAACAAAGAAGATAACTGAACAATCCCAAAACTGTTCCGCCCAATACCCCCAATACCAGCATGTCCAGGATTTCCTCGAGAAGAACCATCCATGTCGATTTTCAGCACACCATGAGGAGGAGAAATGATGACTATGTCTTATGGATGATTATGTTATTGTGTTTTCAAAAATAAAAGATTGTCTTATGGATATTTTTCCTTAAAAAAACCTAGGTTGATTGAGGGGAAAAGTAATTTTTTTTAATTCCAAATACTTGATAATAATAAATTTAATTAATTATATATATATAATCTTGTTAATAAAAATATAGTTTTAAAACTTAAAATGCACAAATATTATTGATAAAAAAAATTAAATAAATTAAAAATAAAAATAAAAATAAATTAAATAAGTTATTAAATAACTTAAGTTGCATGATAAATCATGCAAACAATAATGTTTGGTTCTAAAGAGACAATTGGAGTTAAACCTATATGTGCATGAGAAAACTTAAATTATAAAGAGGGAGGCTCAATTTAAATATAGTAGTCACTCCAAATGGGGGGAGTCAGTGGGGATTTTTCAAAGACTTTTGAGCAAAGGAAGAAATTGAAGTTTCATAGAAATTATTTTTACCAATCTTCCTATTCTTTAGTCACTCAATTTAAAGTAGTTTCACTTAACTATAATCACTATTATCATTTTGGGTATACACGGCTTGCTCCTATTTCTTTTGTTGGTCTACTTGGTGCGAAGAGGTCTCTGTCATGGCACTATCTTCCCTTCCATCTATTCTAAAATTACAGCTACATCTATGACTTCATCACTACTCCCTTTGTTTTAGATCAAAAGTTGGCATTATCAAATCAATTTTTCAAGCCCAAGGAGACGCTTGCAAGGAGGTGGAATCCATTCACAAGAGTTGCAGTCACTACCACTTTTCTTGGCATCAAGATAAGTGTACTTTACATGCTTTTAAATATCTTTGATTGTTTTTAGTTCCTATCATGCCATCAAGGTTAATGTAGTAAAATCTATAAAAGATATGAATAATTTCCATGGTGTGAGGTTTGAATAATTATCCCTAAGCACCTATTAGGATTGCATTGATATGATGATTTACAAGATTTTTGATTGTTGACGTTGCTGCTATTTTTCTCATTCGAATGACTGTACACGTGGGGAGAACAAATAATATTGCAGTGGGGCATATAATTTTATGATATCCTGAAACCTCATGGAAGCTTACCTACATCGCCTATCATTAAATTTCTTTTTCTGCATAGAACCACATGTTGATTTGAATAGGTTATTAATTTTATTTCTCTGTGTGTGTGTGTGCTGCTATTTTTCTCATTCAAATGACTGTACATGTGGGGACTATGTGTGTGTGTGTGTGTGTGTGTGTGTGCATGTGTGCTACTATTTTTCTCATTTGAATGACTGTACATGTGGGGAGAACAAATAATATTGTAGTGGGGCATATAATTTTATGATATCCTGAAACCTCATGGAAGCTTACCTGCATTGCCTATCATTAAATTTCTTTGTTTGCATAGAACCACATGCTGATTTGAATAGGTTATTAATTTTATTTCTGTGTGTGTGTGTGCATAGAACCACATGCTGATTTGAATAGGTTATTAATTTTACGCACGTGTGTGTGTGCGTGCGTGTGCGTGTGAGTATTCTATTTGACTATCATAGAGAATTTCCTGTAGCTCTTTAACAATAGTATTTACCATGTTATCTTAAAATTGTGTGTGTGCATGTGCGTGCGTGTGCGTGTGAGTATTCCAGTTGACTATCATAGAGAATTTCCTATAGCTCTTTAACAATAGTATTTACCATGTTATCTTAAAATTAAAGATACCTAGCATGTGACCGATCTTTAAGTCCTAAGGGCTTATTAACAAATATTTTAATCAGAAACAAACGAGATCGAGTCCATGTAAACATCATCAATCCATAATCAAGCTCAACATAATAATAAGTTTCATTAAATACGTAGATAGGTTTACAAATTAATTGATATAAGTTTCATTACGTACATAGATATGTTTATAAATTAATTAATAGTAAAAGACTATATAAAAAAATATCTCCAATATAGACCTTGAAAGAAACCATTATTAAATTTGGTTTTGTATTGTATTTTATCTCAACATTATATATATATATATATATATAAAACTGAGTTATAGTGGATAGTGAACATAGAGATATAAGGTAGAAGAGATGAGTTGAGTAATTACTATGAAGTCATTTTAGTTAAATCCAATTACTATTTTTCTTTTAAATCTATAAATATTAGTCAACGTTTTTCTACAATTTGCTCATTAAATCTTGTAAATATCTTAAAATAAATTCTGGGCTTTGTTCCCATATTCATCAACTTTTTGTAGCATTTTGAATTTTTAAATTTTATCAATAAATGAAAATGTTATTGCAATTTTACCAAAATTATGTAGTTTAATTTAAAGTTATCCAATAATGAATGGATGTACTGGTAAATGTGGTTTTTACATTAATCATAAGAACAATATAATATTAGCATTAGCTTAATATTAGTGAAGAATAATGATATAAAGACAAGGACACTGTTGATATTAGAATTAGAATCTTTATTAGTATTTATACAAAATATCAATTTCATTATTAATATTAAGATTAATGTTATCAATAATCATAGCATTGATATTGAAGAAATGAACTACCATTTAATTGATAAGGGTTTGATTCTTTCCATATACATTAAATTTTGCTTGAAAGTGAGAATAGGATTGCATGTGCACTTAATATCACATTTAATTGAGAAATAAAATTAGAGTTAAATTGCATGCTAATTATACATTTTACCTTATTATACTTGAAAGGATTGAAATGACAAAAGTTTACCATACAATTTTTTTACACAAAAACGGAAAAGATAGTTATTTATTTTTATGATCATTGGATATATATGCATGTTATGAATAAATGTTAATTATTGAAAGATTGTGTTCATAAGTGTTTTTGGAAAGTTTACCTTTTAAGATGGGTGTCGAGTATGGATTAATAGGGAGTGTAGACACTGCTTCTTCCAATTCTACTTTTATTAGCTCTATACGACTATATACTTGAACACATGACTTAGACCATTAAAATATATGATTTTTTTTTTAAATATTTTCTTTTGCTATATTCTGATATTGATCATAGCATGTTCTCATATGATATATATGCATGTAGATATTGAAACCTAGAGAATAGTAGTTGTATGTATGTATGATTTAGGAGATACAACCACCAATTTTCTACAAGTTTCACTCAAGGAAACCCTAGATATCTCAATCCAAGGGTGAAATGAGTGAAAATGATTTGCAATAAGGTGTCCTAGGGTGTGATTAAAGACTAAAGAGGGGTTCACCACCAAGCTAGGGTTTGGAAAGATAAGGAATGTAAATGATATGAAAGACTTAAACAAATGACCTAGAAATAGAATCAAATCAAAACGTTAAACTGATAAAGTACAAAGGTGCATCTAGAAAGATGAATGTACTTGGAACAAGATTTGAAATCCTAAAAATATGGTTTTCAAAGCATAATGGGACTTATACGCCAGGATGGGTGATTTAGTCCCAATTTAGGGTTTCTGGGTAGAAACTAGAATCTTGTAGTGACAAGTCTAAATCCTCCGAAACCTAGAAAATGAGCTATGTTGGTTCTCCAAATCAATAGACCAAATGAATCCTAAAGAATAGCCAATTTCTTATGTTCAAATTCAAAGGTGGACTTGGCCAACTGACAGGAAATGGAATTAACACACATTTTCCCTACACTTCAGGCTCTGTAGGATCTAGGGGGGTGACCCTTTAGCAACACCTAAAGATCTAAACACATAATTAACAGATTATTGCTTAACAAATAATGCTCTCATATAATTATGTTGAGAAACATAAAATATCACTCAACATTGGCAAGACATTGAGTGAATTTTAGAAACTAGCATGGAGAACATGGCAGATACAAGTACTCACAAAACATAATTGAAATGGTTTATGATTTAAAGGATTGGGACCAAGCTGAAAATAACACAAGCATGATAACTAACCAGTGCCAAGAAATGGGCTATGGAGTCATATAACAAGCACTTCATCCTACAATGTTGAACATTTTCTGAAGGTCTTTACAATTGTTATCAAATTATGATAAAAAGAATACTAAAGCTTTATTTGGTAATCATTCTTTACAAATTCACTTGAAATACAACACTCCTGTCACATTTGTTGAAACAATTACATTATTCCTTGAATAATAGGCAATAATAAGTTCAGCTGGCACTCATTAAAGCAATTACTTCATTCAAAAAACAAAAGGAAACAACAGATGTAACTCAAATGCAACAAATGTGCATTGAAAGACTTAGATAATTTTTATTATTGAATTCAAAAGAGCATTACATCTTAGCTATGGAGACAATTATCAGATGAAATATAAACATGAAAGCATAATTCATAACACACACTTCAAATTTAACGACTCAATCATATTTCACCCTAGCTTTACAATCTACCTAGAGCTTCTGTCTGACTTGTAGAGATTTCAGAATGGAACCCCTTACAAAATGAGAGAAAAATGAGAAGGAAAAGGAGAAAGGAAAGCTCCAAAAGAAGGTCTGTAAATGCCATTTGGCAGTTCCATTCCCATTAATCAACAAAATTGCAAAGCCTCTCTCCTCTCTCTGTAGCAACAAAATTTTACCTCTAATTTTGCCTTTGCAAACCAATTTGCAACATAAAATTTTGCCATGTGATGAATTCCACATCAAGTTCACCCAGCTATGTGAAAAATATTTATCCTTGCTTGCTTGTGAAAATCCTTATTTCTGCCCCTTGTTACACATTATTTTACTTTAGCAAAGTAAAATAGTCTCCCTTTGCACCTTTTAAAATATTTTCCTTATCAATGGCCCCAAAACATTCACCTAGGCCATTCATTTTCACGTGCCATTTTACATTTAATCCCCAACAAAGAGAATATTTTATAAATAGCTCCCCGTGCACATTTATTCCACCAACATTTAAAATACTTGCCCCTAATATGTTATTTCACTTTTCAAAAGTGAAAACCTTTTAAAAGATTATGAGGCAAAATAAAACTTTATCTGCGACCAATTTGAAATTTTGATGTGGGCCTCCCTTTCAAAATTTAACTGTGTAATATATATTGCCCATCCCCTCAAGTTTTACCTTATGTTTTTATAAAATATTTTCCTTTAAGAAATAAATCCTATTGTCCAAATATTTTGGTTTGCGCCTGAGTCAACATTTAAATAATGTATTAAAAAATACATTGGGCCCACATAACTTTCACTGCAAACTTTAATTTTAAATGCTTTGCAATTAGAATGGATGGAGTTCTCATTAAATATTTGCATCGGGCAAATTATAAGAACTATACCTGTGCCTTTCATTTTGCTGGGGACCCACACCTGCCACATGTCACGATCTCGCTAACTCGCGGGAATTAAAACCCGAGCAACTTTGGGAAGCGAGTTGGCGGGGAATGGCTGGGATCGAGATGCATTTAATCTTCTTTTCTCCACCATTGATTTCATTTATTGGTCTCTACTTTGCCCTAATTTTTATCTCCTTGTTCGAGCTCTGTTCTTATGACAATGGCGGCATTCACAACACCAACGCATTTCACACCAATTTGGATACACCTTGCATCGGTCTATTGTGTCTGTGGTTTAGCACATATAGCTCTTCATGTGGTTTGCCCTTTTATATGTTTTCAGGTTTCTCTCGATATCTCTGACAACTGGTTCAAATGGCACCCATGTCACATTTCTTCAAACAAATTTAATGCATTCACTATAGGTGCGCGCCCTTCTTATTCATTGAATGACGCCTCACTTTGCTTGGCGAGTGTAAGAAAGGAGAAGTTCCTTTCATTTTGATGTAGACCCTTTCAAAAAATCTATTTTATGTAGATTGGGCGCGACCTTCGCTATATCTGCTACAAAGTTTCTAAGGCGTTTTTTAAACAAATCTATTGTCTTTTGTGCATTTGCTGCATTCATGGGATTCCCATTTCATTCTCCTCTTGGCTGCGCTATCCTCCTCTGTCCTGGTGTGCTTTGATAGATTTCCTTACCCTGCTCAAGCCGCGCCTAGTACGTTTGCTAGAAATTTTCTGAGACTTCTCAACAAATCATTTTTGCTGCAAAAGTTCAATGCATTCGCTAGAGAGTTTATAACGCCTTTGCAACAAATCATCTTTGCGTACTCTATTTTTTTGGCATTGCTTGAGGCCACACTGGAAGAGGTACTCTATCATACAGGTTTACAAGCCCAGCGTATGCTTCCAATTTTGTTATATGTCTTTTACCTCTCCTTCAGGTGCCTGGCGCATTGGCTATCTTCATCAGCAACTGAAGAAATACTTCCCATCTCTGATGGATGTCTATACTCTGCCAAATGCATTTGCACGCATCTTACAACTCCATGGCGTTCCATGTAGTGGTATCTAATGTATTTGCACCTTATGGTTTCCTCCTACATGGCTGCTCCAAGGTGTGGTGATGGTGCGCGACCCTTCTCAGTTTCATTTGCTTTCAAGTTTCTAAAGCCTTTTCAATGGGTTCACTTTCTCCACACATTGCAGTCATGGTTCCATGTCACCATATTTAATTTGAAAACCATGGGGGTTCCTACTGCTGGTGCGCATTGTCCATGATTAAATTTTGCTGTTATATGTGAGAATGCACTTATTTCTCCCACTGCAAGCTACGCTAGTCTCATTAAGAACTTGCGCTATAGTTATAGACAACACTCAAGCCATAATATGTCTGGTGAGAACATAATAGATGAATAAGCTGCTGAAGTTTTCAAAATCCCCAAACATATTTAACATCTCTGTAATTGAGATTTTGATAGTCACATTCAGTGCTCTGACATGAAATGTAGGTGCCAATGACTTAATCAAAGCAATGCCTTTTAGGGGTTACAAAAAGAGCTCCTACATATACACATACATGGCTTTTGGTGTTGATGTGTTCACACTTTGTTGTGAAGCATTCGTGTCTCATGCCTTTTTAATGATTCTCTAATTTTCAAATTTGTCTCTCCATCTGGATTTGCTTCTCAATGTTTGTGGTTACTCAAACAAATAAGTAAGATTAAATGGCGCTATGACCTAGTCCCATGGTGATACCAAGTGCAACACCACCTTCAAACTGTCCAGAGGCCTTGTTGTATTGATGTTTGGTTGCCATCACATGTTTTATGTAGAGTCCACGTTTCTTGGATCATAGTATCAACATGATCAACAAGAGCATGCCGAGTTTCCAAGTGGACCCGGCTAAATTTTTTTTCGTTTTCAAACAAATTTTCTCCTTGAATTGATCTGAGGCAGCTTTTGAGTGCATTTGAAGTGAAAAGACAAACTGGGTTGCCATTAAAACTTGCTTTCAGACACTTTTGCAGAATGGTGAAAACTGGCCAAGTTGGCTCTGGAATCGGCCTAGGAAACTGGTCAGATGACCTCCTGGGGAAATGAAAACTTGTAGGCCTATAGAAATCTGACCTGAGAATGGAGTACAAAAGACGGATCAGAGAAATCAATCACAAGGAAAAAGTTATTAACTGTCAAAGTTGCTTACTCAAACTTTCTGCAACAACAACTTGTTCAAAACCAATTAAAACTCACGAAATCACCTTGTTGATTGGGTTGCCATTAAAACTTGCTTTCAGGCACTTTTGTAGAATGGTGAAAGCTGGCCAAGTTGGCTCTGGAATCGGCCTAGGAAACTAGTCAGATGACCTCTTGGGGCAATGAAAACTTGCAGGCCTGTAGAAATCTGACCTAATAATGGAGTGCAAAAGACAGATCAGAGAAATAAATCACGAGGAAAAATTTATTAATTGTCAAAGTTGCTTACTCAAACTTTCTGCAACAACAGCTTGTTCAGAACCAATTAAAACTCACGAAATCACCTTGTTGAAAAAATACCAAATCAACTCTTGGTGAGCTACCACTGGACACAGTGGATCATTTTGGTACAATGAGCACGTGTGCAAGAGGAATGTGCTTGAATCATCTCCCATCAAAATATACAGAAGGCCAAAGTTGACATCTCTGACAGGTTTTAGAAAATGCAGGTGCAAAATTGAAAAAATTGCATTTGGTTTTGATTTGGAAAAAATAGCAAATCAACTCATAAGAATTTGAAGCCTGACATGTGAATTGATCTAGGCATGGAGAATTGAGAGAAACAATTGGTTTGACATGATGATCAACCAGTTACAATATGCAAGCTCAAACGGGAGGCTATTTTGTAGAAATGAAGGTTTACAAGCAGCAGAAAAATGCCAAAACCCTCCAGCTTCAATTTTCAAAACCGTGTCAAAACTCATCATGGGAAGCTGAAAATCAACATGCATACTCACATAGGTCACATGAGTGGGCTTACAAATGGGTTTTGCACGAAAATCAATAGGCTCCAAATTACGACCCTCCAAAGTAGGTCATGGAGGAAAATTCTTTAGGTGCACTTCTAAAAGTGCAGAGGCAAATTTTCAAAATAAGCACTTCAAATTTGCAAAATTTGAGAGTGCCATCAAGCTATACCAAGACTCATATGCCACATGTGGTGTATCAGTCTCATTTTGCTTTTTTGAAACATTAAGATCTCAATCTATTCTCCTATCTCCTCTCTTCCTTCTAAACCTGATTTCCATATCTGAACCTATTGCAAGACCAACAAAATAGAACACCATGTTGATTTTCTTATGGGGGTTTTCCTTGGTCAAACCCCTACTTTGGTAATTAAACCTTGATAGAAATGATAGATCTTGAAAGTAAATGTGAGTACAAGCCCTAATCTTAAGTGCATCTAAGATTAAGAGATCCAAAATGCAATGGAACCCTATTCTAATGTGCTAGAATAAGATTCATGAATGAAACATAAAGATGATGACTCACTTTGGGAGATCTCTAATCACCCTAAGAATTCATAATAATGCATGTACCTTCCTTTAGCTAGAAAGTAGAGTAATAATAGAGGATGGAAAAACTTGGGAAACAATTCGTTAGGCTTGGTTCAACGGCTAGTTGCATCTCCCCAACCTAGAATCGATCATGATTCACCATAGGCAACCATCATCAATCCTTGAAAATGCTAGATCTTGATTGAAAGTGAGCTTAAAGACCTGCAAAAACACTATAATGTTGCTCCAAGGCATCAACTCTTCTTATTACTTGCTCTTGAATGCTCTTGTGCAAGTATGCTTGAGTGCTTGTGAATGCTTAGATCTTGAATTGCTTTTCTAGATAAAAATAATGATTTGAAACCTTGTTTATATAGGCAAGTGCTTCATTTGATTTACCATTTATTAGATCTCAAATACCGACATCAACCAAAAATTTGAATTAAAAACCTTAATTTACAGCTCAAACTAAAAGGGGGCCACATGAGACTCATACACCACTTATGGAATATGGGTCCCACCTAGGGGACTCATATGCCCAAGGTGGCGTATGAGTCCCACCCTAGCTTTTCGGGGTAAGAAAATGTCAGGTTGTTAGAAAATTGAATGCCTTTGTTGATTTTGTTAGGATTTCAATTGAAATAAGCCTTGAGATCTGAAATAAAGGGTCTTAGGGGCCTATTATTAATGATTTAAAGGGTCATAAATGTAGGGGTACTAAAATAGGTCCAAATTAAGTGTGAAATTGTACCATCTCCAAGAAGAGCATACAATTTTGTACACTACATTTAGCCCCCACTTTAGCAACCATAGAACTCTATGTACATGTGCAAGCTAAAGGAATTCAAACAATAAACTTCATTTCATAAAAAGGATACTCATGTGGATTCATTTGTGAGCATGGGAGAATGAAGCCCCCACTGTAGCTATCTGCAAAACCACAATGTTAGGAACCACATCCTATAAAACCAATTCATTAGTCGTTCAAAAAAATCTTCTTATCTAACTTCTTCACGAAATAAAATTCGAGGGTAGATGTATGCCCCCCTCAATTTTGCTTGCTTTATGAAGGTGGAATGAAGGTAGCAGTCTAACCATATCAAATTGGATAAGTCATATCATAGGGTATTTCTAAGTACCATACCACATAGTGATAGACATTTGATGAGAACAAGAGTGAAATCATGAATCCAACACAACAAACGACGTTGATAATGGAGCTCTCTAACCCCTGGTATACGAGTTTGAATGAAAAAAGAACTTTTAACCCTAATATGAAAATAACCTCATTTAACATATATAAGAGTAAAAAGTGAAGTGATTTGTAATCATTTTGTCTTTTACCTTCTTGTAGCTTGATTTTAGTGGATAGTGAGTGATAATGCCGAGCGTTCGAGCATACGTGCCTCTGAGACTCAATAGCTTGCGTGAGGAGGTAGCGTGACGTGACCTTCAACATCTCGTGAGTTGATTCTTCTCTACCTTAGCTTTGTTTTTACGCATTTATTTTATATTTTATGCATTTCAAAATAGATTTAGGACCTTGGAAGAAAAAGTCACATAGCATCCCTTTTTTGCAAAGTGTCCCCTATTTTTGCAAAGTGTCCCACATTTTTGCGAAGTGTCTCACTTTTTCACAAAGTGTCCCATTTCTTCACGAAGTGTCCGAGAAAGGGAATAAAGTGTCTAGGACCCTTAGAAAAGTACCCTAGAGAAACTTTAGCACACTTTTTGATTGTTGATGTATAAATTTGATATTTTAGACTGCTTATAGGAGATATTTTTTCTTTTTTGTTATATTCCTTCGTGATCATGATAGCGTCTCAGTGGTAGGCTATTTTTTTGCTTACAAGACCTCATCACGACACTGTTGGAGGAGGATAGATAGACCTTGCAGGCCACTAGATTATATTGTGTGTATCTCATGCCACCAATGAGATACCATGATGCCATGTTAATGGAATTAGCAGAGAGATGGGATACAAACACCTGCACATTTTGGCTCCCTATTGGTGAGATGACGATCACTTTGGAGGATGCACATTGCATCCTTCAAGTTCCCATTCGAGGAAAGAGAGTCCATTTTGTAGAGGACCATACCTATAGGAAGATGAGAGCATATACAGGGTATTGCCTTGGAGGACTAGTTCGAGATGAGATCATGGGGCCACATATTGAGCTATAGTGGCTACTCTATGCATGATCACCACTTTTGAATCAGATTATGATTGTCATTTTAGTACTACTACTAGTCCTAAATGGTTAGGGAACACATCTAGAGGGAGGCCTAGTTCACATGATATGGGATATGGAGCATCATAGGACCATCTACATATGGGGTCATAGCATGCTTACACATCTATACTATAATATAGGATGATTCACTTATCACGAGGTCAAGAGCATGGTGCATTTTACACTTCTACAGGTTTGGTGCTTAGAGCATATCACATGCACTAGGCCAAAAGTATTTCTATCTATATGCACTCTAGGATATCCATGTTCCTTCAATTATCCATTGAGATGAGCATGGAAGTATGGAGATTTTTAGTTTTGGAGAGTCAAATTTGACTGCTTGGATTAGGAGATTCTTTGGAGACCTTACTAGCTGATACCATAGTGGCCAGATGAGACCCGATAGTTGAGGATGTAGAGGGAAAGGTTTCTACTAGGGAGGAATGATTACGTAGTAAGACCATTCTACTACGGTCGTGTCATGAGATAGTTTATATAGGTACAGGTGCCACTAGTAGAAACACAAACATTTTATAGGCAATCAATGCAGAGTGCTCAAACGCCACGAGATACAAGATGACTGACAATGGATGATGTTATACCAAGTGACTTAGATGATTCATATCTCAACATTCCCCAGTGTTCGATGTTGATGATGTCAGTGCTACAAATGCATCTAAGGAGTGGTGGGCCGCAACATGACCAACTCTGGTGTTTCCTATGGACCAGCCTATAGGTTTTATGGGGCCTCCTCTAGATCAGGGGGATGAGGAGGAGGAGGTAGGTGAGGATACAATGATTAGGTCTATAGACCTATTTATAGATGAGGTAGAGGAGGACTACAATGAGGAGGAAGACTTAGACTATGAGGAGGAGGGGGATGAGGAGGAGGACGAGAAGTAAGATGATGAGGAGGATGACCAACTAATGAGTAGTGATACAATGGATGAGGGTTCGGTTACCCACGAGTGGAGAGATCCAACTCCCACCTATATTACTAGATCACAGTCAGTAGTTGTAGCACACACCAACACTTATGAGCATGAAGAGGCTAACACATCTTCTATTTCTCTTGCATAGGATAAGGCTATTTTTATATAACTAGCCACAGATCTAGGCGATGCCATATTATTTATGATTATGCTTAAGCTTTTATGATCATTCTTTTGATTTATATATGTATATACCATGATGTGTATTGATTAGCTTTATGATTTCTATCTTGCAGGGTTTGTGAGAGAGTTGCATGATCTCTACTGACAAGCAACTATAGAGATAGTACCTCCTTTAGTCTTAGATTAGGCTATCAACACAGACTACATGTCCCTACCTATCATGGAGCAGTACCCAAAGCTATTCGAGCCTTATGTTAGATTGAAAACAACATACGAGGGTGCTACTAGGCATGCTGATTGAGCCAGGGTTGCAAATGAGAAGCTTTGGTCATCTCAAGATATGACAAAGGTTGAGAGACTTCATGCAAAGATTTATAGGCTACAGGCAGATAGAGACCGTATAGAGTGAGAGCACCTAGAGGCCGTTGGACGGGAGGTCGCGAATGTTGGATGAGTAGGGGGCCTACAATATGCATTGGATTCTCTTATTAGTTCACAATTGCATCCTACCGTCTCTCGACGGATTGTCTCTCAATGGGTGCGATCACCAGGTCCTGAGGGATCTAGTAGCCATAGGCCACATTAGCATTGTATATTTTATGACATGCACTAAAACTTTGTGATATATATATATATATATATAATATTTTATGTTTTCTTGTTTATGCTTATGTGTTTAAGTTAGATGACAATGTGATTTATTGAATAATATTTGTAAGACTATCTAATAAATGTCTCCATGATCTAACATGTTTTATGTGATCTAATTAAAACTATCCTAGTTTATTTTAGATGCAACATTATGATTAAGTATACATGTTATGTTAAATTAAATGCACCTTTGATCTAATTAAATAACATTAAATGCATATAAGGATCTAATCTAACATAATATACAAGATGAACTTGAATAGTATGAAACCTAAAGTACCTACCTAAAATTAATTTAAATAATTAATTTACTATTCAAGACACAAATGATTGTTTGTCAAGAACAAAGCAATGCGAGAGAATATAGAATGTCATCTACCAACTCTAACACCACTACTTTATCTTTCACACTATTCAAGAAGATTAGACATAGTACCAGTGCAAATGTGTGGCATTAATAGGTTATTTAAGAGGTGTTCCATCCATTTTTTTTAATGTGTATGCTCAATATCCATAACTTTCATCAATTATATAAGATCCTAACCAATTAGGGCTAAATTTTCCTTTTTCAGTCGGGGCAGCATTGACGTTATGTTGATTCTCGAATAACACCAAATCACCCTTAGAAAATGCATTAGGGATGACATGATCATTGTAACTAAATTGAAATTTTATGGAATAGTCTTGGAGATTCTCAAAAGTGTTAATGCGCCGCTCATCAAGCATTTCAAGCTGATGCAATCATTGTTCTTTATAAGTATTGTCATCAATAAGTCCTTAAAGAGTGATTCTTAATGAAGGATTCTCTAACTGTAAGGGCATTATTGTCTCAGTACCATAGACAAGGTTATAAGGAGTTTTCCTTGTTGGTGTTCTAATACTAGTATGATAAGCCCATAACGCCTATGTAAATTGTGTGTGCCAATCCCTATTATGTTTGCTTATTGTTTTCCTTAAATTTTTTTGTAGAGTCTTATTAGTTGATTCAACTTGACCATTAGAGTGTGGGTAGTAGGGTGTTGATAAACAATGTTGGATGTTAAATTTTTCTAAGAAATTATTCACATGATTATTCTTAAATGGTCTCCAATTGTATGAAACTAATACAGAAGGAAGTCCAAAGTGAGCAATAATGTGTTCCAATATGAAATGACATATTACATTGGTAGTTGTTGAACGAAGGGGAATGGCTTCTACCCATTTCATGAAATAATCTATTGCAATAATTATAAAGGTATGTCCAACAAAAGGTGAAATATTTCCAATTAGATCTAGTCCCCATACTAAGAATGGCCAAATAGGAGTTTGGGAACAAATCTCAGAAGTAGGAGCGTGAATCAAATTGCTATATTCTTGACACTTGTAACATTTCTTAATGTATTCAAAGCAATATTTTTCCATATGTCTCCAATAGTATCCTATGCGGATTAGCTTTTGAACTAATGATCTTCCTCCAAAATAGCCTCCATAAGCACTTGCATGAGCTTCTTCAAGTGCTATGGGGGTTTTAAATTGTTTAAGGCATCTAAATAAAAGACCATGAAAGGACCTTCAATATAGCATGCTAGCAAGGATTATATATCTAGATGTGAGTTTTTGAATCGGTCTCGAGTATTCTTAGTTGTATGTATGTATGATTTACATACATACATACATGTCTCCATGATCTAACATGTTTTATGTGATCTAATTAAAACTCTCCTAGTTTCTTTTAGATGCAACATTATGATTAGGTATGTTATGTTAAATTAAATGCACCTATTATCTAATTAAAGAATATAAAATGCATATAAGGATCTAATCTAACACAACATACAAGATGAATTTGAATAGTATGAAACCTAAAGTAACCACCTAAAATTATTTTAAATAATTACTTCAGTATTCAAGATACACAAATGATTGTTTGTCAAGAACAAAGCAATGCAAGATAATATAGAATGTCATCTACCAACTCTAACACCACTACTTTATCATTCACACTATTCAAGAAGATTAGACATAGTACCAGTGCAAATGTGCAGCATTAATAGGTTCTTTAAGAGGTGTTCCATCCATTTCTATTAACGTGTATGCTCCAGACCCATAAATTTCATTAATTATATAATTAGGGCTGATTTTTCCTTTTGCGGTCGAGGAAGCATTGACATTACATTGATTCTTAAACAACACCAAATCACCCTTAGTAAATGCACGAGGGATGATGTGATCATTGTAACTAAGTTGCAATTTTTTGGAATAAGCTTGGAGATGCTTAGGAGCATTAATGTGCCATTCATCAAGCATTTCAAGATGATGCAATCATTGTTATTTATAAGTATTGTCATCAATAAGTCATTGAGTTATTCTTAATGAAGGAATCTCTAACTCCAAGGGCATTATTGCCTATGTACCATAGACAAGGTTATAAGGAGTGTTCCCTATTGATGTTCTAATACTAGTACAATAAGCCCATAATGCATATTTTAATTGTGTGTGCCAATCCCTATTATGTTTGCCTACAAATAAAGTAATTATTTAAATTAATTTTAGGTGGTTACTTTAGGTTTCATACTATTCAAGTTCATCTTGAATGTTGTGTTATATTAGATCCTTATATGCATTTAATTTTCTCTAATTAGATCATAGGTGCAATTCATTTAACATAACATACTTAATCATAATGTTGCATCTAAAAGAAACTAGGATAGTTTTAATTAGATCACATAAAACATGTTAGATCATGGAGACATGTATGTATGTAAGTAAACATACAATTAATAATACTCAAGGCTGCCTTCGAAAACTCACATCTAGATATATAATCCTTGTTGACGTGCTCTATTGAAGGTCATTTGAGATCACAAACATGTTTTAATTAGTGGTTGTATCTGCTAAATCATATATAATGACAAACATGTGATATGATCTCGACATGTCCCTAGTCTCTGACGTTGATACGAGATGATTGATAGTGGATGATATTGTACCCATGCTTGCAAATGAATCCATATGAGTATCCTTTTTATGAAATGAAGTTTATTGTTCAAATTCTTTTGTCATGTGGCGATTAGTGCAGAGTTCCTGGAGGACAGGAGACATGAGATGACTAACAGTGGATGATGTTGTACCCAGTGACTTAGATGAATTAGATATCAACATGCCAGGAGATACAAGATGATTGACATTGGATGATGTTTTCCGCACTGATCTCCACTTGAGAAAGTACAGAGGTGTACCTAAAAAGTTGAATCATCTAGCCTTTGGGCACTCCACACTAATTGCTTGTAAAATGGCTGTGTTGGTTGTGGCACTTGTACTTGTCCATGCTATCTCATGACATGTAGTAGAATGGTCTTACTACATAATCATGCCTCCCTAGTAGAAACTTGTCCCTCTGTATCCTCCTCAACTGTCGGGTCTCATCTAACCACTATGGTATCAACTGGTAAGGTCTCTAAAGGATGTCCTGCTGATCTAGGTGGTCAAATCTAACTCTCCAAAAATGCAAATCACTATACTACCATGCTCATCTTAGTGGATAGCTAAAGGAACGTGAATATCCCAAAGTGCATATAAACAAAAATCCTATCAGCTTGGTGCATGTGATATTCTCTAAGCACCAGATCTATAGAAGTGTACAATGCACCATGCTATCGACCTCGTGATAAGCGAATCATTTTAGATCAGAGTACAAATGTGTAGGCATGCTACGAACCCATGCATAGATGGTCCTGAGATGCTCCATCTCTAGTATCATGTGAGCTAAGCCTCCCTCCAGGTGTGCTCCCCAACAATTTGGGATTAGTACTAGTGCTACAATGAAAATCATAATCCATTTCAAAAGTGGAAATCATACGTAGAGTAGCCATTGTAGCTCAATATGTGAACCCACAATCTTATCTCGAATTGGTCCTCCAAGGTAGTACCCTATATCTGCTCTCATCTACCTATAGGTACGGTCCTTTGTGAAATGGAATCTCTTGCCTTGAATGGGAACTCAAAGGATGCAATGTACATCCTCTAGAGTGATCATCATCTCGTTGGAAGGTTGCCAAAATGTGTAGGTGTCTGCATCCCATATCTCTACTAATGCCATTAACATGGCATCATGGTATCTCATCAACGACATGAGATACACCCAATATAATCTAGTGGCCTACAAGGTTTTTCTATCCTCCTCTGACAGTGTCATGATGAGGTCTTGCAAGTGATAGAATAGTCTGCCACTGAGACACTGTCGTGATCACAGAGGAATATAACAAAAAAGAAAAAATATCTCCTATAAGAATTCTAAAATCTCAAATCTATACATCAATAGTAAAAAAGTGTGCTAAAGTTTCTCTAGGGTACTTTTCTAAGGGTCCTAGACACTTTATTCCCTTTTTGGGACACTTCATGAAGAAATGGGACACTTTGCGAAAAAAAGGGGACGCTTTGCGAAAAAAAAGGATGCTTTGTGAATTTTTCTTCTAGAATCCTAAATCTAGATCTAGAAATGGGTATGTGTAGATTATGATGGGCCAAAAAGTGGCAATATGATGAGTATGTGTAGGGTATGTGGCTGATGATTTTTTTTTACCCAAAATTGATGAAATGAAAAGGGTTTTTAAAGGAGATTTTCAAATTTCCACCAATATAAATTATGTTTTACTTTAATTTAATAAATAATTATTATTCATTTTCTATTTGAATTATGACTAAAGTCCTAATTGAAGGGATTGAAAACATCTATATCAAATTATCAAATTTCCACCAATATAAATTATGTTTGTTTCACTTCTGTGGAAATAATAGGGAAATTGAATTTCATGAGTTTTGACCAAGTTAAGGTGGTTAGACATATGATTTTTATATTTTTTAAATTTGTAATAAAAAATCATAATTAATTATTTACTATGAAAAAATTACAAAAAATATGCATCACATCGGACATGAGTTCTCTACTTATATCTAAAATATTTTAAAAAAATATTATCATTTTATTGTGCTTAGGGTGGTAGATAGACACCTACTTCTTATTTTTCCCTAAAATTTAAGTACTACTGCATTTAAATTTCAAATTTTCACCAAATAGATTTATTTAAAAAAATAAACCGAGTAGTTTAGAAACCAAATTCAATTTTCTAAAGATTCTATTCTTACATATTTTTGAAATAATATAGATAACTTATTCAAATTTTTACGTCAAGTTACCTAACTCTGATTTTTCTGAATTTTTTGCCACATCCTATTTTTTCAATGATGATCCTGCATATACCCAAATGCATAAAACATAAAAATAAATGAATAAAACAAGCTAAGGTAGAGAAGAATCAACTAACATGATGCTAAAGGTCACCCTGCGCTACCTCCTCAGGTAGGCTATTGAGCCTTAGAGGCACGCACACTCGAATGCTCCACATTATCACTCACTCTCTGTCGAATTAAAATTACAAGAAGGTAAAAGACAAAATGATTACAAATCACTTCACTTTTTACATTTATATATGTTAAATTAGGTCATTTTCATATTAGGGTTAAAAGTGCTTTTTCATCCAAACTCACATACCGAGGGCTAGAGAGCTTTGTTTTCAATGCTGTTTGTTGCGTTGGATTTGTGATTCCACTCCCATTCTCATCAAATTTCTTATCACTATGTGGTATGGTACTTGGAAACACCCTATGATATGAGTTATCCAATTTGATGTGGTTAGACTTCTACCTTGATTCTATCTCCATAAAGCAAGCGAAATCAAGGGGGGCATACATCTACCCTTGAATTTGATTTTGTAAAGAAGTTAGATAAGATGTTTTTTTTGAATGACTAACAAATTGGTTTTGTAGGATGCGGTTCCTAACATTGTGGTTTTGCAGATAGCTACAGTGGGGGATTCATTCTCCCATGCTCACAAATGAATCCATATGAGTATCCTTTGTATGAAATGAAGTTTACTATTCAAATTCCTTTAGCTTGCATATGCATGGAGTCATATGGGCACTAAAGTGGGGGCTAATTTAGTGTAGAAAATTGTATGCTCTTCTTGGAGATGGCATAATTTCACATTCAATTTGGACCTATTTTAGTACCTTGCATTTATGACCCTTTAAATCATCAATAATAGGCCCCTAAGGCCCTTTATTTTAGATCTTGAGACTTATTTCAGTTGAAATCCTAACAAAATTAACAAAGGAATTCAATTTTCAAACAACCCAATATTTGCTCACCCCATAAAGCTAAGGTGGGACTCATATGCCACCTTGGGCATATGAGTCCCCTAGGTGGGACCCATATGCCACAAGTGGTGTATGAGTCCCGTGTGGCCCCTTTTTAGGGTTTGACTAGGAAATTAAGGTTTTTAATTCAAATTTTTAGTTGATGTCAACATTTGAGATCTAATAAATGTAAATTAGATGAAGTGCCTATATAAACAAGGTTTCAAATCATTATTTTCATCCAAAAAAGTAATTCAATATCTAAGCATTCACAAGCACTCAAGAATACTTTCACAAGAGCATTCAAGAGCAAATAATAAGAAAATTTGAAGTCTTGGGGAAACATTATAGTGTTTTTGCAGGTCTTCAATCTCATTTTAATCAAGATCTGACATTGTCAAGGATTGATGATGGTTGCCTATGGTGAGTCATGATGGATTCTAGACTGGGGAGTTGCAACTAGCCATTGAACCAAGCCTAATGACTTGTTTCCTAAGTGATTCGATCCTACATTGTCACTCTACTTTCTACCTAAAGGAAGGTACATATATTATTATGACTTATTAGGGTGATTAGAGATTTTCCAAAGTGAGTCATCATCTCTTTGTTTCATTCATGCATCTTATTCTAGCACATTAGAATAGGGCTTCATTGCATTTTAGATCTCCTCATCTTAGATGAACTTAAGATTAGGGCTTGTACTCACATTTACTTTCAAGATCTATCATTTCTATGAAGGTTTAATTACCAAACTAGGGGTTTGACCAAGGAAAACCCCCCACAAGCAAATCAACATAATATTCTATTTTGTAGGTCTTGTAATAGGTTCAGATTCAAAAATCAAGTTTAGAAGGAAGAGCAAAGAAAGGAGAATAAATTTAGATCTTAAATTTCTAAAAAAGAAACATGGGATTGATATGCCACTTGTGGTGTATGAGTCTTGGTATAACTCCTTTTTGGGGTTTCAAAGGATTCAGACTTGTCACTGCCAGATTCTAGTTTATACTCAAAAACTCTAAACTGGGACTAAATCACCTAGCCTAGCGTATGAGTTCTAGTATGCTTTGAAAAATAGATTTTCATGATTTTATATCTTGTTCTAAGTACATTCATCTTTACAAGTGCACCTCTGTACTTTCTAAAATGGATTCAATTTTCTAGGTGCACCTTTGTACTTTCTCATGCAACGATTAGTGTAGAACAACATCATCCACTGTCAGTCATCTTGTATCTCATGTGGATGATTTCAAATTGAGTACATTCAACTTTCCAGGTGCAACTCTCTACTAGGAATTTTGATCAAGCTAAGGATGCATATGAGGAGCTTTAGTCATCTCGAGATCCAACAAAGGTTGAGAGAATTCATGCAAAGATTTCCAAGCTAAAGGTGGGCAGAGACCGAATAAAGTGAGAGGCTTAGAGGTTGTCAAATGGGAGGCCACAATTGTTGGATAAGTAGGGGGCCTACAACATGCACTATATTATCTTATTAGTTCATGATTGCATACTACCATCACTCGACGAACTGTCTCTCAATGGACCTTCTCTCAATGGGTGTGATCACCAAGTCTCGAGGAATTTGGTAGTGACATACCACATTAACATTGTATATTTTATGACATGTACTAAAACTTTGTTATATATATATATATATAATCTTTTATGTTTTTTTGTTTATCCTTATGTGTTTAAGTTAGATGAAAATGTGATTTATCAAATAATATTTGTAAGACTATTGATAATAAATGTCTCCATTATCTAACATGTTTTATTCAAGATCTTTTTAAAACTATCCTAGTTTATTTTAGATGCAACATTATGGTTAAGTATGTTATGTTAAATTAAATGCACCTATGATCTAATTAAAGAATATTAAATGCATATAATAATCTAATCTAACACAACATACAAGATGAAATTGAATGTTATGAAACTTAAAGTAACCACCTAAAATTAATTTAAATAATTACTTTAGTATTCAAGACACACAAATGGTTGTTTGTCAAGAACGAAGCAATGTGAGAGAATATAGAATGTTAGCTACCAACTCTAACACCACTACTTAATCATTTCAAACTATTCAAGAAGATTAGACATAGTATCGGCAAAAATGCACATAAATAATAGGTTCTTTAAGAGGTGTGCCATCCATTTTTGTTAATGTGTATGCTCCAAACCCATAACTTTCATCAATTATATAAGGTCTTAACCAATTAGGGCTGAATTTTCCTTTTACAATTGGGGTGGCATTGATGTTATGTCGGGTTCACCAAATATACAACCACTGAAACCTCATCCCTCTGATCTAGAAGAGGCCTCACAAAACCTAGATCTATTAACATTGGAGCTGGTCTATATATCTATTTTAATTTGATATATGTGATGATGACAAACATTCTTGAAATCGGTGGTTGTATCGTCTAAATCATACATACATACAACTAATATTTTCTAGGTTTCATTTTATAGTTATATATATGCCAGGTTTACCAAAATGAAACATACAAAATAGTAGTTATATGTATGTATGATTTAGGAGATATAACCATCAATTTTCTACAAGTTTTACTCAAGGAAACCCTAGAGATCTCAATCCAAGGATGGAATGAGGGAAATAAATTTGCAATAAGGTGTCCTAGGGTGTGATTAAAGACTAAAGAGGGTTTCACCACCAAGATAGGGCTTGGAAAGACAAGGAATGTAAATGATATGCAAGACTTAAAACAATGACCTAGAAAAAACTCAAATCTAAACAGTAAATTGAGAAAATATAGAGGTGCACCTGGAAAGCTGAATGTACTCGTAACAAGATCTAAAATCCCAAAAATATGGTTTTCAAAGAATATTGGGACTCATACACCAGGTTGGGTGATTTAGTCCCAGTTTAGGGTTTTTGGGTAGAAACTAGAACCTTGCAGTGACAAGTCTAAATCCTTTGAAACCCAAAAAGGAGCTATACTAGGACTGATACGCCACAAGTGGCATATCAGTCCCATTTTTATTTTTTGGAAAGTTAAGATCTAAATTTTTTCTCCTATCTCTACTCTTCCTTCTAAACCTAATTTCCAGATCTGAACCTGTTACAAGATCTGCAAAACAAAATATTGTGTTGATTTTATTATGGGGGATTTCCCTTGGTCAAACCCATAGTTTGGTAATTAAACCTTGATATAAATGATAGATCTTGAAAGCAAATGTTAGTACAAGCCCTAATGTTAAGTGCATCTAAGACTAGGAGATCTAAAATGCAATGAAACCCTATTCAAATGTGCTAGAATAAGATGCATGAATGAAACATAGAGATGATGACTCACTTTGGGAGATCTCTAATCACCCTAATAAGTCATAATAATGCATGTACCTTCCTTTAGGAAAAAATTAGAGTGATAGTGGAGGATGGGATCACTTAGGAAAAAAGTCATCAGGCTTGGTTCAATGGCTAGTTGCATCTCCCCAACCTAGAATCCATCATGATTCACCATAGGCAACCATCATCAATCCTTGACATTGCTAGATATTGATTGAAAGTGAGCTTGAAGACCTACAAAAACACTATAATGTTGCTCCAAGATTTCAACTTTTCTTATTGCTTGCTCTTGAATGCTCTTGTGAAAGTATGCTTGAGTGCTTGTGAATGCTTAGATATTGAATTTCTTTTCTAGATGAAAATAATGATTTGAAACCTTGTTTATATAGGAAATTCATATAATTTACCATTTATTAGATCTCAAATGCCAACATCAACCAAAAATTTGAATTAAAATCCTTAATTTCTCACTCAAATCCTAAAAAGGGGACACACGAGACTCATACACCACTTGTGGCATATGGGTCCCACCTAGGGGGACTCATACACCCAAGGTGGCATATGAGTTCCAACCTAGCTTTCCGAGGTGAGAAAATGTTGGGTTGTTAGAAAATTGAATGCCTTTGCTGATTTTGTCAAGATTTAAACTTAAATAAGCCTTGAGATCCAAAATAAATGGTCTTAGGGTCCTATTATTGATGATTTAAATGGTCATAAATACAGGGGTACTAAAATAGGTCCAAATTAAGTGTGAAATTGTACCATCTACAAGAAGACTATACAATTTTCTACACTATAGATACATTAGGCATGCACCATATTCCATCTTATTCATTGATTTGGTTTTTGTTAAGCATCTCATGTAGGGTCAATGGTTCTTAATTTTAGGAAGAACTCTCTAAGGAAGTGTAAGCTTCATGGTTGGGTGGTAAAAGCGTTTGGACCGTGTTCTCATCTCTTGAATTGCAAATGAATATAAGGGTCAGTGGTGGTAGGAGACTATATTATTTATATACTCACATTATTATTGAATTATTATTTGTATTTATACTTTTAGATTGTACATTCATTGAATTGTGGATGGTTATTGGATTGGACTATTGAAGATTCCAATGTTTGTGTATATTAATTGTACTCTTATTGTATTATTATGACTTTTTGGTGATGGACTGACTAAAGTCATCTATTGTATTGTGTGTTATTACACATTCTTATTATTATACATATTTATTTCTCATGTATTGAGGTACTTGCAATTACTTGTTAATATGATTATTTTGATGTTTACTTGGAATATCTATGTTACATTTTGGTATCAGAGCTCTAGGTTAAACACTAGGGCCTTTATCTACTATGCTAAAGATGTAAAACTTGACCCAAATAGCACTAGGATCATTGGTCCATATTCTTGCTAATGTGTTTTTTGGTGCTTGGTGTGTGATAGCTCAAGTGCTTGTTTTGGTGGGCCAATGTTTGGATTTTGTATAGGTGACATAGGTAACATTTTGAGGGTTTAGTGTGAACCAAACCATGTAGTGATGTAGTGTGTTGAGGAGGAAGATTGCCTCCTAGATCTTAGTACATTTTACAAGGATGGAAAGATACCCCTAGTTGACAGTCTCTTGAGTGATGGACGATCACTCTTCAATGAGTTTCTCATTGTGTGAGGACTTTGGTTGGGTCTCTAAATGTGTGATTGTGTTGTTGGTAATTGAATTGAAAGAAAAGTTTGTTTGATTTCCACCACAATGGAGTGATGAAAAATGGACCTATTTTCCTTATTTCATTCAAAATGTGTGCTATAAAATGCAAATGAAGAACATTAAACAAATCTAACCAAAAAAAACTTAAAAGGAAGATCTAGAAAGGGGAAAATGTTGTGTACCTTTCACCAAAAGTCACCTTTTGAAGCTCACTAAGGACTCATTTTCCCTATGGAAAATGGGTCCTAGCTAGGGTTTTTGGAAAATACTTTCCAGCTTCTTTTTTGCCAAGTTTTCACTCCCAAATTCTAGGTGCTTAATTTCAAAAAGTTGGAAATAAAATATATAGAAGAGTTTCTGTGATTTGACAGTTTTTCTTGCAACTTTGACAAGTTTGCAACTTTCTTCAATTTTTCTCTTCAATTGATCTTCAACCTAAAATTTACAATCACACATCAAAGAGAGAAAAATGTTGTTTGTCAAGTGAATGGGGGTTTTCCTTGGTCAAACCCTATTTTGGTAATTAAACCTTGAAATGAAATGAAACATAAAGAAGGAATGATGAATGGAAAATAATATGTAACAACTCACCAAACCTTATTTGAAACCCTGGAGTACAAATATGAAAACTATCATGAAGTGGCCTCAATGAATGCAAATATTGATCATGAAACTTGATATGAGATAATGCCTTTGGTATGCTTGATTAGATCTTGAACACTATATTGAGATATTAGCTCAAACAACATGCATTATGCAAGAAATATTTGATATGATGAATGAATCTTGATTGCTGAAATAATCTTCTATAAATATGCCCTTGAATGCCTTGAAATTGCTCTTGAATTCTCTTGATCACACTTGCTCATAAACTTGCTAAAATGCTTGAAGAATTGAAATTGCTAGGATTGATTAGGATGAAATTAAGTGAAATAACCTTGTATTTATATGAATTTTAACATTAATTCCTAAAATTAAAACATCACAAGATGAAAATGAATTGTAGATTTGAAATCATTAAAATACCACCAAAAACACATTTTAAAGTGGGGCCCTATGTCTAAGTTAGGCCCCATTCGCCATATGGTGAATGGGTCCTAGTCCACTTACCTAGGACACACATCAAACAATGTTAAACATTATGTAAAATAGGGTCATAGGTCTAAGTGAGGACCCATTCACCATCCTAGGTCACTTACCTAGGACACAAATCTTCCAAAGTTAAGTGTTGTGTAATGGAATTTATGAATGTCGAGTTTTATCCCTCAAAATTTATAATTAATTAGGCTTGGATTTGAATTGAAGGGGCCAATTAAGCCAATTAACCTCAATCAATTAAGTCCATTTTATTTAAAAGGGCCCTAAACTTAATGTGAATATGAAAAAAATATTACAACACTAAATTAAGGCACAATTAAGCTCACTTATTTATTAATTATTTCAAAATTAAGTGTGAAAAAGGGATACTTTTTCCTACACTACAATATCAAGTATTGTTGCTTTTTCCCCTAGTATGATATGTTTGAGAGATTCTTTTTGGTGAGGGTTAGTTAGTCGAGTTTTTTGAGAAGTCCTTTCATATATGTTTTCTATCTCGATGTCTTGATTGATGTTTATTATGAATGTGTAATGACCCTTGATTGGTCCTAGTTATGTTATGTGTCCTATCAGGATGTGTGTATATGGATGAAATGATTGAGACTAGTGTTAATGTTTTGGATCATGATAGAGTATCATGAAGTGTCTTATGTGATTTTATGCATTGAAATCAATGTGGGTATGTTTTTTTCCTAAAATGTAAAATTGTGTTCTTCTGGTAATGTTGCTAATGGTGCATTGTGTATTGCATTCTTAGTGAAGTATTATCGTATGTGTGAAGTGACCATATAAGTGCATGAACGAAATGTTGTATTGTCATAATAGAAAATTTGGGTCAATGACTTATGTCCTAAAAATCATGTTATCCTTGGGATTCTTGTGAGAACCTAGATAGGTATTTGTATTGTTTTCCTATTGCATGAAATGCATGTTTAATTGTTAAAAGAAATTATGCTTAATAGTCCAACATTATGTTAATTTGTCTTAGAACCTCAATTGTAATGTTCCTTATGAAATACATAGATATCATGTTGTTTTACCATGTGGTGATGATGTATGATGTGAGTAATGTGTGTGTCATTGCATTTAATTTCATTGTGTGTCATTGTGTTGAAATGTTAGTGGACGAGGAGGAAATGAGTGAGCAGATCCCCAAAGAAGAGGTCCTCCTCAATCAGTTCATTGACTCTGACTGACCAGTATGGGAAATTTCATGCAACCGGATTGGGAACTTATGTGATAGTTGATGACAACCAAGTTTTCCCAAAACTGATAAAAGAACAGGAAGAGCCTAGTGGTCCGGGTGATAATAGTCTATGGACACTATATTTTGATGGTGCCAAATGCAAGTCTGGCTCTTGTGCAGGCATCTGACTACTATCCTCGATCGGATTGGAAATCCTTAAAGATTTATATTTCTAGTTCCCATACTTGAATAATGATGCCGAATATGAAGCTTTGGTTCATGGTTTGTGTCTTACCGAACAAATGGGTGTAAGAAAAGTGCAAGCATTCAGAGATTCAGAGTTGGTTGTAAGCCAAATCTGTAGGTGGGCAGCCACCAAAAATAGAAGAATGAAGTCCTATAGGCACAAGATATGGGATCTAATTGAAATATTTGAAGCTTTTAATATATAGGTCATTCCACGATCTCAAAAGAGTTTCGCTGATTAGATGGATTTGATTGGTTTGCAATTTGAACAAGTCATTTTCTAACTATTGATCCCTAATAATAACCAAAATTGGAAGGTCTTTAAGGACAATCTTCAGATTTCCTCCTTTCTATAGAACCAAGGAACATCATCTAACCATTTACAAATGAAAGTGGGAAAGGCTTTAGAGGGATAAGTGATCCAGTTAAAAGGTAACAAGCTCCCTCGAGGTTTGATTTCACTGGAGAATGTTTTTGACTGTGAGAATGCTAGAAATAGTAAAAAAAGATTCATTGCTAATGAGAAAGACTATGAAGAGCTCAATGTTAGAAATGGTAGAAAATTGAAAATCATAAAGGATGTTTCACAAAAGGACAAAGAAATACTCAAGGGACTATGTTCTAAATATGATGGGGTCATAACTTGGACCTATGATGATCTTAAGGGATACAATCTGGGCATAATTCAACATACTATTGACTTGGCCAAAGGATCAAAACTACTTTGACATAAGAAAAGGTTGGTCAATCCAAAATTTGAAGCATTGATGGCACAAGAGCTTACTAAACTGATTGAGTGTAGGATCATATACTTGATAAAGCATTCCATGTAGGTATCAAATATCATACTAGTAAGAAATCTAAGAATGGGGACATTAAATCTATGTAGATTTTAGGGATTTGAACAAAGCTTCGCTAAAAGATCACTACCCCTTACCTTCACTGGAGTAGATCTTGTAGACTGTCGCCACATCAGAGATGTTCTCATTGCTTGATGGTTTTTTGGGTTATAACTAGGTCTATGTAAAGAAGGAAGACCAACATAAAACAAAATTTGCTACCAAGTGGGTAATGTTTGCATATGCAAAGATGCCATTTGGGATCTCCAATGTTGGCATGAACTTCCAGTGTGTGATGGATATCACTTTCAAAAGGTTAATTAATCAAATCATTTTAATACATTTGGATGACTTAACAATTTTTTCAAAATCGAAGGATGACCACTTTGATCATCTAGAGGAGGTCTTCCAGAGATGCCAAAAGTTTGGGATTTCCTTAAATCCCAAGAAGTGCGTCTTCGGAGTACCCCAAGGAAAATTGCTTGGATTTGTAGTATCAAAGGAGGGAATAGCAATATACCCCAAAAGGGTGAAATCTATTATGGAGCTACCTTTTCTAGTCAACCAGAAGGGGCTGCAGTCTTTCTCAGGGAAGATTAATTTCGTTAGCCGGTTCATTTCAAAATTTGTGAGAATCATAAGGCCTATCATGCCAATGTTAAAGAAGAATCTGGTCTTTAAATGGACTCCCAAAGGAAAGATGATTTTTGAATAGATAAAGGTAGCCATCTCCATAGCCCCTATGTTAGCTAATTTGAAATTTTCCAAAGATTTCCTGCTTTACGTCTATAGTGGCCCATACAACATAGCTTCAATACTCACTTAGAAGGCATAAAACAATTCTAGAGAGAATCCAATTGCATTTTACTCAAGGACCCTTAGAGGATATGAAGCTAGGTACAATTTTGTAGAAAATAGGAATTTTCTATTGTTAAAAGCCTCAATAAATTTTGACACTTGGTTTCGGCAAATAGAATCACTACTCTCATCGCTCGTCCTAGTGTGTGGGAGTATATCACCAAAGGAGAAATAACCAAGAAGAGGGATAAACAGATCACCAAGATCCTAGAGTATGATGTCAACATTAGACGAACCAAGCTGGTTCAGGGAAGAGGTCTTTGTGAATACCTTGTGCAAGAACTAAGCTCCTTGGTGAAAGAAGAAATTGATTAGGCCTACACAAACTAGTTTGAGTCTGATGAATCATAGGTGGTGGATCAGACATGATATATGCAAGAAGGGAAATATCCGACCAACATTCCACAACACAAAAGGAGTTACTACCAATTGTAGGGCATCGGGTATGTACTAATTGAAGGGATTTTATTCAAAAAGAATTATGACGATATCCTACTCCAATGTTTAGATAAGCCCCAAGCGGAAAGAGTTTTGAATGAATTCTATAGTAGTCCTGAAGGTGAACATTTCTCCACCAAAACTATAGCCATAAAATAATGCAGGTAGGATACTATTGGCCCTCCATGTTTTCCAAAGCACACCATCTGGTGTGAAAATGTACTTAGTGTCAATATTTTGTTGGCAAGAGGAAGAATTTTGTTATGCCGCTTAGTCTAATTGTCACCAAGGAGCCTTTTTCCCAATGAGATCTAGATTTTGTTGGAATGATAAACCCTATTTCCAACGCTAGCCACAAGTGGATACTTACGGTAATTGACTACTTCAAAAGATGGATAGAGGCTGTTTCCCTAAAAAATGCTATAGAAAGTGAGATTGTAAGTTTCCTTGAAGAGCTAGTAGCAAGATTTGGTTTTCCAAAAACCATCATATCTAATAATGCATGAGATTTTGTGGGTTCTGGAATGTGTGAATTTTCTCTCAAATATTGGGTCTACCTCAAGACTTCATGAAATTATTACCCACAGGGAAATGAATTGGCGGAGTCGACCAACAAGAACCTGGTTAGGCTAATCAAGTACATCGGGTCGAAACGACAAAGGGAATGGAATAAGCATCTACGGGCTACTCTACGGGCTGATAGGATCATGCCCAAACAAATCTTAAAGGCTGTCCCAGATGAATTAGTATATGGAAAGGAGGTAGTGCTACCTGTTTCTATAGAAATCCTGATGTTACAACTGATCAAGGCTTTAGAAGTCGAAGAAAGAAATAAAATGGAAGTTAGGTTGGTAGAACTCCTGAATCTTGAGGAAACAAGGGAAAAGGTTTACAAAGCCATGATTGGACACCAAAAAGCAGTCAAACGATGGTTCGACAAGAAGGTCTCCATCCAAAAGTTCTGAGAGAGAAGCCCAGTATTAAAATATGATGAGCACAGTGCAAAACCAGGTCAACATACGAAATTCAAAGCACTATGGAAGGGTCCCTTCCACATTCACACATGCAAGGAAAAGAATGCATATGAGCTAGAAGACATGGACGGTAACATTTTGGAGATACCAGTTAATGATATTCATCTAAAATTATTCCATTAAGGTATGCAAGTTTTAAAATTTCTCACTGTTATGTATTATATGTAATTTTTTTTGTAAAATCATTTTTTTTTGCTAATAAGCCATGGGAATAACAAGGAGGAAGTAGAAATGTATCTTATTGCATTATATTCATAAAAAAATTACAATTTAATACAATCCTAGGGCTCAGATTAAAGCATAAAGCTCTCTTGAGAATGTTGGAAATAGGATGCCATTTAATTGCAAATCCTAAACATTAATTATTTCATGTATCTCCTAGATTCTTGGAATGTGTTCAACAACACTAAGATTAGGATGAGATTAATATTTGGATGAAATAAATCATGAAATGTACATTTGTATTTATTCCTAAATAATAGGAGCATGTGGGTGCACACATGGTAAGGTGAAACTCACCTTGTGTTCAGTTAACTATACAGAGTAACAGTTAACACTTCTGAATGCATGTAAAGATCCTAGGAGTTAGGATTTGATGTTTGCATGCTTGAAGTTCAGTTAAGTTTAGTTAAGTTTAGTTAAGTTCAGTTCAGATTAGTTCAGTTCAGTTTAGTTTAGTTTAGTTCAGTTCATAATCAGTTTAGTTTAGTTTAGTTTAGTTTAGTTTAGTTCAGTTCAGTTTAGTTCAGTTCAGTTATCTTCAGTTGCATGCAAGTGCATGTTGCATGCATGTTGGTTATTTTGAGTTGCATGTAGTTAGCTTTAGTTAACTTGTAATGCATGGCTAATAACATTGAGTTGTATGACAGATAACAGGGACTACCTCCAGTTAACAAGGGATGACCATTCTTTGGGAATGGTGTTGAGTAAATGTTTTAGTTAACTATAAAGCACTTGAAGCCAACTTGGGCCCAAGATGCTTTATTGGAATTAACTCCAATGCATGATAAGATATTTCTGAAGGCTCAGTTAAGTAGCTTTAATTATGGGCGCCATCTTTGAGGAATAGCTTTGGAATTATCACCGAAGTGAAGGAGAAGTTGTAGCTTCAGTTTGGGACACCCAAATGCATGATGCACATGTTGTAAGCTTTAGTCTTCACTGAAGAACTCTACTTGAAGGAATATGGTGTACCTTTTCAAGGGCTTGAGCTTATGCATTGTAATTATCACCATTTGGAGATTACAAGGTTGCATATTGTCTATATATCTCATTCAAGTTGAATAGAGTTTGGAGATTGGTTATTGTAGGTGTGAAGAAGATTGGTAAAGACAGAAGAAGCATTCTCAAGCAAGAATTGGAGCTATTGTAATTCAGAGTTTGAATAATAGAATAATTCTTGGTGGAGTTTTTTCCCAAAAGGGTTTCTCGGTATATATGTGTGTGATCCTTCTATCCTGTCTAGTTCTTCTAAATAATAATTCTCTCTACATTAACAACAAAAATGGATTAATAATCATCACCACACAAAGACTTACTTAGAACAACAATTTTGAAGTTTTACAGAGTATTAAGCTAAGAAAACACCTGATTTTCAACATTTGGTATCAGAGCTGAGGTTGGGTAGAGTATTGGGACACCTTTCTCTTAAAAGATTGGAGGTTTTTTAGCTTAGTGGGAGCTCTTATTATTTTTGTTATTTGCTGATTTTGGAATTAAGTTTTGTTACAATGAATTCAAGGTTAGAGATTGAAAGGTTCAATGGTTCTAACTATGAAATGTGGAAATTAAAAATGGAAGATCTTCTTGAAGAAAGAGATCAGTGGTTAGCGGTTAATAATGAGACAAAGACACCTACAACTATTTCAGATGAAGATTGGGCTAAGTTAGATAAGAAGGCAAGAGGAACAATAAGGTTATGTCTTGCTGATGCTGTTCTTTTGAATGTTTTAATGGAAATTAGTGCATATAAATTATGGAAAAGAATAGGGGATATTTATCAAACTAAGAGTCTCACCAATAAGTTGTATCTAAAAATGAAATTATATTCATTGAAAATGAAAGATGGTGATTCAGTAGCACAACATTTAAATGATTTCAATTTAATTCTCAGTCAGTTAGCATCTATAGATGTAAAGCTTGAGGATGAGGATAAGTGCATTTTATTGCTTTGTTCTTTACCAAATTCTATTCTTGGGAAAATCTAATTGTTGCAATTAGTGGTAATGGTGCAGATCTAAAGATGGACAACATTATTCCTACTCTCCTATCAGAGGAGATGAGGAGGAAGTCTAAGGAGGAAATCCAAGATGCCTTGTTTGTAAAAGGTAGGTCTAAGAAAAAGGAGCCTAAGGGAAACAAGGAAGGGAAGGGTAATTCAGAAGGACCAAGTAAGGTAAAGTGTTGGAACTCTGAGAAACTAGGACATGTGAAGAAGGATTGTAAGAACAAGAAAGAGAGTTCTGATTCTTCTACAGAGGAGTCCTTAGATAATAGTAATGATGCATTGGTTATTTCAGCTAATATTGTTTGTGATAACTCTTTGCTTCATGTTTCAGAGTAATCTTCGTAGAGAGGATGGTAGTCATGATGCCATGTGTGACTTGGTATCACAGTTCAGTGGGAGTTGTTGGCAGTGACTTGGATGCATCATTGGTAAGGTTATCTCCATGTGGTTGGAGATATTTTTTCTTGGTTTAGAGTATATTTGTTATGGATGTCATGGTTTACTCTTGATACTAGTTTAGAGTTTGGCATATTTACATGGTTCTCTTGAGACTAAGATGTATAAGTATGTTATGATGCATGTGATCTCCTAAGAGGAGATGGTTAGATCATGGATGTCATGTTTATGATTCTTGATTCATGATTGGAGTTTTGACAATGATCTTGTGTAGTTCTCTTAAGTTTTGGGTACATTAATCATTTGCATGTCTACTTCATGAAAGTGTTGTGTTGCATTTGGAGTTTGGCATGGATTGGTTGGTTACAGGTCCTCATGGATACTTGGAGAAATAGGTGAGGTTGGAATTCTCTTGTGGTAATAGACATTTGTTGGAATGGTTACTTGTGAGAAAAGTTTTTCAACAAAAAAGATCGAGGAGTCTACACCTTGGTTGAATGTGAATTCAACACACTTGGTGGTTTAGCATGCCTCTAAAGAGGTGGTTTGATTACAGAGGCTTGGGAAAGGTAATGGTTTGGTTGATAATGGGAAGGTATTAATTGAGAAAAGTTAACACTTTAATTAATGTTCTAGATTATCTTATGAAACCATACATATAAGTTCTCTTGGTTTTAATCATTTGCTTGGAAGCTTCATGATTATGCAGGTTGCATTTGAAGTTAGCATGGATTGATTAGTTGGTGCAAGAAGGCCATTGGCTTTGAGACTTGTACTTGTTTTATTATTCCTTGTTTAGAATAATTGCAATGTATAATGTCAAGTGGGAGAATGTTGGAAATAGGATGCCATTTAATTGCAAATCCTAAACATTAATTATTTCATGTATCTCCTAGATTCTTGGAATGTGTTCAACAACACTAAGATTAGGATGAGATTAATATTTGGATGAAATAAATCATGAAATTGACATTTGTATTAATATGTGGGTGCACACATGGTAAGGTGAAACTCACCTTGTGTTCAATTAACTATACGGAGTAACAATTAACACTTCTAAATGCATGTAAAGATCCTAGGAGTTAGGATTTGATGTTTGCATGCTTGAAGTTCATTATAAGTTGATTCGATTCGTTCGATTCGATTCGATTCGGAATTATTTTTTATCTTGATTGCATTGCATGTTGCATGCATGTTGTTTTGAGTTGCATGTAGTTAGCTTTAGTTAACTTGTAATGCATGGCTAATAACATTGAGTTGTATGACGATAGGGACTACCTCCAGTTAACAAGGGATGACCATTCTTTGGGAATGGTGTTGAGTAAATGTTTCAGTTAACTATAAAGCACTTGAAGCCAACTTGGGGCCCAAGATGCTTTATTGGAATTAACTCCAATGCATGATAAGATATTTCTGATGGCTCAGTTAAGTAGCTTTAATTGTGGGCGCCATCTTTGAGGAATAGCTTTGGAATTATCACCGAAGTGAAGGAGAAGTTGTAGCTTCAGTTTGGGACACCCAAATGCATGATGCACATGTTGTAAGCTTTAGTCTTCACTGAAGAACTCTACTTGAAGGAATATGGTGTACCTTTTCAAGGGCTTGAGCTTATGCATTGTAATTATCACCATTTGGAGATTACAAGGTTGCATATTGTCTATATATCTCATTCAAGTTGAATAGAGTTTGGAGATTGGTTATTGCAGGTGTGAAGAAGATTGGTAAAGATAGAAGAAGCATTCTCAAGCAAGAATTGGAGCTATTGTAATTCAGAGTTTGAATAATAGAATAATTCTTGGCGGAGTTTTTTCTCGAAAGGGTTTCTCCACGGTATATCTTGTGTGATCCTTCTATTATCCTGTCTAGTTCTTCTAAATAATTCTCTCTACATTCTACAATAGTAAAATGGATTAATCAAGATAATCACCCACAAAGAATATATGTAACAAAGAAAAAACTTACTTAGAATAGCAATTTTGAAGTTTTACAGAGTATTAAGCTAAGAAAACACCTCAATTTTCAACAAAGAAAACCCAAAAGGAGTTGCAAAGAAAAAAGGGGCAAAAAGGAGACAACATGCAAAAAACAATAAAGCTAAAGCTTCCAACCATTGTTAAGCAGTCAAAATGTCTCTTTGTTGGTTCTTCTTCTTCTTCTTCTTCTTTGACAGAATGAAAAGGGGGGTGAACACACAACACACATGGGCTTGACACATCACATACCTCAACCTCATTACCATGACTATATACCAAAAAATTGAAGTTTTTGTTCCATTCGAGCCTAGGAATGCGTTCCATGCCATACTACCAAAGTAGGAAGGTGAATATAGGATAAGATGATGAATGATGCCTCTTAGGTCCATGGTGCGGAAGTAAGTTAGGAGAGGAAACTCGACCACATCTTCCCCATAATCAATGTGTCTGCGGAGGTCCATAGCACTTGAAATGCTGACACTAGGGATAGCCACTTGCATAATCTTTCCAAGCTTGCCTACCATTGCAAAGTCAGACATCTGGTAGCATAATTCAATTATCCAGGGCTTGGTGATGTTCAAATTAAGCAGGGAGGTGATGAAGCGAGAAATGTTGGAGTTGCAACTTGGCTGGTTCTCATCTTCAACGTAGTCCTGGCTGACTACCCACTTGAACACAACACATAGGTGGTCACTCTTCTTTACCAGACACTTAATTTTGTCACTGGTAATCTCACCCACAAAGGTGTATTGTGGCCTCCTTGGTAGAAGCTAAATGGGAGTACCTAGGCTGACCAACATAATGACAAAGCAAAATAGGTTAAAAGATCAGGATGCAATAGGGAAGGCTTGCTAAACTAGAAGAGTTAAAATGAGTGAATATTTTTCTAAGGTGGCAAAGCTATTTATAGAAAGGTAGCACCGACGGGCTCAATGAACAAAAAATCTGTCTCACTGGGCAGAAATGGAGAAATTGTTAAAGCAACTAAAGTATAGGAGGTAAATCATACATTGAATCTGACATCATGCCTCAAGAAATTAATTTGGGCATTGGGAGTAAATTCCCTCATGTACCAATGACCGCCATGTGTCCATTGTCACCATCAATATCGATCTACTTATGGAAAATATGTTGATTAATGTGCTAAGCTTTGACAAAATGAATACACAATTCTTGTCAAAGTACCTTGTATCGCTTGAGCATGTTTCCCATAGTGATAAGCATGCTTTCCAATAAGATAAGCTTGCTTGTGAAAAGGGGCAGTGAGGAGAATGTATTGATTACATTCTCGTAGAAAATTTGGCATTCCCAAGGGATACAGATCCCTAGTCCACACGTATCACCTTGGTGGAAAAATTTAGTAAGACAATGATAACAACAACACTTTATTGCATGTACACAAGGGAATTGAATGGACCTAAAAGTGAAATTTTGAAAAAAGCAACAAGTAACCATTTCTCTAGGGAAGCTCTTTGCAATTTTTTTGGCTCAACAATGGTTGAAGCATCAAATTTTGGGAGACAGGTTAGGTTTTCCCCTAGAAAACTAGGCTATGTCAAAATTTTCAAGAGGGAGTCATTTGCTAATGCCCCGACAATGGAAGAACACCATTTTTCCCACACCAAATCGGTACAAGTTTCAAGCAACCTTGTTAAGAAAGAGTTCATGCAGGATTTTGGGGACAATATTTTTGACCCAAGGATGGTAAACCCTAAAAGCCTTAGGGAAGGGGTGTTGGAAGAAATGATCAAGTTTGGGGGATCTGAAGGTTTTACGCTACGGATTTGGAATTGTGGTATGCCAAAATTCATGTTGCCCATTGTACACCCATGTTCAAAACTGGTGGATGCATGTGCAAGGAGTTTTGACAAGGAAATGAGGGTTATAATTGGTAGAAAGATAAGGGTTATAGTTAGTGCAACAACCATTTGGGATATGTTATGTATCCCTACTAACCGAGGAACTGTTAGCTTCAAAAAAGAAGTGATGGAAGAGTTCTAGGAAACTAGAAATAAACAACTACACTTTTATGAGGAAGAAACGAAAGAAAAGCTAGAGGGAGGTTAGCTCCTCTTTCCTCTACAGTGTAGAAAATTTAGAAATTATCTCCAAATCATTTTCTCAATGTTGACCTCTATCTATGGCTATGATGATGATGAAAAGGTCTATCCTTTTTAGATGGGCTTGGCTTTATGCTCAAGAAGGAAAAGAGCCAAAATTATTTTAATTTTTTGTAAGATAATAGCTAAAAAAATGCTAGAACAATTGGAAAATTATGGTACCGACTGTAGGTTCAGGTATTCTTCTTTCTTGGTACTTTTAATTTTGCACCAAAATTTTGAATTTCTTGAAGGATACTTGTCATTGTTTAGGTGTGATGTAAGAGGGTCCTACTAGCCAATTTTGGTCTAGACCCATGTGATTTCAAAGACATGGGATTATTATTGGTTTGTAGATTATTTCATTTGGCTAGTACTTGTAAACTTGTTCCCACACTGTCTGAGCCATTTTTCTTTTGAGGTTTTACAATGGTTGAGAAGTTCACAAATCCCAATAGATTATTTTTTGGGAGATGAGTTCACTTTCATTAGAGCCCATGGTTTTGTGGAGGAGCCTTTCGGACTCCCAAGATTTGTAATAGATAGGGTTTTTTCCTTGGAGGCATGTCGCTAGTTAACCCTTGTTGATAACATCTATGGTGCCAAAGGTCACAAGACATCGCTTTTCCCAACTCCCCTCACCATTGCCAACAACTAGATAACACTAGAAAAATGGAAAGCTTAAGAGGTGCTTACCTAAAAATTGGTGCATCTGGGCTTCGTTCTCATTTGTGAAAAATGGAGCTACAACTTGATAAAGCATATCCTGACTTTGAAGAGTGGGAATATTTTGAATCAAGAAGGAACACAACTACAAAGAGGCAAAAATCATATGTTGATTTAGCCTTCATACCACTCAACAAACCACCATGGATCAAATTTTATTTGAAAACGACAGAATACCAGAGGAGCCTCCCAATGGGAAAGTCCCTTAGTACACAACTAAAGTGCTTGGGATGGTTAGAGAAAAAGAAGGAGGATTTCTGGAGGTTCTGACAAGATATTGGAAAAACTGATGCCTTGTATGGGTAGGTCTAGCCACATGATGAAAACTTTGATGAAGTTTATGATAAAGAGGTTAATACTGAGGATAGTAACCCTAAGACTAGTTAGGAAATTGAACATGAGGATCTTCCACTCTACACTTCCCACACTTAGTAGCCCGACAAAGTAAAAGGGTCGAGATAGAAGGATCTATAGGCCACTTCCTCTGTAAGTGCTTGAGGAAAAGGAAAGAGGACTCGACGGTCCTCGAAGATGTCCTTTGTGGTTATCGAAGGTCAATTTTTGATAGGATAAATTGCCAAAGGATCTGAATCTGTCAACTCCACTCGCAAAAAGAGGAGATGAGTCCAAGACCTATGTGGACCTGATGAGATAGCCAGAGGAGAAGAAGAAGCAGAGTTGGATCCACCAGGACATTTGGATTCACTAACTCAAGTAAGTTTTTCTCCCCCTCTTCTTTCTACATCTACTTCTCTAGTCATTCCTCTACCTCCACCTGTGGAAAAGAGCCCTCCATTAGTAGATTGCAATCTATTGGTCCTAAATGAACCCCCAACCATATTCAACAGTGAACCTTGTGAAGAATCCCCATGTGCCGAGCGAGTTTCATCTACTGCGGTCACAATTGATTCTTTGACCACCCTATCAAGGGCTCCCATTGAGAATACTAAAGCATTCATGTTTCTGGTTTCACCAAACCCATCTGCCTCTAGGAAATTCCTCTATTTTTTCTCACTTCCCCTTTCACTCTGACAAGTTTTTCCCCTTTTCAATCTCCATATGTTATCCCTCCTTTTTCCATGATAACACTCCTTTTTGCCTCTCTACGACCTCATACAGCTGAGGCTCCCCCTTTCATTACTTGTTTCAATCTCCCTCTAGATGCTTCTCTTGTTGCACAAAGCATTGATACTCCACAGAGTCTCTGAACTCATTTGGATGAGATGAAGTAGGCTCAACAAATGAGAAAATAGAAAATGCTAGTGAAAGCTGTAGTGCAGCCAATCATGAAGAAGATTGAAGCTTGTTTTGATGAAGAGTGAAATTCCTTATGGATTACTACCATGAAGCCTCTAGCATCCAAGCCAATGAGAGAAATTTGGATGGAAGATTATGAAATCAAATCCAAAGGCCTCAACTTCATTGAAACTCTCCCATGCGACAAAATGGTTTTGGCTAAGGCCACTCAAAAGGTGGTCTACATCGACTATGAGAAACTAGGTAGAAGGCTAAGGAAGCATGGGGAAGAGTTAGAAAATATAAAAGGTACGGTGAGTAGGCTACATGCATAGATTAGAGGCAAGTATGTGTATATTTCCCACCTAGGACAACTACAGAGTCAATAAGGAGAAACAACTAGATTGTTGGAAGAGGCTCAGGATAAATAGAGTCAACTTCATGCTGAGATAGAGAGGTTAAAAGGAGAGGTGGCTTCCGAACATGAGAAAAGTATAAAATACTAGTGCAACCAAGAGAATATGTGGAAGGAATTGTATAGTGTTTGATGTAAAGTTTCCAACGACCTATAGAAGGCCCAGGAGGAAGCAAAAAGAGAAAAACAAGAGAAATAGGAGATCAAGTCTATTTTACAAACTCGTGAGGAAGAGATCAAAAGGCTAAAATCAAAGCTTGCAAACACCCTCTAGGAGAAAGGTCGATTGGAGGAGAACAAAAAATAAAAAGAAACTCAACTCTAATAGGAGTTAACAACAATGCAAGGATCTAGGATCATCCTGATATTGAAAAGACTGATCTCCACACACTAGGACAAGATTATAATGGTAGTTGTTGTCTTAAAGCTAGTCATGCAATTCTTGAGGGATGCTTAGGAATTAAATGAGAAGGTCAGCTCAATAGTTGATCCAATTCTACACATATATGCTCCTTAGTCCATGGAATCAGAGACTCTAATCTCTAGGTTATATAAGACCACTGAGGAAGTCTTAAAGAACACAAGAATTTTTGATTGGTGGGCTGCATTGTGGAAATCAAATGAATTCATCAACTACCACAAGGCCACATTGAAAAGAAAAGAGTTTCAGGTAGAATTGAATAAAAAGATCATTGAGATCAAGGAATTTCAAGTTTTGTTAGATAGCAGATTTCTCGCTCTCTTCTCACTAGTTGGAGAAGTGCTTTCAATTGAGGAGGTTATGGATGTGATTAGGCTGAAATTTAGTTCTTCTACAAAACTCTCATGTAAGGCCCATCTCCCACTGTTGAATAAATCGAGAAAGAGATACTTCCCCTTTCTTAGCTTTATTACTATGTCGAGGCTATTTCAACCAAGTGGGGAGGAGTTTCTTTTAAGGAGGTCTTTGAATTGGATCAATCATTCAAGCTTCTTTGTACTCTCATCCAACCCACTGATTCAGATTGGGAAGTCTAGCACTCTGCCTTCCTGAAACTCCAGGAAGCTCCAAAGCTCTAGGTTCATGCCTTCGCAAGTGGAGGCCTCTTGTGAGTCACCAAAACTATAAAGAAATTTTCTTTTCCTTAGTTTTTTTGAGTTTTCGATCCTTACTCTTTTTCAGCTTCAGACTAATTTGCACTCAAATAAACAAAGTTGTTCCCAAAAGGTGTGCAATGCATCATGTGGTGGCTATGCGACTTTTTGCATATAATTTTTCTTTCTGGTGTGGGTCAGGACATGTGTTAGCTGTGCATAATTTCTCTCCAAATCCATTCTCACAATGCTAGAAGTTCCCATCTATTCAACATGTCATATTTTTCTTTGGGTAGTTTGTTTATTTTTATAGAGTGATCCCTCAGGATGGAGCCTGTCAGAATGCAGCGTGTATTTTTATTTTAGAGTGGAGCCTTTGAGTTGGCATCGTCAACCTTGATATTGGCCAATCAGATTTTTTCCTGGATGCATTTTTACAATCTAATCATTCTTTGATAGCTATCTTCGCTAAATATCTGAAGAACCATTAATGTTGTAGTTGGGACTTAATGAACAAAGATAGTTGTGATCTAATCAAGATCTCAGATCAAATCGTGAGCTATTAGGCTAGGGAATCTAGCAATTTCTGCTTCCAAAATGTTTTATGGCAGTGCTCTCTTTTGTCGGCTATAAATAAAAGGTGGCGAGCTATTTTAAGAGTTAGAAAAAATTGCTTCTAGAACTAATTTTCTTTTAAAGACAAATCTAGTAGGGAATTTTTCTTTTTAGAAGTAGAAGGTGTTATAGAACACTGCTATTCCTCTGGCATGTTATATTTTTAAAGTTTTGAACTATCATCAAATTGGCATTTGACCTTTATTTTTTTATGCTCATTTATTTGAAGTCTGAAATATTTATAAGAGATCTTTGAAATTGTGCATGATATAGCCTTTGTCAAGTTTCCTTTTTATCTTTCTTTCATGATTAAAGCATTGTGTTAAGTCTACTTTGATAGTATGGGTTGTTAATTTTCATGTCGGTAATATTCTATCTTGAATGTTAGCTTTCAAAAATTGGACAATGGGTTTTAGACTTTTCCATTCTTCCTAAAAGTTAGCCTTTCTTCATACTATGCTGTAATTTAGAGAAGAATTTTCTATAATTTTTTGTATTTCTGTTAATTGGTAGAGCATTCTTATATCTGATGGACCTAAATGGATGCTTCCCATGGGAAGATCTGAATAACTACATTGTGCTTTCACTAAGCCTTTGTTGCTTGTTCTCTTCTCAACAATGAAGGTTCTGTGGCATTTTTGTCCATCATATCAGCTATAAGAAATAATTTGAGGTTGGAAATGTTGTAAAAGCTTTGGCACATCACCCATTTTTATGTTTTATCCACACTTCTTTTTACCTCTTTCCCCAAAACATAGAGAAGAGCCAACTTTCTATAAAAATCATGGAGGTATTCAGTGAGCCACAAATTAGTCCCCCACTCACTGAATTTCCCATAAGACTGTCGGAGAAGCACAAGCTTTGATGATCAACACTATTAATACAAACAAATAGTAGTTTTATTTTGAAAATTCATGTTTATGAACTCTATTAAGAATAAAATATATGATTGAGGCTATGATTTTAATATCTTAGAGAAATTGATCCTAGGGTGATGTAAGAATAAGTATACATTAAAAGTGTGGTAGAGAACACATACATAATATAAAGATAAAATAATTTTACATATTCATAGGAATCATTAAAACACTTTATTTAAACATTCATATCATATTTTATCTATATAATATACATTCTATAGCACAAGAATATATATAAATATAAAATATCCTTGGGTAATACTTCTCTTTTTATTACATTCAATATATGTTCATTCAATTACCCTATACTATGTTGTGATTTCCTATACTTCTTCTTTCTCTATCTTCATATTCTACCTCATCTTCTTTTATAGGTACTAACATTTATATCTATTGGTGTAGGTACATGTCCTTCTATATGTTTGTGTACCTTATTAACATTAAATTGGTACTAAAATGCATTATATGCTACTATAGTATCCTTTTGGTGGTTGTAATTAGGTCTATATTGTTCCTAGTTCCTTATCCACCCCATTCTTCAATATCCAACCTCATATGAAAGAGAAAATATAATACAAGATATTGCATGAGAGAATTTTCTATTCATCCCTAGATTGCTCGATTATAATCATGTTTGACTAAAATGAATGACCTCTTTGTAAATATTTTGTTGGATTCTATTATTCTTGGAATTGAGGAATATAGTATCTACATAGTGTTTCCTTATTAGATCATATTCCTAAATACTTTGTACCTTATATTTTATGTTTGGAGATAGAATTAAGTGCTTAGCCACCTCCTCCATATCTCTAGTTCTTAACTTAATATCTATTTTTAAAGCTTCTTCCTGTTATGAAATTATCTTAGTATATAAGATTCTCTTTAGTTTTTTTTACAAACCTTGACCATTATTATCTATGGAATATAGGATTGTGGTGATGAATCCTAAAATTTATTTAATTTTAATTTATTATGTTAATAAGATAAGAATTGACCACTTCTAATAGTTTGTAATTTTGAGATAATTAGTTTACAAGTTTATTCTCATAAAACAATGATTCTTGTACTATTTTTTTATTAGGTTAAAATCATGAAGGGCCTCTACCCATTTATAGTGCAACCATAGAGGAAAAAGAAAGATGAATCACAAAAAGTGAGACAATAGAAGGAGAGAAAGACTCACAAAAAGTGAGCTAGGAAAGAAAAACTAACCATACTTTTGACTGGAGTATGTAACTGATAAAAAAGCCTACAACAAAGAAATAGAGATAGCGACAACAAAGAAAACCAAAAAAAAGAACATTGCACACTAGAGATAGGAGAAAATTAACGAAAGCCTACCATAGAATAGAACAAATAGACACAACCACAAGGGGCTAGGATAGGAACCTAAAACCAATCTTACACTCCACCATAATAGGAGAAAAACTTAGAACCAAGGACAATAACCCCTTTCTGCAACTCTAGCTTCAAACCATCTAACTTTCCACTTTCTATCTTTTAATGCTAAAAATCCCAAGCCCAACCCTCAACTCCAACATTAGGAAGAAAAAGGAGGAGAGAAAAAAAATGAAGTTGCAAAAAAAACCCCTTGCAATAGCTCACAAATCTCTAGCAAGAGATAAGCTCCACCTCAATAGGAGAGGTCTATAAAAAAAGAAGGGATGCAACCACTAGAAAACCAAAATTCCATCCATCCTAGTGAGGAAAAAATCCACCTCTATAGGAGAAGTCACCTCCAACAACAAAAAGGAATTCACCAAGAACCATAATGGAGATTAGAGGCTAAGATGCACCATTCTATCATCAATCCCCAATGCCAACCAAACCATAAAGAACACATGGTTCTTCAACCAAAACAAACAAGGAGTGACCAAGCTAAATAGGGGAAATGACAACAAGAAATCCATCCCCCAAAATCGAAAAGGGGGTTTCAACATCATCATAGAAGAGAAGATCAACACCATCCGAATCATGAGCAAGCACACACAAAACACTAGTGAAAATAAAGTTCACAACAAAATCTAGAGAGGATTTAGCACCAAGAAATAACTAAACTCATGAAAATAGGGTGCTAATGACCCATTTAAACACAAGGGGAATGCCCTTTATCCAACCCCCCTAAGTAGGGTAGCAATCAAAATGTACAACTATAGTCCCAAATATAACATAGACAAAATAATAGTGAACCCAACACTTGGGAAAAAGTCAACCTAATGATACTCAAGCAAATGCCATAAGTAGCCAACCCTTGACCATCTAAAGCACCAACACCTCTATTGACGCCATCTACTAAAACTACCACATAGTGAGACGTAGGTAACTATGAAGAGTAAGGGAAGGAAGGGAATGAAGGAAAGACCCACCTAGACCCACCCCACCAAATAGCCCTGAGAAATATCGGTAGGAATGTAATATCCCAACCCCTACCATGGGAAGAACCAAGACAACCGTCCTCCTATGGTAAAAAAATTGACCAAAGAAATGACCCAATACCCAATTGGAAAGAGGCTACCAACATGGAGGAGAATCCACCACCAAAGTCACAACCTTCAGAAAGAAGAATTGAAAAAAATCAAAAGAAAACAAAAAGTTTTCCACCAAAAAAACCTAGCTTCAACAACCCAATCTACACAAATGAATCAGGGACAAGAAAAGACCCCCAAACACAACTAGATCACCATTTCCATCTTCATCTCCATGGCTCCTCGCTTCTTTAGAAATAAAACCGGCACTCCTAGCGCCTCCACTCTAGTTCTTCCTGCCCAGTGCCACACTTTCAACTAATTGATTCTTGTAAAATTTGTTACTTTATATTCTTTTATAGTTTTTCAAATTAATGTTGATCATCAAAGCTTGCACCTCTCTAATAGTCTTATGGGAAATTTAGTGAGTGGGGGATCAATTTTTACCTCACTGAATACCTCCGATATTTATATAAAAAGCTGACTCTTCTTTGGGGTTTGGAGAAAAGGGTAGAAGGAAATATAAACATAAAACATAAAATGGTGATGCGCCAATGCTTTTAAAAAATTTCAAACCCAATCATTTCTATGAGTGATATAATTAGAATTAGAATGCCACAACCCCTCATTGTTGGAAAGAGAACAAACAACAACGACTAACAATAAGCATAGAGCAGACTTTCAAATTTGTCCATAGGAAGTGTTCATTAAGGTCGAATCAAACATAAAGATTTCTAAGGGTGACAAAAAAACATTCAGAATTTGCATAAACTCTTCCTCCTAATACAACATAATATAAAAAAATAATAACCCTTCAGAAAAATAGAGAAGTCTAATGACATAGTCCAGTTTTCACGAGTTATCATTCTACTATACGAGCATATAACATAGAAAACATCCACTTAAACTATTCAAATTGAGCTTGCAAGATAGTTTTTCATTCAAAACAAAAGCATAAAGAAAGAAATCTTGATAAAGGCCATACATGCATAGTCTCAAATATTTCTCCTCAATATTTCATGCTTTAAATATCAAATGAAATTTAAAATAGAGGTCGGATGCCAATTCGACAATAGTTTAAGCTTTAAAATATATAACATGCTAGAGAAAAGTAGTTCTACAACTTTTACTCCTGAAAATAGTTCTATATCCTAAGAAAACTAAATAAAATTTTCCTCAACAAAGGAAATTGAAACTTGGAATTCAACCCTTTCATCTGTTGCCACCTCTCTTAGATAACTGTAGAAAGAGGAAATAGTCACCACAACACAAAAGTAATTACTTGTTGGCATTTGATAGCACATGATCTAATCCTAGATCTTTAGTTAGGTCACAACAATATTTTCTCATCAATTCTCAACTACCACATTAATGCTTTTCAGATATTTAGCAAAGATAGAGGGTTGTAAGTGATCAAATCCTAGAAAGAAGCCTAACAAAAAGGTCCAGTTGACCGATCACGTCACCCAAGGACACTGACTTAAAGCTTCCATCTCAAAAAACAAGAAAATAAAAAGGATAGCAAGCTCCAACAAACTCCCAAAAGATATCACTTCATAAGAAGTGCAATCTACCCACAACGAAGAGATGACATGTCGAACAGGCGGAAAATTTCAACCTCATGAATATAACTCCTTGAGAAAATTTCTGATGAGTTTACACATGTCTTGAATCTCTCCCAAAAGGAAGGAAAAAAATAAAATTTGTGCAACCACCACATGGAACATTGCACACCTTTCTAATAACTCTACTTGAGGGCGGGCTCATCCGAAAATCAAAGCGATCAAGGAAAAAACCTTCACAATTTTGGTGACTCATAGCGGGTTTTCGCTTGTGGAGGCACAAACCTAGGCCTTTGGTAATTCTTGGAGTTTGAGGAAAAAGGAATGATGCGCCTCCCAATTTGCATCAGTCAATAGGATGAGGGTACAAATCTTCCTGTATGCTTGCTCTAGCTCAAAAAATTCTTTGAAAGAGACAAATCCCCATATGGAAGAAATTGCTCCAAGGTGATAGTAGAGTCAAGAAAGAGAAAAAATATCACACTCAATATCATCAACCACAGTCATTGTGCTTGAACCTAAGAGTTCTATAGAAGTTTGAGCCTTGCGTGAGATCGCATCCATGACCTACTCAATTGTCAACACATCTCCATCTGGTGAAAGAAGGGGGGAAGCTCGCGGTTGACTAGGACACCAAAATATTTCTTGATTTCATTGACCATTTGTTTAGTGTTAACTAGCAATCCTTGCACTTTGTTGCTACCTTGTGACTGTTGATTATCTCATTATATTTGGTGGATGTGACCCTTCAATTGAAAATCCTCACACTTTTTAGGGCCTTATTAGTGGCTATGCATAACTTAGAAATGAAGCTTTGTGATTCCACCACTCGTGGTGAGCATGTTTGCATAAAATGATCACCCATTGGGCCAACCTTAGCATTCAATTCTTTAACATCTCTTAAGAATTGTAAAGTGCATCTGAGAATGTCAACAACAAGTGTGACTCATTCCCAATGCATGGATATCAACTTCTTTATTATTGGGAGGGCTTCAGATCCTCATGCAACAACTAGCTCCTAGTTAAACTGAGCCTCTTTGGCTCTCATGCTTTCCTCTATTTAAATTCTTTCTCTGAGAGAATTTGTTAGTTCTAATATTATCCTTCCAATCTCCTATTTTGACTCTTTTGTTTATTTGCGGGCCTTTTGAAGATTGTCAGAAGTTTGGGATCATACACTATCTAGCTCCTTTTTCATATTTTCAATTTCAGCATAAAGCTAAACTTGTTCATTTTGAGCTTTTGCAAGCAACTTAGATGTTTCTCCTTGTTGTCCTTGAATTTTCCTTATACAGGCCATCTCAATGTCTTTGGATCAAATCTTGTTCTATAGCCTGCTCACTATTTCCTTCACATTTACCAACTCTACTTCATGCTTCTTCAAATTTCTGTCTAGCCTCTCGTAGTCGACATATACTACCTTCTGAGTGGCCTTAGCCAAGACTAATTTGTCACACAGGTGAGTTTTGTTCAAATCCAAACCCATGGAATGGATGTCGTAATACTCCATCTTCATCTATCCTTCGAGCTTGGACACGAGCGACTTCATGGTAGTGATTAGCAGAGATTTTTGCTCTTCTTTGAAGCAAGCTTCAATCTTCTTGGTGGTGGGAAACTTGGCATTCTTTAACAATATTTTCTACTTTCTGGTCTGTCGAGCCTACTTTGTAGCATCAAAAATGGCCTGGGAGAGTTTGAGGGACATCGATACTCTATGCTGCAATGGAAGAACCAGGAGGGAATCCAAAAAGGGTGACAAAAGGGGAGATTTTAGATGTATGAGCATGCAAGGACACAAAAGGGAGTGTTATCATGGGAAAAGGCGGGATAAAAAATTGAGATTGGGAAGGGGAAAGACCAGTAGGGGTAAAAAGAGAAATAGGTTGGGGGAGAGGTACCTTCCCTTAAGTAGATGGGTTGGGAGTGACGGGTAACACAGAGGTCTCAACTATTTCAATGGAGGCCCTTGACAGGGCGATTAAAGAATCAATAGCAACCGCAACAGATGATGCTCTTTCAGCACACTGGGTGACTTCGAAAGATTCATTAAAAGTGGTAGGGAGTGTATTTAGGATTATCAACGCAGGGTCTGAGGATGGAGGATTCCTTTCCATAGGAGGAGGCAAGGGAGCAACGAAAGATACAAAAACAAGAAGAAGAGAGGGAGAAAAACTTACCTGGGCCACAGTAGTTGGAACATTTGGTAGGGTATACTTTGCTTCTTCTTCCCCTCGGGCCTACACATTGGGTGCACCTAGATATTGGACCCATCTTCTCTTTGCATGATCAGAACTAGTACATTCTGATCCTTTGACAGTTTATCCTTCCAAAACTTGGCCTTAGATGACCATAATGGACCCCCTGGGGGATTGTTGGGTCCTTTTTCCTTTACTTTAGGCAGTGGGGGAGGAAAAATCTTGTGAGTCCCTTCACCTCGAGTCTCTCCAACTGTCGAATTCTTGAGGCTGAGAAGCCCAACATGGAACTTGTTCCTTGTCAATTTCATGGCTGGTCTCTGGATTGTTGTTGTCAGAGTCAACCTCTCGATCATAAATTTCCTTGAACTCCTCATCATGTGGTTGAAAGTTACCAAATGGGGCACTTGGGCATCTCATCTTCTATTGGAATCTCTAGAAATTTTCCTTTTTCCTCTCTGACCATCCCCTACACTTCAACTACATGTTGAGGGGTTTTCCCATCAGGACATTCCTCTAATACTCTACTTGCAGCTCATAGAAATTCAACCATTTTGGTCACTTGAGTAGGATGCAAGCTAGGTCAATATACATCTTTGGCCTCTCTTGAGTTGGATTTCTCCTTCTCTCAAAATATTCTTGATTCTCATGTTTCAAACTATAGTGCTTTATCAGGTTGTAATCCCACTCGTCACAAATGAGAACTAAGCCTAAGGCCACCCGTAGATTAGTGGGCTTGTCCTCGGCCTTCCGCTTATTCAACGTTACCTAACTGTTAGCAATTGAGAGGGGGAATAAGTATATTTTTGTTTTTTTTCTTCCAAAATCATAGAGATTGTCAATAATGGTTACCTGGCGACATTCCTCCAGCGTGAAAACTTTGTCTATTAAAAATTTGTGGAGTTAGAAAGGCTCCCCAACAAAACCATGAAATATAATAAAAGTAAAATACTCACCCATGAAATAATCCATCGGGGTCAGCGGATCTTCCATCCATTGTATGACCTCAGGAGAAAAATGACCAATATGACATGGCAATGGGTCTTGAAGCACTGGCATTAGAAAATGATCTACAAACTAGTAATAATCCCCTATTCTTGAAAGCATATGGGTCCACACAAAAACTATCTGGAGATAGCCCCTTACATCCAACTTAGACACTGGTACATTCCTCTCCAGCCACTCAGAATTCTAATGCAAAACTAAATGAGACAAGAAAGAAGAATACCTGAATTTAGAATGAGTGTACTATAATTCTTCAGTTGGTCTAGCATGTTTCCAACTATCACCTCAGCAAAACCATATTACCTCTAGTTCTTTTACCTTTTTAGCACAAAATCTAGGCCAAAATGGAAAAGGGTTGACTTCCTCATCATCATCAAGGCCAAAAACCCATGCCAACATCGAGAAGACAGATTGTGTGTCCTTGAATTTCTTGCGTGAAAGAAGAAAGAGGAGATGACCTCTCTCTGGCCATTCCTTCGCTTTATCCTCATAAAATTTGTTTCCCTACCCATTTCTTCCCCAAAGAGGTCCATCTGTTCTTCATCAAAATGTTCAACACCCCAGGTCGTAGGGATACACAACATATCCCGTATGGCTTAAAAAAAAATAGTAACTTTGATCCTACTGCCCTCAATGGCTTTTGTCCTTTTGTTGAATCTTTTGGTACATGCGTCGACCAAATCTGGGCATGGATGTACAATATGCAGTATGAACTATGGGAGACCACAATTCTAGAGCCAAGATGCAAAACCCTCTAAAGTTCCATGCTCCACCATTCTTTGGAACACACCTTCCCTAAAAATTTTAGGGTTTTGTGATAACTTGGGGTCAAAAACATTGTTAGCTATATCCTACATTGCCTCTCTTGGGATGCGTTTATCAAGCAACACCTTCCCGCAAAACTCAAAAGGTTGCTCCTCTTGTGCTGGGGCGTTAGTGAATGAGTTGTGCCCAAAAATATCAGCATAACCTGACCTTTTGCTTGAACTACAACTTTTCTACCAAAGGTTGATGGCTCCACCATGGTTGTATTAGGAAGTTGCAGAGAATTTCCTAAATGAAAATGACCACTTGCCTTTTTGTTTCTTTAGAAAAAAATACTTTTGAGTGCAATTAATTCCTTGCTTGTACATGTAGTTAAGGTTAAGCTATTACTGCTAGTCCATTAAATGTTGTCACTAAGGCAATATGTGTGGATTTGAGATCTGTATCCCTTGGTAATGCTACAAATGTGACGAGAATGGAATTAGTACATTCTCTTTGCTGCCTCTCTTACAAATATACTCATTGCATTGAAAAGTGTGTTTTTGCTATGTGAAACATGTTGAAGTGATGTAAGGTACTCTTGAAAAGATGTGACCATTAATTTTTTAGAGCTTAGCATGTTAATCCATGTCTTTTCCTATTAATAAGTTGGCTGGTACTGATGATGACAAAGGACACGTCAACAATTGACATATGAGAGCATTTACTCCCAACACCCAAATTTATTTCTCAAGACATTTTGTTAGATCCTTTGTATGATTTATCTACCCTTCTCTATTTTTCTTTGATATTTTCACATTGATGTCTGGCCAAAAATAGACCATCCGTTGGTTGGGTTTGCTGGCTTCACTTTTCTATATATAGCTATGCCACCTTATGCAATATTCATTTGATAATATAGCCTCTTAAGTTGAGAAAGCTTTATTCTATTTTCCATTCTTCCATAGTTCACTACTATTTCAGAATGTCTGCTAGCTTAGGGACTCCTATTCGGCTCCTCCCACGAAGGCCATAATACTACTTCATGGGAGAGGTCACTAGTGATCGAATTAAGTACTTGGTGAAGAAATGCGACTGCCTTGCCATGGTTGCATTTAGATGGGTAGTTGGCCAAGACTTCATTAATGATGAGAACTAGCTCTAGAGCAATTGCAACATCATTTCATGCTTTGTGGTCTTGCTGCTTAACCTGAATGTGGCCAAGCCTATGATAATTGAGCTGTGCCACCAGATGTTTGACACTTTGCTAATGGAAGGGCTTGGAGAGATAGTGCAAATGGCCATCCCTAACATTGGTATTCTGAGCACCATGGACCTTCGTAGGAACGTGGACTTTGGGATACACATACTCTGGTTTCCCTTCCTTTCTGACTTCTGCACTATGGACCTTGAGATGCATCGCTGATCTTCTCAACCAGTGGCCACCTATCTGCTATGGGAGTACGACATGGAGCGTGTTCTAAGACTCACCTAGAGGAAACAATTTGACTTCCTGGTGCAAAGTTGTGGCAAGTAGGCCTTGGGTCTATGTCATGTGGAGTCCACATGTGTTGTGTGTTTAACCCCTTTTTACACCTTGATAGAAAAAAAGTAGAAGAAGAAAAAGAAGAAGAAGAACCTAGTAATGAGCCCTTTTTTTTGAATTCCTTATCAATGTATGGAGGCTTTTCTTTACAGTTTTTTGCACGTTGCCTCCTTTTTGTATCTTTTTGCTCTGCTACTCTTTTTGGGTTTTCTTGAGAGAGCCTCATGTTTAAATTTGAGCCCCAAACCTTGCATTATATTGTAATTTTTTGGATGAATATAGTATAATACAACTTTTCATTTCTTCAGTGTTATTCTCAAATGGCTTATTCTCAAAATTTAAAACATATTTACAATTTTTTTACATATGGTACATAACTGCTAATTTTTTTAAAGAACTGCATCCTTTAATGGAATAAATTTAGATAAATACCATTCACCGGTATATCTAAATTTTTTCCTTCCATATATTTGAGTTCGTATGCATTCTTTTCCTCACATGCGCTGATTCTGAAGGGTCCCTTCCATAACACTTTAAATTTTGTGTGTTGCCTTGGTTTTGTAGTACATTCATCATACTTTAGAACTAACCTCCCCTCTTTGAATTCTAGGTTAGAGGTCTTTTTTTTGAACCATCACTTTACTGTTTGTTGATGGTTGATCATGGCTCCATAAGCTTTTTCTCTATCTTCCTCCAATTTGAGGAGCTACTAGCCGTACCTCTAGTCTGCTACTTTCTTCAATTTCTAGGGCTTTCAATAATTGTAAGGTAGGAATTTCTATGGAAATGGGTAACACTACCTCTTTTTTGTACACCAAATCATAAGGGGAGGTCTTCAGAATTTTCTTGGAAGTAATCTGGTTCACCCACAGAGCAACTCATATATGCTTGTGCCAATCCCTTTGCCATTTTGACCCAATTCGCTAATTAGCTTTTTGTTGGTTAACTGTGCTAAACCATTTCCTTGTAGGTAGTAATCCAATGAAGTTTTAAGGAAAATCCCATGCCTGATAGAAAAATATGAAATCCCTGAACCAACAAAAGCTCAGAAATTATCAGATATGATGGTCTTGGGTAGGCCAAATCTGGTTACTAGCTCTTCAAGGAAATTGACAATTTCCCCCTTTGTGGAATTCTTTAGGGATATGAACTCCATCCACCTTGTGAAGTATTTGGTTGTTGTGAGGATCCACTCATGTTCGACACTAGAAATATGATTTATCATTATGATAAAATCCAAACCCCTTTGAGCAAAAGGTTCCTCGATTACAATCGGGCTTAGGGGTAAAGTGACATTCTTTCTTTTGCCAACAAAAAATTGGCATAGGATACACTTTTGCAACATTATGGTGTGCTTTGGAAAACATAGAGGGCCAATAATATCATGCTTGCATTATCTTTAACGCAACAGTCTTGGTGGAAAAATGTCCACCCTCGGGACTGCGATGAAATTCATTGAGAGCTCTTTTCGCTTGTAACTTGTCTAAACATTAGAGCAATACACCATCATAATATATTTTGAATAATATACCCTTAATTAATACATACCTAGTGCCTTGCAATCGATAATATTTCCTTTCATGGAATGAAAGGTTGGTCAGGTAGTACCCCTTTTGCATATACTATGTTCGATCAATCACCTAGGATTCGTCGGACTCAAATTGGTTCAAGTAGACTTGATCGGTCTCTCTTTTAGCTTTAGGACTTGATTCCTATACAATGTATTCACACATACCTCTTCCTCAAACCAACTTGGTTGGTCTAATGTCCACATCATATTCTAGGATCTTGGTGATCCAATTTTCCCTCTTTTTTGTTATCTCACCTTCTATGATATATTCTCACACACTAGGATATGCCATGAGAATAGTGATCTTGTTGGCCGACACTAAGTGTCAAAATTTATTTAAGCTTTTAACAATGGGAAAAGATTGCTTTTCTACAAAATTATAATTGGCTTCATAACCTTTAAGGATCCTTGAGTGGAATGCAATAGGATTCTCTCCATTATTTTCCTCGCACTTCTAAGTGAGAACGAAAGCTATGCTAAGTTGGCCACTATACACATAGAGTAGAAAGTCTTTAGAAAAGTTAGGGTTGACCAATACTGGGGCTATAGATGGCTATCTTTAGTTTCTCAAAAGTTTCTTTTCCTTTGGGGGTCCATTTGAAAATTAGGTTTTTCTTCAACATCAGTGTGATTGGTCTTGCAATGCCTACAAAATCTGATATGAATCTCTTGACAAAATTGATCTTCCCCTGAAAGGATTGCAGTCCCTTTTGGTTCACTGGCAGGGGTAATTCCATTATAGATCTAACTATTTTAGGATCTATTGCTATTCCTTCTTTAGACACCACAAAGCCAAGTAAGTTTCCTTGAGGTACTTTGAAAACACATTTTTTGGGATTCAAAGAAATCCTGAACTGTTGGCATTTTTGGAAAACCTTTTCTAGATGATCGAAGAGATCATCTTTTGATTTTGAAAAGACTATTAGGTCATCTAGATAGATTAGGATAATTAGGTTGATCAATCCCTTGAAAGCAATATCCATTTCTCATTGAAAAGTTGCACCAACATTTGAAAGTTTGAACAACATTTTTGAATATGCAAATGTTCCCCACTTAGTGGCAAATGATGTCTTATGTTGATCGAATTCCTTCACATATATTTGGTTATAGATTAAGAAACCATCTAATATGTAAACATCTTTGATTTGGCCACAATTTATAGAATCTTCTCCATCAACGACAAGCGTTAATAATCTTTTAGTGAGGCTTCATTCAAATCTCAGAAGTCAACACAAAGCCTAATATTTCCATTCTTCTTTTTGGACTAGTACCTGATTGAACACCCAAGTGGAATGCTTGATTGGATTTATGATCCTTGACTCAACCAATTTGGTGAGCTCTTACTCCATCAACACCTCAAGCTTTAGATTGACTGGCATTTTCTTTTGTCGGACGGGTTTAGATCCTTTTACCAAGTCAATGGTATGCTGAATTATGCCTGGGTCATACTCTCTTAGATCATCATAGGTCCAGGAAATAAATCTATCATATTTGAAACATAGATCCTTCAGTCTTTTCTTATCCTTGTGAGGAACTTCTTTTCTGACTTTTAACTTTCAACCGTTTCCGATATCAAGCTCTTCATAGTCCCTAGCATTTGCAGTGAACCTTTGCTTGTTGTTTCTCACATCTTCATAATCAAAGAGATTCTCTAGGGAAATCAATCCTTGAGGAAGCTTGTTTCCTTTTAACTGGATGACCTTCTCTTTGAGAAATTATGCTTCTGGTTGTGAATAGTCAGAAGCCGTTCCTCCTTTTTGTATGAAACTAGTAATGGGTATGTGCAAGATCATGATGGGCCAAAAAGTGGCGATATGATGGGTATGTGGCTAACGACTTTTTTTTACCCAAAATTGATGAAACAAAAAGGGATTTTAAAGGAAATTCTCAACTTTCCACCAATATAAATTATGCTTTACTTTGAATTTAATAATAATTATTATTCATTTTCTATTTGAATTACGACTAAAGTCTTGATTGATAAATGATTGAAAAACATCTAAAAATTTCAAATGGCATCACATCTTTTGAATCTGAAACTTGCATCACATTCTATGCTTCACATACTATAGGATTAAAAAAAAAAGAATTTCATGAAGTTTTAACCAAGTTAAGGTGGTCAGACATATGATTTTTAATATTTTTTTAAAGTTGTAGTAAAAAATTCATAATTAATTATTTTCTTAATAAAAAATTACAAAAAAATATGCATGACATCGTGGCATGAGTCCTCTACTTATATCTAAAATCTTCTAAAAAAATTATCATTTTATTGTGTTTAGGGTGGTCAGATAGGCACCTACTTCTTATTTTTTCCTTGAAATTTAAGTCTGCTGCATTGAAATTTCAAATTTTCACCAAATAGATTTTTTTTTTGTAAATAACCTAGTATTTTAGAAACTACATTCAATTTTCTATAGATTCTATTCTTACATATTTTTGAAATAATATAGATAACTTATTCAAATTTTTACATCAAGTTTCCTAACTTTCACGATTTTTTTGAATTTTAAGCCACTTAAGGAGGCTGTTTTTTCCATGATGATCCCTGCACATACCCTAATTTGAATGTCATCATCAAAAATTGCTAGTTTTCATCATTGTTGGGAATTGAGGGGTTGGAGAATGACTTGCACCACATTTTTTCTTGGTTGGATCAGAAGTTGGTTCAAATTGTGAACTGATAGAAGCCATCGATCAACGACATTGTTTTGAGATCAGGGAATAACTTGTATATTGAAGGCTTCAAAGCTCTCAATCAAGTCCCAAATCCAATGTCTGTATGACCTCATCCTTGTATTTTTTTGCAACTTGCCCCTTGCTCATCACTAGCTCTAAATCTTTGAAAGCTTGTACTCTCTTTATACCCCATTAACAAGGCATCATATTTAGACATCATTGTTTGAGCATGAGAACGAAAATGGTAAGATTTGAGGGGTCTATATAGGAGATACTAGTGGGACACCCACTTCAGAGCCAACTTTTACACTTGGCCATCAAAATATAGGATCTATAGATGATTATCTCCCAAATCACCATATTCCTCTTGATCTTTCATCAATTTCTAGAAGACCTGATCATTGTTGAAAATCACATAGGTGCCTAGCCCTATTGCATGCAAGTTGTCGAATGGATCAGAGTCCATGAATTGGTTGAGTAGCACTTCTTTAGGAGTTTGATCAATTATATCTTCCTCATCTTCTAGAATTTCCACACAATATCTCTCCTACTAAGAGATGGAGCTATGCAATGCTTCAAAGCATAGGATTGCATTATCCACAATATGTTGAGGATGCAAATATTTAGACATAATCTTCATCTTTGCCCCATGCTTGGTTCTCAATATTAGGTGGGACAAGTTGAGCGCTAAGTATCCACCAAGCTTCATGGTGAAATATCTTGAAAGAAACATCTCGAAGACTGAGGGAATGTTTATCACTACTATTTCTTGTGTGACTATTTGGCTTGGACATGATAAGAGGGTCAAAGATAGATATTTTATTTGACTGATGGTCAGAACCTTCTTCCCATATAGTTTCATGATTCCTTTCTCAAGGGGTTCATACTTGAGTTTCAAGGCATCAACCACTTGTTTTGGCATGACAGTTGTGCTAGCCCTCAAATCGATCATATTATTATGCAAAAGCTTATCTCCCACAATAAGTGTTTAAAAGAAAGGTGTGGGATTTGGCTTGTTTGCCTCTTTCTCTTTTGAAATGCTCCCATCATTCATTTAAGCTATTGGTTTTAGAACTTGAGGGGCTAGCATGGATCCTCCATCTTTTCTTTGGCTACACAACAAAATCACATCCATTTGTGGAATTTGTTATTTCTTCAATGCTTCCTAAAGCAATGTCTTTTGTTTGGGAATAGATATGACATCCCACCAAGATATGTTGGCAAAAACCTTCTTCAATTGTTTGACCACATTAAGCATTTTGACTGGTTGGGTCTTGTGCTTGGACAATAGTATTTCTCTTATTTTTTAGAAGAAAATGTTTCGTCATGATTGGGATTGGTGCCTTGCTCACATCCTTTTTTGACAACAGTAGATTATGTGGCTGTGGAATAGGTCAGACTCTAGGAAATGGAGCCTACTTTTCTTGCAACAATAGTTGGTGTGACTGAGGGTGTGGAAAATATTGCTGCACATATACTCCTGTGAGCCTTCTTTTGGATCTTGTGTTGTAATCCAGATGTACTTATGGAGCACTAGTCATCAGAGCTTCATTCATGAACACTGCATCTTCTTCCATCCATGAAAATAGCGCTTGATCAAGCATGGTATCCAGCTCTTACTCCAAGGACTCTCTTGCATTTGCACCATGAAATGAGCATTTTCCATTTTAAAAGACTCATATTCATCCACATTCGGGAGCACACCCTTGCTTCTTTGTTCTGCTATCTTTCATTGCATATTCCCCCTTGGACAATTTTGGGGCATATGGCTAATGCTGCATGGGAAGCACCATACATTCTCATCTTCCACCAAATTGTTCTGGCCTAGAATCAACTCTTTACTCAGGCTATCTTTGACCATCTGTAGCGGCATGGTGACCAAAACTATTTAGTTTGTAGATGTCGCCTGTTGACTTCCTCCTTTGGAGGATCCCTGGTATGGATTCTACTGATAAGATGGTTTTCTCCTACCATATGCTTGGGTGGTTCAATTCAAAGGTGTTGCTTGCTGTCGTTTGATAATGACCAACTCATTAACAAAATTCCACATGAGACTCTTCATTTTGTTGATGTATGCTATGATTGAGGAAGAACCCAACATGCTTGTTTGGGTAGCAAGATACACGTACATAGACTATGGCATAGCCAACACCAATTGTGTAGTAGGAGCACTTGGAGTAGCTTCCTCCTAGAGACTACCAAATATTTATGTGAATATAGGAATCAAAGGTCACAACAGAAGCTTCCCAACATCAATTAAAATATTTTCTACATGCACAACCAACTCATATGCATTAGGTAAGATATCCCCTCCCATGGACGTTATCATCACTGCAATGTATGAGTTGAGGGCCTTCACATAGAACATGAACAACATCATAATTAGTTGTTGCAACAATGAAGAATGGTCTCCTTTCTTCGAGAAGCATTCAAACAACCTTTCTCTGAGCTGATCCCAGGAGATGATAGAGCCTGAGGCCAATGAATGATACTAGTCTTGGGCCTTTTCTTTGAAAGAGGTATCTAATAGCCTCAAGGAAATGTTCTCCTCTACTATATTATGTACCCTACATAACTTCGCTTTATCTTGAAGGTGTTTGGAAGGGGTTTTGAAGTCTTCTCAAGAGAATTTTGGATAGCCTTGAGGACATTAGTGGCTATGGCAGGCCATACATTTGGGGATGTGGGTGATCATAATGGACTACCACTATCCTAGGTTATAAAATTTCTAGGAGTAGGGGGAGGTACATGAGCCATAGAGAAAATATTCCTATGAATTGGGTATACATGTATTCTGATTTGGAAGGTTGAGCCTCTGGGTGGAGTAGATAAGGCTTTGGATATTGGGCTCTTACTTCTTACTCTATTGCTCCTTACAGGTGATACATAACCTATAAGTATCCTTCTCATAGGTATCAAGGCAAGTAACTAAGAGTACTAGAAGTGGCCTCTTGAAGATGCTTTTGTTTGGACTCTAGGCATGAAACTTCTAGTTTCCTTCCTTAGCCTGATTTAAGAAATATTTCTGACTTCTAATCGGGCATTCAAAAAAATTCTTGTGCCACCAGGCATGCTAGAAAAAGAACTGTTGATAATCAAGGCTTGTTCCTCTTCAACGGTCTTATGGGAAATTTAGTGAGTGGGGGTTCAATTTGCACCTCACTAAATACCTCTAGAATTTTTATAGAAAGTTGGCTCTTCTTTGGGGTTTGGAGAAAAGGGTAGAAGGAGATGTAAACAAAAAACATAAAATGGTGATGTGCCAACAATTTTACAACATTTCAAACCCAATCATTCTTATGAGTGATACACAGAACACCACAACCCCTAATTTTTGGAAAGAGAATGAACAACAAAAGCTAACAACAAGCACCGTTAAAACTTTCAAATCTTTCCATAGGAAGTGTTTATTAAGGTTTGATCAAACATACAAATTTCTAAGGGTGACAAAAAACCATTCAAAATTTACATAAAATCTTCCTCCTAATACAACATAATATAACAAAACAACCCTTCAGAAAAATAGAGAAGTTTGATGACATAGTCTAGTTTTTACAAGTCATCATTCTACTATACGAGCATACAACATAGAAATCAGCCACTTAAACTATTAGAATTTATCTTGAAAGAAACACTTTTTCATTTAGAACAAAAGTATAAAGAAAAAAAGCTTGATAAAGTCCATACATGCATAGTCTCAAAGATTTCTCCTTAATATTTCATGCTTTAAATATCAAATGATCTTTAAAATAGAGGTCGGATGTCAATCTGACAATATTTTAAGCTTTAAAAGATATAACATGCCATTTAGAAAAGCAATTTTGCAACTTTTACTCTTGAAAATAGTTCTATATCCTAAGAAAACTGAAGAAAATTTTCCTCAACAAAGGAAACTGAAACATGGAATCCAACCCTTTCATCTGTCGCCGCTTCTCTTATATAGCTGCAGAAAGAGGAAATAACTGCTAGAACACAAAAGTAATTACTGTTAGATGTTGGTATTTGATATCACATGATTTGATTGTAGATCTTTAGTTAGGTCACAACAATCTTTTCTCATCAATTCTCAACTATCTCATTAATGCTTTTCAAATATTTAGCAAAGATAGGGGCTTGTAAATGATCAAATCCTAGAAAACAACTTGGAAAAAGGTCCAATTGACCAATCACATCACCCAAGGAGACTGAATCAAAGCTTCCATCCCAAAAAACAAGAAAAGAAAAAGGAATTTTTGTTTTGATAAACTCCCAAAAGATATTGCTTCATAAGAAGTGCAATCTTCCTACAACAAAGAGATGATGTGTCGAACAGGCATAAACTTTTGAGCTTATGAATATATCTCCTTGAGAAAAATTTTGATGAGTTGACATGTGTACCAACTCTCTCCCAAAAGGAAGGAAAAAAATAAAAGTTGCACAGTGACCACATGGCACATTGCACACCTTTCCGATAACTCTACTTGAGTGTAGGCTCATCCAAAACTAAAAACATTGTACAAGCCAAAAATCAAAACAATCAAGGAAAAAATGCTTCATAATTAGGTTTCTTATTAATATTTTGTATCCTCGTAAATTGTTTCCCTTAACAATTTCACACTAGGTTTAGCTCCCCCCTATGTGCTTGAACCCAATTGTGTTTTTTATTTTTCTCATTTCACGATCATATCTATAAACTAGGACTTGAATTGGGAAAAGTGATTTAATATTTATTTAATGACAATTCCTCAAAATAGGCCTAAAATATGACACTACTACCCATGTCCATCATATTTTGGCCCCAATTCAAATATTTTGGTATCAACATTTTAACATTTAGAAATTCAAATTTATTTGTCGATTGTTGGTAATCAATTTGTGAAAAATTCAAGAATTGCATATAAATATAAATATTTTTCACAATTTTAAATCCTATTGAATCCTAGAATTTGATGAAACCAATTAAACATCCCAAAAAAGGTGTCAAGAGTAGAATTATCATAGCATTATTCTAGTCAAGCATCATGTTAGCAATGCATCAAGTTTATATATGAGTTCATTCATTCCTTATGTATATTTATTTTATGAGCACTGACACTTGTAGGGCTTCAAATCAAGATTCTAATTCTCCTTGAAGGTGATGAGTACAATGACTTCATTCCATCAAGTAATGAAGATTTAAGTGGTAAGTTGTAGCAATTATCATTTTGTCACTTGTTTATCATTTAGCCTCTACTTGACTAAGGGTAAGCTCTGTTTTACATCACTATATTTATTGTGGAGGTAGAAATACTAAAATGGGTTTGACTTAGGTTAGCACCTATATGGCACAACCCCTTTCCCTCTTCCTTGTGTGCAAGTTACAAATTTGAAGCAAATTTGCAAAAATATTGAAGACCTAATTGCTTAATCTAGAATTCAAGTCCTACAAGTCAAAAAATTAGGGAAAGTGGAAATTTTCAGCAACAGATGAAGTTTTGACACCAAGTCTAGAGTAGAAGGGAGCTTAAAATAGGGATCAACTAAGATCTATAAATTCCAATTTTGAGTATCTGCACTTTCAAGTCTATGATGCCAATGCCCCTACCCAACCATTTTAAGCTTAGATTTATTTTCCAAATTCCTTTATGTCTACATTCTACTATTTTGAACTCTATTTCTAGCTTTCTATTCTTTATTTTCCTAAAATCATAACAATTTGTTGTATTTTTTTTGATGAATAGGAAGCTATCTATATTATAAAATAAAGATAAAGTTACATATTCACAAAACAAAGGTGGGTGGTAAAAAGGCACACCACGAGAGTCACATGGGAAAAGCCTAGAAAACCAAAAACTAGAGTCATGAGGGCCTAGCCCAGAAATTCATAAACATTAAAAATATAAAGAAAAATGACCATCAAGCAACCAAAGAAGTGCCAGTAGAGCCAAGAGGGTCTCTGTCATCCATGTGTTTCCTCTATACATTAGCAGGGTCTAGAGTGATGTCAGGAGGAGGGCCCCCTCCATCATCAACATCTTTCTCTTTATCTTTATCTTTGTCCTTGTGCTGGGGAAATATTGCAAGTGCTAGACACGAAAATAATTTTCTAGATTCTAGACAACTAGAGCCAATAGTAGGAGTTTCATCAGAGGGCCACCTAGAACTGCTATCGCTGCTCCCCATAGCTCCTCCAGAGGGCCACCCCTAGATATCTCGCAAAGGAAGAGAATGAGTCCATCGAGGAGGATAGGAACCATGTCAAAGAGGAGGTTGAGAGTGGGGGCGAGCAAAGCCACTCCACTGCCGGCCTTGAGTGGACAACTGACCGCAAGAGGAAGTGGGTGAAGTGGGAACCTAAGCAATAGTACATGGGCCACTTCCCCAATGATCCAAAAGCACCTGAAGGTGAGCCACCTCAAGTGAAACCTTGTTGGCATGAACTTGAATTTGCAAGATCACATTAGAGAAAATAATAGATTTAGAATACAAAAAAACATTTTTATCCATTTGTGTGTTAGCAAATATGCAAAAATTTATGTCTTTCCAGATATTGAAGAGAATTTCCACCCTGAAAGTGTTCCAAAGCTCGGTACAGATTTAGAAAGAAGTCTGGGTGAGTCTCCTAAGAGAGTCATATGCCAAGAGAATGGCTTAGGTCTAAAAGGCCGAAAGAAGTCATGAATCCAATTCCAAAACTGTTGAGCTCTGGTGCAAAACTAGAAGAGATGCTTAAAAGACTCATCTTTCCTGCAAAAAGGGCAATGAGGGTTTTGGACCCCCAAGTGACAAGCTAAGAACCCATAGGCAAGCCTTGGAAAAGAATACACCAAGAAAAGTGGGAAAGTTTCAGCTCAACACTTGTAGACCAAGTGGCAGAGAATATTTTTCACCAGACATGAGTGGGAGATTGAAGAAGCTACCTCTAGTTCAGATTTTCAATCATAGGAAAGTGTGGTGAAAGCTATCTATAACCAAGCCTCGGCTTGTAGTTCCTAAAAGGGGTGTCAAGGTACCACTTCTAGTCCTTCCACCAGGGCTTGGACCCATGAATTCCCACCTTATGAAGCATTTTTGTAGGAATAACATTCACCAAACCATTATAAGTAACACGGTCTTGGTTTTGAAGCTTGTAAAGGGCACAAAAATCTTCCCATGGCATGATGCGCATTGTGGGTCTATGGAACACCTGTTGCAAAGTTTGAATACCTTTCTTATGGAATCTTAGTGCCTTAAGCCAAGGTGACTTGGCTAGTAGCTGACCATTGCTAGCAAAAAGAGGCGACCTCCAAAGATTCTATTAATTGAGTGAAATCCCATCACAGAAACTAGAGCCAACATAGTGAAGCCAGGGATTAACCACCTCCCAGGCCTTCCAAATGCTATTTTCCATGAATTTTCCCACAATTTGAATTGGTTCCTTCATGAACATAAGGGTTTGAAAGCCAATCCCCTTCTAGGTAGGTTTGTGGACATGAAAGCTGGACTAAATGCAATGCTTAAGGAGAATCTTCCAGGCTTCATCTCCACTAATAGAATGAATTATCCATTTCAAACCCAAGGAAGTCCCTTTTAGTTGAGTGCAGAGCAACCCAAGTACTCTAGAGTCTTTGGGAAAGTAGCAAAAATCCCAGGCAACATGGTGAAACCCTCTGTGGGTCTCCACAATGGCATAAAGGAAGTCTCAAAGAAAAATTTCAAGCTTGCCATAGGCAGCTTTCGAAGGTTCCCAACAAGAGGAGTAGTAGACATGTGTGGCCACTAAAATCTTGGAGTACACCTAGAATTTCCCTTCCAATGAAAGAGGCTTGGTAATCTAGTAGGCTAGCTTCTGCTCAATACTAGAGACGATAGCTTGCAAAGCTCAGTTGGAGAGGCCTGGAAGGAAAAGGGAATGTCCAAGAATTGAAATATTTCCCCTATCCCAATCCATTTCCAACCGTACTACTGAAGCTAATGAGGAGTGGGAAATATGAATTTTCTTTAACACAAAGTTTTATGCCACTGAATGGTGGAACTAGATGCCAGAATTTTTTTTTTAAGACATTCAAGAGCCACTTTAATATTATTCTCTTCCTCTAGAAGAGTGAGAAAAGAGTCATAAAAAAAATGGCTATTAACTAGCTGAGCTTGGGAGTTAGGCAGAGAAATTCCTTTGACACATTGTTGAGAAATTGCGTTGGACAAGAGATTGCAAAATCCTTCAGTAGCAAGCACATAAAGAGAAGGAGAAAGCGGACATCCTTTCCGAATGGAGCGGAAGAGCCCAAAGGCAAGATTGGCGACCATTAATGGTGATACAAGAAGAGGCATCTACAAAGAAAATTTGGATAGCCTAAATGAAATTCATGGCTAGAATAAAAGGCCATTCAATGCGGTCATAAGATTTAGCAAAGTGAATTTTGAGAAAAATAACATTCTGGTCCGAGCACCTGACCCACTCCATTCCTTCCCATATAACAATGATGTTGTCTAGGATAAATCTAGACTTGATAAACCTAGTCTACTCTGGGTGCACAATTTGAGGCAAAAGATGATGGATCTTCAAAGCCTTTAGTGAAACTTTGTGATGTGCAGGATCATCATAGGCTTAAGTGGCAAAAAATAAAAAATTAAGGCAACTTGACATATCAATAGTTTCTAAACTACTAGGTCTATGAAAATTTGAAATCAATGCAGTAGTACTTAAAAGGGTGAGGTATTTTCTGATGAATATAAGTAACATGATCTGGAATTTTTATTAATTTTTTAAAAAAATATAAAAACTCGTATGTTGACCACCTTAACTTGGTCAAAAATTCATGAAATTTAATTTTTCTTTTTTTTAATCCTATAGTATGTGAAGCAAAGAATGTGACACATATTTTGGATTCGAAAAATGTGATAAGGTTTGAAAGTTATAGATGTTTTTCAATCAGCCTATTGATCAGGACTTTAGTCATAATTCTAATAGAAAATGAATAATAATTATTTATTAAATTCAAATTAAAGCATAATTTATATTGGTGGAAAGTTGAGAATCTCCTCTAAAAACCCTTTTTGTTTCATCAATTTTGGGTTAAAAAAAAGTCGCCAGCCACATACCCTACAAATACCAATAATATTGCCACTTTTTGGCCCATCATGATCCTGCACATACCCAGAAACATTAGGAGTGTGATAGGTCACTAGTTACAGATATCCTCAAAATCTCTAGTCTTAGGTATGAATTTAATATTTCCTTTGTTTATTAAATTAACTAGTGATTTGTAATGAAAATCCTAAAGATAGACTTTACGCAAGTTGTTCCTAACACAGTCCCAAAGGGCCTTGTAAAATTCACAAGGGAAACCATCAATCCCCGGGGCCTTTTCATCAGCCACGGAATGAATGACTTCCTTTAAGTCTTCAACTACGAGTAATTGGTCACAAAAAACTCTTTGGGATGAAGATAGCCTATTTGGTACAACAAAAAAGACAATCCTAAAGGGCTTGTTGTTGTTTAGGCGTAAACTCCTGAGTAGTGAAAACTTGCTCATAGTGACGAACAAAGGCCAGGAGAATTTCAAGTAGATCAAAGAGCACCTAAACACAATATTTAATTTTTTTAATGCATGGAGATGAGTTCCTAGCATGTAGGGTCAAAAAAACTCCTTGGAGGCATGGTCGCCAATTTTTAACTAGTGCAATCCGGCTTTGATTTGAGCACTTCTGGTAGCATAACTATCTATAACTTGATTTTCATGTCTTAATTCCACCACCCTAACAAGATGATGGGGAGAAAGGGATGCTTGCCAAAGCCTCAGTAGCTAAGTGTAGGTCAGCTATGGTAGCCTCATAAGATCATTGGAAAAAAGTGGCAAGTTGGCTCCCATAAATGCACAAAAATCTTGTCGTGCGAGTGATAGTATCTTCCACCAATTAATCCAGCCTATATTATGAGCTGGCCTGCACTCCAAATTCTATACTTGATGAATGTGGGTCAACATGGGCTGATGAAAAAGAAGATACGTGATAAAAAAGAACTATGTTTTTCAAGACCGAGGATGTCTTGTCTCCCATTCAATGCGAAAAGAAATGGGGAAATCATCTGAAAAGGTCACATCCACTAATGGCTTAACTGGGAGTGAAGAGTTGTCAAAAGAGAAAAAAGATTGAACCAAGATCATAGCACGATCAAGGCATTTAAATATCCTATAAGAGCCAATCTTGTAATTACACCAAGTGTGCTAGAGGGAATGAGAATGGCAGTGGCCAATATTGGGATCAAAGAGATCCAATTTATTATGCATGTAAAACCATGCCTCCCTTTTGTTAGCTGCCCATTTGAATGGAAAGGTGCCATCTTTATCATAGGCCATCTCAACCATATTGAAATCCCCACACAATAACCAAGTAGAAACTAGCAATGAATCAACAATCTAATGCCAAAGCATAGAGCATTCCACCACATCATTAGAAGTGTAAACATTAATAATCCCAAATGAATGATTATCAATGTTGAGAAGGATCTAGATGAGCTGATGTGTGGGGTCAAACCTGTGGTCGACTACACAAGCATGCCATCATGGGGAAAAAATGGTGACAACTCATCGCACCCAGCTTCATGATCAATACAAAACATTTGACTGGCTAGCCAAATAGAGTGACAAGCTGATGCGAGAAAAAAACTAGAAATTTTAACTTCTTGGAGACAAAGAATTTCAATACCAGAATATTTATTTAAAGTATCCCTAACAAAATAATTTTTAGAGAGGTCTGTCAGACCTCAGACATTTCAAGAGAGGAAATTCATGATTGAAACTCCTCCACATTGTTAGAGTCTGGCTCCTCTTCATCTAGAGAAGATAAGCAATTTTGCAAAAAATCTGGTGGAATTGACCCAATTTGAATAGTCAGAGAAGAAAATATTCATTTTTCTTGCGCATATTCACCTACTTGTAATGGTAGGGAGGGATTGTGAGACTACCTTTGAACTCTTGACACGGGAGGAGAAGCATTCAACTACACTATCATAACAACAATAGGCTGAGGCATAGCCTTCGGCCTAGGCTATGTTGGAACATTATCAGCCTCGACTGGAGCCAATTTCCCTTGAGTTGAAGGGTTTGAAATATTTTTTTCTGGATCAAGGGCTTTGGAAGCCAACCTAGAGCCACTGGAATTGTTTTTATGGTTTGTAACCATGGTCCATTTTTCATCAAGTTTGGCAAAAAAATTATCCGCTTGATGAGGATTTTTAGATTCTTGTGGTAGAAAAGGAGTACGAGGCACTTCCAAAGGGTAGTCCTTGATCTTGTGGTCTATGGATTGACACCTATAACACGTGTTAGGAAAATTAAAATAAGTGACCTTCTGGGTATGCCAGAGAGCTCCAATTTGAATGTCAATGGAGTCCTTCAAATCTTGTGAAAGGTCCACTTCAACACAAATCCATTTTTGGGGCCGGGCCTAAAAAACCTATTTGGCTCAATACCGTGTCGCCAAAAAATGTATAGTTGGCATTTTTATGCTCACTTAAGTCTTTCTTATGCACTTTGGCTTGATTTTTCCTAGGTTTAATGTTGTAATGTGGTAAAAAAATTTACATTAGGTCTTGGACCCTCGTGAATCATTAAGACTTCTAGGTTGTCTTGTAAAGGTGTTGTGAAGTGTTGTAACTCACTTTCATGCTTTTCTAGGACCCTTTTATTATAATTCACTTAAATAACCTCTTTTTATCACTTACCAAGTCTTATTTCAAAGTGCTATAAAGAGTTGTAACAAACTCTCACGCTTTTCTAGACTTGTCATCACTAATTCAACCCTTTCTCATGTTTAAATGTCTCCTTAATGCACTTTTCAGCCATTCTTTATGTTTTTGAGGATATTCCCATTAGGCATCATTTAATTCCCTTTAATTCCTGACACCCACTTAAATTGCTTAAGTGGGACTAAGTCACCAATAGGTCAACTTAGTCCTATTTGACACAAAAATTTAAATTATTTCAATTTTTTGGTGGGATTTTATTCTCTAACCCTTGAGGTCGGCTTGTGATGTGTTATTTTCAAGAAATATTGTAAAATCAAGTATAAATAAGGGGTTTTCTACTTATTTTTCATCTCCTAATCTCTTGCAATCATATAACTCATTAAGCATTCAATCTTTCAAGCATTCAAGCACTCTAAGCATAATTGAGTCATCCATTGGAGCACTTCATTGCATATATTTAGATTTCTACATCAAGGGTTTGGTAAGTTTATGACATTGCATGTTATTTATTTATCATTCTCTTCTTATTTCATTTCATTTCATAGGGTTTGATTACCAAATTGGGGTTTGACCAAGGCAAAGCCCTATACTCTAACCCTTAACCCTTTTTCCCCCTCTTTGCATGTGTGTTGAAGACTTTGTATGCAGATTTTTCAAGGAGTTTGGTGTCAAAAAGTGGTCAACAATCCATCAAATTCAACATAACCCTAGTTTGGAGACTCTTTTCATCCCGTTTTCTACATAATCAAGATCAGACACTTGTTAGAAAAGCAAGTGCAAACCAGAATCTACAAAATCCAGTCCCAAAATTCTAGAAACCTACAAGTGGACTAAATCACCATCTGTGGAAAATTAGTCCCACTTCTAGGCCTAAAAATTGATTTTCAAATTTTTGAGTACCCATTTGGCAGATTCTTGTTTTGATAGATTTTTTTCAAAACTGGACTAAGTCACCCAGCTTAGTGTAAGTGTCCCAGTCAACATTTCCAGTCAACTCTATAGGATTCTAGAGCCTCTCTACATCATATTCTAGATTCTAGGTGCACCTCTCCAGTTTTGTTTAGTTATTTCATCATTTACTTGCATTCTTAGTTCTTTTTGTATATTAGAGTATGTTTTCCAGCACTTTGCATTTCTTAGGTTTAGCATCATTAAATAATTTCTTTTTCAGTTTTCTTCATTTAGACATCATATTTAGATACATTTCATTCCTTTTACACTAATATTGAGTGTAGACATTAGGATTTTGGCCCCAATTCCTCTCCTTTTAGGTGAAAAACCTAGAAGAGTTAGAGAACCCTTGGGTAACTAAAATCATTGTCCACATTTTTGGTGAACCCAACTTTTGAACATTTTTCTTCTAATTTCAAGTGAATCCTAGGTTTCATTTGCATTAGCATTGCATTAGGTGTTGCATTGTTAAAATTGCATCCTAGGGTTTTCAAAATTGCATTAGTGAAAAGCTCATATAGATTGCATTTTTGCATCATCTTTTATTGAAAACAACAAAAATTCAACATTTTCATATTGTAGTTGCATCTGTGCATTTGAAAAACACCAATTTTCATTTAAAATTTCTGAAAAATCACAAAAAATCCTCAGTGGGACTAATTCGCCACATTGCGCAACTTAGTCTTTCTACACATTTTGCATTGTAATTTCTGGCCTTTTCTAGGAATTTTTTGCATTTCAGTTGTCTATTACTACATCTTTGTTATATTTTCCAAATTTTTTGTTATTATCATTTTATTGCTCCTAGTTTGTATTTCCATTGCATCCACCCCACCTTTAGTAGCCTTTGTATGAGTGTTTGGTTCCCTATTGATAATAATTTAGTGAGAAGAATTTCATGAATCATGGCATCCTAAGATAACAAACTCGTTGTGGACCTTGGGTTGTCTTGAGGTACTACTCCTTGTATTGAAAATAGTGCATTAGACATGGACCCTACCTTTAGCAATACTGTGCTTTCCAATAGAATGCAAGTTGACACATCAAATGATCACACTCTGCAAGACAAAGTCATTAACATTCATGAGGATTTAGCACATTTGCAACAAAACTTGTGTCTTGAAAACATTTTAACCACTGTGATTCCTGCTCTAGAACATATCCATCACTTGATTGAAAGTGATGAAGGCTTAAACGTTATGAAACACATTGTTGAGATATACAACAAACATTCTCCTTCATCATCCCAACCAACAAACACTATGTTTAGTTAAGGAGGACTTAAAACTCCCTCTCCTTCCACAGTGGCATCCATACCTACCTACACCACTCTGCAACTCACAACCACAATGCAAAAAATTAGCAATATGATCCCTTCCTTGACTATTCCTGCTAGCATTCCTACTTCTTCTATGGCATCAAATGCTTTCTACTCTTCAACCATACCATCCGTTAGCATTCCCTTCACTTTCCCTACCACTACATACATTCCATCACTACTTTCTCTTACACCTCATACCACTCACACTGACCCTCTCATCACACAACTTTTCCAAACCATCTCCTCTATGCAAAATTAAATATCCACCATCAACCAAAACTAGAATGAACCACCTACCTATTATGTTCATAGCAGCCCACTCTATTTGAAAATATTAAGGACATCGATTCCATAGGGAATAGAAATGCCTAAATTTGAAAATTATGGATGAAAGGATGATCCTACTAATCATGTTTTAATTCTTACACAACCTTATGTGGTGACTTTGTTCTTGACGATAAACTGTTGGTCAAACGGTTTCCTAGGACTTTAAAAGACACTACCCTAGAATGGTTTTCATCCTTACCCAATAATTTAGCTAGTTCATTCAATGAACTAGTTGATGCATTAATATAAATCATTTTCAAGTGCATATGACTCCAAAGAAGACATTGGCTGATTTAATGAGATGCAAACAAAATACAGATGAAAAGGTAACCAATTTCATCTCATACTATTAGTCACTTTATGCCCAACTTGATGTTAAGATTCCTAATCCACATCTCCAAAAGATGTTCATTGAAAATTTGAAAAGTCAAATCCAAGATAGATTGACCATGATGAAATTTCCCTCTTTCATGCACTTGTGCACAACCCTTTGTGATTATCACAATTCAGTTAGTAGTCATGATGTGAAGTCCACTTCCAACCAAACTAAAAATTATGAACCTAGTACCTCAAACAATTCACAACCATTTCAAAAACCAAACAAAGAGTTCTTACAATTCAATCTTCCTCAACAACCAACTAAACTCATCAATAAACAATAGCAACTATTAAAGCCACGATACCTTATAGTTATGGAGATCCAAAATGATAGTTTACACCATTACTAGACACTCCATAACACAATGAACCAACTTATACAACAACAAATAATTTCCTTACCTACTATTAAACCATTAGATCCAAATAAACCTTTTCCTCCAAGCTTTCAACCTAACGCTTATTGCCATTATCATAGACAAAATGGACATGTCAACGAATAGTGTAAGCATCTTAAACACATAGTATAAGACCTCATTGATTTTTGCCATCTATCTATTTCAAATGTTAATGTTAAAGGAAATATGTCCGTTGCCCCAACCAATCAAAATTTGCAAATTTTTACCAATCCCATGCCTAAACATAATGAGTCATTCGTCAAAGCTAGTGAAACTAAAAAAAATGATGTAATGATTGTTCATAAAGAGATTGAACATCCTGATCCTATTCCACATACTGCTTCTACTAATCCTATAGATGAAATGGTAGGAGCGATAGATGTTATCCCTCATAAGGGCCAACTTAAGAAAAATATTGATATTACTTTCTCTTCTAAAGATATTCTTCCAAATCTTCCTGATGGTCCTCTCTACATAGCCAGATGTATTAATGATAAGCTCACTAATGGGATACTCATAGATCCCGCCTATGGTGAGAATGTGATCACTGAGGAAGTTTTGGTATTACATGATCTTTATCAAGATAACTATGACAAACCAAGAGAATGGATCAAACCACATAATGGTTTTGCATGCCCTACGATTGGATTGATCGTTCTTCCATTACAAATAGGACCTAAGACAATGGATGTTACATTCTCTATCATTCCACAATTAGATCAGTTTCATTTGTGGCTAGGCCATCCATGGCTTTACTCAATGAAATTTGTTCCTTTAGTCATACACAAATGTTTAAAGATTCTGCATGACAATGACATATTCATTGTTAACCATAGTGGCTTTCACCCATTGTCTTCCAAAGGGAACTTCTCCTTAGAAGCCTTTTGGCCTGAGCCCATGGAACCCATCACACCTCGCAAAGATTTCTTTTTCATTGCTTATCAAAAGTTTAAAGCCAACAAAATTGCTGAGTTGTCCCTCCATAACCAATCCCCATCCACTTCCAAAACCCCAATCCTCGATGAGACACTGCTTCAACCTAAACCTGAACCAAAAAATATAGACCAACCATCACTTAACACTTCCCCTTCTTCATCCAAATGCCCACAAGATAATGAAACCAACCCCATCATTCCCCCTCGCATAAAACAAGTTTATAAAGCAAAAGAGAAAGTGATTGATCCACTTCCTATGGTTCCTTCTATTCCTCCCCTTAGGGAAGAAAAGGATCCTTGGTGGATCAACCCACTCTTACACCTACACAACTTCAAAATAGAATCAAAAGAAACTGCAATGCTAGGGAGCATAGGCATCGACATTGTCTCCTTGCTCGTCACTTACAAATTAAAAACAAAAAAAAAAATCAACCTCCACTTTTGACATAAGCAATAAATAATTACCCTCCTCCCAAATCAGAACAAAATGATCCAATCCAACAACCCAACTCCTGATACACCCTTCATTGGAGATTACCCTCTACCCTCCCATCATGATTAATCTAGATGATGATGATGACGATAAGATCTCTAAAATCAATGAAGAGGTACATAATGATTTGAATACATTATTTTCCTCATCCATGAGCTTAAATGAAAAATATCCTACAACAAATGTAGAACCTGGTACCTCCCCTAGTTCGACCCTTCCAATTGTCCCTTTGGACAGTCAACTGGCCTCACAATACACTAAACATGATTGGGAGGCAGATGAATTGTTAGATGGTTGACTTGTATTTTCCTTGCTAGCCTTTTTCATTTTTCATTTTTTTTCTTTTTCTTTTGAACTTGTATGTGCATACCGTGTTCCCTTGTAATGTCATATTTGATGTTTTACTCTCTTTGTGACATTCTTCTATTTGTAGCTTCATTCTTCTTTATGCCGTATAATGGTTTTTTTTTTCTTTTAAACTTTTGTTTTGTGTTTTCCTTTTGGGGATGATGCAAAGTGTAGAGATTCCCTATTTCTCTTCCATGTTGACCCAAAAGGTTCCTTTTCTTTTTCATTTTTGTTTTTTTTTTCCTCTTGGGGATGACACAAAGCATAGAGACACCCTCTGTCTCTTTCATGTTGACCCACAAGGTCCCTTTATTTTTTGCTTTTGTTTTTTGTTTTCCTTTTGGGGATGATGCAAAGTGTAGAGATTCCCTATGTCTCTTCCATGATGGCCCAAAATGACCTTTTACTTTCTTTTTCTCTTTTGTTTTGAGTTTTCCTTTTGGGGATGACGCAAGACATTGAGACTGCAATGTCTCTTTCATGTTGACCCAAAAGTTTTTCCTTTTCTTTCACCTTTTAATTTTATTTTGGCTTTTTTTTCCCTTTGGAGATGATGCAAAGCATTGAGACCACAATGTATTTTCCATGTTGACCCAAAGTGGACTTTATTCTTTTTTTTTCACTATCTTTGTGTCATTCTTCCAATTCTATGTGTATTTGGGGAATGATGATAGTTCCAAGATCTTTAATAAAAAATTGCAGCAATGAACATACTAACCTCAAATCCATAGATCCCTTATGTGTTTGGTATGTTCGTTTTGAGGGTAACCCCTCTTTCATTTGTTCCTTTTCCTTCACATGACACAACCTTACTTGGAAATGTAGGACTTGGCATAGGGGATTTCCAAGTTGGCTCTCATGCCTTGTTTCTTTTTTCATTTTTCATTTTGTACTTTAAAGTAATTTCTCACAGAATGGTGTGTAGCAATTCCTTTAAAGTGGGGACATACATTGCCATAATTCATTTTTTAATTTTTTTTTTCTTGGTTCTTAGTGCATCCTTGTTACTTTATACGATGCATTTTTCACTTTGTGGATGACATTGGGTGTGATGTATTTCATAAGCGTGATCTATCTTAGCATATTACATTCCTCTTGGTGTTGTGATGTGACACAATGCATCCCCTAAGTTGTGAATATTCTATTCTTGGATTGGTCCTCTCTTGGAGACATTAGACACAATTTTCCCTAAGTTATAAACTTGACATGAACTTAACAAGACTCATTTGAACATTCTTTTGCATGTACATTTCCACCTTGCATAACACAACTTTCATGCCTGTGGTGCCAATGCATTTGTTCACGAGTTCTAAGCATATGAAGCTTTTCTTGTCTCATGAAGCACACAATGAAATTGTCCTTTATGATGCCTTATTAAAGTTATTAGGAGGTATAACTTTGATATGGTTGAGTAGGAAGCCCATTTTGAGGCACGACTTTCCCCATAGCAACCTTTTGGGATTTCTCACCCCACGGATGACTAGAAGTTCTATGGCCCCAGAGTGAGTATGTTGTGGATTTCTCACTCGGTGAACAACCAGAAGTTTTGTGGTCCTAGAGTGAGTGTGGACAACCCTAAGTTTTGTCACCCCAAAGTGAGTATACATTTCTTGTCTCAAACAAATAGCCTAGATCTAATCCACAGTAGGCTGGAAAAATGATCAAAGCTTTGTTTCATCCTTTTTCATCACTTTCATGTGTGTTCCTTTGTGCCTATGTTTGGTTTTCCATAAGATCTTGATCATCCCTCTTGATTATTGTTGTTTCATCTTACCAGAATGAGTGCATTTGGAGCCCTCTCGATGTGCATGTTGGGATACTTTAGTGTGAGTTTGAAGCAAGTTCATCCCCTCACTAAAGTGGGGGCTGAATGTGTCGCCAAAAAATGTATAGTTGAAATTTTTATACTCACTCAAGTCTTTCTTATGTATTTGGCTTGATTTTTCCTAGGTTAAATGTTGTAATGTGGTCAACACATTCACATTAGGTCTTGGACCCTTGTGAATCATTAAGAATTCTAGGCTATCTTGTAAAGGTGTTGTGAAGTGTTGTAACCCACTTTCATGCTTTTCTATGACCTTTTTATTATAATTCACTTAAATAACCTCTTTTTATCACTTACCAAGTCTTATTTAAAAATGTTTTAAAGAGTTGTAACAAACTCTCACACTTTTCTAGACTTGTCATCAATAATTCAACCCTTTCTCATGTTTAAATGTCTCCTTAATGCACTTTTTGACCATTCTTAAGTGTGTTTTTGAGGATATTCCCATTAGGCATCATTTAATGCCCTTTAATTCCCTACACCTACTTAAATTGCTTAAGTGGGATTAAGTCACCAATAGGGGTGACTTAGTCCTATTTGGCACAAAAATCAAAATTATTTCAATTTTTTGGCAGGATTTTGTTCTCTAACCCTTGAGGTCGGCTTGTGATGTGTTAATTTCAAGATATATTATAAAATCAAGTATAAATAAGGGTTTTTCTCCTCATTTTTCATCTCCTAATCTCTTGCAATCATATAACTCATTAAGCATTCAATCTTTCAAGCATTCAAGCACTCTAAGCATAATCAAGTCATCCATTGGAGCACTTCATTGCACATCCTCAAATTTCTACATCAAGGGTTTGATAAGTTTATGAAATTGCATGTTATTTATTTATCATTCTCTTCTTATTTCATTTCATTTCATATGGTTTGATTACCAAATCAAGGTTTCACTAAGGCAAACCCCTATACTCTAACCCTTAACCCCTTTTCCCCCTCTTTGCTTATGTGTTTACAGAATTTCGATGTAGATTTTTCAAGGAGTTTGGTGTCAAAAAGTGGTAAAAAATCCATCAAAGTCGACATAACCCTAGTTGAAGCTTGGAGACTCTTTTCATCCCATTTTCTACAGAATCAAGATTAGACACTTGTCAAAAAAGCAAGTGCAGACCAGAATCGACAAAATCCTGTCTTAAAATTGTAGAAACCTATAGGTGGACTAAGTTGCCATCTGTGGAAAATTAGTCCCACTGCCAGGCTTGAAAATTGATTTTCACATTTCTGAGTACCCATTTGGCAAATTCCTATTTTGGCAGTTTTTTCTTGAAACTGGACTAAGTTGCCCAGCTTGGCGTAAGTGTCCTAGTCAACATTTCTTGTTAATTGTACATGATTCTAGAGCCTCCCTGCATCAAATTCTAGATTCCAGGTGCACCTCTCCAGTTCTGTTTAGTTATTTCATCATTTACTTGCATTCTTAGTTGTTTTTGCATATCACAGTGTGTTTTCCATCACTTTGTATTTCTTAGGTTCAACATCATTAAATCATTTCTTTTTTAGTTTTCCACATTTGGAAATAATATTTAGATACATTTCATTCCTTTTACATTAATCTTGAGTGTAGACATTAGCATTTTGGCCCCAATTCCTCTCCTTTTAGGTGAAAAACCTAGAAGAGTTAGAGAACCCTTGGGTAACCAAAATCACTATCCACAAATACAAATGACCCTCCCTAGAGAGGACACAATATGATTTAGGAAAGGCATGTACAAGGAAAAGCCAAAATTGAAAATTCAATCTAGATTAGGACCCATAACTTGGTTTCATCCAAGATAGTGAAGACCCAAGTCCATGCCTGGAAGACCAACAAAGAAGACTTGACATACCAAGGACCATGTGCCAAGATTGCCTGGACATGATTGAACTTTGCAAAATGGAACAAGAAAAAAACCTTTGGTTAAATTTTGGACCATATCAAGGCAGATCCCATGAGGGACTTAGGCCTTGTTGACCCATTCTTTAAGCACACTTTTAGGGGGAGTCCTCCCAAAAAAAAATCCAACAAGGGTATGTTGCTCAAGACATTGACAAGCATAATCAAAATTAGGAAAAGGTAAAACCACATTAGTTGGGGAGTCAAAAGGCTTACCTTGTGAAAGAATTTCAAAATAAATTTCTTGGGTCATTTGTTCAGAGGAAGAGCTTTTGAGAAGAGTCGTCGAACCACCAACACTAGCATGAACTACTGGGTTAGAGCCAGTTGAAGGAATATTAAAACAAAAAAATCCATAATAAATGCAGTTGTACACACAAGAAACAAGAAAATTCCTGCTCAAAGAGTGTAGTATGACGTAAGAGGAGCCAAGAATGACTGCAAACACAAGAAAACCCTAGTAGTGCTCATACACCTTCCTTTCCATTACTCCCTCCCTTTGTTGTATTTTCATAGTTGACCTAGGTGTATCTTTACATTGTCAAATTAAGTTAATTTACAGTCAATTAATGAATATAAAATCATCCCCCAAATAAAGAACCAAAATATTGATCCGCCATTCTATCTCTTCCATTGAGGTTAGTAGACAAGTGGGTGTTTTGAGATCATTTTTGGTTCCTTCCATTGTGATGTGGGAGAAAGTGTGGTTTAGGCCCTAGATCCATTTTCTCACATCACATTTTCATGAACCTAATGTTTTTACACTTTAAAAACTTATAAAATATTAATTAGGTTGTGTTAAAATCTAAATACAATGTAAGAGTATTTGAATTTATCATTTTTGCATACATATTGTGTTGAAAAAGTAAGAATTTATATTGTGTTTTTATTTCAAAAGATAGAAAATTTTCAATTTCTAGATAATTTTTCAAAGTAGGTTCTATCATTTTTTAAAGTTTATAGTCTAAAAATCACATTTTGGTACATTACATTGTTTCAAAAAAAATTAAAGTATGCATGCTTGTGTATTACACATAACAAAATTAAGATTTTCTGAATTTCTAAAATCTATATCTACTACCAGATCTGAACATCTACAATAGACATTGAAGTTTATTAATATATTTTAAAAACATTGTGTAGTCATGAAAAAGGTATCCCTTTTCCTTACTTAATTTAGGAATAGTTATCATTGAATTAACCTAATTTTTCCTATATTTAATGTTGTAATGTGTTGTAACACATTCACATTGATATTGGGCCCCTTTTTAATAAAATGTACTTAATTTGTACCCTCTTTTAAGTGTTGTAAAGTGTTGTAACACACTTTCACACTTATCTAGGGTCCTCTTAATTAATTGTGGTTAATGAGAGTTAATTAGCCTGTTTAATTCAAATTTAAGCCTTATTTGTGACACCTTCTGAGGATACTATTAACAACACAAGGGAAGACAACTGAGAGGCGAGGTGAATCAGTTGTTACAAAAATTAAACTTACTAAACTTATTCTTAGATCTTATAAATAAACATGAAAGCATAAACCATCACCACATCAGAAACACACATAACACCAAGATTTTTTACATGGAAACCCTGTTAGGGGAAAAACCACGGTGGAGGTTAGTCCACAAGATTATACTCTATTAAAATTATAAAGGAATTATAAATGGGGACTGCACATGCATTCAGGCACACTGCCTAGAGCTCATTGCTCAAATACAAAAAAGCTTACTGCCCAAAGGAAGACACACTGTCTTACAGTAACATTTAGATTACATCCAGAAGATTTTGAACTGAGAAAATAACATCTGCTAATGCCTGATTACAGTTCTAGTTAAGCACAATCTACTCGCTCTTCTTCACACTTTACTTTTTCCTGTGAAATATTAGAAAATTATTCACACATAGCACTTGCACACTTCACACACCACCCACACACTACTACATCAAATGCATTCAAATAGTATAAAAAATCACTCATATATATCCACAACTAAGGATAGCATCATCTATATGTCAACTTCAACAAAATCTAAAATGAGTACAAACTGTTAGCCTAAATCAATAAACAATTATCAATGCACACCAACCAATGTTGGAAAAAACATAGTGAGGACCCAAAAAAGCATCCTTGAACATGAAACACCTCAAAAAATTATGCCTCGAAGATCCACAACATGCTACAATCAGCCTGTTGACCATGATCATGAAAAATATAAACTCAAAGAAGAAAATCACCAATCGAGAGCACAACGATCAATGTGGAAATACAACATAGATAGAGCATGATTTAGAAACATCCAAGAGCATCATGAATCACTACAAAAGCATCCACAATAATTCAAATTACTAGAATCACATTATCTTCTTTCAGGAACACCAAATAAAGCAACAAAACAATTGTCAGAACATAGATACTCATAACTCGATTAAATCTTCATGTGGATCTCTAAAACTTTACGTGGATAAACTAGATAGAAAAAAAACCCTTTAATCCACAACCTCTTATCATCAATATACTGTGCTAGCCAACAACATGATGGCTATACTAAACTTCATTGCATCATTGACAACTTGCAACTTATTTTGTTATAATTTTCTCAATATCCTTGACATATACAAAACCTTAAAGACATCAATTCCAATAGTGTTGACATCAAAGACAACCACATATTAGAAAATCAAACAATCTCCCCCTTTGGAATTGATGGAAACACATGATGTGAAAAACACCATCAACACAAATTTCTCTTAGCACTTTCTCCCCCTTAGATTTTAACTCTTTTCTCCTTAAATTTTTCATATTTTTTCACATGACTCTTCTCCCCCTTTGATATCAATGACAAAGATACAAATTATCTTTCTCCACACAAGCTCTAAACCACATTTCTAAACATCTGACTACTCCCCCTAAGTAGCAACCACCACAACATCAATCTAGATCATAAGATATGACTATGAAATGCATAGACTGATGCAAGTCAATGCATCTTAATTATGATTAGGAGGGGTAATCACCCCTAGCTTCCCTCTAAGATAATCAAAAGTATCCTTAGGAAAGGGCTTGGTAAAGATATCTACAATCTATTCCTTAGTGGGCACATACTCCAATCTGACTTCCTTTTCACTCACCTTCTCTCTCAAAAAGTGAAACTTGATAGACATATGCTTGGTTTTTGAATGCAACACCAAATTATTATAAATGTTTATTGCACTTGAATTATCATAGAATATAGAAATAGGTTCATCATACACAAATCTAATATCTTCTAGCATCTACTTCATCCACAAAACTTGAGTACAATTGTTAGCAACGACAATGTATTATGCCTCTGCAGTAGATAAAGAAATGGAATTCTGATTCTTACTTAACCATGAAATCAACTTCTTTCCCAAGAAAAATGCACCACCACTAGTACTCTTTTTTTCATTCACATCTCCTACCCAATCAAGATTAGTAAAAGCACTCAAGGTAAGATCATCTTCTTTAGGATACCATAGGCCAACATCAACTGTCCCCTTCAAGTACCTAAAAATACTATTTACAACTGTCATGAGCTTCCTTAGGATCAACTTGAAATCTTGCAACAATGCATATGAAATTCATGATATTAGGTCTAGTTTGAGTCAAATAAAGCAATCCACCAATCATGGATTTGTATCTAGTCTTATTTGTTTTAGGAGAATCATCATCTTGTGTCAACTTACATCCAATCACCATGGGTGTACCAATTGGCTTTGAATCTTCCATACCAAACTTCTTTAGCAATTCTTTTACATACTTGGATTGAGATATAAAGATCCCTTTATCTAGTTGAGTAATTTGCAATCCCAAAAATAATTTCATTTCTCCAATCATAGACATATCAAACTCACTCCACATCTCATCAACAAACTTCATGCACAAACTATCATCTCCTCCAAAAATGATATCATCAACAAAGACTTCAACAATCAAATCTTTATCATGATCAATCTTGAAATACAAATTACTATCAATAGTACCTTTATTAAATCCAATCTTCAACAAATACTTGTCTAATTTGGCATACCATGCTCTTGGGGCTTGCTTAAGTCCATACAATGCTTTCTTCAACCAAAAAACCATATCTCCCTAATTAGTCAATTGAAATCTACCAGGTTGCTCAACATACACTTCTTCTTCTAGTTCACCATTTAGAAATATTGACTTGACATCCATTTGATAAACCTTGAAGTTTTTGTAAGCTACATAAGTAAGAAATAGTCTCACAGCTTCAATCCTAGAAGTAGGAGCAAAATTTTCTTCAAAGTCAATTCCTTCCATCTAAGAATATCCTTTACACACAAGTATTTATTTGTTTCTAACATCTTCACCTTGCTCATTCAATTTGTTACGAAATACCCATTTAGTTCCAATTACAATTTTGTCCTTAGGTCTAGGAACAAAAATACATGTATCATTCTTCTCAATTTGCAGTAGTTCTTCTTTCATTGCTTCCACCCAATGTTCATCTTTGCATGCTTCATTGACACTATTAGGTTCAGTCTTCGAGATCAAATAATATTCTTCTGCAATTCTTCTTCTAGTTTGATCTCCTTTGTTCTTATCATCAATAATCTGATCTTCTGAAAGATTTAGTCTTACATAGCTTGGAGTTTTAGGGTGTTCTTGAACTCTAGGCTCTTGTGATCTTTTTCACTAGTTCCTTTCTCTTGGTTTTTTTGATTCACTAGAATGATTTGAACTTGATTTGTGGTCTGAACTTTCTTTCCTTTATCTGAACTATCATTTTGATTGTCTGAATCATATCCACAGGTTTTGGATGGTCTAACTGTGTCTTCATCAACCTTGAAATTAGCACTCTTAATTAATTTCCTCAATATCTTATTGTAGCACTAGTAGGCTTTAATTTTAGTAGAATAACCAAGAAAGATTCCTTCATCACTTCTAACATCAAAATTTTCTATATCTTCATCTCTTTTGATATAGCATTTACTCCCAAATATTTTGAAGTATTTAATAGTAGGCTTATGACCATACCATAGCTCATAAGGAGTCTTACCAGTATCACCTTTGATTTGTACTTGGTTGAGAGTGTAAATGGCAGTACTCACAACTTCTCTCTAGTAGATATGTAGAACATTTCCTTCTAGCATCATAGTCCTAGCAACTTCTTGAATTGTCCTATTTTTCCTTTCCACAACTCTATTTTGCTAAGGGGCCTGTGGGGAAGATAATATTCTCTTTATTCCATGCTCTTCACAAAAAGAATTAAACTCACTGGAAGTGAATTCACCACCTCTATATGATCTCAGACATTTAATCTTTAGACCTATCTCTATCTCAACCATAACCTTAAAAATCTTGAATTTCTCTAGAGCTTCAAATTTTTCCCTTAAGAAAGTAACCCACATCATTCTAGAATAATCATCAATAAGTAACATGAAATACTTATATCCTTGTAAAATTTTGACTCTAGAAGGACCACACAAGTTAGTATGCACAAGCTCCAACACTTCATTTGAATAATGTTGTTTTCCCTAGAATGAAACTCTAGCTTGCTTCCCTAATTGAAATTCCTTGCATATAGCATTAGTAGGTTTTATTAATTTAGGAAAATCTCTCACTACCTGAGTAGAACTTATCTTGATAATATGATCAAAGTTTATATGACACATTCTCCTATGCCACAACCAACTTTCATCAACTTGAGCAATCAGACAAATTTTACCAGCAACATTCAGGTGAATTATATTACTTTTTTTTTGTACCAGATAATCACATTTTTGAAACTCCCCAATATTCTACACTTTCCATTCTTGAATTGAAGATTGTATCCCTTGTCAACCATCTGTCCAACACTTAAGAGATTATGCTTCAAATCTTCCACATATAGAACATCACCACTATTATGCTTACCATCAAGAGAAATGGATCCTCTACCACAGATTACACCAACTTTGTCATCAACAAATCTTACAACACCACCATCATACTTTTCCAAGCTCACAAATCTAATTTTATCACCTATCATGTGATGAAAGCATTCACTATCAACCACCCATTCATCTTTTTCTTCAATTTGGGTAGTTAGGGCTTTCTCCACATTTGTGCACTTAGCAGATTCAATAGGTACATGATCATTTTCCTTGATAGAAATAAATACCCATTTGTCCTCACTTACATTCCCTTTATTAGATTCATCATCTATCACACCTTCATCAGTAGCAAAATAACACTTTCTTTGGAATCTAGGCTTGTTATATCTTGGCTTAGGAAAACTTTCCGAACACCTTGAGGCAAAATGACCTATCTTATTACAAGAAAAACATTTAATAGGAAATTTCCCTTTATAATTACCTTCTCCTCTAGCTTCCCTCTTGACAATAAGTGCTTCATGATTGTCTAGTTTTCTCTCTTCTTCTTCAATCTCTTTCATTTCCTCCTCATACTTGCACACCTTTCTAGAATAACTTTCACTTGGATCATATCTCTACTTATCTTTTCCAAAGATAGTAGCTTTGAATGAAGATTTTTTCTTAGGAAGAGAATCACAAAACTCACTTAACTCAAAAGCAGCAAGCTTATTGATCAACATGTCTCTAGTTACATTTGTCATAGTCTAGATTTCCTCAATAGCGGTAGCTTTGGATTTGTATGTAGCAGGGAAGGATCTGAGCACTTTAGCAACAATCTCTGATTCTTCTAATGTTCCACCAACACATCTAATACTACACACAAGTTCATTCACTCTCTACATAAAAGAAGTGATGTTCTCATCTTCACCCATTGTCAACATTTCATATTTCCCTTTCAAGCTTTGCAACTTAGCAATCTTCACATAGGCATCACCTTCATACAAAGTTTCTAACTTTTTCTAGATCTCATAAGCAATCTTCAACTCCATTACATTTGTCATTTTAGAATCAATCAGAGCACTCAACAATGCTTCCTTAGCCCTGATATTGTACTCTACTTCCTTAATCTCATCTGTAGTAGAAGGACCATTTTTTGGAATGATATACCTATTCTTTGTAATTTTCTAGTAAGGTTCTCCAATGCATCTCAGATGACACTCCATTCGAGTCTTCCACAGAGAATAATTAGTTCCATCAAATCTCAGACTATCCTTCTTATATGTTGCCATCCCGAATAACCTTAAGCTATTAAACTTCTTATGAGGAACCTGCTCTGATACCACTTGCTGGAAACATAAGGGCAGACAACTGAGAGAGGGGTGAATCGGTTGTCACAAAAATTAAACTTATTAAACTTATTCTCAGATCTGATAAATAAACATGAAAGCATAAACCATCACCAAATCAGAAACACACATAACACCAAGATTTTTTACGTGGAAACCCTATTAGGGAAAAACCATGGTGGAGGTTAGTCCACAAGATTATACTCTGTTAAAAGTAAAAATGAATTATAAATGGGGAATGCACATGCATTCAAGCACACTACCTAGAGCTTACTGCTCAAATACAAAAATACTTACTTCCCAAAGGAAGACACCATCTTACAGAAACATTCATATTACATCCAAAATATTTTGAACTGAGAAAATAGCATTTGCTTTAATGCCTAATTATAGTTCTGGTTAAGCACAATTTGCTCGCTCTTCTTCACATGTTACTTCTACCTTTGAAAGATTAGAACATTATTCACACATAGAAATTGCACACTTCATACAACACTCACACACCACTACATCACATGCCTTCAAATGGTATAAACAATTTCTCATATATATCTGCAACTAAGGATAACATCATCTACATGTTAGCTTCAAACAAATATAAAATTAGTATAAACTATCGGCCCAAATCAATAAACAATTATCAATGCGCACCAACCAATGTTGGCCAAAACATAGTGAGGACCCAAAAAAATATCCTCGAACATGAAACACCTCCAAAAATTATGCCTTAAATATCCACAACATGCTACAATCACCGTGTTGGCCATGATTATGAAAAACATAAACTCAAAGAAGCAAATCACCAATCGCGAGCACAACGATCAATGCAGACATACAACATAGATAGAGAATGATCTAGAAACATCCACGAGCATCATGAATCACTAAAGAAGAATCCAAAAAAAATTAAATTACTAGAATCACATTATCTTCTTTTAGGAACACCAACTAAAGCAACAAAACAACTATCAAAACACATATGCTCATAACTCGATCAAATCTTCATGCGGATCTCTAAAAATTTACGTGGATAAAATAGATATACTAAAAAAAAAACCTTTAATCCATAACCTCTTATCATCAATAGACTGAGCTAGCCAACAACATGATGGCTATACTGAACTTCACCACATCATTGACAACCTACAACTTATTTTATTACAATTTTCTCAATATCCTCGACATATACAACCTTAAAGACATTAATGCCAATAGTGTTGACATCAATGACAACCACATATCAACAATATCCAACAAATACATCCTAAAACCCATAATTCAAATTGTAAAACATTTAATTCGGAAAAATCAAGGCCCTAGAAATTGGTGCTAGGACCCATTCACCCTAGGTAGTGAATGGGTCCTCCCTCTATAAGACCCCCTTTCTTTGCATATTTCACATGGGTTTTTGATTTTCTTTCACCCCTTGAAGGAATGGTCCTAGAAACTTATGCCAGGACCCATTCGCCCTAGATGGCGAATGGTTCCTCCCTTAATAAGGACCCCCTTTTTGAATTTGATTCTGGTGGGATTTTAATAATATTCATTTCTAGATCTGGTGTTAGCTTGAATTGTTTGAATTTCAAGGTTAATCTCTTGATTTAGTAGAAACAAGGGGTTAATTGACCTAGTTTCATCCTATACTTCCAAGAATTCATGAATTATAGAAAATTTGAGTTCACAAGAGTTCACAAGAAAATTTTTAAAGGCATTTCAAGGAAAATTATCAAGGTTTTATTGCATCAATTCAAGATCATTTCATCATGTCAAGGGTTTAGTGCACTCATGCATGCTGTTGAGCTAAGATAGTGAATGTAGCATTGAAGATCTACTTTCAAGCATTGTTACACATTTTATTTGAGATTAAGATCTACATTCTTCATGGCCACTACATGTTAGATTATATATTTATCTTTCAAGACAACTTCCAAGGTATCAACATTCCATCATTTAATGTTCATGCTTCAATTTCACTATTTCATCATTTGGTTTGATTACGTACAAGGGGCTTGACTTAGGAAAAATCCTATTCACTAACAATCAACAATATTTTCTCCTCTTGAGTGTGCATTTGTAGATTTACAGGTTGAAGATCAAGTGAAGAAGAAGTTTGGAGCAAAATTGTCAAAGTTGTCAAGTTGCAAATTGACCTTTATAGTACAAGAACAAAGAATTGAAGCTACACAATTTGTTAGAGGTTTTCAGAAGTTAACAACTAAGGATTTGAGAGTGCAGACATCAAGGAAAATAACCTAGATCTCAATTTAGAAAGCCTAACAGGGACCCATTTTCCACTAAAGGCGAATGAGTCCTTTGTGCTTTAAAAACATGCTTCTTGCAACAAGGTACACACCATTTTAAGCTCTAAAAACTCCCCTCATAGTTTCTATAACAATTAGGGATAGTTCCTAATTGTTATTTGCATCTTTTGGCTCTCATAATTGTGTGTGTTTGGTGGAAAAACAAAGTGGTTCATCATCTTGATCAATTCATTTTGGTGAACCTTATTTTTCACCTAAACACATTGAAACTTAACTCCTCAGGTCTAGGGCTCTAGCATCCTTGTCCTAGCTATTTTTGACCATATTTTTGCGATAGTAATCTCTCAAAGTCTTCTATTTAAATCTATTATTAGTTTTTGTTTCAGTGTTCTATAATAGTTATTATCTCAATAAATATAATTATGAGTAAAAATGTCAAAATGCTTCATTGCTTTGGAAAAATGATGTCTTCTTTGAAGTCCTTGGTTGATGTTACATGTTGTGTCTTTGGTAATAATTCTCCAACAAGTGATGAAGCTCATATATCCTTTTATCACAATGCATTTCCTTCTAGTGAGGATATCTTGGTGAAAGAAGAAGAGATCACTAGCAATATCCTCCTTAAAAATTTAGCACCCAAGCACATGTTAAGAATCAATATATCATTCTTTTATTTTACCTCCTCACCTCAACCAAAAGTTGGAAAAGTGTACAATACATGTAGAGGTTGCTGATTCAACCCACAAGACCCAAAAATAACCTACAAGTAATTACCTATCATAATAGAGAAGATCAAAAGAAATATTATGCTCAATAGCCTGAGAATTATATTGATGCAAATAACCTCAATAGGAATTACAATGTAGAATAAATCCTTATAAAAAGGAGATATAAACCCTAGATCTAAAACCTAGGTGAGGATTAAATTAGCCTATGCCAAGTGTCATCATACTATGCATTGAGACAAAATGTTCATTTATTAGACAATATAATAATTAAAATACAATTCTTAAGTTTAGCTTGGCTATCAAGGTGATCTTTAGAATTAATTTATCATGATTAATTAATTAATTAGATGATTAGCCTATAGTTCCAACAATACCTTCACTTGACATGTTATATTCCTCTCACAAAGAGAATCATTTATAATTTATTCATTATCCATTGCATATAAATTCCTTTTCCAACACTAGTGAATACAGACACTTGCCTAAAAAGGTTCATCCATCCCATGCAAACATAGTAATATACCCATTGATTTAGAAAAATGCTATGTCCATGGATTTAAGATTCTTGCTAAACAAGGTTGTGATACAAATAATAAACATGAAATTCACTCTCTTAGAAAAAACATCACATGCCTCTACAACATGAGTTAGTTATCAATGCCCTTCACCTTTTCATAATTAGAGATGGTGGGATTCCCAAGGCCATTAGGAATTCCACTTGGATTTCAAACCTAGTGCCAATCAAGAAGAAAAATGGAGACATATGACTATGTGTAGACTTTAGAAACTTGAATGTGTATTAATTAAAGGATAAATAACCATTTCCAAACATGGAGGAAATGTTACAAAAGGTCACATGTTGTGAGTTTCTGTCAATGATGGATGGATTTTCTAGTTATAACCAAGTGAAGATAAAATAATATGAATTGTATAAGAATTCTTTTAGTACACCATGGGGCACTTATGTCTATGTAATAATGCCATTTATTCTAAGAAATGGAGGAGAAAAAAATCAAATAGCTATGGATGTTGCATTTTCATAGTTTATAGAAATATTCTTGGTGGTATATCAAGATGATTTGATTGTATTTTCTAAGAAAGAACAAGATTATTGCATGCATTTAGAAAAGATCTTTTCTAGAGTTCTAGAGTATGGTATTTCTCTCAACCCTAAGAAGTGTGTTTTTGGGGTTACAAAATGGAAATTATTAGGTCACATAGTTTCAAAGGAAGGTATCAGAATAGATATAGAGAAAGTTGTAGCATTAGAGAAGATCCCTCAGCTAAAAAATATCAAAGGTATCCAATCCTTTTTAGGAAAGGAAAATTTTATGAGGAGGTTTGTGATAATTTTTTTTGAGATAAAAAGGTCTATCTCTAAAATGATAAAGAAAGGAGAATCAATATCATGGGTGAAGATCCAACTAAGGCCTTCTAGAGCATTAAATAAGCATTTAAAATGGCTCCTATTTTGAAGTATCCAAACTTTTAAAAACCTTATATTATTTTATTTTGCTTCATTCCACACTATAACTATTATTCTACTACAAAAGAATGATGAGGGATTTGAACAACCTATTTAATTTTTTAGAAAATCCATGTAATTTGTTGAGATGAAGTATGACATGGTTGAGAAACAAGCCTAGATGCATTAGTCAAAGTAGTAAAGAACTTAAGTCATATTTAGTGGGAGATACAATTGTTGCCTATGTTTTGATTAGATTAAAATTGGAATCTGGGCCAATACCCATTACAAAAATGCCATAGAAGCAAACGAGGAACTCACGAGAAGTGAGAAACCAAAAAAATAAAACATAAACTTAAACTTAAATAGTTTGACCAGCAAAAAAAAATAAAAAATCACACAAATCCAAGACCAAAATAGGACTATAAGACACCTACAGGTCTCCTAACAACTTGAGACCAGTGATCACATTCCATTCTTGGGATAGAAATCGAAGCTTCTTTTCAAAAGTTAGAGGCCCATGCTGAGTGGCCTGAGTATCCACCATGACATCATGAGCTGAGGTATCCACCATTTTGCCTTTCTTCTTTTGCATATGACCATCCTCTCATCCATCATCTGCAACCCGGTCCCCCTGGCACTTCCTTAATTCATCTTGAAGGGTGAGGGCAGTGTTCTTCATGATTTCTTTACTGTAATTGGTGATGACCCTAAGGCATTGCACGGTTTTCTCCTAGTTATGATGGATAGCATCAATCTTAGTTAGTAAATTCTTTTTATCTTCCTCTATACCAATAATGACACACAAATCTTCCAGCTTCTTCTCCCAAATTGGAAGCCTCTCAAATGACTTATACATAGAGGCAATCATGTCCTAGTACCCCTTGTTCTCCACCTCCCCTGGCCACGAAACCTACTACTCTAGATCCCTTCCTTCCAGAATTTGGATTCTTTCTTTAGTCATTACCAGTTGGCCCAAGAGCCACTTCATGATATCATTATAGACATTAATATTCTTCAAGATTTCATTGAATTTTTTATAGAGGGGGTCACTAGAGGTACAAACCAACCTAGGTTTAGTTTTGGTTCCCTCTAAATTGATGCACAAATTGGGAGAATTTTGAAGGTTAGGGTTAGAAATAGGGTGGTGTTGGGGACATTAGTGGGTTAACAATTTTTCGAACGAAGAATAATTAGAAATTCTCATCAAAAAAATTAAAATGGTTTACCCCTTCTAATGAAGGGGGTTCGAATGAACCACCCCCCTTCTAATGAACCCCCTTTTGCCCCGAATGAACCCCCCCCTTAAGGGGGGTTCTAATGAACCCCCTTTTTTCACCTTCCCCTCCACCATTTCAAATTTTATGTATTTTTTTGACTATCGAAGCCCAAAAAGGAGGTGCAAATGGATTCAAACTTGATAAACCAAGTTGGGGGAATGTAGTGCTCAAAACGTGCTTTCCAACAACTATAAATTTAATATATTTTGTTTTTATTTTTCATTTTATTCTTTTGTTTAACTGAACATAGGTTTTTCACTGAACATCAAGTTCAGTGAAAAATCATTGTGGAAAAATATTAAATTTGAGAATTTTTTTTTGAAAAATATATACGCCCTAGGTATTGGTGTCCTCGTTCTAACAAAAAAAATAAAATTGAATTTCAATACATACCAAAAAAGTTATGCGTGCCGAAGTGCACCTATGTCTAAATTGTAAATGTTTTGACTTCAAAACTTAATTAAAAAAAAAAATTCAACAAAACGTTATGAAACAAAATGAAACCAATAGATACTAGTGTTAGCAACCTAAATTAAAAAGAATCAAAATTTTATCCTTTGTAGAAAAAAAGTTATGCGTGTCAAAGTACACATCACTTTTAAAAAATGTTGTTTACTATTAAAAACTAGTTATCAAAGGAGACGCAAAAAAAAAAAAACAATTTAATTCCAATTTTTTTAAAAAATATATATTTAAAATCTACAGAAAAAATCTCACAAATCACTAGTTTACATTATTTTCAAATTCCTAATAGTTTACCTACTATAGAGGTCGTGAAAAGGAAGTTTTTTTGAAAATGTTGATTTCAAAGTCAAGTTTGGCCAAAAGTGTAACCCATTATTGTGGGATGACCCAGATATTTGCATGAGTAGAAGAGTGTATAAGAGAGTTGGTTGGGCCCAATGCTACTATAAAAGATATTTTCACACAACAAGAAGTAATAGGAATAAGATGTAGATGGATCAATAATTTTCAAGAATTTAATATTGACATTCAAATCGAAAAGCTTGGCAGAGGGAAAGGGTTAGCTAAACTCATGGCCAAGTTAAATATGGAAGCTAAATAGGTAAACAATAGAGATACAAGCTTGGAATCTTCAAGGTGTGATATGTAGTATTCTTCATGGTACACAAACATCATTTATTATTTGTAGAACATGTCATGTCTAAATGGTATGAGTTAGAAGAAAAAGAGAACTTTGAAATTACATTGCATCAAGTATGTTGTGATTCAAAATGAGCTTTGGTTGAGGAGAAAATATGGGGTTCTTTTCAAGTGTGTAAATAAAGAAAAAGCTACCAGAATAGTAGATGAGATGCATAGTGGATTCTATGGAAATAAATTTATAAAAAAGATAACAACACACAAGATATTAAGATCTAACTATAAGTTTTTATAGATGCAAAAAATACAGTTAGGGAATCTGATTCCTGCTAGAGGTTCTTAGGGAAGATGAAGTATTCTAGGAACCTACCTTTGAGGCCTATGTTTGTACAAGCTCCATTCGAGCAATAGGGAATTGAGTTCATTGGGGATATAATTGAGAAGTCTAGTGGTGGAAAAAAATGGATTTTTTTAGCTACTGAATACTTCACAAAATGGATAGAGGTCATTCCCTCAAAGAAAACCATCAACAAGGTTGTGATAGATTTTTCAATAAGAAATATTATCACTATATTTGGAGTGCTAGTTAGGTTGATACTATACAATGTACCATGCTTTAGGTATGAGGAATTTACAAGGTCTTCTACTAATAGTATGGGATCACCATCTTATATTCATATCCTTACCATCCTCAAGGAAATGGAAAAGCTCAATCAAGTAATAAAATTCTAATGAAGATTGTGAAAATGATGATTCAAAAGAACAAGAAAGTATGGGATTCAAATCTTAGACTAGCATTGTGAGATGATAGGGTGACTATCAAAAAGGCTACTAGTGAGTCTCCTTTTGAGTTAGTGTATGCCTTAGAGGAAAGAATTCCCATAAAAAATCTATTACTTATCTACAAGTTCATTTAAGATAACGTTGATGATATATGTAATGTAATGGTGAAAATATGAACCAACTCACTTAGTTGGATGAGATGAGAAGATCAACACAACAGAAGAATGTCAAAATACACTAGTAGGTTAAACACTTATTTGACAAAAAATTGTGGCAATAAAGTTTGAAATAGATGATATGGTCTTGTTATGGAATGCAATATTACGAGACAAGGTAAAACATAGTAAATTCGATGCTCTTTGGCTTGGACCATATTTGATCGTAAATAAAAATGGTAGATAATCTTATTTTCTACAGAGTCTCAATGATGAACTTATATAATTTCCAATGCGTGGAAAATTCTTTACACCTTATTTTTCTCGAGGTAAAATATATTTTCCATCTACAATGTATTCTATGTAAATTTTTGTATAGTTTTTCCTTTCTCTTGGTTTTTTTCTTTGACTTTGTATCCTTTTGGTCCATCCCTATATTTGGCTTTATAGGAAATACTTGATTAGGCTTCAACTAAAGGTGGTTCAATCAAATTATCTTTGATTGAACCATGTTTTATAACTACACACCATTAGGAACCATGGGTGTGCTGACTATGTTCAATGAAAGGATTTTTATTTGAAGTTAATATGATTAAGCCTATGTAATTTTGGGTATGGTTCATTTTTGTCTTTTTTGTTCTATTATAATAGTGAGACTCAATTATGCATCTCACCCCAAAATTCCTTGATCTTATTTAATTTCATTATGTATGCTTTAGTAGGTTTTAGAGAAATATGTCATTATACCTACTATTAAAATTAATCTAAATATAAAAAATATGTTAACTTGTGCACTTAATATTAATGTTGCTATTATCAAAGTCATAAAAAAGATGAAACCCAAATTTTCTACATAGATATTATATGAATTCATACCAAAGTTATGATTCTAAAAATAGTCCTTTATCAATAATGAAAAAAGGCCAAAAGTTTTATGATGATAGATTTGAATCAAAGATTATATCAAAGAAATTAAGAAATGCCAAGCCAATTGATACTAAGGTTTTAATGTAAGCCCTTATGTTTTATGATTTCGATAAATAGCATATATACACAAGGATTTCCAATGGTGAAATAATTACAAGTAGTATGGTTCATCTCAATTTAATGTGGTAAATGTTTGAAAGTCTTAAATTCAATTACTAAGTTGACTAATGTGTAAGGATTTAGGCTCCTATAGCTATGCTCTTGGATAATAAAAAAATATATTAGAGAAGAAACAAACCCTTGTTGTAGTAGCCAATGGTGGGTGAGGTGTTGAAAAATATAACATACTAAAAAGTATAAACTTATTAGAAATAATATATTCGTCAAGCTTAATGGTGTTAAAAGGAAGGCTAGAGATGAAAATGAGATAATTTAAGCTATAAATGCCTAGATATAATACCATAATACATTGTGAAACCATAACAAGAATGTTGGGTGTATAAGATTAGAGAGGTAAAGTTTGTAGCCATGGATCCATAATTTACTTTACGTGTGAGCTACAATAATTTATCTAAACACTTGGGGATCGATGAAATTTAAAATACGTAGGGTGAGCCCACAAGTGGGACAAAATATTTTGTAAAGATACTCCTAAGTTACTACAAGTTCCAATTTTATGCAAGAAAGAGGTGGGGATCATCATAGGGGTAGTAGGTATCATGGGAGAAGTTTATCTAGGAGCCAAGCCATAAGGTGGAGGATAACTAGAAGAGTGATAGGTACCAAAATGGGGGATACTAGAAATCATGTTACTAGATGATTTAGTAGTGGTAGTGGGAGAAGTAATGGTGGATGAAAGATCTATTATAGAGCCAGCGATGTGAATAGATGCACTAGTCAATATAGAAGTAAATTTATCATTTGGATTTCTTATAAATTTTTAAATTGATATTGGAACCTCTTAAAAAGGTGGATGAAGTGCTATCGTATGGTTTAGAAAATAGAGCACACCCACTTTTAAGATATTCCACTCAAGGATAACCCTAGAGATGTCAATGCAAAGCAGAAAGAGATCTTGCAATAGGGTTGTCCTAGGAGTTGAATGTAAACTAATAAGGGGTTCACCATCAGGTAAGAACTTGGAAAGAAAAATGCAATGCAAAGTATAATGTAAAATGAAATGCAAAACCCTAATTCGATGCAAAACTTCACTAAATGACCTAGAAATGCAAATGAAACAACATAAAAAGCTACATAAAGGATTGTGTGCACTTGGAAATATGGAGATGGCTAGATGGAGGTATGGAACACTGGAAAATTTGACTTTAATGCTGAGTGGAACTCATTCACCAAGCTGAGAGAATTAGTCCAAAATATGGGTTTTTGTGTGGGAATATGACTGTCAAATACTTATCCAAATCTACAAAAATTTGAATTTGACTGAATCTAGGACTTATTTGCCAAAAGTGGTGAATCAGTCCAATTAGGGCTTTCTCAAGCTTCAAAGTCTGATCCTACTCTTCTTTTTCTACTCTGTCATTCCTAATTGATTTCTAGATCTGAAACCCTGATTTGCAACCTATAGGTGTTCTCCAATGTTCTTCAATGCTTGATGACAACTTTGACAACTTTGAATTATTTTAAATATTTCTTCCAATATTGCTGCTTAAGAAATTTGCAATCTAGTCCTACAAATCAAACACAAAGGAGAGGGAAAAATGTTGTTGGGTTATTGGATAAGGAATTTCCTTGGTCAAACACCATTTTGGTAATCAAACCTTGAATTAGAATGAAATAATAATGGAGAATGATGAATGAACAAACTAAGATGTTGCAACTCACCAAACCTTATCAATAAGATGCTTCAAACATGTGTGAGATGTCTCCAATGGATGTAGACCTTGATTCTTGCTTGAAGGTGATAGATCTTGAATGAAATGCTTGCTTGAATCATAAATCCCTACATCACAATTATTAGCTCCAAAAAAAACATGATGCATGAAGTCCTTGACATGATGCTTGGAATGCTACTCTAAAATTCTTGAATCTTCCCTTGAATGCTCTTGAATATGCTTGTGAATGCTTGAATTCTCTTGTGAACTAAAATTTTCTATAAGAATGCTCATTCAACTTGCTAGGTGTAAAATGAGTGAAAGAAACTTGTATTTATACTCAATTATGCAAAAATTCTTGAAATTACAACACTACAAGCTAATATTAGATCTAAGAGGATAAAATACCTCCAAGAATTTGAATTAATTTTGATTTTGGGCCACATGGGACTCATTCACCCAAGGTGGTGAATGAGTCCCACTAGGCATAATTTTTGGGACCATTTTTAAAAATTCTTAGAAAGGTGTGAAACCAAGTTCAAGACCCAAAGATCTAGGTGGGACTCATTCGACCAAGGTAGAAAATGAGTCCCAAATCACTAAATCTAGGCCACACAAGTTGAAAACACCTAAATTATGATTGTGTAATGATTTATGCCAAGATTATCCTCGAAAAGATGCATTAAATGAGGCTTGTCAATGGAAAATAAGGCCAATTAAAGAATAAGAAAGCCTAATTATTAATGTCAACCATAGAAAAGTGTAAAAGTGTATTACAACACTTTACAACACTTTAGATAAGGCACATGATTAAGGTTAAAAAGAAGTTTATTAGGTGTAATTAATTAATAAAACCTTAAAAAAGTGTGAAAGTGTGTTACAACACTTCACAACACTTTAGCAAGGTACCATTTATCTTCATTAGTTCACAAGGGCCCAAGACCTAATGTGCATGTGTCAAACACATTACAACACTAAATCAAGGCACCATTAAGCTCAGTTTTACAAGGAGGTCCCAAACAAGCAAGGAAAAGCAGAAGGGATACTTTTTTCTTTGCCACATTTAGCCCCCACTTTAGTGAGAGGATGAACTTGCTTCAAAATCACACTAAAGTAGAAAACACACATCAAGAGGGGTCCAAGTGCGCCAATGCCGATGAGATGAGATGAAAAAAATCAAGAGGGGTGATCAAGCCCAAAGGATCAAGATCCCATGGCAAACCGACATAGGAACAAAAGAACAAACATGAAAATGATAGAAGAGCTACAAAAAAGAACATGCATGCACTATCAATGACATAAAGAGAATGGAACAAAAATGAAAAAGAAGAAAAAGGGGTGGATCAAGCTTCAAACGTTTGTCCATCATGATGTGGATTAGATCTAGGCTGTTTGTCTGAAAAATGCATACTCACTCTGAGGCAATGGAACTTTAGGTTGTCTGCTAGGTGAGAAGTCCAAGAAGGTGGAGAACATACAATCATGGCTGGTATGCACTCACACACATGCAAGTGGCTAAGGGAAAGTCACACCCTCATTCAGCTTCCCATCAAACCACACCAAAGTTATACCTCCTGATAACTTTGATAAGGGACCATGCAAAAATGATTTTCAAGCTTCATGAGGCAAGAAAAGCTTCATATTCTTGGAACTCATGAACAAATAAGATGGATCTATAGGCATGCAAGTTGTGTTATGCAAGGTGGCCATATAGTTCTAAAAAATGAAAATGAAACAATAAGGAACATTCAAGGGAGTCTTGCTTAGTTCATGCGAGGTCTTAACTTAGGGAACATTATGCCTAATGTCTCCAAGAGAGGACCAATCAAAGAATAGAAAAATCAAAACTTATGGGATGCATTAGGTCGCATCAAGCCACTAAGAGGAAGCCACTAAGAGGAATGTGATATGCTAAGAGAGATCACACTCTTGAAGGACATCACACCCAATTTCATCCACAAAGTGAAAAACACATCGTATAAAGTAAGAAGACTGCACTATGAACCATGAAAAAGAAAAATGAAAAATAATAATTCCAATGTATGCACCGACTTTAAAGAAATTGCTAAACACCATGCTGTGAGCAATTACTTTCAAGTAGAAAATAATAAATGCTAACAATAAAGAAGACATGAGAGATAACTTGGAAAGCCCTATGCTAAGTCATATGTTTTCGAGTAAAGCTACGCCATGCAAAAGAAAAATAAAAGAGAGGGGTTGCCTCCAAAATGAAAATCCAAACAAATAAGGGATCTATGGATTTTGGTTCAGTATGTTCTTGCTACAGTGTTTTTACAGATCTCAGAACTGTCATCATTCCCCAAATACACATAGAACTAGAAGAATGAGAGAAAGAGAGTGAAAAAAAGAAAAACCTTTTGATTCAACATGGAAGAGACATGAATGTCTTGACGCCTTGCGTCATCCCAAAAAGGAAAACATAAGACAAAGAAAAAGAAAAGAAAAATCCTTTTGGGTCAACATGGAAGAGACATAAATGTCTCAATGCCTTACATCATCCCCAAAAGGAAAACAAAAGATAAAGGAAAAAGATAAAGGGGAAAGATAAAGGATTTACAACAAATGGAAGAATGAAGGTACAAATATAGGAATTTCACAAAGAGAGAAAGAGATACATCAAATTGAACATCATGAGGGATCACATTATGTACATGCAATCAAAAAATGAAAAAGAAATAATGGAAAAAAATAGTAAGGAACATGCGAGTCATCCTAAAGTAGGTTGTCCAAAACCCAATCATGTTCATTTTATACCAAAGGTGGACAACTATCTAAATGGACAATATCAAGTATTGAACTAGGGCCATCACTAGGTTCAGCAGTCTTCTTAGGAGAATTGTTGTTTAAGTTCATGGAAGAGGAAAACAATGTATTCAATTCATTATGAACCTCTTTTTCAATTTTAGCAACCTTGTCATCATCATCTAGGTTAATTACAACAAGAGGTTTAATGATAATGTCTAAGGAAGGGTTCAACTCTTGTTGTGGTTGTTGTATTGGATTTTTGTTTCAGGGTGATAGTAGAGTCATCAAGCATTGCCTCAGTCAAGTTTGGATTTTTATTTTCTTTGTTTATTTCATCATGTAACCTGTGAGCATGGGCACAATGTCTATGCCTATGATCTCTAGCACCTCTGTTTCTTTTAGTTTAGTTTTCAAGTTGTGTTTGTGTAGGAGCGGGTTGATCAACCATAGGTTTCTTTTCTTCCCTAAGGGGAGGAATGGAAGGAACCATGAGAGATTGTTCAACTGATTTCTCTTTGACCCTGTAAACTTGTTTTATTCTAGGAGGCGTGAGAGGATTGTTTTCGTTATCTCTATGTCATTTGTAGGAAGTAGGTGAAGGTTTTGTCTTAGGTTGGTCTTGGTTACTTGGAATTTCTTTAGGTTCAATCATGGTTTTTTCTATGATGATAGGTTTGATGGTGGGTGGGGACATGTTTTGAAGGGATATCTCTGCTATCTTCTTTGCATTGAAATTTTGATAAGACAAGAAAAATAAGTCTTCTCTTGGTTTTATAGGTTCTATAGGCTTGGGCCAAACGAAATATAATGAAAAGTTACCTTTGGAGGATAACGGGTTAAAGCCACTGTGATGGATAGTGAAAAATTCATTGTCAAAGGGAAAATTTAAGAATTTATGCACAATCAAAGGGAAAACATTCATGGAGTGAAGCCATGGATAGCCTAGCTTCACACGAAATTGGTTCGATTGCAGGATGATGGAGAATGAGATATCTAATGTTTTTGGTCCTATTTGTAAGGGAAGAGTGATCGATCCCATCGTAGGGCAAGTGAAACCATTATGTTTCTTGATCCATGCTTTTGATTTATCATATATATCTTGAAAGAGCTCATCCAAAAGTAAGAATTCCTAGGTGATTAATATCCCATTAGTGGGCTTGTCATAGATTCGTTCGGCTTTGTAAAGAGGATCATCAGGTGCATGTTTAAGTATATCATTAGAAGAGAAAGCAATGTCAAGAGGATTTTTGGTTGACCCTTATGAGGAATGACATCTATCACTCCTACCATGTCATCCATAGGATCACTATCTATAGAATCATGTTGAGCAGTGCCATTGTTATCGTCATCCCTATCAACATTCATCACATCATTCTTTATGTTTTTTCTGGATTTGACAAATGAAATGTTATGATTAGGCATAGGGTTGGTAAAAATTTACAAGTTTTGGTTAGGAGGGGAAATGGAATTATTTCCTTGATCACTAACACCTCCAACGACAAGATGAATAGAATCAATGAGGTCTTGCATAAGATGTTTAAGATGCTTACAATGTTCTATGGCATGTCCATTTTGTTGGTGATAATGGCAGTAAGAGTTTGGTCTATAGCTTGTGGGTAATGGTTTACTAGGATCGGGTGTTTTAACGAGAGGTAAGGTAATCATCTTCTATTCTATGAGTTGTGACATTGTGTTATGAAGGGTATCAGGTAAGGGAGTGAGTTGTCTTTTTAGGTTTCCATAGCTAAAGGGTATCACGACTTTAATAGTAGCTTCTTGGTTATTGACATTCTAAGTTGTTTGTTGAAGGGGGTTGAATTGAAGGAACTCTTTGTTTTGTTTTCTAAAATGTTGGGAATTGTTTTGGTTTGTGGGTTTAGACAGCTCAGTTCATCTAGAAGTGGACTTTATATCTTGACTACTAACCAAATTTTGATAATCATAGCTCGGGTAGTACACAAGTACATAAATGATGAAAATTTCATCATGGTAAGCTTGTCTTGGATTTTTCTTTACAATTTTTTAATAAACATATTTTGAAGGTGAGGATCGAGAACCTTGACATTGATTTGGGAATAAAGTGATTGTTAGCGTGAGATAAAGTAAATTATCTTTTCTTCTTCTTTTTGCTTGCATCTCATCAAATTAGCCAAGGTCATCTTAGGGGTCATATGCACTTGGAAATGGTTAACAAATTCCTCAACAATTTTGTTGAATGAATGAATTGAGTTGTTAAGGGTATGGTCCATACCAATCGTACTAGTGTCAATACTAGGAGTGGAAGAGCTAGGCAATCCAAGATCCACAATGATTATACTATCGTGGGATGACATGAGTCTCAAACTTTATCTCACTACAGTATTAGCAATAGTACACAAAATACTCATAAAAGGGCTACTAAATGCAAGATGAATGCAAATGCAATATAAGCTAAGAACAATGAAATGACTATAACATAAATTCTATAAATTGAAACAGAAAGCTAATAATAGAAAACTAATTTTTAGACTAGAAATTTGAATGCCAAAAAATGCAGTGAAAAATGTGCACATGGATTGATTTGTCCAGGGTGGTGAATGAGTCCCAGTAGGGATTTTTTTCAAAAAATTTAAAGTTTTTTAATTGATTTTTATGCTGTATGACCTGAATCCCAAGTGAAAATGTATATTTTGTTTGATTTTCAATGAAATGAGATGCAAAAATGCAAGCTATATGATCTTTCACTAATGCAAAATTAAAAACCCTAGAATGCAAATTAACTAATGCAAGCTTTAATGCAATGTTAATACAAATCTAGGATTATGATGCACTCCAAATCAGAATTATGATGTTCTAAATGCAGGTTCACTAAAATGGAACCTCTTAAAAAGGTGGATGAAGTTCTATCATATGGTTTAGGACATAGAGCACACCCACTTTTAAGATATTCCACTGAAGGATAATCCTAGAGATCTCAATGCAAAGGAGAAAGAGATCTTGCAATAGGGCTATCCTAAATGATGGATGTAAACTAATAAGGGGTTCACCACTAAGTAAGAACTTTGAAAGACAAATGCAATTGAAAGTATAATGTAAGATGAAATGAAAAAATCTAATTCAATGCAAAGATTCACTAAATGACCTAGAAATACAAATAAAACAACATAGAAAACTACAAAAAAGGATTATGTGCACCTATAAATATAGAGATGCCTGGATGGAGGTATGGAACATTGGAATATCTAACTTTAATGTTGAGTGGGACTCATTCACCATGTTGGGCGAATGAGTCCAATATCTAGGTTTTTGTGCAGGAACATGAATCTATCAAATGTGTATTTGAATCTGCAAAAATATGAATTTTGATTGAAACTAGGACTCATTCACCAGAAGTGGAAAATTAGTCAAGTTAGGGCTTTCTAAAGCTTCAAAGTATAATCTTTCTCTTCTTTATTTGCTTTGTCCTTCTTGATTAATTTTTGGATTCAAAACCTTGATTTGTAACCTACAGGGGTTCTCCAATTTTCTTCAATGCTTAATGACAACTTTGACAACTTTGAATGATTTGAAAAATTTCTTCCAATCTTTCTCCTCAGGAAATATGCAACCTAGACCTATAAATCACACATAAAGGAGAATGGAAAATGTTGTTGGGTTAGTGGATAGGGGTTTTTCTTGGTCAAACCCCATTTTGGTAATCAAACTTTGAAATAGAATGAAATAATAATGGAGAATGATGAATGAACAAAATAAGATGTTGTAACTCACCAAACCTTATCAATAAGATGCTGCAAACATGTGTGAGATGTCTCTAATGGATGTAGACCTTGAATCTTGCTTGAAGGTGATAGATCTTGAATGAAATACATGCTTGAATCATAAAACCCTACATCACAATTGTTAGCTCAAAAAAAAATATGATGCATGAAGTCCTTTACATGATGTTTGATGCTTGAATGCTGCTTTAAAATGCTTGATAATCTACCCTTGAATGCTCTTGAATGATCTTGTGAATGCTCAAATTCTCTTGTGAACTCAACTTTGCTATAAGAATGCTCATTCAACTTGCTAGGTGTAAAATGAGTGAAAGAAACTTTTATTTATACTCAATTATACAAAAATTCCAAAAATTACAACACTACAAGCCGGCATTAGATCTAGGAGGATAAAATCCCACTAAGAATTTGAATTAATTTTGATTTTGGGCCACACAAGACTCATTCACCCAAGGTGGCGAATGAGTCCCACCAGGCATAATTTTTTAGACCATTTTTAAAAATTCTTAGAAAGGTGTGAAACCAGGTTCGAGACCCAAAAATCTAGGTGGGACTCATTTTCCCAAGGTGGTGAATGAGTCACAGATCACTAAATCTAGGCCACACAAGCTAAAAACACCTGAATTATGATTGGGTAATTATTTTTGTCAAGATTATCTTCAAAAAGATGCATTAAATGAGGCTTGTGGATGCAAAATAAGGTCAATTAAAACATAAGAAAGCCCAATTATTAATGAAAACCCTAGAAAAGTGTGAAAGTGTGTTACAAAACTTTACAACACTTTAGATAAGGCATGATTAAGGTTAAAAAGAAGTTTATTAGGTGTAATTAATTAATAAAACCTTATAAAAGTGTGGAAGTGTGTTACAACACTTCACAACACTTTATCAAGGTACCATTTATCTTTATTAGTTCACAGAGGCCCAAGACCTAGTGTGAATGTGTCAAACACATTAAAACACTAAATCAAGGCACAGTTAAACTCAGTTTTAAAAGGAGGGCCCAAACAAGCAAGGAAAAGCAAAAGGGATACCTTTTCCATTGCCACAAATATAGATCACATAAAATTATACCATGAAATATATCTATTTAGTGTGAAAAATTCACCACATTATTGAAACTCACCAAATCATTTATTATTTTTATAATTGACATGAGTATAATGATCATACTCTTCATTTTTTTATTATGAGTATTGAGATAATCTCAATTCTCATTGATTTGGGCCATGTTGGGGTTTAGAAAGCATTCCTTTTAGGTGGCATAATCAAAATATAAGAAAATAAAGTTTAAATTCCTAATTTCATATCAACAAAAATTACAAATCTAAATTGTATATTAGAGAAGAAAATGAAACTTTATTGTAGTAGTTGATGGTGGGTGAGGTGCTCAAAATATATCATACTAAAAATACAAACCGTTATAGAAAATGATATATTAATCAAGCTTAATGGTGTTAAAAGGAAGGCTAGATTTGAAAATTAAATAATTTAATTTAAAAATCCTAAATATAATACCATAATACATTATGCCACCATAAAAAGAATGTTGGGCTGCATAAGACTATAGGGGTAAAATTTGTAGCCATGGATCCATACTTGTGCTCTAAATTCATTCTTATAATTAGTAGTGTTATGTTCTATAACTTTTCTTGATGTGTGACCTTCTACACTAATTGATCTAAATAATTAGGAATGAGTGACATTTTAAAATGTTTTAAAGAATTATTTTTAACACCCATGGAGCTATTGGCTAGAAAAGAATAGAAAATATTAAAGCTAGCAAGTGAGTGTTTGAGTATATAGATTTTTTACTCTTTTTATTATACCAAGTTTAAATGTATCACTATAATTACCTTAATACTCCAGAATAATACAATTTGAATGATTGAATGAATGCATTGAAGGTCTTTAAATACTAGCAAATAGAACAAAATTGTGCTAAACATCTTTTAGTTGATTCAAGGTGGAAGGGCGAAGGAGCTTAGTTGTTCAATTTTAAGTTTTAGATTTTAAATTGGACAAGGTCAAGTTCATAATTGTGGGGTTGTCCCAATAATCCTAGACTTGCATCAAAATTGATTAATGATCAAAATCCAAATAACAAATGACTAAATCAAAATAAGAACATATAAATGTGATAAAACAATGTATAAAATAATATATTTAAATAAATAGATAACTATATATATACAAACAAACACAAATTTTTAAAAATGACATACCAGGACATTACCTTCAAAGAAATTTCACCGTTACACCTAGCCATATCTCAAATAAAACTTATTTTTCCCTTAATTTTATAAGGACTTATTGTTGCTTCATACTCCAACAAAAGTAGCTTTACTGCAAAATTTTATTTTATTGAGAGAGAGAATACAGAATGCAGCAGTACGGCATTCTCTCATCTAATTTTACTTTCATTTTCATTTTATAATTCAAGAAATGAATTGAGAATATAGAAGGTAAGTCAACAGAATGTCACTCTGTTGTCTTATATTGCTTTTGTAATCGGACAGCGGAAGTAAAGTTAGCAGGAGAGGTTGGATCCCGGATCTACTCCCAACTTCTGGCAGTAGGATTTGTAGTAAGTGATACGCTTCTTGACGGTGTCAGGGTTACCACCGTTACATTCTATTGGGCCATTGGCAGCTTGGATTGTGGATCCGAATCCCTGTCCAGAAGTGACGGCAGTATGACAGTTGCTATTTTTCACCCAAAACCACAGTGCTGTTTTGAAGGAAATAGTGGGATCTTGCGCTACCTTCTCTGGCTCATTCAACCCGTCGAACCCAATGTCTTCTCCTGCTCGACCGTAGTTGAAGTTCCTGCAATACTCAACCTCAGCAGTGTTATAGCTGGGAAGCAGCAATGGAAGTAAGAAAAGCATAAGATGCACATCCAGAATTGGTTAGTTACCAGGTTAGCTGGATCGCTCCCCGCCCGAAGTAGCCTTTGCCTGCGACGCATGAATACTAAGTGTTGGTTTCATCGCATTTATCTTTCCGTGCGCCATCGATCTCTTCAATGTAGCAGAAAGCTGCGAAAGACAATCGTCATCAGTCATCACTAATTATGGGAAATTGGAAATAGTAGTCTTAGTTAGTGGTTGCAAATTGATTACGTACATCCAGTCTCGTCCGTTACATGGGCGAAGAAGGCAGCGAGTTCTCTCTTGGCGACGACAGAAGATCCGGAGGTGCCGAAGCCAGGGTAGGCTTTGGCGGCCTGGATGAAGTTATCGTAGGTGTAGAAATTCTTTCCAGCGCAGGAGCTGTCTGCACCGCTGAGAATGGCATCAAAGAATCGTTGCTTATGATGGAGGAGACACCGTTGGGAGTTGGGCGAGTGGAGGGTGTGGATTTACTGTAACATGACCCTTGTTTGCAGCCAGTTCTGCAGAAATCATTCCCACTGCCGCAGTAGCCATATCGGCTACAGCACAATTCGCTCGAACACCCACAATTCTGTGCAGAAACACTGCCAAACAGCACAACAATCTCTACTGCTAATACCAACATCGCTTTTCTTGTTTCATTCTCCATCTCAATATCTCTCTCAATTACTTCGACTGCTGCTTCGTTGCATTTGTATCTCTATAGCTCCTCTTGTCCATATTTATAGAGTGGAAAGTGCCTGTACATAAATGTTGAGCTGGAAGATAGACGCGCTAACGCGCTTTACGCGTTCATATTCTCCATTTAAATATTGCTCGCCCACATAACCTTCCGGGGACATATTGCCGGTTGAACAAATATCCTTTGACTGGTGTGTGGCTCGTTATGTAATATAATTCAAAATTCCAAAAGCTCAAAATACTGTGGCCTTTCTTCAAAACGGTCGAGGATCATTTTATTTCACAAATGAATCATAATTTGAAACAAAAAGTCCAATCTTGATCTTAGAGATGGCTAAGTGGGCATTTTCGTTAAACCAATGAATATTAAAAATTTCAGGGTTTTTGTTTTACACTTTTAACACATTTAGTTTTCATTTTTCATTTGCACTTTTATTTTTTATTTTACATGAAAATCAGTGTCTCAATTATTTATTTGAAGGTTAAAACTATTAATTTGTGTTATTATTATTATATTATGTATTCACATTATTATCCATTATCATTTGTTAATCATATTGTTTATTATTATCTATTATCATGATTTGTCTATCATCATTATTTATTTTTAATAATTATGTGTATTCTTATTATCATTACCTATTATTAATCATTTAATTTAATAATATTCTTATTTAATTAATATGAGCTAATTATCAATTATAAATTATTTAATTAAAGATAATATATTAATAAATTAATATAAGCTATGTATCTATGTTAATAAATTAATAAATTTATTTACTCTCCATTCACAAATCAGCCCATTCTTCAAATTATAAACTTCCTCATTAAAAATATCACTAAATAAAATAATAAATGCATAATTATCTTCTCACAAGTGAGCTCATTCTTCAAATTAGTAACTTCTTCACTTATTTATTCACTTCATGAATTTATAAACTTCCTCATTAAAAAAATCACTAAATAAAACAATAAATGCATAATTAACTTCTGAAAAATTAACTCATTCTTCAAATCAGTAACTTCTTCATTTATTTATTCACTTAGTGAATTAATAAAATCTTTTAGTATCCTCTCATGAATTCAAAATGGTAATTTTTAATAAACTATTGAGTTATCTCTTAATCTCTAATCAAGTCTCCACAATCCATTTTGATCTTTGAAACATTTATAAAGTCATCATTTCATTGATTATTTTTTAATTCACAAATCTCTAAGAAAAACCACTCTATAAATTTCATTATTCAAAAACCAGTAATGTTATGTTGCAAAGTTGAGCATCCACATTATTCATGAGGAGATCATTTCAACATGCTCAATCTAAGCTTTTCCTTAACTTGGAAAGTTAGGATTTATATTTATGCTTTTCTAATTTATGTTATTAAAGTTCTATTGCATATATTTTGGTGAAATTGATGTCAACATGCTAACCCATTTACTAATTTTGATACTTGCAATATTTTTATGTCTATGTATTACAAATTTAATGCTTCTAAATTTATATTGCATATAATATGAAAAAATTTATGCTATTAAATTTCTATTTCACTTTCTTTGATAATTTATACACATTATGATTTTTTTCTTTCTAGAATATAATTTAACTGTTGTAGATTTTTAGTTTCATGTACAATTAATTTAAATTTAATTTTTGGATAATTACTTCTTCATAGAGGTTTAATCACTTGATCAAGTTTATTTCCCTTCCTCTTTTTTTTTTTTATAAAATCCATTTGCACTCAAATAAGCATATCTTTCACATAACTAATGATATTTTTCAACTTCTTATAGACTTTAGAAAGATGGTTTCGAGCACTCTACACTAGACTAGGTGACCTTTCTAGATCATGCACTAAAAATTAGGCATAAAATTCTAAGTATACAATTTATTTTCAAACAATGAGTTCTTGTAATTTTTGCACACAAAATACAAATTCAACGATTTAATAAAATTATCTAACAATTATTAAAAATATAATTGTGTATTCTATTTTATTTTTTGAAATGTTTTAATTTATGTTTTAGCTAACCCTTTGAATGCGTAGATACTAAAATTATAAGGTAAAGGCACAATAGTGGTTTACAATTTGATGGAGGAAGGAAAATTGAGAAAAAATGATCCCATGGCAAAAAAATTGGTTTTAGGGGTTCGCATGAACCTACAAGTTCGAATAAACCATAAAGGGGTTCGACCGAACTAGGGTTCAAGCGAACCCATTAATTATTGGGCCCACATTTCCCACCCAAAAATAAAGGAAAAATGCATATTAATGGGGGTTGAATGAACTGGTTCGCTAGAACCCCCTAGTTCTAGCGACCCCCCTTTTCCCTAATTTTTTAATTTGTTCACAAAAAACCTAAATTTTTACGCTTTCAAGCTCCAGTTGAGGATGAAAATGGGGAATATTTAGAAACCAAACTTGGAATCAAGTAGCCTTCAAAAGAGCTATCCAATGCATATAATTTTAATATGTTTTGGTTTTATTATGTATTTGTTTTTTTAGTTTTATTAAACATAGGTTTTTCATCAAAAATGAAGGTCTTTGTTCTGCACATGTGAAAAAATAGCAGATTATAAAAAAAAAATAAAAATATGAGTGCACCAGATATTGAAGTCCTTGATCCAAAAAAAAAAAAATTGAATTTCGATATATACAAAAAAAGTTATGCCTTATACAGCTATGTCTGAATTGTCATTTGATTGACTTCGAAACTTGATTAAAGAAAAAATATTCAATAAAAACTATCTAACCAAGTGGAAGCACTAGATATCAGAGTCACAAATGTAAATTTGAAAGAATTGGAATTTTATCCTTCATGGAAAAAAGTTATGCATTATACGGTGTGTGTCACTTTTTAAAAATGTTGTTTTATGAAAAAAACCAGTTTTTGTGGGAGATGGAAAAAGCAGTGCAATCTAATTCTAAAAAAATTGAAAAAAAATATTTTTAAAATCTATAGACAAAATGTGATGAGACTCTAGTTTGCATCATCTTCAAATTCCTCATGGTTTAGCCGCTATAGGTTCCTGAATGTGAAGATTTAGTTAAAAATTAAAAATTCAGTGTCCAGTTTGGCCAAAAATTGTAAACCACTATTGTGGGATCACCCATTTACCCAATCATTAAACCTTTAATAATCATCACATCATTTTATTAATCAATTTCCATTAATCTATGATCACATATTATTTTCTTATTATATATCAATATATTAGTCCATTTATCTGTTTAATGAAATAATATTTTATTATTCAATTAGATGAGAGTTAATTATTCATTTCAAATAAAAAATATATTTTGTCTCATCAATTAATTATTTTTCATTTATTAACTTTATATTGATTTAGAAACTTATTCATCAACCATTTTTCAACTTCATATTCAAATGGAACTTCATCCTTTCATTTATCTAATTATTAAATTAAATAATTCTTTATTATCTTATAATTAGTTTGAAATGGATCTTTTTCTCTTGAGTTAACTCTAGACCTTCTTCAATTAACTCAAATCTTCATTCTTGTCCTCATCTCCTAGTTGGTTTTTTCTTAAAAAAATATATAAATATAAACATTTCTTCATCATTTTCATATGCAATCACTCTTTACACAAATCTATTATATCAAAATATCTTTTCAATAAAACTCAATCTTATGCTTCTCAGTCACATCCATTTTAGGTGGGATAATAATAATATTAATTTATTTGATTTTTTATCCTCACAAATATTTATATTTATTGTCTCAAAATTTATTTCTTACATTTTGGTGAACCTAAGGTGAATATTCTAACCTTTAACTTTGATTTTCTATCAGTGTGTGTTGTTTGTTTCTTGTCTTGTAGGTTGTGGGGGTTTTGAAGAAGTTATAGAAATCAAGTTTTTATAGGGGCCTCATGTCAAAAAATAGATGTCATTGTTGCATCTAGAAGGATTAAAAAATATATATTGATTTATAACACTTAGTATTTTTCTTGAAAGAAAAAATAATTTTGTAGGGCTTTAAGTGTTTAGATGGTACACATTTCCATATGGCCATATGCTTGTATTATGTTTTTTAGATTTTTTAGAATTTTAATATAAAGTTACTTTATATATTTAATTATTGTATTTCTTGTATATAGTATATGCATGCCTACTATCTCCCTTGTATTATACATAGTACCATGCATCATAGAGATATTTGAATGTCTAAAATTTATGGTATATACATAAAATATCATCATATATACATAGTTGTATCTACCATCTATATACATCTACCTATTTTATACATAATTATCTACTATGTATATCACCATATCTCTATGTATACTCATAAATCTTGATGGATATACATACCCAAACCCTCACATTCATATATTTACTATATCACATGTGTTTATTTTTTGTTTTATTTTTTCTTAATTTTTCTAAGCCCTTCGCCCCTACTCATGTGATTGACTAAGGGATTTTCCAAAGAAACTCCCTAAATCTTGGTTTTGAATCATTTAGACACCTAATTGTGGGGGATTAGAGGCCAATCCCCTATCCTTTTAAAAATAGTCATTAAGCCCTTGATCACATTGGAAACTAGGATATATGTCGTAGGGATTAAGTCCTAGCTCCCTCCTTAGATGATTTTTTCTAAACAACCTACCTTTGCAAAAATTAATAATTTTTTCAATAATTTTCATATTTTCAATATTTAATAGGCCTCATAAAGCTAGCTCCAAGTCGAACACTATGGTTGAAGCCTTTTTTTTATATCATGCACCAAAATTTAGGTAAAATCCTCCAAAGTGAGTTCTTCATTTTGAATATTTGAATAATCTTAACTTTCCTGTATGAATTGATTTTTGAGTTTTTATTTTTTAAAGTTCTTAGAATTTTGTGACAAATGCATAGTGCAATATTTTTAGGAGTGATACCTGATATTTTATTACTAAGGGAAAAACCACAATTAAAGTGTTTTCATGGAGTATAAAGAGAGAAGAATGAATCAAAAGGAACACCTCTTAGAATTTATTACTTTCTAATTTGAGCTAAGCCTCCAATAACTTTATACCATGTGGAAGTGAACGAGAATTTTTGGTTAGTATCTTCTCATGACTTTTTCTTCATCTTAATGCTTTAAAATTCATGGAATAGGCCACACATTCCCCCATGGCATATCAATGATTCATCTAGAATTATTTTAGATCCTAAATAAGTCCTTTTATCCATCTTTTAGTGTGGAAAAAGAAGAAGAAGATTTCCCTCAAAAGTTACTCATAACGTAACTTTGTGTGTTCAAATAGATCTAACCTTTTGTGAAGCCTTTGAACATCCTTGTTAATTTATTTGTATGTATTGTGTCTCTCTACGACTATGTTAAATATTGGTAGCTAGTATTATTAGTTAATTTTAATGTGGGCCCATGTTAGGAGTCACTCTAACTTGATTAGCTTTAGGATTGTTCATGTTTCTTTTTTTTATTTTATTTTTTAGATTAGAACTTTCTAACTTCAAGAAAAAATGGGACATTATTCTTCTATACTTAGTTTCTTAATATTTGTATTCTTTTCTAAGTCTAAGTTTTTCAAAAACTAAAAAAATAAAAAAATAATGGATTGTAGAAAAAAGGAGCATTTGCTTGACATGGGAATAATTCATGATAATCAGACTTAATGGGGCCTTTATTTAGGTGTTATGAGGCTTTTTATGCATCCACACTAGGTCTTGGACCCTTGCACACTAAATAAAATGTGTTTAACAATGTATTGTAAAGGTGTTGTAGAGTCTTGTAAAGGACTTTCACGGTTTTCTAGACCTAATGAACCTATTTATCCTTAATTCAACATTATAAAACATGTTTAATTACATAATCACATTAATTTAGAAGGATTTTAAAGTAAATTTAACTTTAACCAAGTGTTGTAATGTGTCTTGCATGTTCACATTGGTTCTTGTGCCTTCCTAGGCTGTGTGGACCTCATTTTAGTGTTGTAAAGTGTATTCAATTACACTTTCACATTGAATTATGTGTCCCAAGCCCTATTTGACATTTACATCATCAATAATAGACTGAGCTATTAACCCATATTGTGCATCCCGAGGCATAATTTGATGAAATAATTGACATAGTCATCATATAAGCCTAATTTTCTTGCTTCTCAACATTCCAGCTAGCAAAAATGACCCCTATGGAACCCATTCACAATTAGTGGTGAATTAGTCCCATCTAGGTGGGACCCATTCACCATTAGTGGTGAATGAGTCCCATTTTGAGTCATTTTCAAGGTTTGAGTAGGAAAAATTAGGTTTTAACCTTAATTTTTCTACATGTTAGCCTGTGATGAAGTATAATTGGGATACTAAGGAAAAATTGTCTATAAATAAGTTTTTTTGTCCTCATTTTACATCCAACAACTCATTCTTACATCTCTCATCATTAATTCATCTTCTATCTTCTCATCCAAGTCAAGCAAACTAGGGTTTCTTCATTAGAAGTCCTCAAGTTAGCTTTCTAAAGCATTCAAGGGCTGAATCTTCATGTATTGCTGTAGAATTTCAAGATAATTTATCATGGAAAGGTAATATATTCAATTTTTTCATGTTGTATTACTCTCTTTCATCATTTTTCTTTAATTACCTAAATGGGGTTTGACTAAGGCAAACCCCCATGCCCTAACATTCAACATATCTCTCTTTTGTCTTACATTTTTGTAGATTTAGGACTCTCAAAAGCTTGGAAATAATTGGAGATCAAGTTGTAAAGTAATTCAAGTCAAAATATCAACAAAAATCCATTTTTAGACCCGTAAATTAGAGTTTCAGAAGTAGACACTTGTAGGGAATCAAAGCGCAGATTGGAAGCTTTAGAATCAACTTTTGAAAATATAGAAATTCAAAAGTGGACTCATTTTCCATGGGTGGTGAATGATTCCCACCCCAAGGTCAATTTTTGAATTTTTACATTTTTGAGTACCCTTTTGTCAGAAATGGGCTCTAGTACAGTTTGACAGAACTAGGACTAATTCACCAAGAATGGCGAATGAGTCCCACTAGGCCTAAATTTTAGCATCAACAACATTCTAGAAGTCATTTATAGTCCTCATCCATGTCTTAGGTGCACACTTTCAGTTTCATTCATTTCTAGTTCACTCTTGAATTACACAATGTTTTTTCAAACATCATTTGTTTCTTAGATTTTGCATTCATATTTGATCAATTTCATAGCTTAGCTACACTTATATACTCTCATTTAGCCTTAATAACATTATACACATCTTAATTTGAGTGAACCACCTAAATTTTGGGTGTGGGATCTATCTCTTTCCATTAGGTGAAAGACCCTAATTGAGTAAAATAGACAAAGTATTCTTAGTCTGTAAAATCTACAGTTCAAATAAAAACATAAACAATATTTGAGTTCTTAGCTTAGAATTCAATAATTATTCACCATATTAAATAACCTTGGAATCTAACCCTCCTTAACTAATCAAAATATTCCTATATCATTTCAATCCATGATGCAAATATTCTAATATTTACCTCTATCTTTATGCTAGCCATCACTTTCTAAACTAATCCCAATTCTATCTTACACATCAACACAACAACCTATAATATCCAACATTCCACACCTTATATTTAAAACTACTTACCAAAAACCATGTTTTCAGCATTAAAAATAATATCTATGACCCGTAAACACATCCTAATCTATCCTTCAAAAACCATCATTTGAGTAACTACAATATCCATCACCCTTAAAAAAATCCCAATTAATCCCTCACCAACCACCTTTCCAAAAACCCACAATATTTACTCACCCATACATAAGGTTCAATCATCTATCCATCAATCCTAAATATGAAGAACTAGTCAACACAAGATATACCACTAATCCTAAAAAAATATCTATTTTCCATCCTCATCCCAATATTAATAGGAAAAATCAATCTTCCATCCAAATCCTTCCTCAACAACCATACCATTTACTGAATCCCTATCTCCCCTCCATATCTCAACTCCTCATACCCATCATCAAACAAAGAAATCCTTATAAACTTGATGTAGGAGCATCTAGGGGTGCTAGGAAATCTTGCATCATAAAAAATATTATTTCACGCCTGTTTTGTTTGTTTTTTGGTTTGTTCCAAGAAACTTTTAGGTACCTAGTTTGACACTTTCAAAGCATGGGAAAAAATATTTATCCAATTGGATGGGTATTTTAATGTTTTGATGTTATCCTTGGGTGAGAATTGGGGCTAAATTATTGTAATTAATATTTTATTTTATTAGCCCAAAATTTATAAATTGATGATTTGTAAAGTGTATTGAAAATTCCAAAAAAAAAAAATGTAAAATTATGAAACACAAATATGTAAAAATTAATGTTATCCTTTTTAATGCCAAATTATTAACCATTTCAATTGAAACTAAATTACGAGTGTTGCCACTATCTATTATGAATTTGCAACAATTTCCACTTATTTAAATATTGTTCTAAATGATATTTTCCTTTTTGTAGGTTCATCCTCTTTCTTAACTAGTTTCAACAAGGTCCTCTTCATTATAAGTTATTCTCCTCTCTTGGGTTCATCTAGAGGACTAGAAAACCTTGTAGATTAATTATCACCCTTTTATACATGTGCACTTGTTGCCTCTATTCTCTTTGATCCTTATAGTCTATGTTGTGGGTATTCATAAAACTTATGGGCCAACTGTACATAATTAAAACATGTGCCTTGGAAGCCTCTACCTTGGCCTCTTCCATATCCACCTCTACCTCTCATTGGGTGTGGTCTTGATCTTGTTTCATTCTTATCCTTTTGACTTTTTAATGTGTTGGCCTCACTACAATGACTATAATTTTTCTGTTGCTACACTTTTCCTTTGTTGAATCCCTATTTTCCTTTGTTTGTTCCTTGCTTCCTTGCCAAATTCTCTTCAACTTTTAGAGCATATTTATATGCGTCTTCCATATTTCGTAGCCTTATCATAATTAGTTGATCTTGGATGTTCAACCTTAATCCATTAACATATCTTGCTAATTTTTCATGGTATAATTCTTTATGGCCAGATCTGATGGAAATTTTATAAAAAATCCTCTATATAGGCCTTCACACTTAACTCCTTTTAAAAAAAATAATATTCCAATTTCTTGAGAAGTTCAAGCTAATAATCACTAGGTAGAAACTTAACCTCGTATTGCTTACCATTCAATCCCACCGAGTAATCTTATCGCTACCATTTCTTCTTCTCTCAGACTAAACCTCTTTCCACCAGAGTGTTGCATGGCCTTTCAACCTTGTTTTAGAAACCTTTACTCTTTTGGGGTCCTCTAATTCATCATACTCAAATTATTCCTCCATCTTTGTTATCCAATCAATTAGCTCATCTAATTCTAAACTTCCTAAGAAGCTTGGTAATTCTACCCTTGTTCCCTTCCCAATGTTGGAAATAGCTCTTATAAGTCTTTTTTTCCCTACATCTATATCAACATTTACATCTTCACCTTCTTCTCCATCCATCAGTACTCCTCCTTCATCATCTTCATTTTCACTATCTTCATGTGCTCTCCCTTCTTGCATTCCACCTTCTATTGCATTCATTTTTTCCTACATTCCCCTTAGGGTTGCTAGCACCTCATCTATTCTTCCTACTGCTTCTATAGTTGCAACCTCTTCCATCCTTCTCCTTGGTGGCATCCTACTAATCTAACTCACCTTCTTTCCCTTTCTCTCTTACTACAGTCTTCCTTGTTGCAATATCTCTTGCTATAGGGACACACCCACAATTCACACTCAAAATGGATTACTCTAATCCCAATCTCAGGCCACTATCCTTCTTCCTAGAGTTGTATCTCTACTCTAAAACCACTTTGATGGCACCCACCGCCTTGTAGGTGCCTAAAACTCACTTAAATACAAAAATAGGTGGAAAAGGAGAGGTACTATTGTTGTAAGTAACTCACACAACCTCTACAGAGGTCTACACATGTGCTACAAGTCAAATACCAAGTTTAAGAGGCATAAAATAAGTTGCAAAGGTCATGACTAGATGGCTGTGAAAAATAGACTATTGCTATGGGTACCTATAACATTGGTTGTAGGTGACTTCCTAGACTTTTAGCAATGTAAAACACTTTAAACTTGCATAGAAAAAACTATCCCTTTAGAACAATAACTCACCTCAAATATTACTCATAATAACATGCATAGAGATAACAACTATGAAGAGGAAAATATTATATTATTTTCAAAGATATTGTTTACACACTGTAGTGTCAAAAAATGTCATCTTTGAAATTTTCACACTTGTTTGGTCCATCCTTATAAAATTGATCCTGATGTTTCCTTGATTTAGTGTTGTAATGTGTTTAACACATTCACATTAGGTCTTGGGACCTTGTAAAATAAATGGAGTTAGTTGTGCCTTATTCGTAAAGTTTTGTTTAACAACTTTCACACTTATCTAGGGTTTTAATTATTAATTTGGATTCTTTATGCCTTAATTGGCCTCATTTTTCATCCACAAGCCTTAATTAATGCATCTTTCTGAGGATAATCCCAACATAAACCAAAAACCAATCATAATTCATGTCTTTTTAGGTTGTGTGGCCTAGATTTAGTGATCCAGGACTCATATGCCACCTTGGGCACATGAGTCCCACCTAGGTTTCGAGGCCGTGATCCTAATTTTGCATCATTCTAAGGATTTTTAAAAAATGTGTACCATAGTTAAACCTAATGGGACTCATATGCCACTTCTAGCGTATGAGTCCCATGTGGCCCAAAATTAAATTTAATTCAAATTATTGGTGGGATTTTAGCCCCCTAAATATGATGTCAGCTTGTAGTGTTGTAATTTGGGGAATTTTGGCATAAAGAATTATAAATACAAGGTTATTTCACTTATTTTTCTCATAATAAGCAATCAAGTGAACTAGCAAGTTGAATAAGCATCCTTAGAGAAAATTTGAGTTCAGAGGAGCATTGAAGAGAATTGAAGAGCTGATTATCAAGTTTTTTGGAGAATTATTCAACTATCAAGCATCATGACAAGTCATCATGCATCATGTTTATTTTTGAGCTAAAAATTCTGATGTAGGGTTTCATTATTCAAGCTAGCATCTAATTCAAGATCTATCACATTCAAGAAAGATTTAAGATCTACATCCATTGTAGCCACTCCATCATGTTTGTAACACTTTATTGCTAGGGTTTGGTGAGTTTTAACATTGCATGTTGTTCATTCATTATTCCTTTATCTCATTTGATTTCATTACAAGGTTTGATTACCAAAATGAGGTTTGACCAAGGAAAACCACTTTCCAGTAACAAAACAACACTTTCCCCTCTCTTTAGTGTGTGATTTGTAGATCTAGGTTGAAGAACTTCTAAGGAGAAAGAATGGAAAGAAGTTGTTAAAGTTGCAAAGTCATTCAAGTTGTCACCTTGTTTATAAAATCATTAGAGGACACCTACAAAGCAGTATCTTCAAATTTAGATCTAGAAACCAGGTCAAGAAGGAAAAGTAGAGATTGAAGAGCAGATTCAAATCTTGATTCTCCAAAATATCCAAACTAGACTAATATGCCACTTCTAGCATATGAGTCACAGTACAGTGAAGTTTTTAGATTTTAGGTGTTTCAAACATATCTCTACCAAATTATTGTTCCTGCTTAGAAACCCTAATTTGGGACTAAATCGCCCAAATTGGTGTATGAGTCCTAGTAGAAATTAATTTTAGTGTTTTCAATATTTCAGGTCTTCATTCAAGCCTCTACTTGTTACCAGGTGCACACCTCTGATCTCTAAATTTTTTGGTCTGATTTACATGCATTTCTAGGTCATTTAGTGAAGTATTGCATATCATTAGGTATTTCATTTCATTAGTTTTTACAATCCCTATCTTGGTGGTGAACCCTCTTGTAGTCATTAATTAGACTCTAGGACATCCTATTGCAAGATCTCTTTCCCCTTCTTCATCCTTGGATTGAGATCTCTAGGGTTTCCTTGAATGAGAGTGTAGAAGATTGTTGTTCTATGTTCTAAACCATAAGGAATAAAAATTTCCTACCTTTCACACACTTTTACATGCATTTACATAAATATTTGTAGAAAAAAACTCCCTCTATCATTCCTCTTTCTTTCTTTTTGTCCTCTTGTTGTCTACTATAGGCCTCTTTGACTACTTCAAAAAATTCCTTTTCTACTAACCTTTGATATTCCCTATTGTCCTCTTGTATTCCATTGTTTTTGTTTTTCTAACTTATTTTTACTCTCTTCTCTTCTCTCTTTTTTTCTGTTATGTTTTTGAAAAGGAAAAAATAGGTTTTACAAGGACCTGAAACCACAAAGTTTAAACATACAAAGATAGAGCAAAAAAGTACAAGAGAATAGACAACTGTCCCAAAAAGAAACGACAACAACAAAGAGACAACAGGGTCCAAAAAAGGACCGCCAAAAAGACAGAGAAGACAACAACACTACTCCATGAAGTTTAAAAACTCCTCAGCTTCCTTCTCAACTTCACTCATTTCCTATATTCCCTGCTTGAGGATTTGAACCATATTTGTAGAAGCAGGGACCTTCCTCTTCGTGTTAGCCCAGGGCAAGTAGAAATCCCTTCAACAACATCTCTGCTACAACCTCTATCCACATCCAAGTCCACGACCAATGAGCCCTTTTGATTTTTTTTCCAACTTTTCTGTTATGTTATTCCTCTCCCAAAACTCCCAAAATCTAGAAGCTTCCTTAATAAAAATTTCCAAAAATCCTACATAAAACAACTACAACATTCAAAAACTTTCATAAATGCCTCCACCTACCTATTTTGAGTTCTAAAACTCCCATCTAGTTTTTCCCTTATCATTTCTTTCATTGTGCTTCTCATTAAATGAGCTCATGAGAGGTAGTTTGCTACCCCCAAGTCAAAAGAAAAGAAAATTTTAATTTAAAAAACCCTTACAATTCCATTGCATGGAATTAGATAGAGAAAATAAAAAAAAGATTTAAAACAAAATGATTCCCTTGCATCATACTCTAAGCCTTTGTAATCCATTCCATCTCAATGAAAAATATTGAAATTTAGGAGATCAGGGAAATAAGAAACAAGCACAATGAACAATATGAAATATTTTATTTAGACAACCCAAATGATAATGAGTATAGAGCCTTGCATATATAGGCAAGGAAGGTGCAATCCATGTATGAGGTGAATTGACAAGTGACCCAAAATGTGGCAGAAATGAGTAGATAATTTCCCTATAGGTGTCAACCTTAGAAACAATTGGAGTATCCAAACCAACAACCTCTATGACCAAATCATCAACCTTGTGTTCCAATTGTTGAATGATCTTTGAGGTGAGATGGGAAGACTTCCAACCTAAAAAGGGTATGTCCATGGGGTTAACCAAATAACTTGGTAACCTCTACAGATCTAAAAGGTTGCACATTTAGTTAGACAAGATGTTGTCTAACCTCATCAACCTAAGTTCACTTAAGTATAGTGAATATATTAACTATTCATACTAACACCCCCTTAAGTGTGTAATGGCGTAAAATTGCATGGCTTGCAATTTCACATACATTCTTGCATCTACTTTGGTGTCCACTCCCCTAGAACTTGTAAAGGTTCATTTTAGCCCTTGCATTATAAATTTTCCCCTCTCAAGATGCTCAATACCCCTTTTTAGCATCTACCTTCATGCGTCAACTTTGCAACAAAACTTTTTTTTTCTCATTCTCTTCATTTCTTAGCGTGATGTGTCTGGACACTAGTGCACTACGTTGATGTCTGTGTTTTGTGCTAGCATCCTACAACATTTCAATGTTCAAACAACTATTTTTGTGCATGTTTGCCACTTGTTAGTATGTTTTATCGGTGGTAACGGCTGGGGATGCCCTGAAATGGCTCAAGAAGCTTCTTTTCCTTCCTTAAATGTTATATTTTCAACTCATTTAGTCTCTTCTTCTACTGATAGGTTCATCTCTAGATTCATTCCAACTTCTAGCTTCACTTCTAACTTCTGTCTAGCTTTGGATCTAGCCTTCTACTCTCTAGTTTTTTCTTGCACAGCTTCATACAGCTTGTTACAATAGCTTCACACACTCTTAATCCATCTTAGCAATACCCTTTTCCACACTCTTGGCTCTTGCAGCTATCTTGCTCTCCCTCTTTGGCTTCCTTAAGCCTTGTAGCTAATATCTCTCTTATCTTGTGCTTGTGAGCATCCTAGGATTCCATATCCCCTATCATTTGTATTCTTACTTCGTGATATAGGTTCTCCTCTTCAATCGGGGATTGATTTTATGACTCATACTTGGTGGTCCAAGTTTTTCTTTCACCACATGATTTTTCCATTTTGGTTACACTCTCTCTTTCTATCTAGTTGTCCGTGGAGGTGGGAACAAAAAAATGAAGGTTTGACTGAGGCAAACCCCTATACAGCTCCAACAATTTCTCTAGATCTTACACATTTAGGCATTGAAGACATTCACATGTTGGAGGCTTCATCTCTTGCGTGGTTATGAACATTTCCTTTCTTTCTCTTATTATCTTTATCATTTCTATTTCACTTCATTTCAACTTTATCACATTCTTTTATTTTTCTGGAATACTTTTGAAGTTCTTAGTAACTAGATTGTTAGTAGCCAGTTTGTCATTTTATATGATATATATTGATTTCTATTCCATACAAGATGCCAATGCACCTCTAGGATGCCAGTGCGCCACACTGTCATTTTTTTTTCTGCACTGTCATCCTTTCACTGAGAGCTTGTCAGTTTGTCCAGAAAATCTTCATGACTTGCTCTTTCTAATTCTAAAACTCTCACATTGTTCCTAAGGTAGTTCGTTGCATTTTTTCCTATGAGGCTCTCTAAATGAAGAGAACTTGTGAGTAGCGAATCCCCCTTCTCTAGAAAGCGATACTTGGGGAGATCACAAAAGTGAAATTGTATAAAAGTGGGTCTCGGCTAGAGGCCAAATTAGGTACACATGTACAATGTATTCTCTCACAAAAGGAGAAAAAGGAAAAAAAATGCAGGAATAAAAATCCTCTCAAAAAAAGAGAATTAGAAGGATAAAAGGCCTTCTAAAAATATGTCCCTTGATGATAGCAACATGATGATGAAAAAATCCCAAAGAAATTTTAAGTTGTAAAATTTCTTGATGATTAATTGGTGTTTGCCGGAATCAATGGATCTCAAAAATATATAGATCAAGATGTAATATACAAAACACTGCATGAGTGAACATATGAACACTACTCAACCAATGTGCACAAAATTAATTGAACTTTGTGAAGTCAATAATACATATAGTACTATGATGAGGAATACTAGAATCTCAAAATGTGATCCACTAAAATAATCCCCCATTCGAAAGATCACGATAGAAGGTTCATGATGCCTCCTAAAGAGAAGATTCCTCCACTGTTTCATTGAAAGAAGCATTATAATAACACATTATAACCCCCCTTAATTCTAAGAGAAATTAATGGACCAAATGAGATCAAGAGTGTGCACTTAGAATGTAGAGATGTACAAGAAAATGAGAAAATGTGTGCTTGAAGGCACACTTGCATAAGGTGAGAATCATGATGAGACATTGTTGTGATGTTAAATCATGAGGATCCACAACTATGATGCCAAATCAAGGATCTACAGAACCCCCCCTTACACTTTATAATGTAGTCTATGTACAAATTTTCCATAATTCCTTCCCTAAGGAGCACACATTTAGTTTTGTGACACTTTATATGAGTGCATTTTCAAACCTTTTTACTGTTGCAAGTTCTTCAAAGTTTATTGTCATGAGGTGGAAATAGATTAAGTTATGTCTTGCAAACTTCAATAAAAGAAAAAAAATCATAAATTAAAAACCCATTATGTAGACCCTCATTTTGCAAAATTTATTTCAAAAGAGAAAATTGACTCCTTTTACAAATTTTTAACTATACAAAAAAAATTCACCCACCCCTATCACTTTTCCTTTGCCAAATTCATTATAAAAGAAAAATGACTTCTCTTTTTAAATTTTTTAACTAAGGAAAAAAAATTTAACCTTTGTACAACACTTGTCTACTATGGAAAAATTCTCCTCCCCCTTACAAATTTTAATGTTTATTTATTAACAATTGATCAAACAATTAATATTTGTATTTATAAATTATGAGATTTGCATAAATTATGTTAAAATTGAATATATCAAAGAAAATAAAAAAGAATAATGCAACGTAAGTAAAATAAGAGGGAATTAACTACCAAATTGACTGCAGCCAAATTATCACATCATAATGATAAGGCATAGAATTATAACTGGAAAACAAAGGAAATAAGTAAATCCATGAAAAGAGGATTCTAAAGGGGATGTTTTGACTTGGTCGACTCTATCTGGTTGTTGAGAAAAACTAAGGTTGAGTATTGTAATTTCTCATGCCTCTTTAGAAAAAAATGATAATTGAAATACTAGTTGTTCAAAGTGTAGAGTGAATGTGTGGCTCAAATTAGTGATGGTCGATAAGACTAAAGGTTGTAGGATCTTTGATGCCTCTTTTTTTGCAAATTTCTAGGTCGCAGCTAGTGGGGTTGATGAGAGGTTAAGACTAAAGTGTCAAGGTAGGCATAAATATGGAACACCTTCCTTTGAACACTATAGGATACCTCTAAATATAAAGGTTGTTGGGAATGTGAGTGCTGATGTGAAGTCCCAGTTTTAACCTCATTGATGCTAGTTGGTTTTAGATCTAGGAACACACAGTTAGTTCATGCCTCAACAAATTTGAAAGTACTATGTGGGAAACATGTGAGGCATGAGATGGAGAAATGGTGTAAGAAGATTTAAAATAAAACCTTAGTTCCTATACCAATGATGATCCTTCTTGTATTGTGTGGGCTCTAAAAGGGTGTGTGGATCGCTCACGAATTTGTAAATGGCCTGCAATGTGGCAGGTTGATGACTAAAAATCACGGCTCTCAAGATTTTCCACTATTGTTAATGGTAGCAATGCAATTCATGTAGCTATGAATTGAGGCTATTCTAATGTTTCCATGCTTATGAATTTCGAATGACAATTTTGTAGAAAATCGAAGTGTCAAAATATCTCAAAATAAACAAGCACAAAGTTCTTTCTATGTTTCCCAACTAAACAAGGAATACCCAAAATCAAATGCGGAATAACAAAATAGATTTGTAGCAATTTGGAGCTACACACACATGACAATTAAGATATTTTCAGAGCTCTCTACTCTTCTACACTAAATGATCTGGAGCTGTCTGCTGCTCCTTGCAAACACTAAGCAATCTGGACCTATCTGTAGCTCCTTGCATAAGACATTCTCTATAGCTACTGCAAATTCACCTTCTTGCAACTCTTTGGAAATTCTTCTGTTACTAACCGACTGTTACATTCCTTCTATTTTTCTTCATTCAAAAAATTCCCTCTCAAAATTCAAACTTACCTACCACAGTTAATTCTAGAAATTCAAAAATTTCCTACCACAATAAATTCTGTGTAGTTAGGTGCAGTACATGAATGAAAATCCCTAAAAGAAACTATCATTGAAAGCTCCTGATAAGTAGGTGAACAACTAGGGAGTTTGACAGGTGAATAGGGTCAGTTAGAACATTTAATATTTCTAACACTCCCCCTTTAACTGAGTCATCAAATAACATCATTCTTCATTCAAATCAACAACACCTAAATTTCTCCTTAGGAGTTCAAAGCAATCTCTTCTCAAAGGTTTGGTGAAAATATTTGCAAGCTGCTATTTAGACCTACAAAATTTCATCTTGATTTCACCTTTTTCAACCAATTATCTTATGAAATGATACTTGATTTCAATATGCTTCCTTCTTCCATGAAACATTGTCAAAAAATATGGTTGTTCCATCCTATTTTTCTTCCTTCAAATCTGCTAAGGTCCTCCTTATCCAAATAGCTTGGAACCCTACTGCATTTGTTGTTATATACTCCACCTTAGTTGTAGATAGGGAAACAATGGGTTGTTTCTTCGAATCCCATGAAATGACTCCCGATTCCAAATGAAACACATATCTAGATGTGCTCTTTCTATCATCCAAACTCCCTTCCCAATCACTATCCATGTAACCAGCCAACCCAAAAACATTTGTTGCACCATACAAAATTCCATATCCTTTGGTTCCATTCACATACCTCAGGATTATTTTACCCACTTACCAATGTGACTCTTTTGGAGTCTCCATAAATTTGGAAATCAAACTTACACTGTGCATTATATCGGACCTAGTTATTGTTTAATACATTAAACTTCCAACCAAACTCTTATACATGGTCGAATTCAAATTGATGCTACAATATTCCTTGCTCAACTTCAGACCTATGGGTGTTGGTGTGGGGGAAGGCTTTCTCTCTTGCATCCTAAACCTCTTCAAAATCTCTGCTACATACTTTTCTTAAGAGATAAAAATACCATCATGCATTTTTTTTACTTCTATGCCTAGAAAATACCTCAGGAGACCTAAGTCTGTCATTTCAAACTCTCCTTTCATGGCCTCTTTAAAATCATCAATTAGGAAATCAACATCCCCTATAAAAACTAAATCAACATACAAGACAACAATTAAAACCTTACCATCAGCTTCCTTGATGTAAAGAGTGGGCTTACCATTGCTTTTGCTAAAGCCATTGTTCAATAAATATGAGTCAATCTTGTTGTACCATGCCTGTGGAGCTTGATTCAGCCCATAAAGAGTTTTCTTTATCCTATATACATTGTTTTCTTGACCCAAAACTTCATAATCAGGTGTCTACTCCACACACACCTCTTCTTTCAATACTCTATTTAAGAAGGAAAACTTCACATCCATTTGAAACACCTTCCACTTATGTTGGGTTGCAATTTCTATGATTGCTCGCATGGTTTCCATCCTTGCCACTAGAGAAAATGTCTCATCATAATCTCTCCCAAACTGTTGTTTGTATCCCTTGACAACTAATATTGCCTTATGCCTTTCTAATCTTCCATTGACATTGCTTTTGGTCTTGTAGACCCATTTTACTCCAATTACTTGCTTGTTGGGAGGAAAATAAGTTAGCTCCCATGTTCTATTCCTTTCTATTACATCTATCTCATCCATGGCTTCACACCATTTCTTTTTTTTTTCACAACATCCTCAAAATAAATTGGATCACCATGAGAAAATAGTGCAAAATTCATACTTTCATCAAATTCTTCATCATACCTTTCATTTTGGTATATCTCCCTTATACTCTTGGTTTTTCTTGGGATTAGGGAGGTGAGAGTGGGATCTAAAATTTCACTACTGTTGTTTCCTTGATGAGTAGATCCTATCCAGAGCTATCTGGAGCTTTATATCCGTGTCTGTGCAGTGGTCCAAAGCGATCCAAAGCTGGTTGGAAGTGGTCTTGAGTGGTCTAGAGTAGTTTGGAGTTGGTCCAAAGCTATCAGGAGTGACTGTAGGCTCCATAACATCATCATGTTGCACTTCTTTTTCGTTTCCTTCTTCACTTGAAGCCGTTGGGAGCTGTCGGGAGCTGTCAGAAACTATCAAGTCATCCCATGACTCATCCTCAAGGAATTCCACGTCTCTACTGATGACAATTTTCTTGGTGACGGGGTTATACATCTTGTAGGCTTTGGACTCCTCATTGTAGCTTGTGAAAATGCACTTCTCACCCTTTTCATCTAACTTTTGTCTCTTCTTTTTTATCACAAGTACATATGCTACACATTTAAACACTCTCAAGTGCTCAACCATCCACTTGCAGTTTGTCCATGCCTCTTGTAGAATTTTGTTACAATCTGCCTTTGTAGGACTTCTATTTATCAAATATAGTATTGTTGATACAACTTCACCCTAATATTCATCTAGGAGTTCATTCCCTTTGAGCATGCTTCTTTCCATCTCCACGATGGTTCTATTTTTCCTCTCAGCCACTCCATTTTTTTGTAGAGTATCTGGCTTTTATTAGCTCATTCTTAATTTCTTTCTACTTGCAAAAATTTACAAATTAATTCATGGTATACTCCCACCCTTGATCTAACCTTAGGACATTGATGAAATGTCCACTTTCCTTTTTAGCGTGGGCTTTAAACACTACAAATTTTTCAAAAGCTTCAGAGTTATGATGTAAAAAATAAAGCTAGGTCTTTTGGCTGTAATCATCTATGAAGGTCATAAAACTTGGTTCTTACCAATAGAAACTATTTGCATAGGGCCACACAAATTAGTGTGCACTGGCTCCAATGGTTCTCTTTCCCTTCTAAAATTTCTTGATTGAAAGGGTTTCCTATGTTGCTTGCCTAAAATGTAGGCTTCACATCTACCACTATGCTCTACTATGGTTGGTAAACCTCCAACCATACCCTTCTTTGAAAAAATACTCAAACCAGTATAGCCTAAGTGTCCATACCTGAGATGCCAAAGCTTGGAAGGGTCTTGAATAGCTATCTTGAAGGATGCATGTTGTTTTACTAGTGTACATTTTCCTACAGCTGCCAATTGAGCTGAGAAACACCTTTCCAGCCTCAAATGAAATATTATATTCTTCGTCATTGCACTGGTAAAATTATTTTCTTGCTTCCACCCTTCTCATAAATGATGCATTCACCCTTCTTCATCAACACTTTGTATCCTTTTTGGATCAGTTGTCCAATACTCATGAGATTGTGCTTTATACCAGGGGAAAAATAAACATCACCAAGCTCCTTCTCACCTTGCTTGGTGTGAAACAAAATAGACCTTTTTCCCACAGCTAGAACTATTTCTTTGTTCCCCATTTTTATTTTAGACTTAACATTTTTAAAAAATGAAAGAAAATAAAATTCCATTACCACTCATTTGGTTGCTACAACCACTATCTAAAAACCATACCTCAATAATGTTGCACATGATGAAGGCCTTTTGCTAATTACCTTCAGCCACTTTTTCATCAACCACATTTACACTTTGCTTGGATTGATCTTGTTACTTTTTCCAGCACTCACTTGTATAATGGCCAAACTTATGGAAATAAAAACATTCAACATTACTCTTGCTAGATTTCTGAATCAAGCTATTTTTCTTCTTGGCTTGTTTGGAGCCAGACCGAGAATTGCTTGCTCCCTCTTGTTTGTGTGCTCGTCCTAAGCTATCTTCTCCAAAACTTCCACATCCAGATTTTCCTCTACCACATCCAAAGCTGTTTCTACCTCTTCCCCTACCTCTTGCATTGGATTGAGCTTTAAAATCTTCCTCTTGGGAAGAACTTGTAGACCTATTTAGGAGCTACTCATGGGTTTGCAAAGAACCCATCATCTCATTGATGAACAATGTTGAGAGATCCTTTGCCTCTTCAATTGCAATCTTAACTGGATCAAACTTTGTGGGTAAAATTTTGAATATTTTCTCCACAATCCTCTAGTCATCCATGACTTCTCGATTTACTCTCAATTGATTTATCAAACCTAAGGTTCTTGTGTGAAATTTTGAGATAGACTCACTTTCCTTAGTTGGAGAGTCTTAAAATCTCTTCAAAGCATATGGAGCTTCACCAATCTAGATTTATTAGTCCCTTTTTAATTGGCTTGGAGGATTTCCCAAGCTTCCTTTGCATAGTTAGCTACTGCTATTGTGGGAAAAATGGCCTCTATCAAGGCTGCTTCAATAAGACTCAATTCTTTTGCATCTTTCCTCCTTGCCTCCTTCAACTAGATATTTTGTTTGTTTGTGAGAACAACATATGTTGTTGGATTAATCACCTCATTGAACCCACTGATCAAAAACTCCCACAAATCATTTGCAACCATTATGGTCTTCATCTTCTTTTCCAAAACATCATAGTTTTGTCCATTAAATGGTGGTGGCTGCTATGAACTCTTGCTCTCATCTCTAGCCATGTCTCCAACAAAGAAAACTTTAAATACCCAAAAAATAAATTCCCAACTCACTCAAGAATTAGGGCCTTTTAGTTTTGATACCATGTCAGAATATCTCAAAATAAACAAGCACAATGTGCTACTCTATTTCCCAACTAAATTGGGAATACCCAAAATCAAATGCAAAATTTCAAAATAGATTTGTAGTAATCTAGAGCTACATACACACACATGACAATCAAGAGCTTCTCAGAGCTCTTTGTACTTCTTCTACATTGAATGATCTAGAGCTATTTTCCGCTCTCTACAAACACTAAGCAATCCAAAGCTATTTGCAGCTCCTTGTACAAAGCATTCTCTCTTGCTGCTGCAACTTCACCTTCTTGCAACTCTTTGCAAATTCTTCTGCTACTAACTGACTATTACATTCCTTCTATTTGTCTCCATTGAAAAAATTCCCTCTCAAAATTCAAACTTGCCTACCACAGTTAATTCTAGAAATTCAAAAATTTCCTACCATAATAAATTATGTGCAGTTAGAAGTGGGACAGGGATGAAAATCCCCAAAAGAAACTAACATTGAAAGCTCTCAACAGGTAGGTGAACAGGTGGGCACTTTGACGTGTGAATAGGCTCAGTCATAAAATTTAACATTTCCACCATGAAGATGGCTACAAACTACCCATGCAATGAATGAAAATCCACATAATAGATGAAAGGTTGCATGATGAATGGAAGACAATGATAAATGATAGGAAAAATATCTCCACATGCAATGAATAAAGATACCTATGTCCAATGGTCAGACTAACCCATGTGATCAATTGAGGGTTTCTAATTTTAAATCACTTCTAAATAATGCCCTACACAAAACCAAACCAAAGACAAAAGACACCAAAATATGGCTATTGAATGTATGCAACCACTAATGCCTTAGTGTGTGCCTTGAAGAGGTTGATACTACCCTTAAATTGACCCTTGATATCAAAGGATGAAGCTGAATTTTTTTTTTTTGGGTAATAATGAGAGATTGTGCCTTAAAAAAAGGGAAAAGATTATTTCCTCCTCAAATTATGGTTTCCTAGGGATCTGCAAAAATGGAGATGGTGTGAGGGTATTTCCTCAGTTCTACACTCCAAATATAAGAGGTTCCCTCCAAATTTGAAAACCACCTACTAAATAGAATAAATTATCAACTAAAGGCCTGAAACTACCTCTTTCTAGCTTTGATACCATGATATTAGAATTTAGGAGATCATGGATATAAGAAACAAGCACAATGAACAATATGCAATTATATTGTATTTAGATAGTCCAAATGATAATGAGTACAAAGACTTGTATATATAGGAAAGGAAGGTGTAATCTAGCTATGAGGTGAATTGACAAGTCTCCCATAATGTGACACAAATGAGTAGATAAGTTGCTTATAGGTGTCAACCTTAGGAAAACTTGGAGTGTGAAAACCAACAGCCTCTATGACCAAATCATCAACCTTCTATGCCAAATTTTGAGTGACCTTTAAGGTGAGATGGAAATACTTCCAACGTCAAAAAGTTATGTGCATGAGGTTAACCAAATAACTTTGTAACCTCTAGAGATCTAAAAAGTTGCACATTTAGTTAGACAAGATATTGTCTAGCCTCATTGAAACCTAAGTACAGTTAAATATAGTGAATAAATTAATTATTCACACTAACAAAAAACCCATCTAATAAAGAAACCATTAGGTATTTTATCCAAAGGTTAATAGTAAAGGGGGTATGTGCAGGATCATTATGGAAAAAAATAGGCCCTTAAGTGGTAAAAAATTCAGAAAAATAAAAGTTAGGTAACTTGATGTAAAAAAATTGAATAAGTTATCTATATTATTTAAAAAATATGTAAGAATATAATCTATAGCAAATTGAATGTAGTTTTTAGACTACTAGGTTTATTTTAAAAAAAAAATTGTTTGGGGAAAATTTGAAATTTCAATGCAGTAGTACTTAAATGTTAGGGAAAAAATAAGAAGTAGGTGTTTGTTTGACCACCCTAACCACAATAAAATGATAATATTTTTTTATAATATTTTAGATATAAGTAGAGGACTCATGTTCCGATGTGATACATATTTGTTGTAATTTTTTTCCAAGTAAATAATTAATTATGAATTTTTTATTACAACTTTTAAAAAATATAAAAAACTCATATGTCTGACCACCTTAACTTGGTCAAAACTTCATGAAATTCATTTTTTTATTTTTTTTAATCTTATAGTATGCGAAGCATAGAATGTGATACATGTTTTGGATTCAAAAAATGTGATAATATTTGAAAACTATAAATGATTTTCACTTAGCCTATCAATCAAGACTTTAGTCATAATTCAAATAGAAAATGAATAATAATTATTTATTAAATTCAAAGTAAATCATAATTTATATTGGTGGAAAGCTGAGAATATCCTTTAAGAACCCTTTTCGTTTCATCAATTTTGGGTAAAAAAAAAGTCGCCAGCCACATACCCTACACATACCCATCATATCCCCACTTTTTGGCCCATTGTGATCTTGCAAATACCCAAGGATTTTAAACTCTAATGCACAAACAAATTAATAACAATATTTTACAACATCATAAATGAAAGGAAGAAAATTTGTTGTTTGGCTATGGTTTAGGACATAAAACAACAATCTTCTACACTTCTCATTCAAGGAAACCCTAGAGATCTCAATCCAAGGATGAAATAGGGGAAAGAGATCTTGCAATAGGGTGTCCTAGGGTCTGATTAGAGACTAAAGAGAGGTTCACCACAAAGCTAGGGCTTGGAAAGACAAGTAATATGCAAAAACTAATTATGAACCTTAAAGATATGCAAGACTTGAATAAAAGGCCTAGAAATGAATATAAATTAGAATATAGAAAGTTGGGAAACCACAAATGTGCACCTAAAAATATGTAGAGGCATGAAACAAGATTTGAAATGCTAAACAAGCTAGAATTAGGGAACATTGGGACTCGTATGCCACATCTGGCATATCAATCCTAGTCTAGGGTTTTTGGACTGGAACAAAAATTTGGTAGTGTAGACTCAAAATTTTTAGAAATTTGGAAATTTTCATATAGTGAGACTCAGATGCTACTTTTGGATTATCAGTATTGTTCTACTTTTTTTAGAAATTCAAAGTCCAGATCTACTCTCTAATCTCTACTTTTCCTTCCCACTTTGATTTTTTAATCTGAACCTATAAAAAGGACCTACAAAAAAAAATAGTGTTGATTTGGTTATGGGGGGTTTTCCTTAGTCAAACCCCTAGTTCGGTAATTAAAATTTAATAGAAACAATGGAACTTGAATCTAAATATGAACATAAGCCCTAACCTTAAGTGCATCTAAGATTGGGAAGTGTAGTAATGGAAAAAGTAAGCCTTTTCCCTTACTTGGTTTGATAATTGACATTAAAGTTGAATTAATGATGTCTTGGAGTGGTGTTGTAATGTGTTGTACACATTCACACTATTCTAGGACCTTTATTTGACTAAAAAATGTCTTAATTGATCCTTTGTAAGGTTGTTGTAAAGTGTTGTAACACACTTTCATGCTTTTCTATGACTTATTTTCTTAATTAAGCCTAATGGGCCCCTTCTCAATAAAAATGTACATAATGTGTACTTTGTTTAGGTGTTGTAAAGTGTTTTAAAAAACTAACACATTTATCTAGGTGGTCCTAATTAATTTTCGTTAATTGGAGTTATTAACCCCCTCTTTAGGCCTTAATTTTGACACCTCTCGAAGATCTATCCTGACAATCATAAATTAAATAATAAATTATTTCATTAGGAAAAGTTTGGTCCTGATAAGTTGAGCCAAGACCCATTCACCCTTGATGGTGAATGGGTCCTCCCTTAACATGTAGTCTTCAAGGTGTGATATCTAGTCTTCTTCTTGGTACACATGTATCATTTATTACTTGTACAACATGTCATGTATAAATGGTATGAGTGAAAAGAAAAAGAGAACTTTGAAATTACATTCCATCAGGTATGTTGTGATTCATAATGAGATTGTTTGGAGGAGCAAAGATTGGGTTCTATTCAAGTGTGTAAATAAAGGAAAATATACCAAAAAATTAGATAAGATGCATAGTGGAGTCTGTGGCAGGCAATTTATAGCAAAGATAACAAAACACAAGATATTAAGATCTAACTATAAGTTTTTATAAATGCAAAAAAGATGGTTAGCAAATGTGATGCCTGCTAGAGGTTCTTAGGGAAGATAAAGTATTTTGGGAACCTAACTTTGAGGCCTATGTTTGTACAAGCCCCATTTAAACAATAGGGAATTTAATTCATTAGGGAGATAATTGAGAAGTCTAGTGGTGGACACAAATGGATTATGTTGGCTACTGACTACTTCACCAAATGGATAGAGGTCATTCCCTCAAAGGAAACCATCAACAAAGTTGTGATAGATATTTCAATAAGAAATATTATCACTATATTTGGGGTTCAAGCTAGGTTGATATCTGACAATGCAAAGTGCTTTAGGTATGAGGAATTTACAAGGTCTTCTACTAATAGCATGGGATCATGTGTCACAAAAAATGTATACTTAGACATTTCTACACTCATTTGAGTCTCCCTTATGGATTTTGGCTTGATTTTGCTTAAATTTAATGTTGTAATATGGCCAACACATTCACAGTAGGTCTTGGACCCTTATGAATCATTAAGAATTCTAGGATGTCTTGTAAAAGTGTTGTGAAGTGTTGTAACCCACTTTCACACTTTTTTAGGACCCTTTCATTATAATTCACCTAAATAACCTCTTTTTATCATTTATGAAGCCTTATTTCAAAGTGTTGTAAATATTTTTAAGAAAATCTCATGCTTTTATAGGCTTGTCATCACTAATTCAACCCTTTCTTATGTTTAAATGACCCCTTAATGCACTTTTTGTCCCTAATTAAGTGTATTTTTGAGAATAATCTCGTTAAAAATTATTAAATACACTTTAATTCCTGACACCCAGTGAAATTTCCCTGGTGGGACCAAGTCACCACCTAGGGTGACTTAGTCCCACTAGGCACAAAAATTAAAAATATTTTAAATTTTTGGCAGGATATTATTCTCTGAACCTTAAGATTGACTTGTGATGTGTTATTTTTGAGAAATTTTATAAAATAAAGTATAAATAAAGGGTTTTCCTTTCATTTTCACCCCCATTCATCTAATTAATTCATTCACACATTAGCATACATACATTCATTATTCTCAAACATTCTAAGCATTATCAAGTCTACATTGGAGCAACTACTTGCATATCTTTAGATTTCTACATCAAGGTTTTGGTGAGTTGTAGCATTGCATGTTGTTCATTCATCATTGTCTTTCTATTCCATTTCATTTTAAAGGGTTTGATTACCAAATTGGGGTTTGACCAAGGCAAGCCCCTATTCACTAACCTTTAACCCTTCTTCCCCTCTTTGCATGTGTGTTTTGCAGGTCTTGTATGCAGATTTATCAAAGAGAAAGGTGCTATTTTTTTTTTCAATTCATAAAAGTCATTCAAGTCAACAAAGCCCTAAGTGAAGCTTGGAGACCCTTTTCAGCTTCTTTTCTACAAAATCAGAACCAGACACCTTTGAAGAAGAGAAGTGCATACTAAGAGCTATAGGTTCCTGTCCAAAATTTTTTGAAAGCTGAAGGTGGAATAAGTTGCCATTAGTGGAGAACTAGTCCCACTGCCAATCTTGAAAAGTAATTTTTGCATTTCTAGATACCCATTTGGCAGAACCCTGTTCCGGTAGAATCTTCCCAAAACATGACTAAGTCACACAGCTTGGTGTAAGTGTCCTAGTTGGAACAACAAATTCTATAGGATTCTAGAGACTCTCTGTATCACATTCTAGTTTACAGGTGCACCTCTCCAGTCTCTTTAATTTATGTTATTATTTACTTGTGTTCTTAGGTCATTTCTACATATCAAATGTGTTTTCAAACAACTTGCATTTCTTAGGTTCTTCATTAATAATTCATTTCATTTTTTAGTTCTTTGCATTTAGAGCATTGCATTTAGGTATATTTTAATCATATTAGCATTAGTCTTTAGTGAACCACCAAGTTTTTGTGGGATACCTTTCTCCTTTTATGTAAAAAACCTTAGAAGCATAAGAGAGAACCCTCCTACAAAAATTTGCGGTTCAGATTAGGAAATTTTTTTAGAAACCCCCCCTTGGTGAAGGTGTAAAATCCCGGTGAATATTGTATACTTTCCAATAAAAATATTAATTTTAGTGGCGAATTTTTTCATTTTTTTGTGAAAAAAAATAATGTTCATTGGTGAATCTTTTCTAATTGCTAGAAGTCTATGGAAAATCCTAGCAAAATGTAATTTTTTAAAAACCACTAAATTTTTCCATTGGTAATTAAAATATATTTTCAAAGCAATAAAATATTTCGATTAGAGAATTAAACCTATTTTCAAACCAAAAAAAATATTTTTTTTGGCAATAAAACTTTTTTTCAAACTAAAAAATAAAACTCATTGGTGAATTAAACCTAATTTTAAATGATTAAGAAAAAAACATTGGCGAATTGAACATAATATCAAACTAATAAAAAAATGCATGAAAATAAAGATTATTTGCCTCATTTTTTTCATCAACCATCCAAAAATCACCTACAGCTATAACAGTTTTTTCAAAAAATCATTTTAACATGCTTCATAACAGAAAAAATAACTCTTCCAACTAAAACTAGTTCACAACTATCTGTATCTACCTTACATATTTCAACAAGATAAAAATTTAGTAGTAGTCTTGCATTAATTCTGCAAAAACTATACAAAAACTACCAATTCAACTAGTGCTACCCTTTTCATAACCAAATTTCCTTGTTGCTTTTCGTTTCATCTTCCGCTTCCTCGCATTCTGTCCTTTTGCTTTCATACACTTTTCCTCCACTTTTTCCTATGCTTCCATGCACTTTTCCTTCACTTTCACCTATGCTATAATTGCTTCCACCTTCATCAACTCTATAAAGAGTTTCAATGCTTGCCAACCTAACCTTACTTCTTCCCTGCATTGATTTTTAATCTCATCCTTCGGCCAACACATGAAAGGGATGCATCCTTCAGCTCCTTCCAATTCCACATTTTGAAAGCCTTCTCAGATGTTGAAACCTTCACCTGGAACTACCCATTCAAGTATTGATTCTAATCCTTCCAAGAAATCTCGATGCACAATCATCTCCATCACTTCTCTCACTATGCTTGTCGATTCCCCCAAGTCCAAACCCCATGCTATAATCAAGGAGTATACATCCATGTTATTTTTGTATCTATGCCTCAAATTTCCAAAGGATTTCCCCAAAATCATCTGGACAACCTCCCATAAGTGAATAAAAACATACCCATTAATCTTTTGTCAAAAGCTTCACCATAAAATGGGTTTAATTGGCTCCTCGAACGCAAAGTGAAGTTGGCCTCCATTTGAAAATTGTTGCAGCTACACCACCACCACCACCACTCTTTCAAACTTTTTGTGTGCCTTCTTCTCCACGCCAAAGTCTATTATTAACTTTGCTAATCGAGGGTCAAGAGGTAATAATTTTCCAAACTCCGCACATACCAATCTTAATTACCCATCGATCCTCTAGTCATGCCTAATTGGTAAAATCTTCCCATGATCTACACTTCATAAATGCATCGTCCTTGCCACCTTTCCTATCTTAATTCACCAAAGTTAGGGTTTTGGTGCTTTTCCTAACCTTATTTGTTGCCTTTCCTATTTTAATTCACTAAAGTCGGGGTTTCGGTGCTTTTGCTATGCTTAGTTGCAAGTATTTCTTGGTCATCTTTGTAGTTAGTGGGTTAGAGGTTTCAAAAACTTCAAAACCTTAGACTTTGGTTCGAAGGTTCCAAATTACAATGACCATACGACATTATGGATCATGACTATTCAATGAATTTTCAATGGACGGTTGTAGTTGCATTCCAGAAGTATATCTCTCAAGCACTAGATTTGTGAATTGAAACGTCCGAAATTACACTAGAACTATTAAATATTTTACTGTTTAAATATTGGTGCTCTTGTTTACCATTTAATATTGCCTAAGTCAGAAAAAAATATTTTATGACAAAGCCTTAAATCTTGAATCCTTAATCCTGAGGGTCGAGTCTCATCAACCTAGCGATATCCCCATTTTAAATTATGCATGTGCATAAAGTTTTTTTAAAAGGACAGTTTGATTAATTTTCGACGGACGGCTATAGTTGCATTCCGAAAGTAAATCTTTGAAGTACTAGACTTACAAATTGAAACCTTTGGAATAATACTAGAATCGTTATATTTTCAAAAATCAATGGTTGAGAATTTATTAATTATTTAGGTCTATCGGTCATCGTGCTCTTGTAACTTTGTTTACAGTTTAATAATGCCTAAGTCAGACCAAAATATTTTATGACAAAGCCTTAAATCTTAACTATTTAATCCTGAGGGTCGAGTCTCGTTAACCTAGTGATGTCCCAATTTTAAATTATGCACATGCATTAAGTTTGTTTTAAAAGAGGGATTGTTCGATAAATTTTTGATGGACGGCTATAGATGCATTCAAGAAGTAAATCCTTGGAGGAAGGTTTTGGGTGATTCACTTTTCTTCTCTATTATTAATTTGTTAAATTCAATTCATGTTCTACTCAAACAACTAGTTGATGGCCTCAACTAATGTTACAAAAAAAAAAATAGTAATGAATTGTGTGACATGTGACGTGTCTATATTTTATTGTACAGTGTAATAGTTCTAAGGTTCTTGTAATATGTACTTTGTGACTAGTTTTTTGTCACGGTTAGTGGATTTTTGGCCACGTTGGTTATGTACTATGTACTTTAGCTTTGACAATATCTACTTAAATTAAAATTCTTTTCATGGCTCCATTCTTGTAAATCCCTTTTGCTTTGATCAATATAAAAATGGTAAATGTGGCTTTTAAAACTAATAGTAATTATCAAGATATAGTTTTGATCATAAGTGAGTGAAATTTATTGTGAATTATTAGGACATTGATAATGATTAAGGTAAAACAATACATTTAATTCTATCTTTTCAATGCATCGAAGTACTCTACCTTTCATTTATTCTATTGAAATTCTCAATTTGGCTATGGTATTAGGTGACAACGTGGATTAATGCCATATGAATAGCTAGAGTGATTGATTGAATAAATTTATATTGAAAACTACACAATGCAATGTAGAATCATAGATGATGATGTCAATAATCTAGTGATTTTGACAATCGACAGCTTGTGTGGCATTGTTGATTTTGACAATTGACAGCTTGTCAGCTTGAGGTACAATTTTCAACTTTGCATGTAGCCAGCTTGAGGTATCAATTACGTTGGATTTTTGGTTTGTGGAAGTCACAATTATTACTTACTAGTCAGTACTGTAGTAACTATACACAACCTCACATGTGACATGTGTGAGGTATACAAGGGACCAAGCTGGTAGTGGCACTTTTGGCAGCACTTTAGGCCCATAAATAAGGATAGTGAGCACAACTTAAGCCATTCATTTAATTTTCATAAGGTTTTTCATTTTTTAGGGTTAATAACTTAATAAGGATTCAGGAAGAAGATGATGCGATATTATTGGGGATGCTATAAACTCTCCTACCTCCAGTTATGTACTTATAGAGTGAAATACCAATTTCGTTCAAGTTCAAAATGGGTGGAATTGGAAAGAATTTGATTTGGTTCACTTGACTTCTTAGACAAGTTTTGAACTAGGATGAGGAACTCTGATGGAGATAAGTGCTATCCTAGTGCATGGAAGCTACAAGTAGAAGATGGGAGCAATTTTACTACCCCTCATCATCTACATGGTTGCCTAGGAAATTCCCATGCATTTATTTTTAGTGCTCATCTTCTGCATGGGAGCAGTTTTACTACCCCTAATCATCTACATGGATGGATAGGAGAGTCCCTTGCATTTATTTTAAGACACCATAGCCTACCAGGCAAGTCCCATGCATTTATTTTCAGTGCTCATCTTCTACATGGGAGCAATTTTACAACCCGTCATCTTCTACATGAGTTTGGTTCTGAAAGGGGCTAAGTACATTTTGTATCTTCATAGCTCCCATTTCCCCAGTTTGATTAGGCCCCCTTTCCCCATGCTTTTTATTTTCAGAGACCATGGCTGACCCAACAAGTCCCATGTGTTTATTTTTAGAGCTCATGGTTGACCTGATAAGTTCCATTTATTTCAGAGATACATTTATCACATTTACGTTTTCAAATTTTCACCAGTGGTCTAGCAGAAGCTTGGTGCTTGCGCTTACATTTGTATTTGTACTATGTAATAATGTGACATTGTAATTCAATTGTAATAAAATAAATGGTTGTGCTATTAATGCGACATTGTAATTCATTTTATTAAGTCCTTTGCAAGTTAACTTAGTTAAGTGCTATTAATGGTTATGCAATGTGCTATTAATGTGACATTGTAATTCATTTTATTAAGGCCTTTTCAATGTTAATTTTTTGGCCCTTTGGCCTTGATGTCAATCCTAGTGTATTAAAGTTTAAAGAAAATTTAAAACACATGTTTTATGTTTATTATTTATAACATAAATTACTCAATCATTCAATGAACATTTGATGTATGGTTGTAGTTGCATTCTGGAATGAAATGCACAAAGCACTAGGCTTGTGAACTTAAATATTTAGAATCACCCTATAACCGTTAGATTAACAAAGATCAATGGTTTAGAATTTTTTGTCAATACAAGAGTAAATCATTAATGGCTTGTTTTAAATACTGTAATCCATGGCTTGTTTTAAATAATGTCATCCATGGGGCATGTGTTGTCCATAAGTAATGAGTAGACGTTTTGATGCCATTCACTTTAATATTCAAAAAAATAACACTTTCTATTGCTAAGTGATTTTATTTTGAAGTCGGAGGGTCAACACATGGGGAGATTTCAGTCTTTAGTTTGCTCATTGCAGTGCACCACCCTGTTTTGGGTTCCATAGTTCCACTTCCAACAAAGCATTCTAGTAACCCAATTTCAAGTTTTAACCTAGTTTCAACTTCAAGAATCAAAATTCAAAATCCGGGTAAGTTAAAGAATTCTTGTAGCTACGTTTCATCATTTAACATTTATTAAAATCTTATTTTGTCAAACTTTGAAGTTTAGGTTTAGGGTTAAGAGGATTAAGAATTAAGAAAGATTAAGGACTAATAGGGAATTCACAAATTTCACATTGTTGATTGTACTAGCATGTCTACCACCAATAGCAGTACCACTAGAGCAATGTTAGATAAAAAAATATATTATGCAAAATTGCTTAAAGCCCCATGTTTCACTGATGAATACCATGATATTTATGATCCTAAAACCTATGGTAGGCATACCTCAAAACTTATATTTTCATCTCAAAATAGGGCTTCAAAGAAATTGCAAGTTAATAGTTTCAGTGCACTGTGGTTAAGTGGATTAGTGCGCATGATGTTATATGAGTTTTTCCCTTGCCGATAATTTATTATGGCCTTTGCCCTAAATTATGATGATAACAAAAGAGCAATTGTTATTAAAGATAGTGAAGAAGAATTTTTATCCATTAATGTAGAAGAACTTGGAAAAGTGTTGGCCTTGGGGTTTACAACCAAAGAATTTGGAAATATCCACATTGACCTAGAAAAGTGTGCCAGTGATTATGAAACAATGGATGAAAAGGAGACAAATTATTTCTTAAATAGAATAGTTCAGGATAAAAACAAATTTAAAGGTGATCATAAGCCTCCTTATGATTTTGATATTTTTAAACCATGGGCTTAGGATACTATTTCCATGCTAGCATTTTTTCTTAGACTGGATAGCAATTTGGAAGTGGGTGCAAGCCTCCTTGAAATGGTATATAATATCCATTATCATGTTCCACATGTCAAATATAATTTTACTGGGCACATTGTAGAATCCATGCATAAACAATTTTTAATGATTAAAGGAGGTTCCACCAAGACATTTAGGGTAACAACCTACTTGTTCTATCTTTTTCTATTCAAATTTAGAGGGATGTTTGAGACCAACAAGCTTCAGATTTAGCCCTATAGTAATGTTGAGGAAAATAAAATGGATCCACTTCCAGTATATGAATGGAACACTATGATAAGGATGCATGATTCTTGAAATAACTACAGTAATTTTGAAGACTACTTTTTGGCTCCATTGCATCAAGCAATTGCAAATACTCCAATGCCTAGATTTCCTATGTCATGTAGAAACTACATTCAACTAGGAAAAGAAATACAATTGGCTTATTGGTACTTAATGGAAGAATATACTATGCTAATATTTTATGGATCAGAATTACAACCATATAAATTTCCAATACATGTGACAAAAAGGGTTTTTTCTTTGAAATATGTAAGGCAGATGTAGAGTACTGATGAAAGACACTTTACTAGTTAGGGAAAGAAAACCTTATTTCCTTTTTTACCTTTTTCATGTGGAGGGATCACATTCAAGAGAAAATAATTTAGTGTGGCACATAATCTTTTGAATTATTTTTATTTTGATGCTATCTGTCACTAGAAGTATGATCCATGTAACACCATTAAATCAATGATTGTTCTCAATAAGAATGTTGGAAGTAGAATTCAACATCATAGTAAACCCTTTCTTGAAAACTTGAGAGACAAGGATTCTTGGGATGAGGTCAAAGTAGCAATGGAGAAAACTGCTACTAAGAATGGTATTTCTTTTAACCAATTGTTAGCAAAAATTATGGCATTGCATTAAAAGACAATTAGGAGGTACAAAATTTTTTATGAAAATATTCATAAACCATATAGTAGAGTAAAAATGGTAGATTCTCTAGAGAAGGAAGTTACATAAAAAAATTGGTCATAATAAAAAATTATTGACTTTTGGTATATGAGGAAGGAGCTAGGTGATCCAAGAGCTCTTGTAGAGTATGGGGATAATGAATAAGATCTTGAGTTTCAAAAATTATGGAATATAGAGCATGCAGATGGAGAAGAAGATGAAGAAAGTGATGATGAATCTAATGATGATAGGGAAGAAGAAAGCCATGTCAATTTCAAACTTGGTTTAATTGAGGCCACAAAAAAAGCATTTACTACAGGAGCAACCATAACTAAAAAATGGGTTATGAAGGTGGTCCTTTGGGGTCCCAAAGACAAGGCCCTTAGATGGTAATAGATGTAGAGCATAGAAAACCAGTTGATCAATCTAGCCTTGGGGTTGGAGGTGAAAAAGTAGACCTAGGGTATACAGGTCAATTCTTTAGAGCTTCAAGTTCAAATCCTCATCCTCATGGTTAAACACAATCACAACTAGGACATGCCCATGGTGGAGGGCTTAGTGTAATTGGCACTGCCTCTGGTGGTGATGGTATGGGTAGTAGTACTAAGTTTAGTGGTCAACATGTGCTACAACAAAAAATTACACAGAAGAGGACAACAACACAATATACCAAAAAAACACCAAGTGATCAAGGCATACAAAAGTGGCAAAGGATTTTGACAAGTCCAACTACAAGTCACACTACCATTGGATCCACCAAAAAGGAGTTATTTCTAGGCACTCCCCCAATGCTAGTTAGTCTAGCTACAACATCATTAGCAACTAAAAGTACTCCTATTCCTTTTCCATTCAAGAATTTAATTGTTCCTACATCCTCAAGTTTTGATTACATTGAAGAGTTTAAAAAGAAATCAGAATTGAATAAAAAGGAAAAGAAACAACTAATGGAGAGTGCGTCTTCTCTAACTTTATAGCCTGCAACAACCATGGTATTATCCACATTTGACACAAGTAAATAAATCATGGAGTACACAATTTTTGTTCCCATAGTTCAAAACAAACCAACAAATCAGATGGCTCCATCTGAATTCGAGGTGAACAATTTTCAATTGGATTTTTTTGGACTCATAAATATTGAAAAAATTAATGTATCAAAGAAGAACAATGAATTGGCATATACATCATTACTAAAGCAAGATAGAGAGAAAAAAATGTTGCAGACTCAAATTGAAAAGTTGAAGGAAGACCTAGCAAATGAGAAAGCAAAGAGAAAAGCAACAAATAACAAAAGCAATGAATTACAAAAAAAAATTAAAAAATCTACGTCTAGATTAACAAGCAAAGAGGATAAGCATAATGAGACTGTAGTGAATGAAATGAAGCAAAGGCTAGATGAGAGATACAAGAAATATGATGAGGAAAAAGCCACTTTAGAAAAATTAAGACTAAGCATTGCAAATGGAAATGCATAGTGGGAACAAAAAATGGAGAAGGAGAGAAAAATATATGAAAGATTGGAGGCAAAGCTGATGGAAGAAAAAAATGAAATTAAGTCTTGTCAAAACAAGCTATTTGCATTTTGTAGAGAAATAATGAGGCATATGAAACAAAAGATCTAGGATGAAATAATGCAATAGATTGATCGTTTGTGTGCATGTTTCAATTGATTGATGCTATTAGAAAACATCATAATAAGCTCAAAAAATATTTAATGGACAAGAAAAATGTGTTGGAATTGTAGAAATCAACAAATCAAATTCAACAAATAGTCTACAAAGCTAGTGACAATGTTTCGAAATCAAAAGGGATTACTAATCGGCTTGCTATATCAATGACGTTGTCATCTGTCATTGAAAAGTGTTTGAGAATGCATGAAACAAAGAAATATTTTCATTTGGATGCAAACAAGATGAAGAAGGTGGATGAAAAGGTAAGGAACTTCACAGAGCTTGGTTTGCGAGAGGATTTTGACACAAATGAGCGATTCATTGGAAAGAATGATTTTAGAAAGAAGATGGAGGATGCAAGGAAGATTGATTTGGACTAGTTTCCTCAGAACCCAGATGTGGTGACCTATTTGGATTCCATCAAACCATTGCTAACCTTGAATGCAAAATTGACTGAAGAATCCAAGACATGTTCCAATTTGAATCATGAATTGTTAACAAATCTTTAAGTCAAACAACATCAGTTAGAAAAAATGACAATTCCAACACCTGAAGAGTGGAAGTTGCTAGAAAAGGTGATACAATGATTTAATTTTTGATAATATGAGTTTCCAAGTTCCAACTCAGCTCTGTGCAAAGTTGTCTTTGAGTAATATTTTGTGTTGCCAATGCCTCTATGTATTCCGTCATGTGATAATCAATTTAAAAGCTCAAATTCAGACTTCAATAATGTGTTGATGTTCAATTATTTCTATTATTTATTATATCATTTGAAGAAAAAGTTTGGTAGTGGTTTCAACTTCTAGATACACTTTAAAGGATTGTTGATATTCATTTTTTCATATGCTACTAATACTATTGTTAATATGTTATTAATCTAATAAGATTGAGTTGAGTGATGAATCGCTAAGTACATGCTCAAGTTTTACTTTTAACACAATTAAAATATTTACTGGAAGGTGATTTTAATTCCAAGCATCCATAATCTTAGTGAAATTGCATTATAATTCACACATCAATACTCAATATCCATGAATATTTAGCATATCCACTAAAAATTTATATGAATTCATGTCGTGGATTATCTATTATTGTAATTGGAATGATAGATTTTTGGTTAGTTTCATTGTTGTGGTTACTATCACTCAAAAGTCATGGTTTTGGTTCTTTTCCTAACCTTAGTTGCTAGTCCTAAAAGTTTTATAACCTTGTCGCGAAGCTCTAAATTATCATAACTTCTTGATGCCCTGACTTGGTTGATGGTTCACTTTGTTGAGTTGCAAGTCTTTCTTGGTCATCTTTCTAGTTGGTGGGTCGGAGGTTTGGAAAACTTCAAAACTTTAGACTTTGGATCTAAGGTTCCAAGTTTTAGCGACCATGCGACATTATGGACTTATCTTGCCTTAACCTTTCAAAGGTGCCATCATTTGACACCTCATTGAATGCTATGTATGGACTAATGTAAAATATAAAATACAATATAAAATATAAAATATCACAATTTCATGGAATACAACATAAAATATCATCAACTATAGTTTGACTTTGGAATATGATTCATGAAGTGCAATATAAAATAAAATATCATGAAGTGCAATGATTCACAATTTTATTGAATACAATATAAAATATCATCAACTACAGTATGGAATAATGGAAACTAATTCTAGGATCCATAAAGTGCAGTATAAATACCTAAAAGCTGCTAATTCTCTTCCATTTCCCAAATGGACTCGGGGTCCTCAAACTAACATTCATCATCAAATAAAGTAAAAGAGCCATCTTGAATTTGATTCCAAGTCTACTCTTCATTTTCTTTGGCCTGTGTCTCAAACTCAACATTCATTGTGTCATTTTTTTCAATGTCATCTATTTGAGTCCCATTGCCACTACTTGTGCCACCAATACTAGCCATTGGAATTGGAGTGTTGCACAACCTGATCCCTCTTCTTTCACATGTGGACCTCCAGATTGCGAGTTCCCTTTCAAAAGGAAATTTTTTGACAATATACGTAGTTCCTTTCATCCTCAAGCAATTTTCCAAATTCTTGTCTAGTTTGTTTCTTAAATTTGATTTCAAAAACCCCAATGTACTAGAAACTCTCTCATCCTCCACCGACCCCAATATCATTGTTTGAGATAAATTAGCAAGTTTTAAATAGTCTGATATCGAACCATGCGCAATATTTCACTCTGACCTATGTTTGTCCAAATCTTTTTTATTGATCTCGGTTCAAAGGCCTTGTCCTTGCCCATGGATTTATACTGGTCCTTCATAGCTGTTGCAAAACTCCTAAAATTGCTTTTTAAGCTTAGATTCATTTAAAATTCCTTCTATTTTTTTCTCATTGTATGTTACAATTTTTGAAAATTGTTTGATCAAGATTTTTACCTGAGCATGCAAATATTTTGGGTTATCTCAGTTTTCCAAAAATTAAGGATACACAATACTCATGGCTTCAAGTATTTCATGTAGAGGGAATCTTTCATGAGTCTCTGAGGAAAGAGATTTTTCAATTTCCTTCAAATTATCACCAATAGATTTAACAATGCCTTTAAAATCTTCCTTGTTAACAACTACTTCTCTGCTAGAGTGCCTGACTGTCTTACATTGGTACATTTGTAGCTCATATCCATGTACAGAGATACATAAGTTCCTGCTTGCATTAAATTGTAAATAATTATCAAGATCATTCAGATCAGTAATTTTCTGCCACATGAAATAATTTGCACCATCTTGTGTTAGATCTAGATATAGATGATCGAGGGCCAAGTATGTATGTTTATGTAGATTGGAATATTAATTAATATACATAGTTTTGTCTTGGGATTTCTTCACAAGCTTGTTCATCACATCCAGCATGGGGAGAATACTAGTTAAAGTCAAGAGTGTCTCTATATCACTTAACCTATATAAGAGGTCAGGAGATTTTTCTACTCTACTGTGTTGCAATTTTTGTACATCACTCCAGTTAAGGATTGATATTCTGAAAGAACTCATTGCGCTGGTCCATGCAGGGAGATCCATCTAGTATCGACATCCTTAAGAAGCTTGTTTCTTGGTGTTATTCCCTTGGCAAAATTTTGAAATTCTGTGAAATGTTTAGGACTTTGGAAAAAGTATGTGTGGATCTCACATACTAGATTTTCAACTTTTGATACTGTAGGAAACTTGCTTACAATTTTGAATGCTAAATTCATTCTATGGGCCATGCAGTGAATGCCAAGAATGTATGGTGCACAATTAGTTTGTAACTTTGTGAAAATATGAGTCCTTTGACCTTGCATCACTGCAACTCCATCAACTCCTACACACACCAACTTTTTTGCAATTGTCAACTCATCCATACCTACAATTTCATTCAAAGATTTCTTGACTAGTTCAAATATATTTTGCTATGTTGAAATATCCTTCATTTTATGAACACAAAGAAGATGATCTTGGAAAACATGTTGTTGTAAAGTATACAAATGCATACAGACCCAAGAAGTATTGTCTACCATAGTAACTTCATCTAAAGATAATGCAATGAAATTTAAATCTTTTACTTTATCTTTTAATTCTTCCTTTTCCACTGTAGCAAGACAATTTTCCCATTCCCATCCAACGTTCACTGACCAATGTGAGTAGGGATAATGAGGAAAATTCAAATAAGATAATAAACTAGAATATTCTAGGTAGTCTGCCATAGGACACCCTCTAGACAAAATATGAAAAATGACACTCATCTGAATAGTTTTTGATAGATTTAGTGCTTCCATTGCTTTTCCAAATTGAGCCTCAAGTGTACCTTTACACGCAGCAAACTTCAACATTTTTTGGTGATGTTCTTCATAATCTGCAACATATTTAACATGAAGACATACTTCCTTTGATTTCCATTATATGACTGATTGTTCCTTTTCGTCTATGATTTCTTTTTCATAAAATTTACCAATATGCTTTTCTATAGTGTCAATCTTTAGTTGCAACGTCTTGTCTCTTCTACATTTCCAAGTACAAATTGTACGGGTGATCCCACAACAGTGGTTTACAATTTTTGGCCAAACTAGACACTAAAATTATTATTTTTAACTAAATCTTCACATTCAGGCACCTATAGCGGAGCTAAACCTTCAGGAATTTGAAGATAGTGCAAACTAGAGTCTCATCACATTTTGTTTGTAGTTTCTAAAAATATTCTTTTTCATTTTTTTTGGAATTAGATTGCATTTATTTTTCCATCTCCCACGAAAACTAGTTTTTTCCTTCAGAAAACAACATTTTTAAAATGTGATGCACACTGTATAATGCATAATTTTTTTCCATGAAGGATAAAATTCTAATTCTTTCAAATTTAGATTTGTAACTCTGATATCTAGTGCTTCCACTTGGTTAGATAGTTTTCTATTGAATATTTTTTCTTTAATCAAGCTTTGAAGTCAAACCAATTACAATTCAGACATAGTGCGATTGTATAACATGTAACATTTTTTGTATATATCGAAATTCATTTTTTTTTTGTTGGATCAAGGACTTCAATATCTGGTGCACTCATATTTTTCAAGTTTTTTTTTTGATAATCTGCTATTTTTCCACATGTGCAGAATAAAGACCTTCCTTTTCGATGAACACCTATGTTTAATAAAACTAAAAAAAAATACATAGGAAAGCCAAAACATATTAAAATTATATTCATTGGACAACTCATTCTAAGGACTCCCTGATTCTAGTTGGATTTGTGAATATTCCTCCATTTTCATCCTCAACCCGAGCTCTAAAATGCCAAAATTTAGGATCTTTGTGTCTTAGGGAGGGATGAGGAATAAGGAGGGTTCATACGAACCCATAGGGGTTCAAGCGAACCATGCTTCCATAAGGGATTTTTTTGGGTTTTTGGGTGGGAAAGAATTAAAAGGGTTCACTTGAACCTTGGTTTGAGTGAACCCCTTATGGATTTTGTTGAACCAATAGGTTCGTATGAACCCCTAATTTTTTTTTTTTTCCATGTATTCATTTTTTGTGAGTTTTCCTTCCTCACTTGAATTGTCAACCACTATTGTGGCTTCACCCACATCTGACCAATATTGCATTTTCAATATTGTTTTCTTTCCCCACTAGTTCAATGAATGGGTACTTTGACAACCAACCAAGTCAAAAATTCCTTCTCATTTCCCACTCATGTGACGTTTTTGGTTTATTTTTCCTTTTCTTGCTACCAACATCGTCATCCTCATCCAAGTCAATTATCTCATTCTAGCTAACTGGGCCTAGGGTATCTCTTGGAACATCTTATGTAGTATTTCCATCCTTATTTGATACATTTTGATTTAAATCAATGACAATCTCAACTTGACCTTCTAGTGGTGGTGAGGTATTGTGAATGCTACCAATATTTTATGGAAGAGTTGATGATGTAGCTCCATCTTGACTTGATGGATCAGAAGCTTTGGAAATTCCAAAGTGTCAAGCCCCAAAAAAAAATCATCATGAAAACCCAATTTTTTAAATTTTTTTTTTAAAACCTAAGTTTACAACCTAACATATATCCAACACACCGATTTTGCACAACACAACAAACAAAAGGCTACCTAGTGGTTGATAACAGTTTATTTTTCATGACCAAAACTTATTACTATTGGCAGAGGCCCCTTTGGGCCCCAAGGTACAAAACATAAATTTGACTCAACCAAGTTGACCTAAATTAAGTTTACCAATGGTCTAGTTTATAACCCTTTTTTTTGTTTAGAGAGAAACCTAAATTCCACATTCTTAATTTCAAGGATTATTCACTTCCTATTATTTGAACAATAATCACATTATTTATCTACTATCCTAAGGGTTAAATCCTTAAGTTTACCTTCACCTTTAATAGATTTATTATCCTTAATTATTCAATAGTTATTTCTCACAAATCTTAGGAGGAACGCCACTTCATTCACTCACGACCTCTTTGATTTAAAGTATATGAACATTGTATTAAATAATTCCATATTCAATTACTATACCCCGATTCATGCTACTGTTACACCAAGGTAGGTATGTCACTAAGAAATTCATTGATATTTGCAAGGGTTCAATCGAGATTTATACATAAGACAACCACTTGTTTAAATATTATTAAATCAATTTTATTAATAACCCCCTTTTTAATTATTTTAAGACAAATTTTCACTAAATTTACATAAGAATTACTTAATTCAAATATATCAATCAATTTGTTTGTATGCTAAGTATACCCCTTTACTTTATTCAAATTTAAATGATTGCAATAATTTATTCCCACTTGAATCAATTCTAAGTTCTTAGAGTTACTTTATTAAATATTTTCAAAGCGACTTTTTAAAGTCACATATTAAAGTGAGAGGGTCCCCAAACTCGTTGACCCTACCATAGACATAATTATCAATTAAAAGAGGTTAATTAAAATTAATTAAATATGCATAAAATATTAGCCATTGAATTTGTCTTAATATTGACAATTGGATTTTAGGACAATTAAGGGGGAATCCTAAATCCATAAGAATATTCTATAAAATTGGTTTTCCTCTAATCCTTATCTTCGCTTTTGTGTTGCAGACTTGAATGGAAGAAATGGAGATGCTCTCAATCCTTATCTTGACTTTTGTGTTGCAGGCTTGAATGGAAGAAATGGAGATGCTCTCAAGTGATTTGTAAAACATTCTCTTTCTTTTCTTTTCTTTTTGTTCTCTCATATTCTTCCTTCTTGCTTCTTTTACAAATCTAAAATTGTATTAAGTTTTTATTTATTTATTTATCTTATTCTCATTTAACTCTTGCTATAAACTTTATCTTCTCAGTTCTATTCCTATGATTTTGAATAAATGTGCACATGTAGACTATAAGTATGGATCTGCAAATATATATAGAACAAGAGTAGATTTAATATTATTGAAGTGTGTTAAAATACTCATGCTGATTTCTGTGTGTTTTTTGTTTCTTTAATCTATGGTTATATATGTAAGCAAGCATTAACATTGCATATTGTATTTATACAGCTGCAAGTTTCAACTTTGATTATTTTTATTTGGGTATCGCTGTTCAATGTTAAAGAAAATCTATTTTTAAAACTGCTCTTCAAATATCAAAGTGAATTAACAAAAAAAACATACTCTTTTTACTTTTGTTTTAAATCTCCAAAATACAATGATTCCTTTGCTGTGATACATGAAGATCTATTTCAATTCCACCTTTTATTTCTTTTTGTTTTAAATCTGATGTGACTAAAAACACAGAGATAATTATATTTATACCCATGACATCATTATTAAGTCTCATAATTACTATAATATTATTTATATCACTAATATAAACTATATTAAGATTGAATTTCATTATTAGTGTTATCTTTTCCTCTACCGGTATGAACAATGATATTATTAAATATTAAATTATCCTTACCAATATCATGATCACAATTTTACTATTACTGTAATTTAATATTTCGACACCAAATTCCTCTTAGATCATAATGCTATCCATGACCCAAAATAAAATATTACTGTTGTCTCACAAATATTTAATCCTTATTTCCGTAAGAATATTTTGCCAGACATTGCGGATATGCTCTTTTATTTATTCTTTTATATCAATTGCATAAATGGGCGATTAATAGAGTTTAATATGCTAAAGAAATTACCTGATTATGCATAGGGGGAGGAATCATAAAGACACAGGCTGACAGTTTAAAGGCAAAGAGGAGCATATTACATTTGAGGCGATTTAACATTTATTTTCTTATCCTATTACTCCCTTATTATTAGCCGATAGGCTATTATAGGTGGGAAAACCACCGGAAAAGTCTATTGTCTGATACCGGAAAATGTTTCAGGCCTTCCTCTGCCGGGTTGTGGGTATTCCGATTCCAGTGACTGTAGCGTACAATGATGATTGATCTGTTCAATTGACCCTTCGCTTTCCTTAGGGGTCCCGTGTACTTTGGTCAAGCAAGACAGGAAAGGTGTGCGGCGATAGGCATGGCAGAAGCAATTAGGTACACTATTCTTACCATTGGACATTGTGGCATTTAATAAACGGATGGCGTCAACCAGATTTTGGCGTAGAAAATGTACACAAAATGCAGATTCTGGACGCTGCCTTATGTCACCAGGTATGGCTCTGGGTGCGCTTATGTAATTCTGCACCATTTTTGGGGTCTCCGTTCTTGCCCTCCAATTTACTCGGCCACCAAAACTTCCCTGTTAGCAATAAATGTTAAGAAAACTTATATCTCTCTCACCTGGAGGCAAGGCGTTGTCGACATAGTTTGGATTGGAATTTGAAGTGAAGGGAAGAACAGAGACTATTGCCAAAAGCCCTGCAGAGATTTCGACTGGTTTAGTTTAAATTGTTGCTGAGCAATTTGGGTCAGTACCATCCTCCCAAATCTTGAAGCTTAAAGGCTCATCAGAACCTCAGACTGACTTGAATTGATATTCTGTTTGGTTATGTTTGCAGTGGAGTGGAGGCATTGTAGCAGCTCTGCACGAGAGGCATTGAAGTGACACCCACCCGCGCTTCTTCCATTTGGACAAGCTCAACAATCAGTGAGCCTTCAATACCTGATTTATGTTTTACTTTTCTAGTTTTTTACTTTTCATTTTTTATGATAAAGACTCATTTACAATTTACCAAGTAAGAAAATAAAACTATACATTAGTAGAAAAAATAGTACCCAAGTAGTTAGCATTCGCATTCTCATCACAGACTTCTTGGCAGCGCTCATAACCTTCATCAAGGATCTGCAAGGTCCCAGTAGGCACCAAGTCTAACTCCACATCCAGCAACCGGCTCTTTCCTTCTTTCTTCATCATGGCCGCCTGCTTAAACACAACATCATGCACTTTTTGCTTTGATGACAACATAGGCCTTCCTGAACCATCTGTCACCAAACCAGCTAGGTCAGGGAATTACTTTTGCTCCTGCAATCCTAGATACCACATACCCACCCTGGTTGTAGTTTTGAAAACACGCAGACCAGCATAGTTTCTTTGAACCAGCTATGATATACTATGGTCTGCACAAAGCATTCTTGTCTGCCTCTTCAAGTACCTAGGCATCTACTTGCATTCCTATGTTTCTTGTTTCTCCCTATGACAGTCTTGATGACTATCCCGAAGATTTCTCACAGGTGCATCACAACACAGTCCTTATCTTCTCACCATCACCATTCTTCAACAGTCACAATGACTGCAAATATAACCCCAGTAGTAGGTTCTCTGAAAGCTCATAACTGTCTAACACATCAGAAGAGTAAAGCTGAGAATAAAGTGTTACAAGTTGACAAGTATCCACCATTATTCTCACCTTCTCAAATCTACATTTCTCTCTAATAATCACGACCATAATTTGCATTTCTATTTTAAATCCTTCGTTATCTGGGTGATCACCCTCCCGAAATATTCACGAACTTCTTTTACTTTTATACCCACTGATAGTATTGATAAGTACTATTTTCTATTAATGGTATCCTAACGTAGAAATTGCATAATCATTTCGCTGAGTTTTCCATTTCGTCTGTATTGTCATTCTTTATTTTGAAGCAAAACGCAATAGTATAAGGCTAATTTTTTTAAATCAAAATCAAGACTTTAATAGGTATTCTGCTAAGATTCACCTGGTTATAAGGTAAGTTAATAATACTGGGTTAATGTTGATCTCACCAATTTTGTCCTCATCGCAAGGTGTAATATTGATATGAATTTTAAATTCATTTATATCAATGTAAATTCTTCTCTGAGGTTGTAGTAAGTAATTTTAAACATAACCCCAGCATTATTAGTAAGAGATCACAATGTAACTATCATTCCAATAATTTCAAGATAAAAAGGTCGTGTAAAGTAAATTCTTTCGTTACTTGTGTACCTAAGGGCAATTGAATAGTTGTTATATTGGTGATCATTATTGATTAATCTTGTGTAATAACATTTTAAACATAATTACAATAATAATAACTGTAACGCAATAAAAAGATAATAAGTAATAATAAATCAAGAAGTTCTACTGCAGTAATATTTTAATCACAATAATTAAGTTATAAAAACAATATGCTTCATAATTATAATATTATTTTGGAGAATAGTATTATATTGTGAATAACACTTTTAAGAAGTAGTATTAAAATTGTAAATAATGTTATTACATTATAAATTATATTGAAAATTATACTATTTACAAAATTAAAGGAATAATGTTTTAAATAATGTTATTGTGGTTGATTTAGTAGCAATAAAATTATAAATGAGTAGATGTTATTGTTAAGAGGTTAATTTGAGAGTAAATATTATTATTATTCATTGATTAGCTATTTGATGTTATTATTTTTATTTAGATGAAAGTAATTTTTAGTAAGGAAAATTGAGATTTAAGGTGAACTTGTTTCCTTTAAGGTAATGATTAAATAATTTAAGGGACAATATGTTGGTGATAATATCATATAGGAGAATGCTAATATTATTTATGTCTAAATTGTGGTTAATAATAATGATAATAATATTGTAAAGTGCAAGTGTAAATATTCAAAGGGGTTTTACCCTATGTAAAAATAATAATAATAATAATAAAATATTGGTATTATAATAAGCATAAAATGAAACTAATATGAAAATCAATATTAAAACTACAAAAATGTATTTGGAAAATTTGAGTAAAATAATAGTATTATTAGAGAAAGAATTGATAATAATTGTAGTGGTAAAATTGGTAAATTATAAATATTAAGAGAGTATCGAATACAATTAATGGTACAGATTATTTTAATAATATTGTTTTATAAATAAATTAAGTTATTGTTAATTGATTAAATAATAATAAAATTACTATTATAATTTATAGAAGTAAATATTATTGTTATTATCTTGGTTAAATAATCTGGGTTTTCTCCTCAAGTAGTCATCTGAGCATAAATTGGTTTTCGTGAAAAAAAATAGGGTTAGTAATATTGTGTTACTAATATTAGGGCTTAGTTTGCCTTTCTCACCCAGATGTAATAAAAATTAAAATAAATGAATAAAATAATAATAAATAAATCACAATATTTTAAAATATTTATCATATATAGATTAAATAATCAAAATGATAAATCATAATATTTTAAAATATTTATCATAGATAAATTTAGAAAAAAAAATTTAAAAAATATATAAATTGAAAGATCAAATAAATAATCAAAGAGATATGATCAAAAAACAAATAAATATAAATTACTAAGAATTCAAAATATTTATTGTAGATAAACTAAAAGATCAAATAAATAATTCAAAGATAAAAATAAATCAAAAAGATCAAATAAAAATGTTTACCATGATAAATTGAATGATCAAAGAAAAAAAATCAAAAAACAAATAAATAGTTCAAAGAGAGAGAGAGAGAGAAAGGGAGAGAGCATCAAACTTAGGGTTAGGGTTAGCATTAGGATTAGCGTTACACTTAGGTTTGCTGTCAAGTTTAGGGTTAATAGATATAGTTAGGGTTGGGGTAATAATTGGGGTTACTAGCATCAAACTTAGGGTTAGGGTTAGCATTAGGATTAGGTTTACATTTAGTTTTGTTGTCAAGTTTAGGGTTAATAGATATAGTTAGGGTTGAGGTCAGAAATATTATTATAAATAACTTAAAAGATAAATCAAAAAAGATTTGATCAAAAGGAAAAATCAAACATAAATCACAAAGATATAAATATATATTTAAAAGATAATTCAAATATTTGAATAAATAAGAATTACAAAGACAAATCAAAACGATGAAATAAAAAACCTTACCATAAATAAATTAAAGATCGAAAAAATAAATCAAAATAAAAGATAATTCAAATATTTGAATAAACTAAAAGATGAAATAAATAAATAAATAAAAAGATCTTATCGCAAAGATTTGATTAACATATCAAATAAACTAATCAAAGCTTTAAACAAGTTAAAAGACCAAGTGTAAAAGATAATTCAAATATTTGAATAAAGTAAAGATGAATTAAATAAAGAGATAAACATATTTGATCAGAAAGATAAATCAATCAAAAAGGAAAAATAGAGATTTGATCTCAAAGCTTTGATTAAAATATCAAATAAACTAATCAAAGATAAATAAAAATATGACCCCATTTTCTTCAGTCATTTATATAATGACAACAATAAATAAAAGAAGGATATGTTCCCGCATCCCGTGAAGAAGGGAAGTATCTAAACTAAGAAGGATTAGTTTTGTTTTTTTGAAAGAAAGGGTAAATAATTAGGTAGAATCGAATTTTCTTTAAAAGAAAGGAAATTTCCCATTCTATAGTAAATAAATTTAAAAGATGGAAGTAAATACTGTCACTAATTAATAATAGTATTCATCATTGATGTATATATATATATATATATATATATATATATATATATATATATATATATATATATATATATATATATATATAAGGGATGAATAAGTAGTTAGTTAAATAAATAAATACATTGTATATAGGAAAGAGATATTTTATTTTGAGTTTAACATTGTTAATATTAAGGAAATATTATTACAAAGAGAACTATTAAGATATTAACATTGTCATTGTAAAGAGAGGATTAATAATTGTTAGTTGTATTTTTCTTGCCCTTTTGTAAAATATGTATATTGCATATTCTCAACCCTCTTAACTATAATAGCTTTGTCGAATTTAAGCTAATTACCTTATTCAACTTTTTGGACTCATTGCTCAGTTAGTTTGCACATACCCTATAAAGTAATGTTTTGTGAAATAGTTATTTTACATGATTTTTTAAAATATGGTTTAGTAGCCTCTACCAAAACACCTTATATTAAATCATCACCATGTTGTTGGGTAGAAACCCAACCTAGAATAATTATTTAATCTACCTAGCCCATTATGCAATGCCTTATATGCAAAGCCTAAATTATCCAATTACTAAATGTTATTTGGGGCTCACGCTAGATTTGAAAGATTTAATAATAAGTTGCACTCAAAAAGAACAAGTCATAGTTACCTCTAAGTATTTTGGATGTAGAGATTCTTAAGTTGCCCCCCCCCCCCAACACGAATATTAAAATAACTATTTTAGAGTCAACCATTCTTGTAGTACACTAAATTGTCCAAACTTAGACATTTAAGTCGTTGGAAGGAATTTGATTTTTACCCTCCAAGAAACTCGTCTATAAGGAGTCACCCAACATGAACCCATCGCTAATTAAACCTTGAGTTGTACCTCATTCAAGTGTACTATTACCAATATAGTGATAGGCTTAGGAGTTGTGTTGTATAATGGTGGCCCGCTGCGAAAGTGTTAGGTTGCTAATGTATGTTGTGAAAAAATAAAAAAAAATGTCGGGATTGTAAATGAATAGTTCTAGCAGTGCAAAAATGGTCACCTAAATCACACAGCTAGGAATAAGTTAATAAGCTAAATGGGAGTTTGGGATTGATAGCCAGTTCCAAATTGCGTTTATTATAAATATCAATTAAGAGGACTTCTGTGTTGATTGATAGGCTCCAACTAAAAAATCTTTCAAAAAACATTCAACTAACCTAAAACTCCCAACCTTCTTTTTATATAGATAGAAGTACTTTTGGTAAGCTAAATTGACATTAAACTCAGTTTAAACACTAGCATGAGTATAAGCTTAATGATTTAGCTATACTGTTTGGTGAGATAATTAATAATATTACCAGTGATTAAATTGGCCATTTTAAATAGTATATGGTGGCCATTTTCAAAGAGTTATATGTTTGGGATAATATTTTCTATGTTTAGACTGAGGTAAATAAAAAAAATACTATTACTGTACGTTGGAACTGTGAGTACTCAAGGGGTATTACCCCATGTATAGAAATAAAATAAAATAAAATGTGAAATCTTGGTGTTAAGGAATACTATATTACTGCAGTAGATAGTAAATGTGCGATGATATCCCATAGAAATTATTAGGGAAGTGTCCGTTTTTTTCCCTTTTACCTTCATTTATTTACTAGGAAAAAAATAGAAGACTAAAAGTGTATTTTTTTGAACTGCTTAAATAAGCTTATTCGCTATCGGATGAAATTAAGTTTTTTTTTTGCTTATCGAATGAAGTTAGATTAAATAAGCTTATATCGGATGAAATTAAGCTTTTTTTGTTTATCGAATGAAGTTAAAGTAATTTTTTATAAAATTACTATTGTAATAGGAGTAAATATTATTCTTAGTATGAAGAGGTTATTTGTGATAGTAAATGTTACTATTATTATTCATGGGTTAGTTATTTGATGTTGGTAAGGTAAAATTGAGATTAACAATTGAAATTTATAAAAAGGGTTAATTTGTGAGTAAATGTTAGTATTATCATTAATGGGTTAGTTATTTAATATTATTCTTCTTATTTAGATAGAAGTGATTTTAGTAAGGTAAATTGAGATTAAAAAATTGAAATTTATAAAAAGGGTTAATTTGCGAGCAAATGTTCATATTATCCTTAATGGGTTAGTTATGTGATATTATTATTTTTTATTTAGATAGAAGTAATTTTAGTAAGGTAAATTGACATTAAACGCGGAATAGACTTTATCATCAGTATAAGCTTAAAGATTTAGTTATAATCTTTAGATGAGATAATTCATAATATTACCAATGATTAAATTGTCGATTTTAAAGAGTATATGGTGCCATTTTCAAAGAGTTATATGTTGGTCTAATATTATTTATGTTTAGATTGAGGTAAATAGAAATAATAATATTAAAGTACGGTTGAAATGTGGAATATTGGTATTAAGGATTATTTGACTTTTGAGTAAAATAATCGTACTATTGTAGAAAGAATAAATAATAATTATTGTGGTAAATTTTGTAAACTATAAATACAAAAAAGGGTAGTATAGTAATGGGATACAATTAATGGTACACATTATATTTAGTAATACTATTTTATAAATTAAAAATGTTATTGTTACTTGGTGGTATACTAATAAAATTACTATCATAAATAATGTTATTGTTAATTGGTGGAATAATAATAACATTACTATTATAATTCCAAATAAGTTTATTCTTAATTCTGATAGATAGCGTTATTCTTAATTCCAAATACTTCATCCACTTATATTGCCATTTAGATTTTCTCAACTAAAAGTGAATTGCGAAAAGGGTCTATAGAGACATATAGCCAACACATCTTTCCAAATTTCCAATTTTATTCACAAGTCTTCTCCCATTAATTACATCAGTTTATATCCTCTATATTTCTTTTCATTGCAATGCATACTTTTATAGACCTTAAACTAACACACTTTTCATGTTACAAATATTAGGCTTACATGTGCTTGAATAAATGTGCTTTCTAAAAAAAAAAAGTAGTGGGTGGAATTTAATAATAGTTATGTATATAGATTTTGGATTTAATTGTCCTGCTTCCTTATTGTTAAAAGGAAAATAACATCATGAATATAATCAGAATTTTAATCTATATTTATATTTTTTTAACTTGATTATGCATATAAGCGAATTTGTATGTTTGTGTATTGGTCTATGCTATTTCTTAAAAAAGTGTAGTTTAATTTTAAATCTATTCCTAGGATAGAATTATTTAAAAAAAAAATAAAAAAAATGCATCTTTTTATTTGTTGATCTAAGGACAAATATATGACTAATTCAACTAATACAAGATCTCCCGTCATCACTTCCAAACATGATCGTAAAGATAATCATTATTTCATTTTACAAGCATTCCTTAGTGAAGATTTTGTTTCCATTGTGGTTGTCATTTTCCCACCCCATTTCCAAATGTCCTTTTACAAATCACACACATGCAACTTTTATTGTTATAAAATAATCACAGTTGTTCCTATTTAAAAACTCCCCAGGTGATGGCAAACTTGCACCCACCAGTAGACATTATCACAATATCTAGCAGCTCGTCTGAGGGAGACATTACAAGATCAAAAGCTACTGATGCTCCTCCCTCACCTTCAGACTCTTCTTTAGTTATTTGGAGTGGCATCTACAAGAGCAATGTTGCAGTCCTCGCAGAGAACATTGTGAGAGGTTGTGAAGAGACTATTGAAGATGCTAAAAAGACATGCGAAGAAGCCTTCCAAGTGGAAAACCATGACATCGAGATGGTGCAACAGGCAGTCCAAAAGTTCCATACAGCTTATTTTATTTTGGATGCGTATTGCGACTTCCTTCGAGCAATGAAATATGATGCATTGTATGGAATGGGAAATGGTGCTAGGATTAAGGAAGATTTTCTAAAACTCCTAGCAGACATAAAGTAGATTGTAAATAGCTTGCTTAAGATAGCTACTTGTTTTTTGTGGTTTTGGGGACAATCATTTTTTTCTTTGTGACAAAACATGACGACAACAACTTATAGCTTTTTTTTGAAGATGAGGAGCATGCCTTCCCTCTTGATATGGAATGTAATACAATGCCTACTAATCATCCAACCCCTTCTTTTCCCTAGCACAACAAGCAGTAAAACCTTATATCTGGTTTTCAAAAATCTACTATGTAGTGGGAAGAATGTACAACTCCTTCCCCCCCACTCTACTACTTTTTCCCTTGGTCCTTTCCATTGTACATATGCATCAACCAATACGGCAATTGACTCAATGTATCTACGTTCTACTTTTTTGTCTTGTTCACTCCATGTATCTTGAACCTATTCTAATTGAACTATACACATGTATCTTTGAGCTGTTGCAATCAAAACTATACATATTCCATGTATGCAACTGACTAAAAATTAGTATAGCTGATAGTAAATTGCATAGAGAGTATCTAATTTTCCTTTCCTCTCTCCACATAATGAGGTAGATGTTCATAAAAAATGTGCATAATTGAATTATTCCTAGCCATGTTGCTACTTGCACCCAACTTCAATTTAGTTGCTTGGCTCTTCTTTCGACTACTCGAATTTATCTACCAATAAGTTGCTATAGTTTGATGAAAGGGTTGTTCTATTGACTCCTTTGCACAAGTGCCTTACATCCAATACATTTGTGCAGGATTCTCTCCTTGCCTTGCACCATGGCAAGCTTGTTGACTCCAGATGCAATTAGATTGATGCATGGAGGAAATGTCACTTTGGAACCTCATGTCCAAGTCATAGCTATCTCAAGTTTTGGCTTTGAATATACGCACAACAATCGATATAGGTTGGAAATCTCTGATGGTGTGCACAAGCAGAAAGCATCGTTGCCAACTAAATATAACTCCTACATAGAATCCAATGTGCTTGTACCTGGCTCCATCGTGCAACTGAACAGATACAGCTGTCCTCAAACAGCTAGCACACGGTATGCTCATGATCTATCTTCTACATGGCACAGGAATAAGTGAGACCTACTCTCCTCTTAGATTTTGTTACTTATACTTTATCTCGCTTTGAATATTTAGGTGGATTGTTATTGTCGACCTTGATATTGTGCACACAACACATGCTATTGTTGGGGAGCCAGTTTTCCTATGCACAAAACATCTTGAACAACTTGAGCACTCAACAGGAGAACCCTCTAGCTTGGCCACTTCTTCAAAAAACCCTTCCGTTCCTGAAAGACTAGCTCCTCGACGTCTACTATTTGGGGTCAATCCAATCCTACCAAAGGAGGCACCACTGACAATAACGCCTATCAAAAACTTGAATCCATTTCAACCAAGGTGGACTATTAAAGGTCGTGTAACTATGAAGACTGATATACGTAGCTACACCACACAGAAAGGAAGTGGCCATATCTTCACCTTTGATATCATAGATTGTGAAGGAACTGAGACACGTGTGACATGCTTCAATGAAGCAGCTCACACCCATTGTGATAAAATTATCGAAGGAGCTACATACACATTGTCTGGAGGCACGGTTCGACCTGCTAATAGAGTCTACAACAAGCTTAATAGCGGGCTGGAAATTTCTCTTATGCCTGACTCAAGGGTTTCCCTCTGTGAAGATGATGATTCCATCCCTAAAGAGCACTACTCTTTGACACCCCTCAATGCATTGGTAAGCAAGAGCAACGGTTCAAATGTTGATGCAATTGGAATTGTCACTTGTGTACATCCATGCACCACAATCAGGAGAAGAGATGGGACAGAGGTCGCAAGACGAACCTTAACAATTCTTGACATGTCCAACACAAATATAAATGTTACTTTATGGGGGTCGTTAGCCGAAAAGAGGGTGCACAGCTGCACGAGAAATACCTCATGCGTGAATCACCAGTTCTTGCTATTCGAAATGGGCATGTGTCTGAATTCAATGGAAAGGTGATCAACACCTCATCCACTACACAATTGCAATAAGTGCTGCAACTACCACCAGGGCTGAAGCAGATAATGCAACTACTGATGAACAGCTTGAAAAGCAGGTATTACTTTGTAGAGGGCAGCGCATCATGCTGACAACCAACATATGGACACAAGCAGGCCTTGTAAATGGAGCTTTAGGTGAAGTTGTTGAGATAGTTTACAGCCTTGGTTCCAAACCACCAGATGTTCCACTTTATGTTGTGGCAAGGATCGATAATTATAGTGGGCCAGCATGGAATGCAAATGACCCCAAAAGTATACCGATAATACCTGTATCATTGGGCAGTCGTAGGCAAATTCCACTCACAATGGCATGGGCTATTACCATACACAAATCCCAAGGCCTAACGCTATCCAGCGCAACTATCGACATTGGAAAAATAGAACGCCAAGGACTTACATTTACAGCTATATCCAGAGTGAAATCGTTGAACAACCTTCGTATTCAGCCAATGTTCTCCTTTGAGAGATTCTCAAAAATGCATAACCACCCATACACAACTATGAGAAAAGAAGAGGAAGCCCGATTACAACAACTATCTCTAAAAAGTCAAGGTGCACAACTCTTTTCCCTTTCTCCCTCATGTCGCTCCTGCATATTCTTATATCAGCAATTTCTCTTTTAGAAAGTAAATATAGATGTATATTTAATAGTTTTATAATAAATTGAACATGGAGCAATCATTGTACATTTCAACAAATAATGTTCCCACCTAACCATTCCATTTCTTTTGCTTTGCAGGCCTTGAAACCGAATGGCATATATCATAGCTCCTCACCATCAAACACCAACAATTGTACTGTGTTTAGTCCAAAAAAAAGTTCTAATACAAAATTGTTCACCAGTATTTTGACTTCTCATAGCACACATTTTGTATATCATGAACTACCAACAAATGTACTTGGCCCAGTTGAGCTATAATGTTCTTACACTTCAACCATTTAAGATAATATATTGTTTTCTTCATCCACTTGGCATGTTCTACTCTACTTAAAAAAACCAAACTCCACTTTCCCCATGCATTCTCCCCCCCTCTCTGCCCTTCGAATACACTACCATAGTATACCCTCCTATCGGCGTAACCCTTGCGCCTTGCTAAGGTGCAAGCTAGTAGGATAATGGTGATAGAAATTTATAACACTATTCGCCCAGTAGGACAAAGTTTGATTCCCTTGTTTTTTCTTTTGAAATAGCTGTTGATTACAGTCAGCGTGACGAACACCTCTAAACCGTGAATGCTCTTTATTTTTTTTAAAGAAATCAATTGAGGTGAAGGTCAACGCATGGTGCCAAGCCGATACTTCGGGCATAATAGACTCAGACGCCTTCATGGCATCGCCTAACACAATGAAATAATGACTTAATAGCTCCCTCTTGTCTAGGCAGATAGGCTATTTAATATCATCTTCTGACAGGAGTCTTTGTGGGATGACTTATGCGGCTATCATAATCAATGCCTATCCATTCAATTTATTACAGCAACTACATGGAGCATGGGCGCTGAGCTATCTCCTCTACCCATTTACCCAGATGATAATACGGGTCTGTTCAACGTATCTTATGGCTCAATGCACATGCCATGCCCATTAGATTTGTTGCAGGTTTATCGGTGGCTTGGTGCATACTTAGACTGCTTGAGAGGAAGTTAATAAATGTCTTTGTATTTAGCAGGAATAGGGGCTGGTTGCGTGAGATCTCCAAAATGAAACTTATTGCCATTACAAAGCTTAGTGATTATGTACGAACTATTATGAAGGTAAATCACTTTATTTGACACAAACTTGAACTGTCAGTCCTCCAATTTATTCTACCCTGTCAATACTCATCGATCAATTTAAACTTGGTTAAATGTTCTATCGATCTGTGTCTCACACAGACGGTGCCTGCCCTGAAACCCAAGTTTTCCATATTATTGGTGGACGGTATAAAGAAGCATGGAGATGGCGATTAAGTTCATCTTTATTGATGGATCTACAAGTGGTAGTGCAAAAATAAATTAGAAGCTACAACTTATCCTGTTGTTTCTTGGACGCAAGGGTTCCCTTCACTGAATGCAGCCCAACCATATACATGCCAAATCATTCCAGTATTCATCTATCATGAGTTGTAAGGCTGCCTCCCACAGAGAGGACTGCACAGAAGGCGAAATCTGGCTGCACACCATTAAAATAACTTTTCTTCTTTTTTTTTTTCATTTGTTTGTTTATTATGTTATTGTGAAAAAAAAATTATTAGATATACATACATTGCCTTAAAACTAAATTTTAAAACTCATTTTACAGTAACCATTATCTCAAAAATGAGTGTTATAGTAAGAGCAGCATACTGGGTGTATCTCAGATTTTTATTTTTATTTTTATTCCTGCATATACTTTTAGATCTTTTTTTTTTTTGGATGTAATGAATTTATATATATATATTTAATTTATTTTTTCATTCTTATTACAGATGAAAGAATGATGATATTATCCAATAGATGAACACACATTTCAACACTATTGGGAGCCAATGAGATGATATAATTTATGTACTTATTTAGGTGAGAAAGAAAGTTTAGAAACTGCAGTAACAAACATGTCTAGGAAATTTTAAAGCTACGTTCACTCATACTTTTTAACAAAATTTACACACTGAACTATCTTCAAGTTGGGATGAATTGTTTTGTTTTGTTTTCTTTTCTTTTTTCATTTCTACATTAAGGCAGATTATGACACTCATCTTTTAACATGTGTTACACAAATAATATTTAGAATAATTGATTTTTTTGCATATCAAAGGATTTATCCTTGCTCTTTTCCATTTTCATGTTACAACACCAGCTTTTCATAATATAACAATTATAGAATACAATGAAGGACAGACAGCTGATTTAGACTTGCTCTCCACCCTACTGTAATGGCGTCATGGAGCCTCGTGGGCTCTAGCCATACCCCCGAGCAAGGATTTATTTTAGCTCCAATATGATGAATGAAGTCTTTTCAAGTTCATACAAAGGAATAAGAATAACATAGTGTCAAATCTCATGCATTTAGGTTTTCTACTCTCTACTTTCAATCATGATCCTTACAACATGCCATTTTTACCACAAATGAACAAAGGGGATATGGAAGTAGGAAAAACTTATCTCTTGCTTTAGGTGTTGGAGTTGAACTTCTTTATCCTTCATTCCTCTCCAACCAAGCCATTTGATCACTATCTTCCCAACATGACTCCTCTCATCCTACCATCTTCACTAAAGTTCTCCAAAAGGAGAAGTGGGTAGCACCCCACTCATCCTTCCTCTCCAAGTTATATGGGAGTTTCCACTTGCAACCTTGGATGGGGAGGTGTGGAGTGTACCACCTTCCATTAATGTGGGTCTTTCCTCATTAAAGAGGGAACATGAACTTGGACAACCCCTCTATCTTTTCACCCCAACCTCTCTCCAAAATTCGTCACTTCTCATTATGGGAGCTATTCAAGAGTCAAATCATGTCATTGGGGCCCTATTGCATGCCCACTTGACCCCTACCATTATGATATAGACCCTAGGGGGTTTATTTTTTCATCCCTACCAAGGAAATAGACCAACAACCCACTTTAAGGACGCATTTAAGAACCTATCCGAATTTCAACTTGGATATTGGTTTTCTAAAACTTAACTTCCCCCCCCCAACTTACATTTCACATGAAACAATTAAATGCCCTTATAACCATGAATAGATTAGTCCTTTAATATCAACCCTCAAACCTTAGCCAATTAACATATTAACTCTATTTTTACCTAAGGCCCAAAAATGATCAAATTTATATCCTCTTGAGGAAGTCTCCAAATGTTCCCCTAATGGGTTTCCCTTCTCGTACTGACACCATTGCTTTCCTGCACATTACCAATGAATTCATAAGTAATAATTATGTATCATATAAATTTGCTACCTAAATGTCCTAGAATTTAGCTGTACAACAATTCCATTTAAAATTTTCAATTCATTTTCAACAAACTACAAGTGCATAACACCTTCTTAGTAGTGATGATAAAACATAATGTAGAAATGAAATACAAGATTATTACCACACAATTTTCACTTGTATTATATCTCACCATCATATTTAAGAAAACATATAACAACTTAGGTTTGGTGTTAATCACATGTGAAGCAGGGTCTTACACAAAGTAAGACTGTATGGTACATCTAATTTTTTGGTGTTTTGATGGCCTCCCAGTCTCTTCACCACCCTAAGGAGCGACATGAGTCTCTTCACCACCCTGAGGAGCTTGAGGAGCGGTAGGAGTCTCTTCACCACCCTAAGGAGCGACAAGAGCCTTACCACCATGAGGAGAAAAAGGAGTCTAAGGAGTGACAGGAGTCTCTTCACCACCCTGAGGAGCGGAAGGAGCCTTACCCTTGCTGCTCGAGTCGCTCGACATATTGATCTATGATTTTCTCAACATATTCATCTCACTTCAAATAAAAACTAGAAAAAAATGTCTTCTTGTTTAAGGACAGAGAATGATAATATAGATCCCATTCCCTACTCAATATCATCGTGAAGACTGAAGCAAGAATGGAAAAGAGATAAAGAAAAATTATTATTATAACTAATAACACTATGAAGAAATGATCACTCACCTTTAAGTCTATGTTTCCAGCTTTCGTTGACTTTGGAATCGAGAAGTAGAACCTCAGAACCAAACAAAATGTGTAAGAATAAATGAAACTTTTGATTGTATTTATATCAATCCATGATTCCATATTTGGTGAATCTCGTGTGCTTATACAATGATACATTATAATTTTCAAGGTGAAATGTGTCCTCAAATGTAATTACTTTTTAATGTTATTGGCAAAATAGGTCCTCATAAGCAAGTATTTATAAATTTTAATTAGTGAAATGGGTCTTCACAAGCAACTATTTGTAAATTTTAATTGGAAAAATGGATCCTGATACAATGTTGTTTTAATACTATTGGCAAATATGTAGGTGTTTTATTAAATGCTTTCAGGATTCCATGTGAAAATACTAGTCGGTCCAATTGAAACGCGTAGTTTGACAATGCCAATTTTTTTGCTTAAATATTCCCCATAAAAAAAAATCATTGGTGAATGGATATGCATTGGACCTATAGTTCATAAATTCGAGCAATTTGGACACCTTGTTGGGTGCAAGAGATTCGCTAGTTTCAACTTGGTCGATTCCTAGAATTCGCCAATTGGCGAAGATTCACCACTAAAGTTTTCTTTGGTTCAGATCACCATCTCGTATTCATATCCTTACCATCCTTAGGGAAATGGACAAGTTGAATCAAGTAAAAAAATTCTAATGAAGATTGTGAAAAGGATGATTCAAAAGAACAAGAAAGTATGAGATTCAAATCTCAGACTAGCATTGTGAGATGATAGGGTAACTATCAAAAGGACTACTAGTGAGTCTCCTTTTGAGTTAGTGTATGCATTAGAGGAAATAATTCCCATCAACAATCTATTGCTTATCTACAAGTTGATTCAGGAGAATGATGATAATGTATGTGATGCAATGGGTAAAAGATGAACCAACTCACTTAGTTGGATGAGACTAGAAGATCAACACAACAGAAGAATATCAAAGTACAGTAGTAGGTTAAACACTTATTTGACAAAAAATTGTGGCAAGAAAGTTTGAAATAGATGATATGGTCTTGTTATGGAATGCAATATTAAAAGACAAGGTAAAACATAGTAAATTTGATGCTCTTTGGCTTGGACCATATTTGATTGTAAATAAAAATGGTACCTAATCTTACTTTCTATAGTCTCAATGATGAACTAATATAATTTCCAGTGCATGGACAATTCTTTGCACCTTACTTTTCTCGAGGTAAAATATATTTTCCATCAACAATGTATTCTATGCAAATTTTGGTATAGTTTTTCCTTTCTCCTAGTTTTTATCTTTGGTTTTGTATTGTTTTGCTCCATACCTATATTTTTCTTTATAGGAAATACTTGAATAGGATTCAACTAAAGGTGGTTCAATCAAATTATCTTTTTTTGAAACCTATTTTATAACTACACACCATTTGGAACCATGGGTTTGTTGACCATGTTCAATGAAAGGATTTTTAATTGAAGTTACATATGATTGAAACTAGATAATTTTGGATATGGTTTATTTTTGTCTTTTTTGTTCTATTATAATAGTGAGACTCACTTATCTATCTCACCCCAATTCCTTGATCTTATTTAATTTCATTATGTATGCTAGTAGGTTTTAGAGAAATATGACATTATACCTACTATTGAAATTAATCTAAATATAAAAAATATGTGAACCCATGCAATTAATATTAATGTTGCTATTTTCAAAGTCATGACCAAGATGAATTTATACCCAAATTTTCTACATAGATATTCTATGAGTTCATACCAAAGTTATGATTCTAAAATTAGTCCTTTATCAATAATGGAAAAAGGCCAAAATTGTTCCGATAATAGAATTTAAATCAAATATTACATCAAAGAAATTAAGAAAGGCCAAGCCAATTGATACTAAGGTTTTGATGTAAGCACTTATGTTTAATCATGTTGATAAATAGTATATATGCACAAGGATTTCCTATGGTGAAATAGTTACAAGTAGTATGGTTCATCTCAATTTAATGCAGTAAATGTTTGAAAGTCTTAAATTCATTTACTAACCTAATTTACATGAGGATTTAGGCTCCTATAGCTATGCTCTTGCATAATCAAAAAATATATTAGAGAAGAAACAAACCCTTGTTGTAGTAGCCAATGGTGGGTGAGGTGTTGAAAAATACAACATAATAAAAAATATAAACTTATTAAAAATAATATATTAGTCAAGCTTAATGGTGTTAAAAGGAAGGCTAGAGATGAAAATGAGGTAATTTAATCTATAAACACCTAGATATAATACTTTAATACATTGTGAAACCATAACAAGAATGTTGGGTTATATAAGATTACAAAGGTAAAATTTGTAGCCATGGATCCATACTTTACTTTGTATGTGAGCTACACTAATTTATATAAACACTTGGGATCGATGAAATTTAAAATACATAGGGTTAGCCCACAATAAAGAAAAAATATTTTGTAAATATACTCTTGAAGTTACTACAAGTTTTAATTTTATATTGGAAAGAGGTGTGGATCATCATAGGAGTAGTGGGTATCATGGGAGAAGTTTATCTAGGACTAGACCATAAGGTGGAGGATAACCAAAAGAGTGGTAGGTACCAAAAGGGGGGATACTAGCAATCATGTTATTAGATGATTTAGTAGTGGTAGTGGGAGAATTAATTGTGGATGAAGGATCTATTGTAGAGCCAGCAATGTGAATAGATGCACTAGACAATATAGAAGAAGTAAGTTTATCATTTAGATTTCTTATAAATTTTAAAATCCATATAGATCACATAAAATTATACCAATATATCTATTATGTGTGGAAGATTTACCACATTATCCAAACTAGCCAGCTCAAATTTAATATTTTTATAATTAACATGAGCATCATGATCACACTCTTCAATATTTTTATTATGAGCATTGAGAAAATATCAATTCTCATTGATTTGCACCATATTGGGGTTAAGAAAGCATTCCTTTTATGTCACGAGGCCAACCTAAGCCATCCTCATGCGGCACCAAAACCATGTCTCGCCTAGCTCAAGGAGATCTGGTTGAGTCTGCAGCTTGGACCACGCCTTGTCTAGTTTAGCAGGATGTGACTTCCGTGGACTTGGCCAACATATATATAATGCAACTCAGATTATAAAGCAGAAATATAATAACAATGCATGTAGATTATTGAACACAGTATGTAGTGGGCAACTCACTTATTTTATTATGCCACAGTAGTATGCAAATCAAGTCAAGTCCATGCAAGTCGGTTGAGCCGAGAGTGCTTGCACAACATGCACTTGTTACAGCCCCACTTCGGGTTCCCACTTAAATCAAAAATTATGAGGAAAAAATACAAGCCCCTTTAGCTCGCCAAAACCTCAATCAAGTTAGCTTACAATGCTATAGTGAATACTTGCATTTAGAATACAGATTCGCTTACAATAACATCCAATGTCATTATATTCACACTCAATCAGGCAACCTATTTTGTAGCCATGAGCTGCAACAACTTGCGCCAAACCAGGAGCAAGACTTAGTCCATAGTGACTCAATGCAATAGCTCGATGCAACTCCACAACATCTGCCACGCAATGCAACTCAGGTGAGTTGGCACTGCCACAACTCAGAATAGGAACCGCATCAAACAGAGTAGGAAACACCACTACTTAGACTCCTATTAGAACACGCTTTTGACATCGCATTGGGTCATGACTCCAGTGTTGAGTTGGAGCATGGCACCATTAAATGCATGTCACATACACGTATCCTTTAAGAGACCAAGTCGCATCATCTTTATTACTGCTTTGACTGGGTCATTGTGCCCCCATCATTAAGCCTATTCAGACTAGATCGCATGCAACATAGATGTCTATATTTAGCCAATAGTATCCCCTTACATTCTCCCCCACCTAACTTAGGCGACGCCCTCGACGCCTACACTTGGCTTCTGCTCCAAGCTAAAACTACCACAGTGCTAGGAGTAAGCTTTTTGGACTCAATTCAAGACTGAGTGGGGTTCTCATCTAGGAACCTCATGACTTTCTCTTCTTCACGCCAAAGTGACTCAGCTCACTCCCAAGTCGACTCATCCTTCAGCTTTCCCACCTAGTGGACTAAGAATTCCCTATAAGCCATCTTTCCATAACCTCTATTTCTCATTGCCAAAATTTCCTCTGACCTCCAACTCAAGCCGATCGATCACATTAGCAGGACCCTGGTGTGGAACATTGCACTAGAGATCACCTTCATCAAAGTGATGCACTCTCAATTGACTGACATGGAACACAAGATGCACTTTTATATACATGGGAAGATTAAGTTAGTATGCCACCTTCCTGACTCGCTGGGTCACCTCAAAGGGGCCATCCCACCTTCGTACCAATGAAGTGCTCAAACCCTTGGGAACTTTAAATTGATGTTGATCCATCTTTAATAGAAATCGGTCACCAACATCGAATTCCATGGCTCAGCGGTGTGCATCCGCATCCCTCTTCATGCGCTTAGCGGCCTTTGTAAGATGATACCTCGCCAGATCAACCCTATCATTGAATTCCTTTATATACTCTGTTGCTTCAGAGCTCGGACCCATGTATCCTCTCAAAATGGTGTGAGGCGTGAGTGGCTACTACCATGTAGCCAACTCGAATGACGAGTACTTACTCGATCCAGATTTCTGTAAGTTATAATTGAATTGGGCCACATCTAGCAACTATGGCCAGTTCTTCTGATTTGTCCAAATGTAATGTTGTAGATAGTCTTCTAGTATGTCATTCACCCACTCGATCTGACCATCCATCTATGGATGATATGCTATTGACATGATCAACTTCATCCCCATGAGTTTGAAGAGTCCAACCCATAAACTAGATGTGAACCTTGGATCCCTGTCAGAAACTATGCTCAAAGGAACTCCCCAATACTTGACCACGTACTGAAAGAAATACCTTGCTACTACCTTAGCTGGGCATGGAAGCTTACATGCAACGAATACAACATATTTTGAGAAATGATCTACCACCACCATGATGCTGGAGTGACCTTCCACCAAGGGTAGTTGGGTTATAAAATCCATACTTGCACTTGCCCAAGGTTGCACCAGCACTGGTAATGGTTGCAACAAGGCACCAGGTTATTGAGTTACTGCCTTATCTTGTTGGCAAGTTAGGTAGGTCCTCACAAATGCCTCGACGTCATCCCTCATGTTGGGCCAAAAATACCCTTGCTCAAGGAATGCAAGAGTGCACTTTTCCCCTGGATACCGTGCCCAAACAGATTCATGACACTTAGACATTAGCTCCCTATGCAACTCCTTCCACTTGGGTATGTATAGTCTAGAACCAGTAAAGTAGAGTAAATCCCCTTGTAAATGAAAACGGCGAGTTCATCCAACTTTAACTTGATTTACTATTTGGTAAGCTTGTGAATCATTCTAGAGTCCCTCTTTTACTCTCTCCAGTATGTGCTCGACAACACCGAGTTGACTTGATCCACTGCTTGAGTGCTCTCCTAGTGTAGTGAGTTGAGTCTTCTGACTCAATGTGTCTGCTACAATGTTATGGCACCCAAGATTGTACAACAACTCAAAATCAAATTTTGTGAGAAACTCTTGCCAACAAGCTTGCTTTGGTGTGAGCTTGACCTATGACTTAAAATAAGTCGAGCTCACATTGTCAGTCTTTACTATGAAAGGAACACCCAATAGGTAATGCTGCCATACTCATAAGCAATGGATGATCATCGTCATCTCTTTCTCATGCGCAGAGTAGTTCCTTTCTCTATCACTTAGAGTCTTGGATTCATAGGCTACAGGATGTCCACCTTGCATGAGTACTCTACCCAATGCAAAATCAGAAGTGTTTGTCTGCACCTTGAATGGCTCGCCATATCTAGGCAACGCTAACACAGGCTACTCTGTGAGTTTCTTTTTAAGCAGCTCGAATACCTTTTGCTGCTTCATGTCCCATCGCCACTTTTTGTCTTTCTTGAGCAGGTCTGTGAGTGGAGCGATGATTTTGGAATACCCTGACATAAATTTTTGGTAGTAGTTTGCTAACCCAAGGAATTGTCGCACCTCATGCATAGATTGCAAGGGTTCCCATTCCTCTATTGTACACAACTTCTCAGGATCTAGCTTTAGCATTCCGTAGTCAACAATGTGGCCCAAGAAGTGTACCTCTGTTTGTGCAAAAGAATAATTCTCTCTCTTCACAAAGAGCTTGTTCTTCCTCAGCAACTCAAAAACCTCTGCAAGATGCATTCTATGACCCTCCAGTGTTTGACTGTATATTAGGATATCATCTAGATAGACAACAACACATCTATCTAAGAGCGATCCGAATACATCATTCATCAAAGTACACAACATGGCCAATGCGTTGGTTAAGCTGAATGGCATAACCAGGTATTTGTAGGATCCATACCTCGTTGTGATGTCAGTCTTTTCATCACTAGGAGCTATTTGGATATGGTAATAACCCTGTCGCAAGTCCAACTTCGTGAAGTATCTTGCTTCTGTGAGTCAATCAAAAGAGTCTGCAATGAGGGGCAGTGGGTACTTATTTTTGATTGTGAGCTTATTCAAAGCTCTATAGTCTATGCATAGCCTAAAGGTACCCTCCTTCTTGTGTTGAAATAGCACTGGTGCTGCATACAACAATCTTGACAGTCTGATAAACCCAGCTTCAGTCAGCTCGTGGAGGTGATTCTTAAGCTCTTCCATCTCAGGTGTAGAGAGCTGATAAGGAGCCTTGGCTGGAGGCTGTGCCCCTGATTTGAGCTCAATCCTATGGTCCACATGTCACCTCAGAGGGAGCTCGACTAGGAGTTGACTTGGCATCACATCCGCATAGCTATCAATTACCTCATGCACTTCTTCTAGATTTGAGGACTCAACTTCTGCCTCTTCATCCCAATCTCCCAAGAGTGCAGCTAGGTAAAGCTCATTAGAGTTCTTTCTTGTAGCTCGATGAAAGCTCATCACTGAGATGATTTGCTTGTCCAGACCAACCTTCATGGTCTGCAATAGGCTGGGCCGCTTAGGATCCTTAAAGATAACACTATCAAGATAAGGAGCCAGCATAACAAATGACTATCTGATGAAATCCTACCCCAAGATTAAGTTGAAGTCACTCATGTTGATGGCTACCAAATTAATGGCACCAGACCATGACCCAACTCACACGTTGACATCCCAGATGTCTCCAATGCACTTTTTAGCTCGCCCATTCACACTCTTGAAGGATTTCTGCCCTTCAAGCATGGAAAGGTTAAGTCATCTCACCAGGTTGCTAGCCGCTATATAACTGAGTAGCCCTGGAGTCAAGCATAACTAATACTTTGGTCAACCCAAAGTAAACCACCACAAAGCATAGCTCATGTCAAGCCGAGGAGTCCTAAATCATGACACCACCTTATGCATTCCCGCAGACTGTTGCCAAAATTTGCAAAGCACCCATCTCTGCAACAATCTCATATGGGGTCTACATCGCATTAAGACTTTGTCACTGTGGGCACTCTCGAGCCCAGTGATTAGGTCGACCGTAGATACAACAGTTACAGTCTCACTTCTTCTCAGAGCTCGTAGAGCGATCCTTTTGAGGTTTCTTTTCATTTAGCTTCTCACCATTTTTATCACCATTGCGCTTGGGATAGGGAGCACCCCCACACTATCTGAACTTCTTCCAGAAAGGCCTCCCTTATTCGGCAGCTTCAGTCTTACCACCACCATATCCTTTGGCTATGTTACCCTTGAAATCCAAGAGTCGTTCGACTGCAGCAATGGCCTGTGGAAGAGTTTGCACATTCTGGCGATGTAGGTTTGTTTGCGTCAAAGGTTGTAGTCCATGCATAAATAGGTACAAATTTTTGAAATCAGTCATCCCTTTCGGTGCTTCCAGTACCAGATTCTGGAAAGCTTTGACATAGTCTTGAACTTTCCCAGTATGCTTCAGCTCGTCAAACTGGGCCCTGATAACCCATTTTGAGTTACCAGGTCAGAATTGAACTCGTAGCGCGTCTTTGAGCTCATCCCAACTATCAATGTCATCTATTGCATATCTAGCCAGGTTGTCGGCTTTCCTCGACCTCCACCAAAGCTTAGCGCTTCTAGTGAGGAAGGAAGTTGCCTTCTTGACTTGGACCTCATTAGATAGACCAAGAAGATTAGAGAATAGCTCCTCAACATCCCAGAAGAAATTCTCCAAGGATTTTTCATCTTGCTTGCCATCATATGGCTCCACTAGACTTGACCCTTTGTGTGAGGCTTGGACCCCACCTTGAGTCAGTAAGGTGTTATGCAATGTTTGTCCTTGCTGCAAGAATTTGCATTGCTTTTGGAGTGCATCGATAGTGTTCTTCATTGCTTGGGCCTCCACCAAGACATCAGTATAAGTTGAGGCCAAGTTCTTTGTGCGTTCATCCAACTCTAGAGCTTTCGTCGCCAACACATGAGCTTCCAGGTCCTGTAACTAGTCGTGCATCCTGGGGTGATCATGGTTTTCACCGTGCCTAGTATGCACTCCCGACGTAGGTTGCTCATTTCCAGGGTTGACTTCTTTCTCAGCTCCATGATCTCTAGCTGCCATGATTCAAGCACACAAGAGCTTGTTAGCTTCACTAATGGAGTCCAGTCACCAAACTGCTTTGATACCAACTATCATGGGGCCAACCTGAGCCAACCTCATGCGGCACCAAAACCACGTCTCGCCCAGCTCAAGGAGATCTGGTTGAGTCTGCAGCTTGGACTATGCCTTGTCTAATTTAGCAGGATTGTGACTTCCGTGGACTCGACCAACATATATATAATGCAACTCAGATTATAAAGCAGAAATATAATAACAATGCAAGTAGATTATTGAACACAGTATGTAGTGGGCAACTCACTTATTTTATTATGCCACAATAGTATGCAAATCAAGTCAAGTCCATGCAAGTCGGCTGAGCCGAGATTGCTTGCACAACATGCACTTGTTACAGCCCCACTTCAGGGTCCCACTTAAATCACAAATTATGAGGACAAAAGACAAGCCCCTTCGGCTCGCCAAAACCTCAATCAGATTAGCTTACAATGCTACAGTGAATACTTGCATTCGAAATATAGATTCGCTTACAATAACATCCAATGTCATTCTATTCGCACTCAATCATGCAACCTGTTTTGTAGCCACGAGCTCCAACAACTCACACCAAACCAAGAGCAAGACTTAGTCCATAGTGACTCAATGTAACAACTCGATGTAACTCTGCAACAGACTCGCATAGCATCTGCCATGCAATGCAACTCAGGCGAGTTGGCACTATGACAACTCAGAACAGGAACTGTGTCAAATGGAGTAGGAAATGCCACTACTTAGACTCTTATCAGAACACGCTTTTGACACCGAATTGGGTCATGACTCTAGTGTTGAGTTGGATTACGACACCATTAAATGCACGCCACATACACATATCCTTTAAGAGACCAAGTTGTATCATCTTTATTACCGCTTTGACTGGGTCATTGCACCCCCATCATTAAACCTATTCAGACTAGATCGCATGGAATACGAATGTTTGTATTTAGCGAACAATATCCCCTTACATTTTAGGTGGCATAAACAAAATATAAGAAAATGAAGCAAAAATTCCTAATTTCATATTGAAAAATTATAAATGTAAATTTTATATTAGAGAAGAAAATGAAACTTTATTGTAGTAGCTGATGGTGGGTGAGGTGCTGAAAATATTTTATACTAAAAATACAAACCCTTTTAGAAAATGATATATTAATCTTGAGTTTAATGGTGTTAAAAGGAAGGCTAGATTTAAAAATAAAATAATTTAATCTAAAAATCCTAAATATAATACCATAATACATTGTTGCACCATAACAAGAATGTTAGGTTGTATAAGATTATAGAGGTAAAATTCATAGCCATGGATCCATACTTGTGCTCTAAATTCATTCTTATAATTAGTAAAGTTATGTTATATAACTTTGTTTGATGTGTGATCTTCTACACTACTTTACCTAAATAATTGAGGATGAGTGACATTTTAAAATGTTTAAAAAAATAATTTTTGATGTCCATGGAGCTATTGACTAGAAAAGAATAAAAAATATTAAAGCAAGCAAGTGAGTGTTTGAGTATCTAGTTTTTTTACTCTTTTTTTTATACCAAGTTTAAATGTGTCACTATAATTACCTTAATACTCTAGAATAATGTAGTACAAATGATTGAATTAATGCATTGAAGGTCTTTAAATACTAGTAAATAGAACAAAATTATGTGAAACATCTGTGAGTTGGTTCAACGTGGAAGGGTGAAGGGACCTAGTTGATCAATTTTAAGTTTTAAATTTTAAATTGGACAATGTCAAGTTCATAATTGTGGGGTTGTCCCAATAATCCTTGACTTGTGTCAAAATTGATTAATGATCAAAATCCTAATAACAAATGACTATATCGAAATAAGAACATATATAAATGTGATAAAAAAAAATGTATAAAATAATATATTTAAATAAATAGAAACAACTATATATATACAAACAAACACAAATTTTAAAAATTGACATACTAAGACATTACCTTCAAACAAATTTCACCGTTACACCTAGCCATATCTCAAACGTATTTTTCCCTTAATTTTATAAGGACTTATTGTTGCTTCATACTCCAACAAAAGTAGCTTTACTGCAAAATTTTATTTTATTGAGAGAGAGAATACAGAACTCAGCAGTATGGCGTTCTCTCATCTTATTTTACTTTCATTTTCATCTTTTAATTCAAGAGAGGAATTGAGAAAATAGAAGGTGGGTCAAGAGAATGTTATTCTGTTGTCTTATATTGCTTTTGTAATTGGACAGACAAGGTAAAGTTAGCAGGAGAGGTTAGATCCCGGATCTACTCCCAACTTCTGGCAGTAGGATTTGTAGTAAGTGATACGCTTCTTGACTGTGTCAGGGTTACCACCGTTACATTCTATGGGGCCATTGACAGCTTGGATTGTGGATCCGAATCCCTTTCCAGAAGTGACGGCAGTATGGCAGTTGCTATTTTTCATCCAAAACCACAGTGCTGTTTTGAAGGAAATAGTGGGATCTTGCGCTACCTTCTCTGGCTCATTCAACCCGTCGAACCCAATGTCTTCTCCTGCTAGACCGTAGTTGAAGTTCCTGCAATAGTCAACCTCAGCAGTGGTATAGGTGGGTAGCAGCAAAGGAAGTAAGAAAAGCATAAGCTGCACAGTCAGAATTGGTTAGTTACCAGGTTAGCTGGATCGGTCCCCGCCCGAAGTAGCCTTTTCCTGCAACGCATGAATACTGAGTGTTGGCTTCATCGCAGTAATCTTTCTGTGCTCCATCGATCTCTTCAATGTAGCAGAAAGCTGCGAAAGACAATCCTCATCAGTCATCAAATTATGGGAAATTGGAAATAGTAGTCTTAGTTAGTGGTTGCAAATTGATTACGTACATCCAGTCTCGTGCGTTACATGGGCGAAGAAGGCAGCGAGTTCTCTCTTGGCGACGACAGAAGATCCGGAGGTGCCGAAACCAGGGTAGGCGTTGGCGGCCTGGATGAAGTTATCGTAGGTGTAGAAATTCTTTCCAGGGCAGGAGCTGTCTGCACCGCTGACAATAGCGTCAAAGAAATCGTTGCTTATGATGGAGGAGACACCGTTGGGAGTTGGGCGAGTGGAGGGTGTGGATTTACTGTAACATGACCCTTGTTGGCAGCCAGTTCCGCAGAAATCATTCCCACTGCCGCAGTAGCCGTATCGGCTACAGCACAATTTGCTCGAACACCCACAATTCTGTGCAGAAACACTGCCAAACAGCATAAGAATCTCTAGTGCTAATACCAATATCGCTCTTCTTCTTTCATTCTCCATCTCACTATCTCTCTCAATTACTTCGACTGCTGCTTCGTTGCATTTGTATCTCTATAGCTCCTCTTGTCCATATTTATAGAGTGCAAAATGCTTGTACATAAATGTTGAGGTGGCAGATAGACGCGTTTACGCGCTTTACGCATTCATATTCTCCATTTAAATATTGCTCGCCCACATAACCTTCCGGGGACATATTGCCAGTTGAACTAATATCCTTTGACTGGTGTGCGGCTCGTTATGTAATATAACTCAAAATTCCAATAGCTCAAAATACTGTGGTCTTCTTCAAGACGGTCGAGGATCATTTTATTTCACAAATGAATCAGAATTTGAAACAAAAAGTCCCATCTTGATCTTAGAGATGGCTAAGTGGATATTTTCGTTAAACCAATGAATATTAAAAATTCCAGGGTTTTTGTTTTACTCTTTTAACACATTTATTTTTCATTTTTCATTTGTACTTGTATTTTTATATTTTACATCAAAATCACTGTCTGAAATATTTATTTTGAAAGTTCAAATTATTAATTTGTTTTATTATCATATTATGTATTCCCATTATCATCCATTATCATTTGTTATTCATTATTGTTTATTATTATTTATTATCATGATTTGTCTATCATCATTATCTGCTATTATTAATTATTTGTGTTCTTATTATGATTATCTATTATTAATCATTTAATTAAATAATATTCTATTATTTAATTAATATGAACTAATTATCCATTATAAATTATTTACTTAAAAATATTATATTAATAAATTAATAAAAGCTAAGTATCTATGGTAATACATTAATAAATTTCTTTACTATTCATTCACAAATGGGCTCATTCTTCAAATTATAAAATTCCTCATCAAAAAAGTCACTAAATAAAACAATAAATGCATAATTATCTTCTCACAAGTTAACTCATTCTTCAAATTAGTAACTTCATTTATTTATTCACTTAGTGAATTAATAAAATCTTTTAATATCCTCTCATGAATTCAAAATGGTAATTTTTAATAACATATTAAGTTATCTCTTGATCTTTGATCAAGTCTCCACAATCCATTTAATTTTTCGAACATATATAAAGTCATCATTTCATTGATTATTTTTTTATTCATAAATCTCTAAGAAAAATCACTCTATAAATTTCATTATTCAAAAATCGTTAATGTTATGTTGTAAAGTTGAGTGTCCACATTATTTATGAGAAGATAATTTCAACATGCTCAATCTATGCTTTTCCTTAACTTTGAAAGTTAGGATTTAAATTTATGCTTTTTTTAAATTTATGTTCTAAAAATTCTATTGCATATATTTTGGTGAAATTGATGTGAACATGCTAACATGTTTACTAATTTTGATACTTGCAATTTTTTTATGTCTATGTATTACCAATTTTATGCTTCTAAATTTATATTGTATATAATATGAAAATTTTTATGCTATTAAATTTCTATTTCACTTTCTTTGATAATTTATACACATGTATGATTTATTTTTCTTTCTAGAATATAATTTAATTGTTGTAGATTTTTAGTTTCATGAAAAATTAATTTCAATTTACTTTTTGGATAATTTATTGTTCATAGAGGTTTAATCACTTGATCAAGTTTATTTCCCTTCCTCTTTGATTTTTTTATAAAATCCATTTTCACTCAAATAAGCATATCTTTCACATATTTAATGATATTTTTCAACTATTTATAGACTTTAGAAAGATGGTTTCAAGCACCATACACTAGACTAGGAGACTTTTCTAGATCATGCACTAAAAATTAGGTATAAAATTCTAAGTACACAATTCATTTTCAAACATTGAGTTCTTGAAAGTTTTGCACACAAAATACAAATTCAATGATTTAAGAAAATTATCTAACAATTATTTAAAATATAATTGTTTATTCTATTTTATTTTTTGAAATGTTTTAATTTATGTTTTGTTGTGCCCTTAGCACACATGCCCCGTTCAGAACGGGGACCCTCTTTTCTTTCCCCTTGTCAGGTCATTTTGTTGCTGTCTTGTTTTGCGTACTCCCATTTTCGATGTCCTGAGTGGTCAACATGCCTCCAAATTATCATATTGAGCTGACCATGTTTCATCCCGTCCAATTTGGTTAATTTCTAGTGCCTTGTGGAGTCTCCTTAGTAGTTTGCTCCTGCTAGCAGCCTTGGGGCTGGTCGGGTTCGCCCCGCCGGGTTTCCCTGGCCAAGTTTCCTTCTTGTGTTCATCGTTCCCAACGGCAGAAGGCTTTCACCTTCCTTGACTGTGGAGCCCGACACCCTCTTTGTCACCAGTTTAACTTACAAAAAATTTAGACCGCCTTTCCTCTTGTCGGGTCTAACCCTCCGAATTTTCGTGTCCAGAACTTCACGATGATTTCGTCATTTGAAATGACGAACCGATGTCAGCTCCATGCCATCTGAGCCTTGAGTTCCCCTTTGCCACAGATGGTTTTTGAACAAAATTTTCAAGCGGTCACCGCCTCACATCTTTCCAATCCCCGGACCCCGAACCTCTTGCCGCTGTCCAAGAATTTCAATCCACCAACCAACCTACTAGTCGTACTTGCATTAAATGAGGCCATTAATTTGTATTGAGGGTATAAATAAATGGGTTGACCTATCATTTTCACTTGTCAGGTTTTCTAGAAGAGATCAGAGTGCTTTCCAGAGGAGATTGTTGCACCCGTTGCCCGCCGCCTTCACGTCTGAGATCATCATTCGGCCACCCTTAGTATATTTCACGTCTTCTCTCATCGGACTCTCAAGGTAGGTTTTCCATTCGCTCTCCTGAGGGGATTTTTTATAATTTTAGTGCCTAAAATGATATATAACATGGGTTAAAATGCTTTAATTAGCCAAAAATGATAAAAGGCACAAAACCCATATCTTGGAATTTTCAAAATCCCTCCAAAATGTCATCTTAGTTCGATCTAAAACTCGGCCTTGTAGCAACTATTCCTCACCTAGGGCTGTTTACTTCTCCCGGGCCTGGTTCTTCCTTCCACCCTTGGTGAAACCTTAGAAAACATAGCTTTTTGCAAACAACCACACCCTCTTTCGAGCCCACCAACCTAGATCTCTGTTGTCTGATCACCATGAATGAAAAATTCAAATGATGAAACTTAGCCTCTGTTTTGGATTCCCAGGCTCAAACCCCTGGAATTCCATGTATGGAACTCTGACGAGCTCTCGTTGTTCCTAGACGACAGAATGAACCCATCTTCTCGAGCTCTAGGTCCCGCCTTGCCTCTCGCTGTCTAGCGTTAAACTCTGAAATGAACTGATCTGTCATCTCGTTGGGTCCCAGTCCACATAATTCCATCGCAACTTCACTGTTTCAAACAACAATTCATCAATGAGCATCCCCTCCTGGGCCCCGGGCCCTCATTCGCTAGGAGAAACAAACAACATTAAAATTTGACATCCATACCCTCACTGGGCTCCACCATTCATGATTCTGTCCTGCCTTCATTGGTTCAAAAAGGAAAAACATGCCCACCTTTCTGACCTCTGGGCTTCGCCCTCTTGTTCGCCAAATGAAAACTTAATGAAGAAAATCTAACGTCCAAGCTTGATGTTGGGTCTGGTTCACCGGGTTGCTCCCTCCAAACTTTCATTCGTTGCTTGTTGTTCAAAATGACGAAAACATGATAGCTTTCCACCCCTTCAGGCTCGAGTGCCTCAAAATAGAAACTGAATATCAACCATCCTTGGCCCACCCGGGTCCCAGACCCCAGAGTTCCATCCCAGAACTCCGTTTCTTGCTGGTTGTTTCAAACAACGAACCCCTGATAGCTTTCCAGGCTTGAACCTCTGGGAGCCCCAAAAGTGACTTAAATGACCTCAAATTTGAAAACTAATGCCTACCCACGTGCTCCAATTTGGCCTTCTTCAACACGAGCCTTTCAAACCATCAAAATGTGAAGATGAAAGAAACCACCTCGATCACCTTGACCTATTTTCCCCTTTCAAAACAACATTCTTGCCAAGGAATTCTGCCTCCCTTAGCCTGGATTGTTTGAAATCCTTTAAAACCTGACCAACAACATCTAAAAGGAAAAAGGTTTAACTGGATTAACCACATTATGTTTAATTGGATTTAGTCCGCAGGGTTTTGACTAACACTAATGCTTTTATAAACGATTGAACTCATTATGTCCATGCTACAAGATATATGGAATCATGTGGAGGACCCTCGGGGGCAACTGCAGAAAAGGACAAAGGAAAGAAATCAGGAAAGTCTCCTCATGGGAAGGAAAATAAAGACCAGATGAAGTTCTAGTTCCTGGGTGAACCTCTACGTTGAAAAATTGCCACAGACTGGAAAGAAATCATAGACACCAATATTGACATGTCAATATTTATGAATTTAAACGAAGGGTCAGAATTCACCCAAAGACTGACAATGCCAGATTAACCAGGAAAAGAGGACTCACAAAAGCTGTAGGCTTCACCCCATCTCTCATTGCCCCTGAACTAGTCATGGCCTATTGGCAAGCCTACCAATGCGAGATAAGGACCATTGTTGATAGAGATGGGAATATTCTCGCTAACATGTCAGTCGAGGGAATCATGAAAAATTTCCACATTCCTACCTTTGAGGAAATGGAAGTGCCCACAATGGAAGAGGGAAAGGCGACTTGGGATGAAGACCCGATGGGTTGCAAATGGTTGATAAACCAATTCTGGCTCAAGGAGAAAAGAGGCAGTGCTGCAAAGGACCCTTAAGAACTCTTTCACAATGATTTCTATGAAGACTACCATGACCTAGTCACCATGTTGAGCTAGGTAATGGGCCTTCCCTCTACTGCATATTTTTAGGAACGGATGGTGTACTTTGTTGAAAAAATACTTTGTGGGGACGAGGATGTCACCACGAAAGCCTCATTCTACTGGGGAGGCATCATTAGCAACTACTTCCATGAGCAGTTTATGAATGTAAAAAAGAGCTCCAAATTCTACATGACCTCCTATCTGGTCTATTCATTGGCAGAACAAAGGGAGTATAGTGGACTATTTGTGGCACTTGAAGAAGAGTCAAGCCGAAGACTAAAAGCCTACAACCGATATCCCTAGCTCAAATTTAGAAAATTTAAGAAGGAATACTACAGGGTGAATGATGCCTTTATTGGTCACATTATCTAGTTGCTCAAAGGGGATTTGGAGAGGACGGTCTCTCATAGTGCGTGGGAATTCCTAAAGCAGCATGATTTCATATTCCTACAATTTCCCAAATTCACCTACATTCATACCCAAGGTTTCACTGAAAGACCGAACAAGCTGCCCTAGTACCCCAATGATCGAATTATACTATTGGAACTCACCCGAAAGCTACAACATGTGCACACCATCCTTGACAACAAAAATTTGGTAGCGATCTCGTATCCCTTGACCTTCAGTTAGGGCATGTATAAATTGCAAACTTCCTAGTGTGTTGGGAACTCAGAAAAGGAATTGGTGGAGTACCACTTCTTACTACACACTACTTGCCCATGGGTGGACCCATATGGGCACATCAGAAAAGTGCTCAGACCAGAGTACGCCCACTTGCATCATGTTGAGGATTTTTGGGCAAACTGTCAGGATGAAAAAGAGGTGCGTGCCAGGCACTACATGAGGATGATTGCATACTTCGTAAGAAGGGTGCAACTGTTTTCTATACCAGATCAAGTTGAGGAAAATGAAAGCACATTTATGGATCCTAGGTATAATGCAGTCTCCAACTTACTACTACCCGCAATTGATTGGGATGAATAGGAGGTCGATGACCTCGACATTGTAAGCAAACTCATCGTGGCCTGAACTAAAGAATGGGTTAAAAGACAAGTGGCACAACTAAAGCAACAAGGAGTGGTCCTAATATATGAAGGGCTAAAAAGTGAGCCTAGTACGAAGGGCTAAAAAGTGAGCCTAGTACCACCAAAGATGTCATCGCCACAACTTCAATAGGTAGGACATCCAAATCTCCTCCACTCACCAGGTCAAAAAAGAGGAAAGGGACCGAAACAGAGCAATCCCTAGATCCCAAACTGTACACCAGAAAGGATTCAAGGGGATCACCTTCCAAGAGACCTAGAAAAATAGGAAGTGTTGCAGAATAACCTACAATTCAGGAAGGTGAGGAAGCTAGAATAGATTAGCAAGAACTTCTTCTAGCTCCCCCTGTCTTGACCACCTTGGCATTTGTCTCCCAAGCATTGATCACCACATCCCCTCCTACGGTGGATATCTCAGTCCATCTCGTACCTTCCCCCCTAGTCGGACCCATAATAGTGTTTGAATCTTCCTTTGCTACGACTACTCCACCTTCCTCCACTGCCATGTTGCCTACTACATCCCTCTTACCGGTAGCATTGATAGCTCCAATGCTCACACTGGCATTACCAGAGGCTTTCTTACAGCATATGCAAAATATCCCCTCTAAGCTCTCTGAGATCTTTATGGACCCCACCATTCAGACTACCTTCGAATGGGTCCTCGCCACTATCGCACCCTCACAACCTCCCACGAGACCACCAACAATGGAGGCCACAACGTTAATTTCTGAGGAGTGGGAGAGATGGGAACAAGAAGCCTCAAAGGCAATTGAAGAGGAGGCTGATGAGTACCATGAACACCTAGAGTATGAACATCAACAATTGATAGGGTGGCCTAAGAAGAGGAAGGAATGAGCTCTTCCGAGAGTGAAGATAAGGAGGACACCGGTGGTAAAGTCATCGCATAAAATTTTGATGATGATCGTGAAGAAGAAATGGCTAGGCAGTTGAAACATGATGAGGAAGAAACAAAAAGGTCACCTCCCAGAGAAGGGCAGGAGGGCGACATGACATCAAAAAATATAGAAATCCCTGTAGGGGAAAAACAACTAGAGATTGTGCCACCCTCTCCTAGAGGAGAAGAAGATATAGAAGAAGAAAAGCTTAAGGAGTACATGCAAAAGGACAAATAGATTGGAGAAATAAAGAAGGAAATTGAGAAAGAGGAAAGTCCCTGAGAGAGATTGACTACTAGGACTCTCGTCAAATTCCTCACATTCATCTAGGACTCCGATCAAGAAGAGGGAGACAACAAAAAAATGAAAGAAAGGACTACCATGGGTGAAAAAATGGAGGTCCGAATAGGGGAGGGTGAAGGTGATCATGAGATGCGAAAAGGAAAGTCTACCATGCCCAAATTGCTGGAGAGGCAGCTTGAGAAGAAGACTCCTACTCCTAAGGATCCAAGAGCAAGGCTAGAGGCTATCCTAGCCTGAGCACAAATCTTAACCAAGAAGGAGAAGAAGCCCAAAATTAGATCCAAGGTAATAATGGATGCTTTTGGGTCCCAAACCGTACATATAGCAACATCTATGGTAGGCCAGGAGGGTGTAAGCTATAATGTTTCAACCATTAATTTGGGAACTGCTACTAGAGAGCAGAAGGTGGGACATCTTGAAGAGTTAGTGGCTACAGTGGTCCACCTGATATGACAAGACAAGGTCTCAAAGGATGAACTTAAAGCACAGGTGGCCACCTTCACAGATTACATCCAACAATGGTCTTCAGTGGATGACATGCCTACCACATCCACGGCTCCACCCCAACTCCTATCCAAAGAACAAATTGACAAATTAGAGAAGAGAAAGAAGTTGGAAAAGACTACAGAGAGCTGGTTCTAACAAGTCCAGTACGTCAAGAACATGGGTATCGGCTGAGCTGGTCATACAACCAACAAGTTCTTGGATCTGGAACAATCTCTAGAGGGAACAAAGAAGCTCTACATCAAATTCCTTGCAACATATGATTCCACCTATCCAAAGATTGAGGCCATCCTTTAGTTCTCGAAGGCCACATGTGAAAAGGAGCTCGCATTTAAAAGAGATGACCACTAGCTGGTGGACGTGTGGAGGTGGTATTTCGATAACAAAAGGGAAAGGCTAGAAAAAATAATGGATAAAGTGGATCCAAACATCGAATGCATCAAGGAAATTAGGGCAGACTGTGCCCGATATATGAAGCTGATGATGAAGTATGACATGCCCTCGGTGTAGATGGATCTAGAGAAAATAAAGCCTTATTTCCAAAAGAGGATGGAGGACATGTCCATATCCATTGTTAAATGCTTTGTTTAGATTAACATAGCTATTTTAAGTTAGATTTAAACCGCTTAGATAGATTTTAGTAATACTATTTCGTAGTTATGAAAGTTGTTGCTGTGTAGATGCCTTCGTAGCCCACACTTTTTGTTGTTTGTTGAGATGGTTGTGTAAAGTTAGTCTAGGTTTGAATTCAAAGCTACTTCACATGTTTATCTTTGTTCATGCATGCATATGGTGAATGAATGGTAAAATATCCTCAAGACTTTGAAGATAACATAAATTGCATAAGACTGTGAGATTTCTAGTTAAGTCAAATTTCGTTTGAAGGAAGCTGTCTGCAGCAGGAATTCCATGAATACTGTTCATAGTTAGTTACAGATCCATGAACCTTCTCTCTTCCCTACCCTTTTTACTTTTTTTAAGAGACAGTCCATGCCAAGGTTCATTTCACATTGTAAAGCCAAACTTAAAGAAAACACTGAAGTTTCAGATTATTGTTTGAACCTACAACAAATGGCACCGTAACTCCCACTTCAGAAACTTCAAAATTTAAGATCCATTTTGTATCTAGCTATGTAAGTCCACCCCATGATTACCATCAAAATCACATCAAATATCAACTGAGAAATTCCATGCAAGTCATGACTTGACACCCGAGAGACCTTGGGGAAATCCACAGTGACTTGCCTATTGGAAATTTCCTTTCAAGAGAGGTGATGCACCTATGCATCGCCTGTGTTGAGAAATTGTACAAAGCACCCATCAAAAAAACTGGCGCTAGAAGGAGGGTTGCATGAAGCTAGATTGAATTGGATCATTCTCTTGGAAAAGATTTCATAGAGTTCTACAGTCGACACCAAACAAGGGATAATTTCAAGAGTTGTAGCCTCCTACAAGGGAAAAATGAACTAAGGGAGGAGATGTTGCTTCTTCCTCTTTTTCCATTCCGCCCACTTCCCTTCCACCTTCACCCTCATTCGGCTTGTGTTCATCTTCCACCCGACCATATGAAACTGCATTTTCACCCCCATCTTCGATAGCCAGGAAGTTGTCTCTATCCCGACCTTTCAAGCCCAAGGTATAGTCCAAACAGTCACAACCTAGATTGCTGCCTTACTATAGGTACAACTCCAGATTACTATTCCTCAATAGTAGATACCACCTCCCGCCATGGCTTGGTTTCTGCAAAATCCTTCACCATTGCAATTCACCGCTTACCATGATATGCCCAATCCAGAGGGCTTCTGTTCAAAGTTTAATCCTTGTGACCCGTAAAGGATGGCAAAAGAACATATCAAAATATTTGAAACATCAATTACAAATATGCAAATCGGTCATGAAGACGTTGCATGCCACCTTTTTCTGTACTCATTGGGCGAGGAGGCCTTTTATTGGTACATCAATTTGTTGAGGGGGTATGTTACCTCATGGGACCTCATGAAGAATGCTTTCCTACAAAAATATAAGATCTCGATCAACCCCTCAAAGTTATACAGGTAGTTTATGTCTGTCAGGAGGGAAGTTAATGAACCCATTGGATCCTTTAATGATTGTTTCCATCATGCCTTCACAAGGCTTCAGGACCCATACATTCATAATGATGCCACAACCCTCCCAGTCTACTATGTAGAGTTAGACAACCTTATGTCGGCTTTAGCAAAGAGGATGCTGTTAGTGTTAGAAATGGAAAATATCTAACAATTAAATGCAAATCTATATAATAAACAGAGAAACTAATACACACACAGAATAAATCATAACACATACAATTTAACATAGTTCACCAAATCCAGGCTACATCCACCAAACTACAACCATCCAATACTTTTATTATCCAGTGTAAAACCTATTACAATCTTATGAATAATCATGTTTTTCATCATACAGTAATACCCATCTAAACCCCTTTTTAACAAGCTTAGAAGCTTCCAGATTTTAGGGTTCTACAAAATCGAATTTTTCTTTTTTCATTGATTTTTAGGGGCTAGGGTGTACAGTATACCATGGGCTATACAGTATAGCATTATCAATCGCCACATACCAATAGATGCGTCCACCACTCACCTCATTAGTAACTGCCTATCCAAAGGTGGTTGTTGCAAGTGAAAATCTAGAGTAGACCATCTCAGGTCTGTTGCCTTCATTGGGACCGGTAGCTCATGCAATACAAGTTCAAGGGTTTAATCGAGCATTCGCTCATCAGACCCCTCTTATGAACTAGGTAATCCCGCTACCCATCGTTCTACACCTTAGACAACCAATGAACTATGCACCTTTTGTGCCTTCTTATTTGCAACCTCAACAACATCAAAGTTACACTTAAGCTCCCCAACAACAACAAGCCTACTCTTAGTAACCGCAAGCATCATTGTGTTTTTTGGGACCGAAATTCCCCCCTATGCATCAAAATCAATCGGTGGCCCCACCTATCTTTCTCCAAAATCCAACATCGCAGCCAAGAAACACTGTTGAGAAAGACAAATTGGAAGAGCTGACAAAGATAATAAAGAAAATGTCCACGAAAATGATGCACTTAAAGAATCAGAATAATCAGTTGTAGGCATCCTAGCATAGCCTCCAGGCCAATCTTAATCGAGATAGCCAAGACAACAAGGATAGTAGTGACAATTGGGAAGCAAACACTTCTTCCGGGAAAAATTATGACAGAGGACATAATTCGAATCAAAGTTTCAAGAGGAGACCTTCTCAGAGGCAAAACCACACATGGGATACAAGGCCCAACAATGAAAGAATGGCTAGTGGGGTGTACCTCACCGAGGCAACCTTGTCTGGATGGTGCCAAATTCACAAGACCAGTAGACACTCCAAGTTGGATTGTCCTAAATTCCAGACAACTATAATTTTTTTCCAAATTTAGGTCCAAAATGCTGCTGATAGTATTGGTTGCAGAGACATCATTCCGTATGAGCCTTATGATTCCTCCCGTCTCATGGTAAACTAAGCACCATTTCCGCGAAGTGACCACAATCAGCCTTAGGTCGAGCCCACCCACGTTGAGGACGAAGAGCTATAGGAGGTAAGTAATGAACAAACTTTGGCTCATCTTTTTGATTTAGTAGATAATGGTCCACTTGATGAAGTAGAAACACATATAGATGAAGTTCACATGTTCTGTCAAAGAGAAACTCCCTATTTTCTTAGGAATAGATAGGCGGGTGGACCCTTTACAACCTCTACTCCTCCAAATAATTTTACTACCCCGCCTAACCCTAATGCTAGCAATAATCTTGGGCTTCCCCATGTGCCCACCCAATATCTCAAAAAGGATAGGCCTTCAACTCTAAGATTGAACAAATGGGTGAATATGTGGCAGACGAATTCAAGAAAGTAAAAATTAGTTTATCTGCCTTCAAACTATTCAAAGTCCTTACTATAAGGCATGCCTTCTTTACGGTACTCAATGGGACCCCATCCTCTAGCACAATAATGGAGGCATCAACTAAAAGAGTCACCTTTCAAGAACCTAGGAAAGAACTCGTGATATAGGATAACACAGGGAAAAGGAAGGATGTTCACTCAAATCATTCTACAGGCAAACAACCAGAAAAGGAACTAGACCAGAACAATAGGCATATTTCCAAGGATTAGCCATCTAGATAGATTAAGGATAAAAATAGCGATAAGAACAAAGCTCAAGTAGCTCAAGTAAACACGTCCATAGGCCTCTTCCAAGGAAGATTGGAAACTCCCCCTTTCCTTACCACCATTTGGATATTCGGGAAAGAAATGCACAACTTCCTGCTTGATTCAAGAGCGTCCACCAATGTTATGCCTTTGGCAGCATGCAAGGCTCTTGGGATTAACCTCACACCCTCAATAAGGAAAGTGACCTTGTTGGACAAAACAAAGATCAACATCATGGGAGAAATGAATCAGATCCCAATACAAATTCCTACAGATCTAATGATATAACAAGTTATTGATATTCAAGTGGCTAATATCCCCGATGCATATGATATCATCTTAGGAAGGGAATTCACTAGAACGTTGAATGGATACATTTCCACAGACCACTCTCACATGTGGTTGCCATGAAAAGGGCTGCCAAATTAGATCTGTATAGACCATAAACCGCGTATGAGATACATGATCATAGAGTACAACAACCTGAACGAGGTGTTGTTTGTTGAGACAGCATTGGGAAACTACTATCCCTTTGCCTACCAAGATGAATTTGAATCCCAAGAAGAGTGTGCTACCAAAGTCCTCTTGGTGCAATGCAACCCTCCAACTAACTGTACTCAAATGCCTCCGAGTACAAAAATGCTAGTAGAATCAGACGATAAACCCCAATGACGGTGACAACTAGGGACTACTCAGTGATTTCCAAGAATTCATGGAAAAGTGTGAAAGGGATCAACTCATCTTGGGCGCCCAAATGGATTTCTAGGATCTCTTTCTACCAAATTGGTGCAGAATTCACATTGTTTCCCACTCCGAGTTTGATTTCTACTTGTGCCAAGTAGCAGTAGAGCATGTCAAAAAATCAACTGTCCCTCAGAAGGAAACACCGAAGGAGGTGCTAACAAAACCACCTGTTGCTAAACACCTTGAGCTGCAAGATTGCCAAAAGGTTGTCAAGGTGACCACTTAGCCAAAAGGAAGTAAGAGCCAAGTTGGTCTTGGAGTCAAAGAGCTTTCCAGATTTTGGACGCTTCAATTTGATGGATCTAAATCAAAATAGGGAGCCAGTGTCGAGTTCGAGCTCATCAGCCCAATGAGTAAGTCCTTTCTTGCTACCCATAGGCTACAGTTTTATTGCACTAATAATGTAGCAGAATATGAGGAATTAGTGCATGGTCTTCTTATGGCCTTAAAGAAAAATGTTAAAATGTTGCAAGTGTTCAGGGACTCTGAACTTGTAGTCAAATAGCTTAGAAAACTGAATTCCTATCGTGATAGAAGACTCACAAACTATAGGCATAGGGTCTAGGATCTCTTAGAACATTTAGATGCATTTAATATACAATTGATCCATCATGATTAGAATCATATAGCCGATTCCTTGGCTCAGGTAGCCAACACTTTGCAAACCTTCTCCCTATTCGGGCTTAAGAAATTTCCAATTGAGTTGACATCCAGACCGTTTGTCCCATATAATGTCACTCACTTTCAAGTTTTCAATGATGATAAGCATATCCTTGACTTCATCATGAGTTCTGATGTCTTCGTGACCCAAATAATTGATGAGACTGATCCAAAAGAGGCCAAATTAGATGTAGAAGGGGTCATCAACCTCAAAACTAACACGATCCCTAGAGGTATGGTTCAGCTTGAACAAATATTTGATTTGGACCAAATCAAAGGTCAAGATCGACATATAAAGAAGGAAGCCATCGACAACCAGTGTGATGGTCACAACCTAGGGACGACCAAAGAGACCAAAATGTTTTTATTGGAAAAGTATGCACGCCCAAAGAAAAGAAAGGAATTATGGATGCTTTGCGAAAGTATCATGACATGGTGGCATGGAGCTATGAGGATCTAAAGACTTATGGCACCTCCATCATCACTCAGACCATCCCTCTCAAGACAGAAGTGAGGCCATTCTGCCAGTGACAATGGCCTATTAATGCCTTGTTGGAGCCCATCATTTACAAAGAGGTGCAAAAATTTCTTTCAGCAATAATTATCTTCCTAGTCAGGCATTCCACATGGGTAGTCAACTTGGTCCTAGTTAGAAAAAAGAATGGAGAAATAAAATTGTGTGTGGACTTCTGTAATCTAAATAAAGCTTCAGAGAAGGACAACAATCCAATGCCTTCATTGGATGAGCTGCTGCAGATTATCAATGGCTCCCAAATGATGTATTTCCTCGATGGGTACTCTAGATATAACCAAGTAATGGTGCAATACGAAGACCTCCATAAGAAAGTGTTCACCACCAAGTGGGGAACCTTTGCTTATAGGAGAATTCCTTTTGGGCTCATCAATACTGATGCCACCTTGCAACGTGCCATGGATATTGCATTCAAAGATATGATTGGGAAGTACATAATCATCTACATGAATGATTTAACCATGTTCTCCAAAAGGCGGGGTGATCATGTCTCTGATCTATGTAAGGTGTTTCAAAGGTGTAGAGAGTTTGGAGTTTCCCTTAACCCAAAGAAGTGCATTTTTGGTGTGACTAAGGGTAGATTGGTCAGACATATCATTTCAAAACAAGGAATCTCCATAGACCCTAAATGTACCTAGCCTTTACTCAAGATCCCACCACCAGGTAGCAAGAAGGAACTAAAATATTTCTTCAGAAAGATCAATTTTGTCAGGAAATTCATCACATGTTTTGATGAGATTGTTAAACCACTCAATGCCATGTTAAAACAAGATGTCAAAATTGAGTGGACTCCTGAAGCCAAATAGGCTTTCAAAGAAATCAAGTGGGCAATTGCTGAGGCACCTGTGTTGGTCAACCCAAACTAACTGAAGCCATTTTATATCTATTCATTCACTTCAGAGCATTCCTGTACTAGCGTCCTCACCCATAAAGATGATGAAGGAAATGAACACCCGATTGCCTTCATGAGCACTCCGCTGAAAGATGTTGAATTGTGCTATCATAACGTAGAAAAGAAAGCATATGCCCTTCTTTGGGGAGTGAAGAAGTTTAGGCATTACATCCTACGCAATAAAGTGTTCACCATTGTCCTTGACCCTGCAGTAAAGGCGTTGCCCATACAGAATGAGTTGGGCGAATGAAGAGCCAAATGGGTTACATTGCTCTAGGAGTATGATATGGAAATTCAACCAATGAAGTTGGTGATAGGACATGCACTTACCTGAGTCACGATTGCTGAAGCAACAATAGAGGTAGGACTTGAACTCACTGTGTAACAATATCAGCTCGAAGATGTTTCCCTGGGGGAGTGGTATAAGGACATTGTTTATTATTTGCTGAATCACAAGTGTCCACGTCACTTACAAGGAGTCCAGAAACGTGCTCTTAGACTAAAAATCAGCGGTTAAATGTTGCACAGGTCCATTTTATACAAGAAAAATAATGAAATTATTTATTTGAGATGCCTTGGCAAGGAAGAAGCAGACCGAGTCTTGAAGGAGTTTTGTGACAAGTTTTGCACTAGTCATGGATCTAGGCTCTCCACTGCACATCAAATATTAAGATTAGGGTATTCTTGGCCAACTATCTTCAAGGATGGCTATTATCATGTTTGCTCATGTCACATGTGTCAGACTGTCACTACCAAGGAGAAGAATGTTGTTGTTCCATTGGAACCTGTGCTAGTGGTGAGACCATTTGTGCAATGTGGTCTCGATTTCATTGGTCTGGTAAGGCCTACATCATCCATGGGACACAGGTAAATTTTTACCACTACTAATTACTATACTAGATGGACATAAGCAATTGTATGTAAGCAATGCACAACTGAGGTAGTTACAAATTTTCTAGAAAGTTTTATTTTAAATCGCTTTGGTTGTCCTTATGCATTAGTGTGTGATAATGGACTTGCTTTTTCTTCATTAAAATTTGTTGGTTGGGCCTTTGACTATAGGCTTGTTCTTAAATTTTCATCAAATTACTACCCTCAAGGTAATGGCCTTGGTGAGTCCACGAACAAGAACCTGATCACAGTGATCAAGAAATTGCTAGATAGGAATCCCAAGGACTGGCATGCCCAGCTCCGATTCTCCTTTTGGGCAGATTTGCTCCCGCCACAAGGCTGCCCTTGGTGATTCCCCATTCCATCTTGTTTATGGCCTAGAGCCCATATTTCGTATCCACCTAAAGATTCCCACTCTCCAATTTATCAACAACTTGTACGAAGGAGGGGATCGTAGAAAAGATTGGTTAGTTGACCTCTTGCATTTAGAAGAAGTCCAAGACCATGCAATAGAAATATTTTCCAAACATCAAGGCATGGTTAAGAGATGGTTTGACCATTGAGCCAAGATCAAGGCCTTTAGAATTGCAGATTTAGTCCTATACCAGGACAAGGGCCATGAAAAGAAAGGGGGCACAACAAATTTGAAAAGCTTTGGCTTGGCCCCTTTCAAATAGCTAAAATTTTGGGAGACAATGCTTTCTACCTAAAGACCTTAACTGGTGAAGATGTACCATTGCCAATCAATGGGTAGCACCTCAAGCATTACTTCCAAGCTTGAGCTCTGTTGAGCTCTTCCTTGTAAATATTTGTATATAGTTTAGAGTAGGTTGTCTTTTTTTTGCTTGCGTCTTGCTATTTCGCGTCGCTCTATTTTGCTTGTTCCCTGGCTGTTTTGTTTCGTAAGGAGGGTGTGTTCTATTTTGTTGCAGTGTCCATGCTTGTTCGACAAATGGTTCACTTTGTTGCTCGTCCTTGGTGTTCTTTGGCTAAGAATTCATTCTTGAATATTGGTCCTTGAAAGCTTCCTAGGAATGATTTCCTCATTTGAACATTGCCTTAGAACTCGACCCTTGGTTGGATCTCCTTACACACATCTCAGATCTTACACAAAATGCATGCTAATTATTTCCAAAGGATTGTACAAGGGTTACTATGATATCCAAGCAATTGAAAAATATTATGTCCACTCTAGTGACCACTGTGGTTCCTAAACCCACCGTAGGAATTAGTGCTTACACGATTGAGCAAAAGATAAGTGAGAAAAGAAAACGTTGAAGAAATATCAAAAGAAGAAAAAGAAAATTTTGAAATCAAGCAACCGTATGGGTGTGCAGGTAACTCTATTGGGGCTATAGACACCCGGTTGGCAGTAGAGCAATATTCTATAGGATCATAGTGACAACTCCATCGGGGCTATGGACGCCTGACTGGTAGCGGGGCAATGTCTAGGTTACTTTTGGTGTTGGATGGTTTATGTAGCTTGCTCTGTTGGAGTAGCAGCCATCTGTCACAGTTTCCACGGAAAGGAATAAATTCACTACACACACTTTTGAGATATCTTGTAGACTGACCCAACTAAGGATCTTGTTCTCCTAGTTCACCCTTGGAAATTCACTACACACACGCCCTGTTTGGAAAGAGGAGCCTCTTTTCTTTCGCCTTCCTGGGTCGTTTTATCATCATCTTATTTTCTGTGCCCCCATTTTTGGTGTCCTAAGTGGTCAAAATGCCTCCAAAGTATCATCTTGAGCTAACCATGTTTCGTCTTGTCCAATTTGGCTAAGTCCTAGTGCCTTGCGGAGTCTCCTTAGTAGTTTGCTCTTGCCAGCAGCTTTGGGCTGGTTGGGTCCACCCCGCTGGGTTTCCTCCTTATGTTCGTTGTTCCCAACGGTGAAAGGCTTTCGCCTTCCCAGACTCTACAGCTCAACACCCTCTTTGCCACCAGTTTAACTTATGCAAAATTTAGACAACCTTTCCTCCTACTGAGTCTTGAGTTTTCCTTTGTCGCCGATGGTTTTCAAACATAATTTTAAAGTGGCCGCCGCCTCGCGTCTTTCCGACCCTTGGACCTCCCGCCACCATTCGAGAATTTAAATCCACCAACCAACCTACTGGTCGTACCTGCATTAAATGAGGGCATTAATTTCTATTGAGGGTATAAATAAAGGGGCCAACTTGTCATTTTCATTTGTCAGGTTTTCTAGAAGAGATCAAAGTGCTTGCCAAAGGAGATCGGTGCACCCGTCGCCCACTGCCCTTGCATCCAAGATCATCATTTGGCCACCCTTAGTGGATTTCACATCTTCTCTCATTGAAATTCTGAGGTAGGTTTTCTGTTTGCTCTCCCAAGGGGTTTTTTAATAATTTTAACACCTAAAATGATAAATAACATGGGTTAAAAATGCTTAGATTAGCTAAAAAAATGACAAAACACACAAAACCCATATCTTGGAATTTTTGAAAAACCTCCAAAATACCCTCTAAGTTTGATCTGGAACTTGGCCTTATCGTAGTCGTTCCTCACCTAGGGGTGTTTATGTCTCCTAGGACTGGGTCTTCCTTCCGCTAATGGTGAAACCTTAGAAAAAAAAACTTTTTCAAAACGACTGCACCCTCTTTCAGGCCCGCCAACCCAGACCTTCGTCGTTCGATTGCCATGAATGAAAAATTGAAATGATGGAACTTGGCCTCTATTTGGGATTCCTAGGCCTGAACCCCCAAAATTCCATGTCCAGAACTCTGTCGAGCTCCCACCATTCCCAGTTAGTGGAATGAACCTATCTTCCCTAGCTTTGGGTCCCACCTTACCTCTCGCTGTCTGACATTAAACTCTAAAACAAACCGATCTGCCATCTCGCAGGGTCCTAGTTCGCGAACCTTTGTCCATGGACATCCATCACAAACTTTGTCATTTTAAACAACAATTTATCTGCAACCTTCTACCTCCTAGGCCCTAGGCCCTCATTCACCAAGAGAAACAAACAACATTGAACTTTGACATCCATACCCTCACTGGGCACTGCCATCCGGGATTCTGTCCCACGTTCGCTGATTCAAAAAGGAAAAACACGCCCACCTTTCCAACCTCCAGGCTCCACCCTCCTATTCACCAAACAAAAACTTAATGAAGAAAATTTGACATCCAAGCTTGATTCGGGTCTGATTCGCCAGGCTGCTCCCTTTGGAGTTTCGTCTGTTGCCCGCCATTTAGAATGGCAAAAACAAGACAACTTCTTGCCCCTTCAAGCTCGACTGCCTTAAAATAGAAGTTGAATATTGGCCATCCTTGGAACTCCATTTCTTGCTGTTTGTTTCAAACAACAAACCCCTGATAGCTCTCCAAGCCTGAACCACTGGGAGCCCCAAAAGTGACCTAACTGTCCTCAAATTTGAAAACCAATGCCTACCCACATGCCCCAATTTGGCCCTCTTCAACATGAGACTTTCAAACCATCAAAATGTGAAGACAGGAGAAACCACTTGAATCGCCCTAGCCTATTTTCCCCTTTCAAAATAGCATTCCTACTAGCGAATTCTACCCCCCTGAGCTTGGATTGCCTAAAATCCTTTAAAACGTGACCAACGACATCTAAAAGGAAAAGGTTTAACTTCATTAACCATATGATGTTTAATTGGATTTAGTCCGTGGGGTTTTGACTAACACTAATTCTTTTATAAACAATTGTACTCATTATGTCCATGTCTGCAGGATATATGGAATTAGGTGCAAGACCCTTGGGGGCAATTGCAGAAAGGGAGAAAGGAAAGAAATCAGGTAAGACTCCTCATGCTAAGGAGGATAAAGACTAGATGAAGTTTTAGTTCCAGGGTGAACCTCTACATTCAAAAATTTCCACATACTAGAAAGAAATCATAGACACCAATATCAGCCATGTCGATATTGATGAATTTAAACGAAGGGTCAAAATTCACCCAAAGACTAACAATGATAGATTAATCAGGAAAATTTGAATCACAAAAGTTGCAGGCTTTCCCCCATGTCTCATTGCCCCTGAACTAGTCATGGCCTATTGGTAGGCCTACCAACCCGAGACAAGGACCATCATTGACAGAGATGGGAATATTCTCAATGACATGTCAGCCGACGAAATCATGAAAAATTTCCACATTCCTACCTTCGAGGAAATGGAAGTGCCCATGATGGAAGAGGGAAAGGTTACTTGGGATGAAGTCTCAATGGGTTGCAAAAGGTTGATAAACCAATTCTAGCTCAAGCAAAAAAGAGGCAGTGCTAAAAAGGTCCCTTAGGAACTCTTTCGCATCAATTTCCAGGAAGACTACCATGACCTAGTCACCATGTTGAGCTAGGTAGGCCTTCGTTCTGCTACATTTTTTTAGGAATGGATGGTGTACTTTTTTGAACAAATCCTTCATGGGGATAAGGATGTCACCACGAAAGCCTCATTCTACTAGGGAGGCATCATTAGCAACTGCTTCCATGAGTAGTTTATGAATGTAAAAAAGAGCTCCAAATTCTACATGACCTCCTATCTGGTCTATTCACTGGCAGAACAAAGGTAGTATAGTAGACTATTTATGGGACCTGAAGAAGAGGCAGGCCAGAGACTGAAAGCGTATGATCGATATCCCCAGCTCCAATTCAGAAACTTTAAGAATGAATACTTCAGGGTGAATGACACCTTTATTGGTCACATTATCCGATTGCTCGGAGGGGATTTTGAGAGGAGGGTCTCTCATAGCGTGTGGCCATTCCTAAAGTAGTACACTTTCCTATTCCTACCATTTCCTAAATTCACCTACATTCGTGTCTAGGGTTTCACTGAAAGACCAAACAAGTTGCCCCAGTACCCCAATGACCATGTTATACTATTGGAACTCTCTCGGCAGTTGCAACATGTGCACACCATCCTCAATAAAAAACATTTGGTAGGGATTTCTTATCCCTTGACCTTCGGTCAAGGCATGTATAAATTGCAAACTTGCCAGTGTGCTGGGAACTCAGAAAAGGAATTGGCGAAGTACCACTTTTGACTACACACTACTCACCCATGGGTGGACCCATATGGGAACGTGAGAAAAGCACTAGGACTAGAGTACACTCACTTGTATCATGTTGAGGATTTATGGAAAAACTGCTAGGATGAAAAAGAGGTGTCTAATAAGCACTACATGAGGATGAAAGCATAGTTATGGATCCCAGGTATATTGCAGTCTCCAACTTACTGCTACATGCAATTGATTGGGATGAATAGAAGGTCGATGACCTTGACATCGTAACCAGACCCATCGTGGTCCAGATTGAAGAATGGGTTAAAAGACAAGTGGCGCAGATAAAGCAATAAGTAGTGGTCCTAACATATGAAGGGATAAAAAGTGAGCCAAGTACCACCAAAGATGTCATCGCCCCAACTTCAACAGGCAGGACATCCAAATCTCCTCCACTCACTAGGTCAAAAAAGAGGAAAGGGACCAAAACAGAGCAATCCCCAAATCCTAAAGTGTACACCAAAAAGGATTCAGGGGGCTCACCTTCCAAGAGACCCAGACAAATAGGAAGTGTTGTAGAACAACATGTAATTCAGGAAGGTGAGGAAGCTCGAATGAAATAGTCAGAACTTCTTCTAGCTCCCCCTGTCTCGACCACCTTGGCATTTGTCTCCCAACCAATGATCACCACATCCCCTCCTACAGTGGATATCTCAGTCCATATCGCACCTTCCCTCCTGACCAAGCCTATAATAGTGGTTGACTCTTCCTTCAGCGTGACTACTCCACCTTCCTCTGCTTCCATCTCGCCTACTACATCCCTCCCACCATTAACAACGACAACTCCAATGCCTGCACTAGCATTACTAGAGCCTTTCTCGTGGCATATGCAAAATATTGCCTCTGAGCTCTCTGAGATCTTCATGGACCCCACCATTCAAATTGCCTTAGCAAGGTTCCTCGCCACTTTCGCACCCTCGCAACCTCCCACAATACCACCAATAATGGAGGCCACAATGTTAACTTTTGAGGAGTGGGAGAGATGGGAACAAGAAGCCTTAAAGGAAATTGAAGAGGAGTTCGACGAGTACCATGAACACCTAGAGTATGAACATTAGAAAATTGACAGAGTGGCCTACGAAGAGGAAGAAACAAGCTCTTCTGAGAGTAGAGATGAGGAGGACGCCGGTGGTAAAGTAATTGTACAAAATTTTGATCCTGATCTTGAAGTAGAAATGGCCAGGCAGCTAAAACGTGATGAGAAAGAAACATAAAGGTCATCTCCTAGAGAAGGGCAGGAGGGAAACATGACAACGAAAAATGTAGAAATCCCTGCAGGGGAAGAACAACTGGAGATTGTGCCACCTCCTCCTAGAGGAGAAGAAGATATAGAAGAATACAAGCCCAAGGAGTACATGCACAAGGACAAACACATTGGAGAAATAAAGGAGAAGGAAATTGAGACCGAGGAAAGTCCCCAAGAGAGATCGACTACTAGGCCTCCCGTCAAATGCTGGACATTCATCTAGGACTCCAAGGAAGAAGAGGGAGACAACACCAAAATGAAAGAATAGACTACCATGGGCAAAAAAATGGAGGTCCGAACAAGGGAGGGTGAAGGTGATCAAGAGTCACCAAAAGGAAAGACTGCCATGCCCGAATGGCTCGAGAGGCTGCTTGAGAAGAAGACTCTCACTCCTAAGGATTTGAGAGTGAGGCTAGAGGCTATCCTAGCCTGAGCACAAATCTCAAACAAGAAGGAGAAGAAGCCCAAAATTAGATCCAAGGTAACAATGGATGCTTCTAGGTCCCAAACCGTACAAATAGCAACACCTGTGGTAGGGTAGGAGGGTGTTAGCTATAATGTTTCCACCATTAATTTGGGAACTACTACTAGAGAGCAGAAGGTGGGACATCTTGAAGAGTTAGTGGCTACAATGGTGGACCTGGTACGACAAGACAAGGTTTCGAAGGAAAAATTTAAGCACAGGTGGCCGCCTTGACAGATTACATCCAACAATGGTCTTCAATGGATGACATGCCTACTACATTTGTGGCTCCACCCCAACTACTATCCAAAGAATAAATTGACAAATGAGAGAAGAGAAAGAACTTGGATAAAACTACAAAGAGTTGGTTCCGACAAGTCCTATACATTGGGAACATGGGTATCGTCTAAGCTGTTCGGATAGCCAACAAGTTCTTGGATTTGCAACAATCTCTAGAGGACATGAAGAAGATTTTCAATGACTTCCCTACAACATATGATTCCACCTATCCAAATATTGAGGCCATCCTCTGGTTACCGAAGGCCACATGGGAAAAGGAGCTCGCATTTAAAAGAGATGACCACTGGCTAGTGAACGTGTGGAGGTGGGATTTTGATAATAGAAGGGAAAGGTTGGAACAAATAATGGATAAAGTGGATTTGAACATTGAATGGTTCAAGGAAATTATGGTGGACTGTGCTTGATATCTGAAGTTGATGATGAAGTATGACATGCCCGTAGTGCAGATGGATCTGGAGAAAATAAAGCCTTATTTCTAAAACAGGATGGAGGACAGGATGTGTAATGAAGTAACTGTAGATTTCATGAGTTTTTCTGCCCGTGCCTTTGCCCAGTTTGAACTATTCTAAGATCAAGCCGCAAAGTATGATGAAGACTAGAAGAAGCTTGAGGACAACTCAAAATAGTGGAGTTATCAGATGTTACAGTCCAAGATAATAGAAGTTGACAAACTCCAGCCGGTAATTCTGAAATTCATGCAATATACACCTTTGAAGAAGCAGGAGGGATGTCCTATTATCAATGAAGAGCTCTTGAAGAAATAGCTACAACAAAAGGAGCAGTCAGCAAAAGACAAAATGCTACAGTGTTGTCACTAGAGGACAAAATAGGGAAAAGACAAGAATGCAATTTTAAATTGTAATATATTTGGGGGTAGGTGAAACCCTATTATGTAGTGAATCTTGGCCACACAATGAAAATCAATCTTGGCTAGTCATTTAGCTTTTTGAACACTATAAATAGGGGATCTCCTCTCATTTTCAAAGAGAGTTGAGTTGTTGTAAAGACATGCTACTGAAATTTATGATGAAAATATATTGACTTGGTGTATTTTTTGATTTCTCCACATGTTTCATGGTTCAATCTCCATTGTTAAATGCTTTGTTTAGATTTACATAGATTTTTTAAGTTAGATTTAAATCGCTTAGATAGATTTTAGTAATACTGTTATGTAGTTATGAGAGTTGCTGCTATGTAAATGCCTTCCTAGCCCACACTTTTTGTTGTTTGTTGATGGTAGATGGCTGTGTAAAGTTAGTCTAGGTTTGAATTCAAATTTGCTTCACATGTTTATCTTTGTTCATGCATGCATATGGTGAATGAATGGTAAAATATCTGCAGGCCTTAGAAGATAGCACAAATTTCATGAGACTGTAAGATTTTTGGTTAAGTGAAATTTCTTTTGAAGGAAGTAGTCTGCAGCAAGAATTCCATGATTATTCTTCATAGTTAGTTATAGATCCTAGAACCTTCTCTCTTCCCTTCCCTTTTTCCTTTTTGTTAAGAGACAGTTTGTGCCAAGGTTCATTGCACATTGTAAAGCCAAACTTAAAAGAAAACATTGAAGTTTTAGATTACTGTTTGAACCTATGACAAATGGCACCGTAACTCCCACTTCAGAAACTTCAAAATTTAAGATCCATTTTGTATCTAGCTACGTAAGTCCACCCTATGATTACCAAAAAAATCACATCAAATATCAAATGAGGAATTACATGCAAGTCATGACCTGACACCTGAGAGACCTTGGGGAAATCCTCAACAACTTGCCCGTTGGAAGTTTCCTTTCAAGAGAGGTGATGCACCTATGCATCGCCTTTTTTGAGAAAGTGTACAAAACACCCATCAACATGTTTTAGCTAACCCTTTGAATGTGTAGATACTAAAACTATTTACCCAATCATTACACCTTTAATAATCACCACATCATCTTATTAATCAATTCCCATTAATCTATCATCACATATTATTTTCTTATTATATATCAATATATTAGTCCATTTATCTTTTTAATGAAATAATATTTTATTATTCAATTAGATAAGAGTTAATTATGCATGTCAAATAAAAAATATATTTTGTCTCATCAATTAATTATTCTTCATTTGCTAACTTTTTATTGATTTAGAAACTTCTTCATCAACCATTTTTCAACTTCATATTGAAATGAAACTTCATCCTTTCATTTATCTAATTATTAAACTAAATAATTCTTTATTATCTTACAGTTAGTTTGAAATGAATCTTTTTCTCTTGAGTTGACTCTAGACCCTCTTCAATTAACTCAAGTCTTCATTATTGTCCTCATCTCCTAGTTGGTTTTTTCTTAAAAAAATATATGAATATAATCATTTCTTTATCATTTTCATATGCAATCACCCTTTACACAAATGTATTCTATCAAAATGCATTTTCAATAAAACTCAATTTTATCCTTCTCAGTCACATCCATTTCAGGTTTCTAGTGGTATAATAATATTATTAATTTATTTGATTTTTTATCCTCACAAATATTTATATTTATTGTCTCAAAATTTTATTTCTTGCATTTTGGTGAACCTAAGGTGAATATTCTAACCTTTAACTTCTATTTTCTATCAATGCGTGTTTATTTCTTATCTTGTAGGTTGTGGGGGTTTTGAAGAAGTTATAGAAATCAAATTTTTTATAGGGGCCTCATGTCAAAAAAATAGATGTCATTGTTGCATCTAGAAGGATTAATAAACAAATATTGATTTATAACACTTAGTATTTTTCTTAAAAGAAAAAATAATTTTGTAGGGCTTTAATTGTTTACATGGTACAGATTTCCATATGACCATACGCTTGTATTATGTTCTTTAGATTTTTTAAATTTTTAATATAAAGTTACTTTATATATAATTATTGTATTTCTTGTATATAGTATATGCATGCCCACTATCTCCCTTGTAGTATACATAGTACCATGCATCATAGAGATATTTGAATGTCTAAAAATTTATGTTATATACACAAAATATCATCATATATACATAGTTGTATCTACCATCTATATACATCTACCTATTGTATACATAATTGTCTACTATGTATATCACCATATCTCTATGTATAATCATAAATCTTGATGGATATGCATACCCAAACCATCACATTCATATATTTACTATATCACATTTTTTCTTTTCTTTTTTTTTAGTTTTTTCTTAATTTTCTAAGCCCTTCGCCCCTACTCATGTGATTGACTAAGGGATTTTCCAAAGAAAGTTCCTAAATCTTGGTTTTGAATCATTTATACCCCTAATTATGGGGGCTTAAAGGCCAACCACCTACCCTTTTAAAAATAGGCATTGAGCCCCTGATCACATTGTAAACTAGGATATATGTCATAGGGATTAAGTCCTAGCTCCCTTAGATGATTTTTTCTAAAAGACCTACCTTTGAAAAAATTCTAATAAAATTTTCTATAATTTTCATATTTTCAATATTTTATAGGCCTCGTAAATCTAGCTCGAAGTTGAACACTATGGTTGAAGCCATTTTTTATATCATGCACCAAAATTTAGGTAAAATCCTTGAAAGTGAGTTCTTCATTTTAAATATTTGAATAATCTTAACTTTCTTGTATGAATTGATTTTTGAGTGTTTATTTTTTAAATTTCTTAGAATTTTGTGACAAATGTATAGTGTAATTTATTTTTAGGAGTGGTAACTTATATTTTATTACTAGGCGAAAAACCACAATTCATGTGTTTTCATGGAGTATAAAGAGCAAAGAATGAATCAAAATGCACATCTCTTAGAAGTTATGACTTTGTAATTTGAGCTAAGCCTCCAATAACTTTATACCATGGGGAGGTGAAGGAGAATTTTTGGTTAGTATCTTCTCATGACTTTTTAACATCTTAATTCTTTAAAATTCATGGATTAGGCCACACATTCTCGCATGGCATATCAATGATTCCTCTAGAATTCTTGTAGATCCTAAATAAGTCCTTTTATCCATCTTTTAATGTGGAAAAAGAGAAGAAGATTTCCCTCAAAATTTACTCATCATGTAAATTTGTGTGTTGAGATAGATCTAACCTTTCATGAAGCCTTTGAACACCCTTGTTAATTTATTTGTATTTATTGTGGCTCTTTGTGGCTATCTTAAATATTGGTAGCTAGTATTATTAGTTAATTTTATTGTGGGCCTATGTTAGGAGTCACTCTAACTTGATTAGCTTTGGGATTGTTCATATTTCTTTTGTATTTTTCATTTTTAGATTAGAACCCTCTAACTTCAAGAAAAAATGGGACATTATTCTTCTAGACTTAGTTTCTTAATATTTGTATTCTTTTCTAAGTCTAAGTTTTTCAAAAACTAAAAAAATAAAAAAATAATGGGTTGTAGAAAAAAGGACCATTTGCTTGACATGGGAATAATTCATGATAATCAGACTTAATGGGGCCTTGATTTAGGTGTTATGAGGCTTTTTATGCATCCACACTAGGTCTTGGATCCTTGCACACTAAATAAAATGTGTTTAACAATGTCTTGTAAAGGTGTTGTAGAGTCCTGTAAAGGACTTTCACTCGTTTCAACAAGGTCATCTTCATTATAAGTTCTTCTCCTCTCTTTGGTTCATCTAGTTGACTAGAAAACCTTGTAGATTAATTATCACCCTTTTGTACATGTGCACTTGTTGCCTCTATTCTCTTTGATCCTTATATTCTGTGTTGTGGGTATTCATAAAACTTATGGCTTGACTGTCCATAATTAAAACATGTGCCTTGGAAGCCTCTACCTTGGTCTCTTCCATATCCACCTCTACCTCTCATTGGGTATGGTCTTGATCTTTTTTCATCTTTATCCCTTTGACTTTTTAATTTGCTGGCCTCTTTTCAATGACTGTATTTTTTCTTTTGCTACACTTTTCCTTTGTTGAATCCCTATTTTCCTTTTTTTGTTCCTTTCTTCCTTTCCAAATTCTCTTCAAATTTTAAAGCATATTGATATTCTTCTTCCACATTTTGTAGCCTTATCATACTCAGTTCATCTTGGATGTTCAATGTTAATCCATTAACATATCTTGCTACTTTTTCATGGTCTAATTCTTTATGGCCAGATCTGATGGAAATTTTATAAAAAATCCTCTATATAGGCCTTCACACTTAACTCCTTTTTTAAAAAAATCTTGCAATTTCTTGAGAAGTTCAAGTTGATAATCACTAGGTAGAAATTTAACCTCATCTTTCTTACCGTTCGATCCCACAGAGTAATCTTATCGCTACCATTTCTTCTTCTCTCAAAATAAACCTCTTTCCACTAGAGTGTTGCATGACCTTTCAACCTTGTTTGAGAAACCTTTACTCTTTTGGGGTCCTCTATTTCATCATACTCAAAGAATTCCTCCATCTTTGTTATCCAATCAATTAGCTCATCTAGTTCTAATCTTCCTAAGAGGCTTGGTTATTCTACCCTTGTTCCCTTCCCAATGTTGGGAATAGCTCTTAAGAGTCTTCTTTCTCCAACATCTATATCAACATTTGCGTCTTCACCTTCTTGTCCATCCATCTCTACTCCTCCTTCATCATCTTCATTTCCACTATCTTCATGTGCTCTCCCTCTTCACATTCCACCTTTTATTGCATTCATTTTTTTCTTCATTCACCTTAGGGTTGCTAGCACCTCATCTATTCTTCCTACTGCTTCTATAGCTGCAACATCTTCCATTGTTCTCCTTGGTGGCATCCTGCTAATCTAACTCACCTTCTTTCCCTTTCTCTCTTACTATAGTCTTCCTTGCTGCAATATCCCTTGCTATAGGGACAAACCCACAATTCACACTCAAAAGGGATTACTCTAGTCCCAATCTCAGGCCACTATCCTTCTTCCTAGAGTTGTAGCTCTACTCTAATAGCACTCGAATGGAACCCACCGCCTTGTAGGTGCCTAAAAGTCACTTAAATAAAAAAAATAGGTGGAAAAGGAGAGGTTTTGTTGTTGTAAGTAACTCACACAACCTCTATAGAGGTCTACACAAGTGCTACAAGTCAAATAACAAGTTTAAGAGGCATAGAATAAGTTGCAAAGGTGATAACGAGATGGTTGTGAAAAATTGACTGTTGCTATGGGTACCTATAACATTGGTTGTAGGTGACTGCCTCAAATTTTAGCAATGTAAAACAATTTAAATTTGCATAGAAAAAACTATCCCTTTAGAACAATAACTCACCTCAAATATTACTCATAATAACATACATAGATATAACAACTATGAAGAGGAAAATATTATATTATTTTCAAAGATATTGTTTACACACTATAGTGTTGAAAAATGTTCATGACATTTTCACGCTTGTTTGGTCCATCCTTATAATTTTTAATTGAGCCCGATGTTTCCTTTATTTAGTGTTGTAATGTGTTTAACACATTCACATTAGGTCTTGGGCCCTTGTAAAATAAATGGACCTAGTTTTGCCTTATTTGTAAAGTGTTGTACCATAATTTCACACTTATCTAGGGTTTTCATTATTAATTTGGATTCTTTATGCCTCAATTAGCCTCATTTTACATCCACAAGCCTTAATTAATGCATCTTTATGAGGATAATCCTAACATAAACCAAAAAAATGTCATAATTCATGTCTATTTAGGTTGTTTGGCCTAGATTTAGTGATCTAGGACTCATATGCCACCTTGGGTGCATGAGTCCTACCTAGGTTTCGAGGCCTTGTTCTTGATTTTGCATCATTCTAAGAATTTTTGAAAAATGTGTCCCATAGTTAAACCTAATGGGACTCATATGCTAGTTCTAGCATATGAGTTCTGTGTGGCTCAAAATTAAATTTAATTCAAATTCTTGGTGGGATTTTATCCTCCTAAATATGTTGTTAACTTGTAGTGTTGTAATTTGAGGAATTTTGGCATAAACAAGTATAAATACAAGGTTATTTCACTCATTTTTTTTGTAACAAGCAATCAAGTGACCTAGCAAGTTGAATAAGCATCCTTAGAGAAAATTTGAGTTCACAGGAGCATTCAAGAGCTGATTATCAAGTGTTTTGGAGCATTATTCAAGTATCAAGCATCATGACAAAGTCATCATCCATCATGTTTATTTTTGAGCTAACAATTTTGATGTAGGGTTTCATTATTTAGGCTAGCATCTAATTCAAGATCTATCACATTCAAGAAATATTTAAGCTCTACATCCATTGTAGCCACTTCATACATGTTTGCAACACTTTATTGCTAGGGTTTGGTTCGTTGTAACATTGCATGTTGTTCATTCATTATTCCTTTATCTCATTTGATTTATTTACAAAGTTTGATTACCAAAACAAGGTTTGACAAAGGAAAACCCCTTTCCACTAATGAGAAAACATTTTCCCCTCTCTTTACTGTGTGATTTGTAGATCTAGGTTGACAAAATTCTAAGGAGAAAGATTGGAAAGAAGTTTTTAAAGTTTCAAAGTTATTCAAGTTGTCACCTTGTTTAGAAACTCATTAGAGGACACCTATAGAGTAGTATCTTCAAATTTAGATCCAAAAACCATGTCAAGAATGGAAAATAGAGATTGAAGAACAGATTCAAATCTTGATTCTCCAAAAAATCCAAACTTGGCTAATATGTCACTTCTAGCATGAGTTCTAGTATAGTGAAGTTTTAATATTTTAGGTGTTTCAAACACATCTCTGCCAAACTCTTGTTCCTACTTACAAACCCTAATCTAGGACTAAATCACCCAGACTGGCGTATGAGTCCGAGTGGACATTTACTTTAGTGTTTTCAACATTTCAAGTCTTCATTCAAGCCTCTAATTGTTTCTAGGTTCACACCTCTTATCTCTCAACTTTTTGTTTTGATTTACATGCATTTCTAGGTCATTTAGTTAAGTATTGCATATCATTAGGTCTTTCATTTCCTAACTAGTCTTTACAATCCCTATCTTGGTGGTGAACCCTCTTGTAGTCATTAATTACTAGGACATCCTATTGCAAGATCTCTTTCCCCTTCTTCATCCTTGGATTGAGATCTCTAGGGTTTCCTTGAATGAGAGTGTAGAATATTGTTGTTATATGTCCTAAACAATAAGGAATGAAAATTTCCCACCTTTCATACACTTTTATATGCATTTACATAAATATTTACAGAACAAAAATCCCTCTATCATTCCTCTTTCTTTCTTGTTGTCCTCTTTTTGTCTACTATAGGACTCTCTAACTACTTCAAACATTCCTTTTCTACTGGGGTATGTGTAGGATCATCATGGAAAAAACAGGCCCTTAAGTGGCAAAAAATTCAAAAAAATTAGAGTTAGGCAACTTGACGTAATCTTTTTAATAAGTTATCTATATTATTTCAAAAACATGTAAGAATAGAATCTGTAGCAAATTGAATGTAGTTTCTAAACTACTAGGTTTGTTATATATATATATATATATATGGTGAAAATTTGAAATTTCAATGCAATAGTACTTAAATTTTAGGGAAAAAATAAGTAGGTGTCTATTTGACCACCCTAACCAGAATAAAATGAGAATATTTTATTATAAGATTTTAGATATAAGTAGAGTACTCATGTCCCAATGTGATGCATATTTTTGAATTTTTTTTCCAAGTAAATAATTAATTATGAATTTTTTATTTCAAATTTTAAAAAATATAAAAAATTGTATGTCGACCACCTTAACTTGGTCAAAACTTCATGAAGCATAGAATGTGATGCATGTTTTGGATTCAAAAAATTTCATACTTTTTGAAAGCTATAGATGTTTTTCAATTAGACTATCAATCAAGACTTTAGTCATAAATCAAATAGAAAATGAATAATAATTACTTATTAAATTGAAAGTAAAGCATAATTTAAATTGGTTGAAAGCTGAGAATCTCCTTTACAAACCCTTTTCTTTTCGTTTCATCAATTTTGGGTAAAAAAAATGTCGTTAGCCACATACCTATCATATTGCCACTTTTTGGCCCATCATGATCCTGCACATTACCACTGACCTCTGATATTCCCTATTTTCCTCTTCTATTCCATTTTTTTTGCTGTTCTAACTCATTTCTCCTCTCTTCTCTTCTCTCTTTTTTTTGTTCTATTATTCCTCTCCCAAAAATCCTAAATCTAGAAGCTTCCTAAAAAAAAATCTCCAAAAATCCTACATAAAACAACTAAAAGATTCAAAATCCTTCATAAATGCCTCCACCTACCTATTTTGAGTTCAAAAACTCCCACCTAGTTTTAACTTTTTCATTTCTTTAAATGTGATTCTAATTAAATGAGCTCACGGGAGGTAGTTTGCTACCCCCAAGTCAAAAGAAAATAAAATTTTAAATTTAATAACCCTTAGAACTCCATTGTATGGCATTAGGGAGAGAAAATAAAAAATAAATAAAACAAAATGATGCCCTTGCATCGTACTCTAAGCCTTTGTAATCAATTCCATCTCAATATAAAATATTGAAATTTAGGAGATAAGGGAAATAAGAAACAAACACAATGAACAATATGAAATATTGTATTTAGAAAACCCAAATGATAATGAGTATAGATCCTTGCATATATAGGAAAGGAAGGTGCAATCCATGTATGAGGTGAATTGAAAAGTGACCCAAAATGTGGCAGAAACAAGTAGAAAAGTTCCCTATAGGTGTCAACCTTAGGAACACTTGGAGTATGCAAACCAACAACCTCTATGACAAAGTCATCAACCTTGTGTGCCAATTGGTGAATGATCTTTGAGGTGAGATTTGAAGAATTCCAACCTAAAAAGGGTATGTCCATGGGGTTAACCAAATAACTTGGTAACCTCTATAGATCTAAAAGGTTGCACATTTAGTTAGACAAGATGTTGTCTAACCCCATCAACCTAAGTTCACTTACGTGTAGTGAATATATTAACTATTCACAATAACACCCCCTTGAGTGTGTAATGGCGTAAAATTGCATGGCTTGCAATTTCACATACATTCTTGCATATGCTTTGGTGTCTACTCCCCTGGAACTTGTAAAGGCTCATTTTAGCCCTTGCATTGGAATTTTCCCCCTCTCAAGATGCTCAACACCCCTTTTTAGCATCTACCTTCATGTGTCAACTTTGCAACAAATCTTATGCTTTTCTCATTCTCATCATTTCATAGTGTGATGTGTTTGGACACTAGCGCACTACGTGGATGTTTGTGTGTCGCGCTAGCATCCTACAACATTTCAATGTTCAAACAACTACTTTTGTGCATGTTTTCCACTTGTTAGCAGGTTTTGTCAGTGTTAATGGCTGGGGATGCCCTGAAATGGCTCAAGAAGCTTCTTTTCCTTCCTTAAATGCTAAATTTTCAACTCATTTGGTCTCTTCTTCTACTACTAGCTTCATCTCTAGATTCATTCCAACTTCTAGCTTCACTTCTAACTTCTCTCTAGCTTTGGATCTAGCCTTCTACTCTCTAGCTTTTGCTTGCACAACTTCATACAGCTTGTTATAGTAGCTTCACACACTCTCAATCCCCCTTAGTAATACCCTTTTCCACACTCTTGGCTCTTGTAGCTATCTTGCTCTACCTCTTTGGCTTCCTTAAGCCTTGTAGCTAATACCTCTCTTATCTTGTGCTTGTGAGAATCTTGGGATTCCATATCCCCTATCATTTGTTTTCTTACTTCGTGATACAAGTTCTCCTCCTTGATTAGGGATTCCTTTTATCACTCATACTTGGTGGTGCGAGTTCTAATCTTGAAGTGGGTTTTTCTTTCACCACATGATTTTTCTATTCTGGTTACACTCTCTCTTTCTATCTAGTTGTTTGTGGAGGTGGGAAGACCAAAACAAAGGTTTGACTAAGGAAAACCCCTATACAGCCCCAACACTTTCTCCAAATCTTATGCATTCAGGAATTGAAGACATTCACATGCTGGAGGCTTCATCTCTTGCGTGGTTATGAGCATTTTATTTCTTTCTCTTATTATATTTATCATTTCTATTTCACTTTATTTCAGCTTTATCACATTCTTTTATTTTCTAATAGTTTTGAAGTTCTTAGTAATTGGATTGTAAGTAGCGACTTTGTCATTTTCTATGATATTCTTGCTTTCTAGTCCATATGAGACACCAATGCACCTCTGGGATTCCAACGCACCACGATGTTGTTTGTATTCTGCACATTCGTCCTTTGGCCGAGAGCTTGTGAGTATGTCCAGAAAATCTTCGTGACTTTCTCTTTCTAATTCTAAAACTCTCATGTTGTTCTTAAGGTAGTTTAGGGAAGTTTTTCCCATGAGGCTCTCTAAATGAAGATAACTCTTGAGTAGCGAATCCCCCTTCTCTAGAAAGCGATACTTGGGGAGATCACAAAAGTGAAATTGGATAAATTAAATGGGTCTCAACTAGAGGCCAAATTAGTTACCCATGTACAATGTATTCTCTCACAAAAGGAGAAAAAGGAGAAAAAGGAGAAAACATGTGGGAATAAAACTCCTATCCAAAAAAAGAGAATTAGAAGGATAGAAAGCCTTATGAAAATATGTCCCTTGATGATAGTAACATGATGATGAAAAAATCTCGAACCAATTTGAAGTTATAAACTTTGTCGATGATTAATTGGTGTTTGTTGGAATCAATGGATCTCAAAAATATATAGATCAAGATGTAATATGCAAAACACTGCCTGAGTTTGAACATATGAACACTAATCAACCAATGTGCACAAAGTTAATTGAACTTTGTGAAGTCAATAATACATATAGTACTATGATGAGGAGTAATAAAATCTAAAAAATGTGATCCACTAAAATAATCCACCATTTGGGAGATCAAGATAGAAGGTTCATGATGCCTCCCAAAAAGAAGATTCCTCCATTTTTTCATTGAAATAAACATTAGAATAACACATTATAATCCCCCTTAATTCTAAGAGAAATTAATGGACCAAATGAGATCAAGAGTGTGTACTTGGAATGTAGAGATGTACAAGAAAATGAGAAAATGTGTGCTTGAAGGCACACTTACATAGGGTGAGAATCATGGTGAGACATTGTTGTAATGTTAAATCATGAGGATCCACAACTATGATTCCAAATCAAGGCTCTACACAACCCCCCATTACACTTAATAATGTAGTCTATGCACAAATTTTTCATAATTCCTTCCCTAAGGAGCACACATTTATATGAGTGCATTTACAAACCTTTTTACTATTGCAAGTTCTTCAAAGTTTGTTGTCATAAAGTGGAAATAGATTAAGTTATGCATTGCAAACTTCAATAAAAGAAAAAATAACATAAATTACAAACCCATTATGTAGACCCTCCTTTTGCCAAATTTATTGCAAAAGAGAAAATTGACTCCTCTTTTACAAATTTTTAACTATGCAAAAAAATTCACCTACCCCTATCACTTTTCCTTTGCCAAATTCATTGTAAAATAAAAATGACTTCTCCTTTTAAAATTTTTAACCAAGGAAAAAACATTAACCTTCGTACAACACTTTTCTACTATGGAAAAAATATCCTCCACCTTACAAATTTTAATGTTTACTTATTAGTTACAATTGATCAAACAATTAATATTTGTATTTATAAATTATGAGATATGCATAAATTATGTTAAATGAAATATATCAAAGAAAATAAAAAAGAATAATGCAAGGTAAGGAAAATAAGAGGGAATTAACTACCAAATTGACTACAGCCAAATTATCACATCATAATGATAAGGCCTAGTATTATAACTAGAAAACAAAGGCAATAAGTAAATCCATGAAAAGAGGATTCTTGAAGTGGGTGTTCTAACTTGGTCAAATCTATTTGGTTGTTGAGAATAACTAAGGTTGAGTGTACTAGATATCCTAGCTCCCCCAACCCGGGTGATGTTTACCACATCTTAGACCGGGTTCAGTATGGCGATATTCTTGCCTCTGGAAGAAATGGCATTGCTAATATTTTCAGGGTTTTGAAATGGGACTATCAAGAAATTAATGATATCAATCAAAGAAACAAGGCTTTGTATAGCAAGTCGGAGGAGCTAGAACTGAAGCTGGCCGCTCTTAGCAACGAAGAAGGAAAACGGAAAAAGAACAACACTGGAATAGGAGAAGGTTGCACTAAGGATAAGTTTAAGACTCTAGAAGCTGAAATAGACAAATTAAAAAATAACATGAAAACTGTTGTGGAACAAAACCATAAAATGGCTAGGCACAATGCCATCATCATCAATGTTATTTCTGAAAAGTTGGAAAAAATGCAACAGGGTTCACTAGTCGTTGACCTGAAAGAGAACAAGGATAAAAGCAAAATGAGGACCAAGGTATTTTGAAAAGGACTTGTGCCAAACTTAAAAAGAAAGTGCCTCCTACTACCCAGATGGTTTAGATTTTAAAGAGTGGGGTTCAGGATATGAACAATTTGGAAGTTGAGACTGCAGAGCTATTAAAGGCCCAAATTTAGTTGCTTTTGGCATTTTTTCTTGTTTTTTGGTTTAGTGGCCTTCGCTATCCTTTTTTGGTGGCTATGGACTTGTCTTGTTATTTTTTTTAACAACCTTTCTACTTTTGGTGTCTTTAACGATCTTATCTTTTGTTTGAAAACTTTGTGGTTTTGGGTCCCTGTAAAACCCATTTTTTCCTCTTTCTATAACTAAGGTTGAGTCTTGTAATGCCTCACACCTCTTTGGAAACAAATCAATAATTGAACTATTAGTTGTGAAAAGTGTAGATTCAATGTGTGCATCAAATTAGTGATGGTAGATAAGACTAAAGGTTGTAGGATCTTTGATGCCTCTTTCCCTTCAAATTGCCAGGTTGCAGCTAGCAGGGTCGATGAGAGGTTGAGACTGAAGTGTCAAGGCTTGCATAAATATGGAACACCTTCTTTCAAATACTATAGGATACCTTTAAATATAAATGTTTTCAGGAATGTGAGTGCTCATGTGAAGTCCTAGTTTGAACCTCATTGTTGCTATTTAGTTTTAGATCTAGGAACACACAGTTGGTTCATGCCTCAAAAAATTTGAAAGTACTGTGTGGGAAACACATGAGGCATGAGATGGATAAATGGTTCAAGAAGATTTAAAAATCACCTTATTTCCTATACTGATGAGGATCCTTCTTGTATTGTGTGGTCTCTAAGAGGGTGTGTGGATGCCTCATGAATTTTCAAATGGCCTGCAATGTGGCAGGTTGATGACTAAAAATCATAGCTCTTAAGATTGTCTACTGTTGTTAATGGTAGCAATGCAATTCATGTAGCTATGAATCATGGCTATTGTAATGTTTCCATGCCAATGAATTTTGAATGATGATTTCGTAGAAAATTGAAGTTTCAGAATATCTCAAAATAAACAAGCACAGAGTTGCTACTCTGTTTTCCAACTAAACTAGGAACACCCAAAATCAAATATAGAATAACAAAATAGATTTATAGGAATCTATAGCTACACACACACATGACAATCAAGAACTTTTTAGAGCTCTTTGTACTTCTACACTGAACGATCTGGAGCTATCTATCACTCCCTGCAAACACTGAAGCAATCTGGAGCTATATGCATTTCCTTGCACAAAACATTCTCTATTGTTGTTGTAACTTCACCTTCTTGCAACTCTCTGTAAAATTTTTGCTACTAATCGACTATTACATTGCTTCTATTTTTCTTCATTCAAAAAATTCCCTCTCAAAATTCAAACTTACCTATCATAGTTAATTCTAGAAATTCAAAATTTTCCTACCACAATAAATTATGTGTAGTTAGGAGCAGTACATGGATGGAAATCCCCAATAGGTTTTCAAATAACATCATTATTCATTCAAATCAACAACACCTAAATTTCTTCTTAGGAGTTCGAAGAAATCTCTACTCAAAGGTTTGGTGAAAATTTCTGCAAGTTGCTGCTCAGACCTACAAAATTTCATGTTGATTTCACCTTTCTCAACCAATTCTCTTATGAAATGATACCTGATTTCAATATGCTTGCTTCTTCCATGAAACACTGGATTCTTTGTCATTAAAATTGATGAAACATTGTCACAATATATGGTTGTTCCATCCTCTTGTTCTTCCTTCAAATATGCTAAGTTCCTCCTTAGCCAAATAGCTTGGTATGCTACTGCGTTTGTTTTTATATACTCAACCTTAGTTGTACATAGGGAAATGATGGGTTGTTTCTTGAAAGTCCATGAAATGAATCCCAATTCCAAATGAAACACATATCCAAATGTACTAATTTTATCATCCACACTCCCTTCCTAATAACTATTCATGTAACCAACCAGCCCAAAAACATTTGTTGCACCATAAAAAATTCCATATCCTTTGGTTTCATTCACATACCTTAGGATTCTTTTACCCACTTGCTAATGTGACTCTTTTGGAGTCTCCATAAATCTGGAAATCAGACTTACACTATGCATTATATTAGGCCTAGTTGTTAAATACATTAAACTTCCAACCAAACTCTTATACATGGTTGGATTCACATTGATGCTACAATCTTCCTTTCTCAACTTCAGACCTATGGCTGTTGGTTTGGGGGAAGGAAGCTTGCTATCTTGCATCCTAAACCTCTTCAAAATATCTATTGCATACTTTTCTTAAGAGATAAAAATACCATCATGCATTTTTTTACTTCTATGCCAAGAAAATACCTCAAGAGACCTAAGTTTGTCATTTAAAACTCTCCTTTCATGGTCTCTTTAAAATCAGCAATGAGGAAATCATCATCCCCTGTAAAAACTAAATCATCAACATACAAGACAATAATTAAAACCTTACCATTAGCTTTCTTGATGTAAAGATTTGGCTCACCATTGCTTTTGCTAAAGCCATTGCTCAACAAATATGAGTCAATCTTGCTGTACCATACTAATGGATCTTGCTTCAACCCATAAAGAGATTTCTTTAGCCTATATACCTTGTTTTCTTGACCCAAAAATTCATAATCATGTGTCTACTCCACAGAAACCTCTTCTTGCAATACTCTATTTAAGAAGACATGCTTCACATCCATTTGAAACACCTTCCATTTGTGTTGGGTTGCAATTTCTATGATTTCACACACGGTTTCCATCCTTTCCACTGGAGAAAATGTCTCATCATAATCTCTCCCAAACTATTGTTTGTATCCCTTGCCAACTAATCTTGCTTTATGCTTTTCTATTCTTCCATTGACATTGCTTTTGGTCTTGTAGACCCATTTCACCCCAATTACTTGCTTGTTGGGAGGAAAATTAGTTAGCTCCCATGTTCTATTCCTTTCTATTACATCTATCTCCTCATCCATGGCTTCACACCATTTTTTTTCTTTCACAGCATCCTCAAAATAAATTGGATCACTATGAGAAAATAGTGCAAAATTCATACTTTCATCAAATTCTTCATCATACCTTTCATTTTGGTAGATCTCCCTTATACTCTTGGTCTTTCTTGGGATTAGGGAGGTGAGAGTGGGATCTAAACTTTCACTATTGTTGTTTCCTTGCTGAGCAGACCCTATTTAGAGCTATCTGGAGCTCTTTGTTTGTGTCTGTGTAGTGGTTCAGAGTGATCTAGAGCTAGTTAGAAGTGGTCTGGAGCAGTCTAGAGTTGGTCTAGAGCTACCAGGAGTGACTGTAGGCTCCATAACATCATCATGTTGCACTTCCTATTCCTTTCCTCCTTCACCTGGAGCTGTTGGGAGCTGTCAGGAGCTGTTAGAAACTATCAAGTCATCCCATGACTCATCCTCAAGGAATTGCACATCTTTGCTGATGATAATTTTCTTGGTGACTATGTTAGACATCTTATAGGCTTTGGACTCCTTACTGTAGCTCGTTAAAATTCACTTCTTTCCCTTGTCATATAAATTTTGTCTCTTCTCTTTTAGCATAAGTGTATATGCCACACATCTGAACACTCTCAAGTGCTTAACCATCCACTTGCATTTTTTCCATGCCTCTTGTGGAATTTTGTTACAAACTACCTTTGTAGGAATTTTATTTATCAAATATACTATTGTTGCTATAGCTTCACCCCAATATTCATCTAGGTGAGCCTTTGCTTTGAGCATGCTTCTTGCCATCTCCACGATGGTTCTGTTTTTCCTCTCAACCACTCCATTTTTCTATGGACTATAGGTTGCTATTATCTCATTTTTAATTCCTTGCTTCTTGCAAAAAAATACAAATTGATTGGAGGTATACTCTCCCCCTTGATCTAGTTCCTTAGGATGTTGATGAAATGTCCACTTTCCTTTTCAGGCTAGGCTTTAAACACTACAAACTTGTCAAAAGCTTCAGATTTATGCTATAAAAAATATAGCCATGTCTTTCAGTAGTAATCATCTAAGAAGGTCATAAAACATTGGCTCTTACCAATAGAAACTATTTGCATGGGGCCACACAAATTAGTGTGCACCAGATCCAATGGTTCTCTTTCCCTTTTAGAATTTCCTAATTGAAAGGGTTTCCTATGTTGCTTGCCTAAAATGTAGGCTTCACATCTACCACTAGGCTCTACTATGTTTGGTAAGCCTCCAAATATACCCTTTTTTGACAAAATACTCAAACCAATATAACCTAAGTGTCCATACCTGAGATGCCAAAGCTTGGAAGGGTCTTGAATAGTTGTCTTGAAGGTTGCATGTTTTTTTACTACTGTACATTTTCCTACAGCTACAAAGTGAACTGAGAAACACCTTTCCAACCTCAAAGGAAACATTCTATTCTTTTTCATTACCACTGCTGCAATTATTTTCTTTCTTCCATCCTTCTCATAAATGATGCATTCACCCTTCTCCATCAACACTTTAAATCCTTTTTGGATCAACTATCCAATACTCATGAGATTGCGCTTTATACTAGGGGAAACTAAACATGACCAATCTCCTTCTTCTCACCTTGCTTGGTGCGAAACAAAATAGACCCTTTTCCCACAACTGGAACAATTTCATTGTTCCCCATTTTTATTTCATAGTTAACATTTTTATCAATGAAATAAAATAAACTTCCATTACCACTCATGTGGTTTCTACAACCACTATCTAGAAACCATACTTCATCAATGTTGCACAGGATGAAGGCCTTTTGTTGATTACCTTTAGCCACTTTTTCATCAGCCACATTTACACTTTGCTTGGATTGATCTCGTTGCTTTTACCAAAACTCACTTGCATAATGGAAAAACTTATGGCAATAATAAAATTCAACATTACTCTTTTCAAACTTCCAATTCAAGCTATTGTTCTTCTTAGCTTGTCTAGAGCTGGACTGAGAGCTTCTTGCTCCCTCTTAGCTATGTGCTCATCCTGTGCTATCTTCTCCAACACTTCCACATCTAGATATGCCTCTACCATGTCTTGAGATATTTCTACCTCTCCCCCTACCTCTTGCATTGGCTTGAGATTTAAAATCTTCCTCTTGGGAAGAACTTTCAGACCTATTTAGGTGCTACTCATGGGTTTGCAAAGAACCCATCAGCTCATCAATGAAAAATGTTGAGAGATCATTTGCCTCTTCAATTTCAATCACAACTAGATCAAACATTGTGGGTAAAATTCTGAGGATTTTCTGTACAATCCTCTATTCATCCATGACTTCTCCATTGAATCTCAATTGATTTATCAAACCTAAGGTTCTTATGTGAAATTCTAAGATATACTCACTATCCTTCAGTTGGAGAGTTTCAAAATCTCTTCGAAGCATCTGGAGCTTTACCAATCTGACTTTATTAGTACCTTTGTAATTGGTTTGGAGGATTTTCCAAGCTTTCTTTGGATAGTTAGATAATGCTATTCTAGGAAAAATGGCCTATGTCAAGGTTGCTTCAATAAGACTTAATGCTTTTGCATCTTTCCTCCTTGCCTCCTTCAACTAGAACTTCTGGTTGTTTGTGAGAACAACATATGCTACTAGATTAGTCACATCATTGACCCCAGTGATAAAAAACTCCCACAAATCATTTGCAACCATTATGGTATTCATCTTCTTTTCCAAAACATCATAGTTTTGTCCATTAAATGGTGGTGGTTGCTGCCAACTCTTACTCTCATCTCCAGCCATGTCTCCAACAAAGAAAACATTAAATACCCATAAAACAAATTCCTAGCTCAATCAAGACTTAGGGCCTTCTGGCTTTAATATCATGTCAGAATATTTCAAAATAAACAAGCACAAATTTCTTGCTCTATTTCCCAACTAAACTGGGAATACACAAAATCAAATGCAAAATTTTAAAATAGATTTCCAGTAATCTGGAGCTACATACACACATGTATGACAATTAGGAGCTTCTCATATCTCTCTGTACTTCTTCTACACTGAACAATATAGAGTTGTTTACCACTCTCTGCAAACACTAATAAATCCAGAGCTATCTATAGCTCCTTGGACAAAATATTCTCTATTGCTAGGGAAAATTCACCTTCTTGCAACTCTCTACAAATTCTTCTGCTACTAACTGATTGTTACATTCCTTCTATTTGTCTTCATTCAAAATATTCCCTCTCAAAATTCAAACTTACCTACCATAGTTAATTCTAGAAATTCAAAAATTTCCTACCACAATAAATTCTATGTAGTTAGGATCAGGACAGGGATGAAAATCATCAAAATAAACCATCTTTGAAAGCTCTTGATAGGTAGGTGAACAGGTGGGGAGTTTGACGTGTGAACAGGCTCAGTCAAAATATTTAATATTTCCAACATGAAGATGGCTACAAACTACCCATGCAATGAATTAAAATCCACATAATAGATGAAAGGCTACATGATGAATGGAAGGAAGTGATTAATGATAGGAAAAATATCTCCACATGCAATGAACAAAGATACCCATGTGATCAATTGAGGGTTTCTAATTTCAAGTCCCTTCTAAATCATGTCGTACAAAAAACCAAACCAAAGATAGAAGACACCAAATTGTGGCTATTGAATGTCTGCAAGCACTAATTCCTTAGTGTGTGCCTTGAAGAGGTTGAGACGACCCCTAAATTGACTCTTGATATGAAAGGATGAAGTTGCAATTTTTTTTTTGGGGTCATAGTGATAGATTGTGCCTTAAAAACATGGGAAAATATTATTCCCTCCTCATATGATGGTTTCCTAGGGATCCACAAAAATGGAGATGGTGTGAGGGTATTTCCTCAATTCCACACACCAAATATAAGAGGTGCCGTCCAAATTTGAAAACCACCTATGAAATAGAACAAATTATCAACTAAAGGCCTGAAACTACCTCTCTCTAGCTTTGATACCATATTAAAATTTAGGATATCATGGATATAAGAAACAAGCACAATGAACAATATGCAATTATATTGTATTTAGATGGTCCAAATGATAATGAGTATGAAGACTTGTATATATAGGAAAGGAAGGTGTAATCCAGCTACGAGGTGAATTGACAAGTCTCCCATAATGCAATTGTTGATCATCAAAGCTTTTACTTCTCCAAAATTCTTATAGGAGATTCATCGAGTGGGGGACAAAATGCATCTCATTGAATACCTCCAGGTTTTTTTATAGAAAATTGGCTCTTCTTTTGGGGTTTTTGAGATAAGCGGAGAAGGAAATATAAACATAAAACATAAAAGGTGATGTGCTAAACCTTTTGCAACATTTGAAACTCAAATTATTCCTATGATTGATATAAATAGACACAAAATGCCACAACCCCTCATTATTGGAAAGAGAATGAATAGCAAAGGCTAATTTCAAGCACAGTGTAGACTTTCAGATCTTTTCGCAAGTAGTGTTCATTAAGGTCTGATCAAACATAAAGATTTCCTATGAGTAAAAGAACAATATTTCAGAGATCACAAGAAATCTATCTTCTAATACAACATAGCACAACAAAATAACAAATTTCAAAAAAATAGAAAATTTCAATAACATAGTCCAATTTTCCTAAGCCACTATTCTATGATACAAGCATAAAGCATAGAGATCCCACTACTTAAAATATTTCGATATAGCTTGCAAGACACAGTGTTTCATTCAAAATGACAATATCAAGAAAAAAAGCTTGAAAAAGGCCATACATGCACATTCTCAAAAAATTATTCTCAATAGTTTGAGCTTTAATTATGAAATGAACTTTGAAACAAAGGTTAGATACCAATCCAACAATAGTTTAAACCTTAATAGATACAACATTCCAAAATAAAGTAGTTTTGTAACTTGTTCGTGAAAATAATTCTAAAACTTTAAGGAAACTAAATAAAGAACTGCTTTTGACAAAGGAAATGTTTCAAAAAAATCTATCAATAAAACCAAAAACAAAAATCATCATTTTCATTTTGTGTCATCGCCCTCCTTACATAGCCAAAACATAAAATACATGCCACCTCAACTCAAAAGTAATTTCCACCAGGTGTTGACAGTTGATAGCGCACGATCCAATCATAAACCCTTCGATAGGTCACAAAAGATCTCTTCTCATTAACTTTCAGCTACTACAGTAACACTCTTTAGATATTTTAGCAAAGATAGAAGCTCATATATGGTAAAATTTTAAAAACAACAACCTGGCAAAGGACTCAATTGATTGATCACATCATTCCCAGGCACCGTCTCAAAACTTCTATCCCAATGACGAAGGAGAAAAAAAGAAAAAAGCTAGCTAGTTTTTACAAACTCCTTAATCAAATAAATTTAGGTGGTTCAAATACCCATGGCAAGGAGATGACATGTCAACAAGGCGAAAACTCCCAAGCTTTCAAATAAAGCTCCCCAAAAAATGTTTGACAAGTAAACACATTTCCTAAAAATTCTCTCGAAAGGAAGAGGAAAGGTTAAAGATGCACAACCACCACATGGAACATTGCACACCTTTCTGATGATTTCATTTGAGCATGGGTGCACCTGATACCAAAGAAATTTATGCAAAACCAAAAAAAATGACGACTAGGAAAAGGTACTTCATAGTTATGGGAACTCACAGGGGTCTTCACTCTATGAAGAATCAAACCTAGGTCTCTAGTTGTTTCTGGAGTTTGACAAAAGCGGCGTGTTGGGCTTCCCAATCTGCATTAGTTGGTAGAACAAGGGTCCAGATCTATCTATATGTTTGTTCAAGATACAAAACCTCCTTAAAAGAGATGACACCCAATTTGGAAGAAATCGCACCCAGGTGATAATAGAGCCTAGAAAGAGGGTAAATTTGACACACAACAACATCCACTATGGGTACAACACTCAAGCTTGAAAGTTCTGTGATGGTTTGAATCTTGCATCAAATTGCCTCATTGATTTGCTCCATTGTTAGTGCATCTTCATCAAGGGAAAGAAGAGGCAACCCAAAACCAACTAGGAAAGTGAAGTCTTTTTTGATATTAATAACCCTTTTATTCAACAACATCTGATGACCCTTACATTTTTCACAACCATGTGGCTGCTGATGATCTCGTTAGCTTTGATAGAGGTGACCCGTCGATTGAGGATTCCTTCTCTTCTAAGGGCTTGATTAGTGGTGATGCTAAATTTGGAGATGAAGCTTTGGGAATCCGCCACTCAGTGTGAACATTTTTGTATGAAGTGATCAGCCATCAGGCTGACCTTGGCATTCAGTTCCTAAACATCCCTTAAAAATTGTAAGGCAGGTCCTAGAACACACACAACAGTCGCTATTTCTTCCCAATGCATAGCTATCAGTCTCCTCATTATAGGGAGGGATGCAAATCCTCTTGCAGGAATCAACTCTTGGTTAAAATGAGCCTCTCTTGCTCTGGTGTTTTCTTCTATTTGACCTTCTCCGAAAGAGTGTTTTCCAACTCAGAGCTTAGCCTTCTGACTTCTTGTCTCGACTCTTCTTCCTCAATCTAGATCCTTCGAAGATCATCAACATTTTGGGATTTAGGCATCACTTAACTCTTTCATAAAATTTTCATTTATAGAACAAAGTTGAACTTTCTTATTTTGAGCTTCTACAAGTAACTTGGACATGTATCCTTGTTGGCCTTGAATTTGCTTCACATGGGTTACTTAAGCATCCTTGGCTCAGACTTTATTCTACACTTTTCCCACTGTCCCTTTTAACTTTTCCAACTCAACCTTGCGCTTCCTTAATTTCCTATCCAACCATTCATAATCAGCATATACCACGCTTTGTGTGGCTTTGGATATGACCATTTTATTGCGCATGCGAGTTTCACTCAAATCTAGGTCCACAACATGAATGTTATAGTCTTCCATCTGCATTTGTCCTTCTGGCTTGGAGACAAGCGACCTCATCGTGGTAATAAGAAGAGAGTTTAGTTCTTCATTAAAATAGGCCTCAATCCTCCTGGTGGCGGGCCTCTCGACACTTTTGGACAACATTTTCTATTTCTTGGCCTTTCAGGCCTTTTTGGTGGCATCAAAATGATCCTGGAGAGTCTGAGGGACATCAAAACTTTGACCTACAATGGGAGCACAAGGGGGTAGTCCGAAAAGGGTGATGGTAGGGGAAAATTTAGATGTGTGAGCATGGGGGGACACAAAGTGCACTGTGATCATAGAAAAAGGCGAGACACCAAATGGAGTAGGGGAAGATGCAGTAGGGGTAAACAAAGAAAAAGGATGATGGAGGGATGTTTTCCTAGAAGTAGATGGGTTGGGAGTAATGGGAAAAGTAGTAGTTTCAACAATTTCAATGGGGTCCTTTGACAAGGCAACTAATGGCACAATAGTGGCTACAGTAGATGGCATTCCCTCAATGCACAAAATTTTTTTAGCAGTTTTATTGACAATGGTAGGGGGTACATCTAACATTACAAGTTCGGGAACTGAAGATGGAGGATTACTTTAGATAGGAGGAGGCAGGGGTTGACCAGAGACACAAGAATAGGAAGAAGAGGGGGAGAAAAGCTTACCAGAGTCGTGGTTGATGAAACATTTCGCAAGGTAGACTCTACTTCTTCTTGTCAGACTAGTATATCAGGGGAACCCAGGTCTTGGATCCTCCTTCACTTCGCATGATTAGAACCAACACGTTATGATGCCTTTCCTACAGAGTCCTCTAACATTTTACTTTCTACAACCGCTGAGGATCCCCTTGGGGACCATCAAGCCCCTTTTCCTTTGCTTTAGGCGTGGGACATAAACGAGACTTGTGGACCCCCTGGCCCCGAATCTCTTCAGTTGTCGGGTTCTCAAGGTCTTAGAATTAGGAGAGGAAGTTTCTCTTCCTCGATTTCATGGCTCATCTTAGGATTACTATTGTCAAAATCAACCTCCTTATCATACATGTCATTGAATTCCTCATCAAGCTAGAAGTTGCCAAACAAGGCACTTGGTTTTCTCATTTCTTGTTGAAACCTCCAAAAGTCTTCCTTCTTCCTTTTCGACCATCCCTTATATGTTAGCTGCACATTAAGAGGTTTTCTCATTGGGAGATTCCTTTGGTACTGTGCCTAGGACTCATAAAAGCTCAACCATTTTGGTTGTTCTTCTAGAATGTGGGCCAAGTCAATGTATATCTCTACACCCTTCCGAGCAAGATTTCTCCTTCTTTGGAAATAATCCTTGAACTCGTGCCTTAAACTAAAATTCCCATCCGGGTTGTAATTATATTTATCACAAATGAGAACCAAACCTTAAGATGCTATTAAATTCATGATCTTGTCCTCAGCCTTTTGCTTACTCAATATCACTTGACTATTAGCAATCATAAGGGGAAGATCAAAAAGCTTTGCTTTATTCCTCTCAGAACCATAAATCATGTCAATAGCAGATACTTGTCGACAAGCCTCCAATGCAAAAGTTTAGTCTATTACAAATCTAGGGAGTCACAAAACCTCCTCGGGGAAACTATGAAACTTGGCAAAATTGAAATCCTCACCTAAGAAGTAATCCACTTGGATAGGTGGATGCTTCATCCATTCTATAACCTCCTGAGAGAAACAACCAATGGGGCAAGGTAGTAATCTTATAGCACCGGTCACAGAAAGTAATCTACAAACCAATAGTAATCTATTGTTCTTGAAAACATAGGGGTCCACACAAAAATTAGCTAGATATACAGCCTTTGTCATATGTCCTGGACACTGGCAGATTCCTCCCTATCCACTCAAAATTTTGATATAATAATAAATGAACCAAGATGGAATAATACCTAAATTTGGACTTGAAATTGTAGTTTCTCAACTGCAGCTTCATATTCCCATCCATCACCTTAGCAAAGTTGTAGTGCCTCAACACCTTTTCTATTTTGAGCACAAGGCCAAGGGAAAATCGGAAAGGGTTAACTTCTTCATCGTCATCGAGCCCAAAAACCTAAGCCAACATCGAGAATACACAATACGTATCCTTCTTAAATTTTCTTTGAGAAAGAGGTCAACGAATTTGTCCTCTTAGTGGCCTTTCCTTTGTCTCATCATCATAGAAATTGTTTTGCCTAAACATATCTTCTCCTAGGGCATCCATTTGTTCATTGAAAAGGTCAACACCCCAACCCATAGGGATACACAACAATCTTGTATAGCTTTGGCCGAAGTGGTAATCTTGACCCCACGACCCTTAATGGCCTTTGTATTTTTGTTGAACCTCTTTGCACAAGCATCAACCAACTTTGGGCATGGATACACAATAGGTAGCACAAACTGTGCAAACCACTATTCCACAACTAAAATGAAAAACCTTCTGATGATTCATGTCCCAACATCCTTTGAAAAGCACCTTAAGATTTTTAGGGTTGGTGGATAATTGAGGGTCATAAACATTATCATTGATATATTGAACTGCCTCCTTCTAGATGCATTTATCTGGTTGAACATTTTTTCAACGTTCAAATGGTCGTTCTTCTAGTGTTAGGGCATTGGTGAATGAGTAGTGCCCAAATATGCTTGCGTAGCTAAGTCTTCTATTTGGAGCTTCGGCCTGCCAGCCAGAGGTAGATGCTTTTGCCATGATTGTATGTGAATGATGTAGAGAGCTTCTCTGGTAGCAATGACGACTTGCCTTTTATTTTTTAGAAAAAACCTACTTTTAAGTGCAATTAATTTTCTACCTTGTGCATGTAGTTATGACTACACCACTATCGATGACCCATTAAATGCTGCCACTAGGGTGATACGTATGGATAGGTGATTTGTATCTCTTGGGAATGTCAAGAAAGCTATGGGAATGGAATTAGTACATTCCCTCAGCTACCTCTTTTACAATTAAATTTATTACATCAAAAAGTGTGCTTTTCATCATATGGAATGTGCTGAGATGACACAAAGTACCCCTAAAAAGACATCCTCATTAATTTTTCAAAGCCTCAGCATGTTAATCCATGTATTTTCCCATTAGTGAACTAGTTGGCACTGATGATGGAAAAGGACACACAACAACCATTGGTGTATGAGGGCATTTACTCTCAATGCCTGAATTTATTTCTCAAGGTATTCAGTCAGATCCTTTGTATGATTTTTCCACCTTGCTCTATTCTATCTCAAAACTTCCCGTTGCCCGTTCAACCAAAAATAGACATTCCATTGGTCAATTTTGTCGGTCGGCATTTTATATATATAGCTATGCCACCTTTTCCAACATTCATTTGAACATATAGTCCTCTTACTTAGTTAGCCTTCCACTCACTCCTTTTCTACCATAATTCATTGCTTCATCAGAATGTCTGCTGGTATGGGTACCCCTATTCTTCTCCTTCCACGAAGACCAAAAAATTGCTTCATGGGAGAGGTTATTGTTAAATGAATCAAATTCTTGGTGAAGTATTACAACCCCTTGTTCATGACTGCGTTCAAGTGGGTACTCAACGTGGACTATATTACTGACAAGACTAGCTCTGGAGCAACTGCAATATGCTCTCTCACTTTGTGGACAAACACATGATAATTGTGTTGTGCCAGAATATGTTCAACACCTCTTTGATGGAAGGGCCTGGCGAGCTAGTGTGAGTGGCCATCCCTAGTATTGATATCCCAAGCACTATGGACCTCTGCAATAATGTGGAGTTTGGAGCAGACTTACCCTGGTTGCCCTTCCTTACTGACTTTCACACCATGGACATGGAGATGCACCACTATTCTTCTCAGCCAGTGGAAACTTTTCTCCTGTAGGAGTATGACATGGAGCGGGTTTCGAGGATTTCCTGGAAAAGGAATTTTAGTTTCCTGGTGTAAAATCATAGCAAGTAGACCCTAGGTCTAAACTATGCAGCCCACGTGTGTTGTGTGTTATTCCCCTACTTGCAACTCATCAGAAGAAGGAGAAGAAGAAAGAGAAGGAGGAGAAGTGAAAACTAATTATGAGCCCCTTTTTTCTTTATTGTTAATGGCTAGAGGTTGAAATTTGTTGTCTTTCTGCTATTTTCCTCCCTTTTGCAACTTTTTACCCTCTTTCCTCTTTTAGGTTTTGCTCGAGAGAGCCTCATGTTTGATTTTGAGCCTCAAGCCATACACTATATTGTAAATTTTTTCAATAAACATAATATAGCATATCTTTTGTCTCCTCTATGTTATTCTTGGGTTTTATTCTCAAAATTTCAAAATAATTACATATTTTTTACATATGGTACATAATTGCTAGATTTTTTAAAAGAAATATGCATTTTAATAAAAAATCCTTAGATAAATACCATTCACTGGTACATCTAAAATGGTGTTCTTCATTTCTTCAAGTTCGTACACGTTCTTTCTTTTGCATGCACTATTTTTGAAAGGTCTTCTCCACAACATTTTGAATTTTGTATGTCACCTTGATGTTGCAGAACGTCTGTCGTACCTTCGTGTAAAGCTTTCTCCTTTGAATTTTGGGTAATATTTTTTTTTGTCAAATGTTGTTTGATCATTTGTTGTCGGTTGATTGTGCCTCCATGAGACTTTTCTTTGGCTATATCCAGCCTTAGGGTTTTTTTGAGCTTTCATACATTGACTCATGCAGAGAAACCTTTGGAGCCAACTTGAGGGTAACATGGTTCATCAACAGGGTAGTTGGTTCATGGCTATGCCAATCTCTTTGTCCTTTTAACCCAACACCTCTAACTAACCTAGTTAGGTTCTTGTGGGTTGATTTTGTTAACCCGCTCCCTTGTAGATAACAATATGATGAAGTTTTTAAACAAACCCTGTATCTAATAGAAAAATTTGATCCTTGTGGTTCCACCAAACCTTAGACAACATTGGGTGTAATGGTCTTGAGCAAGCTCAACCTAGCTTTTAGCTTCTTGAATTTTTTTCCTCTTGTGATATATTTTCACGCACTGGCTCTCTTTTGCCTCTTTTTCTTTGAAGAAAATGCAATAGGACACCCTTCATTTTCTTCCTCGCATTTCTAAGTGAGAATATAAACTATACTATGTGGGTCCTTATATATACAAAGTAGAAAACCTTTGAGAAACTCTGGGATAATTAATGTCAGGGCTTTAGAGAAAGCCATCTCTAGTTGCTTGATAGTCACCGTTTCCTTGGAAGTTTGCTTAAAAGATATGTTCTCTTTAACCGTCAGGGTGATTGGGGGTGCAATGCTTGTGAAATCTAGTATGAAGCTACGAACAAAATTAGACTTCCCTAGAAAAAATTGCAACCCTCTTTTTGTTTGGCTCTTTTTGGGATTTATTGCTATTCCCTTCTGTGGTATTGTAAAGCCAAGAAACTTTCTTTTGGGTGCCCCAAGGAAATATTTTTCTGATTTAGGAAGAATCTTAAATCGTTGGAGTCAGAAAAAATAATTCTTTAGACGATCAAAATAGTCATCTTTAGCTACTAGACTACCCAGATATATGAAAATAATTTGGTTGACCTCTCTTTTTAAAATAATGCCCATTACCCTTTGCAAAGCTATAGTTGCATTGGAGAGTCTGAGCAGTGTCTTTGAGTATGCGAATGTTTCCCACTTGATGGTAAGTGTCATCCCGAGTTGGTTAGATTCCATTATGTAGACTTGATTATTCCAGGAACCATCTATTATTGAAGAGGTTTATGCTTTGGTTAGAGTTTGTGAGAGCTCCTAATTAGTAGTGAGGGACAATGATCCTTCAAAAAATACTTCTTGAGTCCGAAAGTCAACATAATGTCGGATATTGCTATTCCTTTTCTAAATTGGGACCACATTTAATACCTAGGTAAAAATTTGGTCGGCCTATGACCTTTGATTCATCCCTTTGACAAGCCCTTGTTCTACTACTGATTCTGAACTTTTGATAGCTCGTATCTTGTGCCTATCTATTCTGTTAGACTCACCCCATGGACCAAAGCTTTATCTTCGGTATCATCACTAGAGCATAGAAACAAAAGATGATAGGTTCTGGGTCATTCTAATCCTATTGGAGATATCAATAGGACATCTATTCCAGTACCAAACTTGTGCTCAGTACCATCAAAATATATGGTCCACACATGATTATCAGATAGGTCATCAGACTCCTTACTCTTTATTAGCTTCAGAAAGACCCGATCTCTGTCAAAAATTACATAGGTGCTCAGCCCTGTAGTGTGCAAGTTGCCAAATGGGTCAATATCAATGAGCTCATTAAGCAACACTTCTTATTTAGGGATCCACTTGCTTCTATCTTCTTCCTCTTGGGGAATTTCTATATAGTATCTCTCTTGCTAAAAGGTAAAGGTATGGGCAGCTCTGAAACATAGATTTGCATCATCCAAAATGTGTTCGGGGTGTAAGGATTCCGATAAAATCTTCATCTTCACCCCATGTCTGGTTCTCAATATCAGGTGGGACTAGTCAAGTGCCAGGTACCCACCAAGTTTTGCAGTGAAATGCCTTGATAGACACATTCTAAAGATTGGTGGAATGTCTATTATTACTACTTCTTGAGTGACTATTTGGCTTGGCAAAGAGAAGAGGGTTAGGGAAAAATCCCTTATTCGACCAATGGTCTAGACCTTGTTTCCATCTAGTTGCATAATTCCCTTTTTAAGGGGTTCATACTCTAACTTTAAGGCATTCACTACTTGTTTTGGCATGACAGTGTTGCTAGCCCCTGAATCAATCATATTATTATGCAACAATTTATCTCCTACTATAAGTGTTAAAAAGAAAGGCGTTGGATTTTTCTGCCTACCTCTTTATCTTTTTTGTTGCCCATATCATTTGCATAAGTTATTGCCTTTAGAGCCTGGGGGAAAACCCGGGTCTGTTATTTCCGTTTTGATTGCATAGTTGAATCATATTCACTTGCAAGCTTTGCTTTTCTATTTTTAATACTTCTTGAAGCAAGGTTTTCTACTCAAGGATTGATATGAAATCCCATAATGACACATTGGTAAGCACCTTCTTTAATTTCTCCACCACGTTAAGTGTCCCAACTATTTGGGCCTTAAGCTTAAATGATGGTATTTATTTCATTTTTGAGAGAAAACATTCCATCGTAATTGGGCTTAGTGCTTTGGTTACCTCCTTTTCTACCAAAGGGACATTATGTGTTTGTGAAAAAGGTCAGAAAATGGGCGATGAAGACTACTTCTCCATTAGGAATAGTTGACACGGTTTTGGACGTGGTAGAGCCTATTATACATATTCTCCTATAAGCCTTCTTTTTGATCTTGTGTTATAATCCGACTGTACTTGGGGATTTCCAGTCATTGAGGCTTCATTTGCGAATACAAGCTCATCCTCTTCCAACCACGAGAAGAGAGTTTGGTTAGGTGCAATGTCTAATTCTTGCTCTAGGGACATCCCTTGCATTTGTGCTCTAAAATGAGAATTCTCCATTTTGGATGGTCGATACTTGTTCAAATTTAGAATCATGCCCTTACTTCTTTATTCTACTACCTTTTGTTGCATACTTCCCCTTGGGCAGTTTTAGGGCATATGGCTATCATTGCATGAGAAGCACCAAACATTCTCATCTTCCACCAAATTGTTCTAGGTTGGGACTAACACTTTACATGGACTACCCAAGTGATTGCTTGTAATGGCATGGTGGTTGGAACTATTTGGTTTGTTGATGATGTATGATGACCTCCTCCCTTGTAGGATCCTTGATATGAATTTTATTGATAAGGCGGCTTTCCTCAACCATAGGCTTGAGTGGTTGTTTTCAGAGGCATCACTTGTTGTTGTTTGATAATGACTAATTCATTAGCAAAAGTCTGCATAAGATCTTTCATATCAGCGATATCCATTGCCATTAAGGAAAGACCCAAAGTGCTTGCTTGAGTGGTAGGATACTCATTTTTAGGCTGTAGGGTGACTAGATTTAATTGTGTTGCAAGAGTGCTTGGATTGGATTCTTCCTGATGGCCATCAAATATTTTTGCAAATACCGACATTGGTGGTTGAGGAAAAAATTTCCTGACATCGATTAGATTATTCTCTATGTGTACTACAACCTCGTATGCATTAGGAAGGACACTCCCTCCCATGGAGGTTATCATGACTATGATATCTAGATTAAAGGCCTTCATATAGAACATGAATGCGATCGCAGTCCTTGGTCGAGCAGTCATAGGAATCCTTTGCCAGGTTTTGTGGAATCTCTTGTTGAAGTCACTCATTGCCTCATGCAGAGCCCTCTTGATGGTAATTAGTTGTTGCGACAGTGAGGAACAGTCTCCTTTTTCTCAGAATCATTCGAACAGGCACTATCCAAGTTGGTCCCAGGAAAGGATGGAACCCGAGGCAAGAGATCGATACCAATCCCGAGCTTTCCCTTTAAAAGAGGTGGCTAGTAGTCTCAACATGATGCTTTCCTCCGATATGTTATGTACCCAACATACCTCTGCTATATCTTCAAGGTGTTCAGAAGGGGTTTTAAAATATTCTCCAGAGAATTTTTGGGATAGCCTTGAGGCATTAGAAAGTATGGCAGGCCATACATCTAGGGGTGTGGGTGGCTATAGTGGAATACCACTATCCTATGTTATGAAATTTCTAGGAGTAGGCGGAGGTACATGATCCATGGGAAAATATTCCTATGAATCGATATCTGAACAATCTTATTTGGAAGTTTAAGCCTTCGGGTCGAGTAGATAATGCTCTAGATATTGGGCTCTGACTTCTTTCTCTATTACTCCTTATAAGTGATATAGAAATTGTAAGTCTTCTCCTTCTAGGGATTGAGGTAGGTAACTGAGAGTACTGGAAGTGACCTCTCAAGCATGCTCTTGTTTAGAATTTGGGAATGAAACTTCTAGTTTCCTTCCTTAGCCTAATTCAAGAAATATTTCTAACTTCTAATTAGGCATTTGGAAAAACTTATGTCCCATCGGGTGTGCTAGAAAAATAACTGTTGATTATCAAAGCTTGTGCTTCTCGATAGTCTTATGGGAAATTCAGCAAATGGGGGACAAAATTGTTCTCACTAAATACCTGGTTTTTATAGAAAGACTCTTCTTTTGGGGTTCTAAGATAAGGGGAGAAGGAAATGTAAACATAAAACATAAAAGACAATGTGCCAAAGATTTTACAACATTTCATACTCAAATTATTCCTATGATTGATATAAATAGACATAGAATGCCACAACCCCTCATTTTTGGAAAGAGAATGAACAAAAAAGGCTAACTTCAAGCACAGTGCAAAATTTTAGATCTTTCCATAGGTAGTGTTCATTAAGGTCCAATCAAACATAAAGATTTCTTATGAGTAAAAGAACAATATTTCAAAAATCACAAGAATTTTGTCTCCTAATATAGCATAGCACAAAAAATAACTTTTAAAAAAATAAAAATTCCAATGACATAGTCCAATTTTCCTAAGCAACTATTCTATAATACACACATAAAGCATAAAATTTGCTACTTAAACTATTTGGATATAGCTTGCAAGACACATGTTTCATTCAAAACAACAATATCAAGAAAGAAAGCTTGAAAAATGCCATACATGCAATCTCAACAAATTCTTCTCAATAGTTCGCTTTAATTATGAAATTAATTTTGAAACAAATGTTAGATGTGAATCCAACAATAGATTAAACCTTAATAGATATAGCATGCCAGAATAAAGTAGTTTTGTAACTTGTTCCTGAAAATAATTCTAAAACTTTAAGAAAACAAAGGAAAATAATCCTTTTGACAAAGAAAATGTCTCTTGGAAAAGTCTATCAATAAAACAAAAAACAAAAAACATCCTTTTCATTTGTCATCACCCTACTTATATAGCCAAAATAAAAAATACATGCGACCTTAGCTCAAAAGTAATTGTCGCTAGGTGTTGATAGTTGATAGCACATGATCCGATCGTAGACCTCTGGTTAGGTCGCAAAAGATCTCTGCTCATTGGGTAATCCCACAAAGCTGGTTTACAATTTCTGGGACATCCTAATTTTTGCTAACATCACATATTTTTAGAAAATATAATGATTTAAGCCTCATAAAGTTCCATTTAAAGCATTCCAATTGAAGAGGGTTTGATCAAACTACCTTAGATCAGACCCCCTTGAATAGAACCTCGCTAGTTTTAAACCATACCTATAATGGAGTCTCCTTTACACCTATCAAAATGTTGATAAAAACACTTTTGATTTACCTTTTGGGGATCAAATGAATTTATTTAAAATTTATATTTTGTAAGTATGTAGTCCTTATTATAAGCTTCCCAAAAGTATAAATTTAAATAAATTTAATTTAATTATTATATTTAATTTTTTATTTCTTGTGAATGTAGATTTTTTCGAAAATGAAACTCTGTTATGCACAAGTGGAAAAATAGAATATTATCATTTTTTTGAAAAATATGAGTACACCAGATATTGAAGTCTTTGATCCAACAAAAAGAAAATTTTAATTTTAATACATACAAAAAAGTTACAAGTTATCGACGCTTATGTATTGTAATTGGTTTGACTTCAAAACTTGATTAAAAAAAAATATTCAATAAAACTATCTAATCACATGAGTGGAAGTACTAGATATAGAGTTAAAAATCTAAATTTGAAAAGAATTAGAATTTTATCCTTCATGGAAAAAATTTATGTGTTATACGAGAATCACTTTTAAAAATGTTGTTTTAAAAAAACTAGTTTTCGAGGGAGATGGAAAAAGAAGTGCAATTTGATTCCAAAATTTTTGAAAAAATATATTTATAATATACAGAAAAAATTTCACAAAACTATAGTTTGCATCATCTTCAAATTCCTCATGGTTTATCCGCTATAGGTGCCTAAAAGTGAAGGTTTAGTTAAAAAATATTATTTTAGTGTCCAGTTTGGCCAAAAATTGTAAACCACTATTATGGGATCATCCCATTAACTTTCAGCTACCACATTAACACTCTTTAGATATTTTAGCAAAGATAGAAGCTCATACACGATCATATCTTAAAAAAAAAGCTTGGAAAAGGACCCAATTGACCGATCACATAATTCCCAGGCACCGCCTCAGAACTTCAGTCCCAAAGATCGAGGGAAAGAAAAGAAAAAATCCAACCAACTTTGAAAAACTCCTTAATTAGATAAATTTAGGTAGTACAAATACACATGGTGAGGAGATGACATGTCAACAAGGCAAAAACTCCTGAGCTTGCAAATAAATCTCCCAAGAAAATTCTTGACAAGTAAACACATGTCCCCAACTTTCTCCCAAAAGGAAGACGAAAGGTAAAAGCTGTGCAACCACCACATGGCAAATTGCGCAACTTTCTAATGATTTCATTTGAGAACGGGTGCACCTAATACCAAAGACATTTATGCAAAACCAAAAAAAAAAATGACTAAGGAAAAAGGTACTTCACAGTGACACAAATGAGTATACAAGTGTCTTATAGGTGTCAACCTTAGGAAAACCTGGATTGTGCAAACCAACAACCTCTATGATCAAGTCATCAACCTTTTGTGCCAAATTTTGATTGACCTTTAAGGTGAGATGGAAAGACTTCCAACCTCAAAAAGGTATGTGCATGAGGTTAACCAAATAACTTGGCAACCTCTAGAGATCTACAAAGTTGAACATTTAGTTAGACAAGATATTGTCTAGCCTCATTGAAACCTAAGTATAGTTAATTATAGTGAATAAATTAATTATTCACACTAACAAAAAACCCATCTAATAAAGACACCATTAGGTATTTTATCCAAAGGCTAATAGCAATGGATTTTAAACTCTAATGCACAAACAAATTAATACAAATATTTTACAACATCATAAATGAAAGGAAGAAAATTTATTGTTTGGCTATGGTTTAGGACATAGAACAAGAATCTTCTACACTTCTCATTCAAGGAAACCCTAGAGATCTCAATCCAAGGATGAAATAGGGGAAATAGATCTTGCAATAGGGTGGACCCTAGGGTCTGATTAGAGATTGAAGAGGGGTTCACCACAAAGCTAGGGCTTGGAAAGACAAGTAATATGAAAGACCTAATTATGAACCTTAAAGATATGCAAGACTTGAATAAAAGGCTTAGAAATGAATATAAATTAGAAGAAAATGTTGGGAAACCTGAAATGCACACATAAAAATATGTAGAGGCATGAAACAAGATTTGAAATGCTAAAAATTCTAGATTTAGGGCACACTGGGATTCATATGCCACTTCTAGCATATCAGTCCTAGTCTAGGGTTTTTGGATTGGAACAAAAATCTGGAAATGTAGACTCAAAATCTTCAGAAAATTAGAAATTTTCCTATAGTGAGACTGATATGCCACTTCTGGTGTATCTGTATTGTTCTACCTTTTTAGAAATTCAAAGTCCAAATCTTCTCTCAAATCTCTTCTTTTCCATCCCACTCTGATTTTTCAATATGAACCTATAGGAAGGACCTATAAAACAAAATATAGTGTTGATTTGGTTATGGGGGGTTTTCCTCAGTCAAATCCCTCATTCAGTAATTGAAATTTGATAGAAACAATGGAACTTGAATCTAAATATGAACATAAACCCTAACCTTAAGTGCATCTAAGATTAGGAAATGTAGTAATGGAAAAAGTAATCATTTTCCCTTACTTGGTTTGATAATTGACATTAAATTTGAATTAATGATGTCATGGAGTGGTGTTCTAATGTTTTGTACACATTCACACTATTCTAGGACCTTTATTTGACTAAAAAATTCCTTAATTGATCCTTTGTAAGGGTGTTCTAAAGTTTTGTAACACACTTAATTTCTTTTCTAGGACTTATTTGCTTAATTAAGTGTAATGGGCCACTTTTCAATAAAAATGTACATAATGTGTACCTTTTTTAGGTGTTGTAAAGTGTTATAAAAAAAATTACACATTTATCTAGGTGATCCTAATTAATTGTGGTTAATTGAAGTTATTAACCCCCTCTTTAGGCCTTAATTTTGACAACTCCTGAAGATCTATCTCGACAATCATAAATTAAATAAAAAATTATTTCATTAGGAAAAGTTTGGTCCTGATAAGTTGAGCCAAGACCCATTCGCCCTTGATAGTGAATGGGTCCTCCCTTAACATGTAGTCTTCAAGGTGAGAGATGTAGTCTTCTTCCTCATACATATGCATCATTTATTAGAATATTAGATAAGATGCATAGTGGAGTCTGTGGCAACGAATTTATAGAAAAGATAACAACACACAGGATATTATGATCTAACTATAGGTTTTATAGATGCAAACAAGATGGTTAGCAAATGTGATCCCTAGCAGAGGTTCTTAGGGAAGATAAAGTATTTTGGGAACCTACCTTTGAGGCCTATGTTTGTACAAGCCCCATTTAAACAATAGGGAATTGAATTCATTGGGGAGATAATTGAGAATTCTAGTGGTGGACACAAATGGATTATGTTGGCTACTGAATACTTCACCAAATGGATAGAGGTCATTCCCTCAAATAAAACCATCAACAAGATTGTGATAGATTTTTCAATAAGAAATATTATCACTCTATTTGGAGTTCTAGTTAGGTTGATATTTGACAAAGCAATGTGCTTTAGGTATGAGGAATTTACAAGGCCTTCTATTAATACATGTGATCATGTTTCACAAAAAAATGTATAATTAGACATTTTTACACTCATTTGAGTCTCCCTTATGGATTTTGGCTTAATTTTTCCTATATTTAATTTTCTAATGTGGCCAACACATCAGCATTAGGTCTTGGACCCTTGTGAATCATTAATAATTCTAGGATCTCTTGTAAAAGTGTTGTGAAGTGGTTTAACCCACTTTCACACTTTTTTAGGACCCTTTCATTATAATTTACCTAAATAACCTCTTTTTATCACTTACCAAGACTTATTTCAAAGTGTTATAAAGATTTGTAAGAAACTCTCGCGCTTTTCTAGGCTTTTCATCACTAAGTCAACCCTTTATGTTTAAATGACCCCTTAATGCACTTTCCGGCCCTACTTAAGTGCATTTTTTAGAATAATCTCATTAAACATCATTAACTATACTTTAATTCTCGACACCTGGTAAAATTTCTCAGGTGGGACCAAGTCGCCACCTGGGGAAACTTAGTCCCACTAGGCACAAAAATCAAAATCATTTTAAACTTCTGGTAGAATATTATTCTCTTAACCTTAAGGTCAGCCCGTGATGTGTTATTTTTGGGAAATTTTGTAAAATAAAGTATAAATAAAGGGTTTCCCTCTCATTTTCACCCCATTCATTTAATTAATTCATTCACACATTAGCATACATACATTCATTATTCGCAATCATTATAAGAATTATCAAGTCTACATTGGAGCAACTGAATTTGCATATCCTCAAATTTCTACATCAAGGTTTTGGTGAGTTGTAGCATTGCATGTTGTTCATTCGCCACTCTCTTTCTATTTAATTTCATTTTCAAGGGTTTGATTACCAAATTGTGGTTTGACCAAGGCAAGCCCCTATTCACTAACCCTTAACCCTTCTTCCCCTCTTTGCATTTGTATTTTGCAGGTCTTGTATGAAAATTTATGAAAGAGAAAGGTACTAAAAGGTGTTGTAAATTTATAAAAGTCATTCAAGTCAACAAATCCCTAAGTGAAGCTTGGAGACCCTTTTCAGCCCGATTTTTGTAGAATTAGAATCAAACACTTGTCAAGAAGAGAAGTGCATACTAAGAGCTATAGGTTCATGTCCCAAAATTCCTAAAAGTTGAAGGTGGAATAAGTCACCATTAGTGGAGAACTAGTCACATTTCCAAGCCTGAAAAGTGATTTCTATATTTTTGGATACCCATTTGGCAGAAACCTATTATGGCAGAATCTTCCAAAAGTAGGACTAAGTCACATAGCTTGGCGTAAGTGTCCTAGTTGGCTTCAACAACAAATTCTATAGGATTCCAGAGCCTCTCTGCATCACATTCTAGTTTCTAGGTGCACCTCTCTAGTCTCTTTAATTTTTGTTATTGTTTGCTTGCATTCATAGGTCATTTCTACATATCACAATGTGTTTTCAAACAAATTACATTTCTTAGGTTTTTCATTAATAATTCATTTCATTTTTTATTTATTTTCATTTATAGCATTGAATTTAGGTGCATTTAATCATATTAGCATTAGTCTTTAGTGAACCCCCAAGTTTTTGTGAGATACCTTTCTCCTTTTAGGTGAAAAACACTCGAAGTGTAAGAGAGAACCATCCTACAAAAATTTGTGGTTCAGGTCACCATCTCATATTGATATCATTACCATCCTTAGGGAAATGGAGAAGCTGAGTCAAGTAGAAAAATTCTAATGAAGACTATGAAAATGATGATTCAAAAGAACAAGAAAGTATGTGATTCAAATCTCAGACTAGCATTGTGAGATGATAGGGTAACTGTCAAAAAGGCTACTGATGAGTCTCCTTTTGAGTTAGTGTATGCACTAGAGAAAAGAATTCCTATCAAAAATCTATTGCTTATCTACAAGTTCATTCAGGAGAATTATGACGATATATGTGATGCAATGGTGAAAAGATGAACCAACTCACTTAGTTGGATGAGACTAGAATATCAACACAAAATAATAATATCAAAGTACAATAGTAGGTTAAAAATTTATTTGACAAAAAATTGTGGAAAGAAAGTTTGAAATAGATGATATAGTCTTGTTATGGAATGCACTATTACAAGAAAAGGTAAAACATAGTAAATTTGATGCTCTTTGGCTTGGCCCATATCTAATTATAAATAAAAATGGTACATAATATTATTTTCTATAGAGTCTCAATGATGAGCTAATATAATTTCCAGTGCATGGAAAATTCTTTACACCTTACTTTTCTCGATGTAAGATATATTTTCCATCAACAATGTATTCTATGTAAATTTTGGTACAATTTTTCCTTTCTCCTAGTTTTTATCTTTGGTTTTGTATCCTTTTGCTCCATCCCTATATTTATATTTATGGTAAATACTTGAATAGGCTTCAACTAAAGGTTGTTCAATCAAATTATCTTTGATTGAACCATTTTTTATAACTACACACCATATGGAATCATGGGTGTGTTGACCATGTTTAGTGAAAGGATTTTTAATTGAAGTTACATATGATTGAACCTAGATAATTTTGGGTATGGTTTATTTTTGTCTTTTTCATTCTATTATAATAGTGAGACTCACTTATCTATCTCACCCCAATTTTTTGATCTTATTTAATTTCACTATGTATGCTAGTAGGTTTGAGAGAAATATGACATTATACCTATTATGGAAATTAATCTAAATATAAATGAGACTCACTTATCTATCTCACCCCAATTTGTTGATCTTATTTAATTTCACTATGTATGTTAGTAGGTTTGAGAGAAATATGACATTATACCTATTATGGAAATTAATCTAAATATAAAAAATATGTTAACCCATGCACTTAATATTAATGATGTTGTTATCAAAGTCATGAACAAGATGAATTTATACCCAAATTTTCTACATAGATATTCTATGAGTTCATACCAAAGTTATGATTCTAAAATTAGTCCTTTATCAATAATGGAAAAAGGCCAAAATTGTTCCTATAATAGAATTTGAATCAAAGATTACGTCAAAGAAAATAAGAAAGGCCAAGCCAATTGATACTAAGGTTTTGATGTAAGCCCTTATGTTTTATGATGTCGATAAATAGTATATATACACAAGGATTTCCTATGGTGAAATAATTACAAGTAGTATGGTTCATCTCAATTTAATGTGGTAAATGTTTGAAAGTCTTAAATTCATTTACTAAGCTAATTTACATAAGGATTTAGGCTCCTATAGCTATGCTCTTGCATAGTCAAAAATTATATTAGAGAAGAAAAAAACCCTTCTTGTAGTAGCCAATGGTGGGTGAGGTGTTGAAAAATACAACATACTAAAAAATATAAACTTATTAAAAATAATATATTAGTCAAGCTTAATGGTGTTAAAAGGAAGGCTAGAGATGAAAATGAGGTAATTTAATCTATAAACACCTAGATATAATAATATAGTACATTGTGAAACCATAACAAGAATGTTGGGTTTTATAAGATTAGAGAGGTAAAATTTGTAGCAATGGATCCATACTTCACTTTATATGTGATCTACACTAATTTATCTAAACACTTGGGATCGATGAAATTTAAAATACATAGGGTTAGCCCACAAGTAGGATAAAATATTTTGTAAATATACTCTTAAGTTACTACAAGTTCCATTGTTATGTAGGAAAGAGGTGTGGATACTAGCAATCATGTTATTAGATTATTTAGTAGTGGTAGTGGGAGAAGTAATGGTGGATGAAGGATCTATTGTAGAGCCAACGATGTGAATAGGTGCACTGGACAATATAGAAGAAGTAAGTTTATCATTTGGATTTCTTATAAATTTTAAAATCCATATAGATCACATGAAATTCTACCAATATATCTAATATGTATGGAAGATTCACCACATTATCCAAACTATCCAGCTCATTTAATATTTTTATAATTGACATGCGTATCATGATCATACTCTTAATTATTTTTATTATGAGCATTGAGATAATCTCAATTCTCATTGATTTGGGCCATGTTAAGAAAGCATTCCTTTTAGGTGGCATAAACAAAATATAAGAAATAAAGTTAAAATTTCTAATTTCATATTGAAAAATTAGAAATCTAAATTGTATATTAGAGAGGAAAATGAAACTTTATTGTAGTAGCCGATGGTGGGTTAGGTGCTGAAAATATATCATACTAAAAATACAAACCCTTTTAGAAAATGATATATTATCGTGAGTTTAATGGTGTTAAAAGGAAGGCTAGATTTGAAAATAAAATAATTTAATCTAAAAATCCTAAATATAATACCATAATACATTGTGCCACCATAATAAGAATGTTGGTCTACATAATATTATAGAGGTAAAATTCATAGCCATGGATCCATACTTGTGCTCTAAATTCATTCTTATAATTAGTAAAGTCATATTATATAACTTTGTTTGATGTGTGACCTTGTACACTACTTTATCTAAATAGTTGAGGATGAGTGACATTTTAAAATGTTTAAAAAAATGATTTTTAAAATCTATGGAGCTATTGACTAGAAAAGAATAAAAAATATTAAAGCTAGGAAGTGAGTGCCTAAGTATGTAGTTTTTTTACTCTTTTTATTATACCAAGTTTAAATGTGTCACTATAATTACTTTAATACTGTAGAATAATGTACTTCAAATGGTTGAATGAATTCATTGAAGGTCTTTAAATGCTAGGAAATAGAACAAAATTATGTTAAACATATGTGAGTTGGTTCAACGTGGAAGGGTGAAGGGACCTAGTTGATCAATTTTAAGTTTTAAATTTTAAATTGAATGAGGTCGAATTCATAATCACGGGGTTGTCCCAATAAACCTAGATTTGTATCAAAATTGATTAATGATCAAAATCCAAATAACAAATGACTAAATAGAAATAAGAACATATATAAATATGATAAAAAATGTATAAAATAATATATTTAAATAAATAGATACAACTATATATATATATACAAACAAACACAATTTTAAATTGACATACTAAGACATTACCTTCAAAGAAACTTCGCCGTTACACCTAGCCATATCTCAAACGTATTTTTGCCTTAATCTTATAAGGACTTATTGTTACTTCATACTCCAACAAAAGTAGCTTTACTGCAAAATTTTATTTTATTGAGAGAGAGAATACAGAACGCAGTAGTATGGCGTTCTCTCATCTTATTTTACTTTCATTTTCATCTTTTGAATTTTTAATTCAAGAAATGAATTGAGAATATAGAAGTTAGGCCAACAGAATGTCATTCTGTTGTATTATATTGCTTTTGTAATTGGACAGACGAGGTAAAGTTAGCAGGAGAGGTTGGATCCCGGATCTACTCCCAACTGCTGGCAGTAGGATTTGTAGTAAGTGATACGCTTCTTGACGGTGTCAGGGTTACCACCGTTACATTCTATGGGGCCATTGACAGCTTGGATTGTGGATCCGAATCCCTTTCCAGAAGTGACGGCAGTATGGCAGTTGCTATTTTTCATCCAAAACCACAGTGCTGTTTTGAAGGAAATAGTGGGATCTTGCGCTACCTTCTCTGGCTCATTCAACCCGTCGAACCCAATATCTTCTCCTGCTAGACCGTAGTTGAAGTTCCTGCAATATTCAACCTCAGCAATGGTATAGGTGGGAAGCGGCAAAGGAAGTAAGAAAAGCATAAGCTGCACAGTCAGAATTGGTTAGTTACCAGGTTAGCTGGATCGGTCCCCGCCCGAAGTAGCCTTTGCCTCCAACGCATGAATACTGAGTGTTGGTTTCATCGCAATAATCTTTCTGTGCGCCATCGATCTCTTCAATGTAGCAGAAAGCTGCGAAAGACAATCGTCAGCAGTCATCACTAGTTATGGGAAATTGGAAATAGTAGTCTTAGTTAGTGGTTGCAAATTGATTACGTACATCCAGTCTCGTGCGTTACATGGGCGAAGAAGGCAGCGAGTTCTCTCTTGGCGACGTCAGAAGATCCGGAGGTGCCGAAGCCAGGGTAGGCGTTGGCGGCCTGGATGAAATTATCGTAGGTGTAGAAATTCTTTCCAGCGCAGGAGCTGTCTGCACCGCTGAGAATGGCATCAAAGAAATCGTTGCTTATGATGGAGGAGACACCGTTGGGAGTGGGGCGAGTGGAGGGTGTGGATTTCCTGTAACATGACCCTTGTTGGCAGCCAGTTCCGCAGAAATCATTCCCAGTGCCGCAGTAGCCATATCGGCTACAACACAATTTGCTCGAACACCCGCAATTCTGTGCAGAAACACTCCCAAACATCACAACAATCTCCACTGCTAATACCAACAGCGCCCTTCTTCTTTCACTCTCCATCTCAATATCTCTCACAATTACTTCGACTGCTGCTTCGTTGCATTTGTATCTCTATAGCTCCCCGTGTTCATATTTATAGAGTGGAAAATCCCTGTACATAAATGTTGAGCTGAAAGATAGACGCGTTTACGCGCTTTACGCATTCATATTCTCCATTTAAATATTGCTCGCCCACATAACCTTCCGGGGACATATTGCCAGTTGAACTAATATCCTTTGACTGGTGTGCGGCTCGTTATGTAATATAACTTAAAATTCCAATAGCTCAAAATACTGTGGTCTTTCTTGAAAACGGTCGAGGATCATTTTATTTCACAATGACGCATAATTTGAAACAAAAAGTCCCATCTTGATCTTAGAGATGGCTAAGTGCGCATTTTCGTTAAACCAATGAATATTAAAAATTCCAGGGTTTTTGTTTTACACTTTTAACACATTTATTTTTCATTTTTCAATTGTACTTTTATTTTTTATTTTACATCAAAATCACTGTCTTGAAATATTTATTTTGAAGGTTAAAATGATTAATTTGTCTTATTATCATATTATGTATTAGCATTAACATCTATTATCATTTGTTAGTCATTATTGTTTATTATTATCTATTATCATGATTTGTCTATCATCATTATCTTCTATTATTAATTATTTGTATTCTTATTATGATTATCTATTATTAATCATTTTATTAAATAATATTCTATTATTTAATTAATATGAGCTAATTATCCATTATAAATTATTTACTTAAAAAATATTATATTAATAAATTAATATAAGCTAAGTATCTATGGTAATAAATTAATAAATTTCTTTACTATTCATTAACAAATCAGCTCATTCTTCATTGCTTCAAATAATAAAATTCCTCATTAAAAAAGCCACTAAATAAAACAATAAATGCATAATTATCTTCTCACGAGTTAACTCATTCTTCAAATCAGTAACTTCTTCATTTATTTATTCACTTAATGAATTAATAAAATCTTTTAATATTCTCTCATGAATTCAAAATGGTAATTAGTCGATAGGCTATTTTGTTTGAAGTTTCTGCAAGGAATTGCATCAACCCAGTTGTGAATTGGATTTTCCAGCGCCGGACATGTCCCGGCTAGTGGCGACTAGACCGGTTTGTTTTTGTGGCGATGTGGATCTTGGAAATTATGTGGGTTGGCGGTGGTGGAGTTGGTGTCCTCGATACGCAGAAGCTGAACCATAAGTGTTTGCTCGCATGAATGTTTACTCATTTTTTCGTTGTTGTACGATGGGGGCAGACGGAGTAAATGCGGGTGGATGAAGTATATGCAATATTGAGTGTTACAGTGTGGGATAGTATAGTTTGTTTAAGTTGTATTGTTGAAACAACCATTGCAGTGTTGGTTTCATAGTAGACTATTTCTGTGGTCAGTTTCATAGCATATTGGAGGTGTTAAAACTGTTGTTCTCTGCAATCTGTAAGTCATTTTACATGGGTGTTTTGCATAAGTGATTTATTGATTGTTTATGTTAAAACTATTGTTCTCCACAATTTCTAAGTCGTTTTACATGAGTTTTGCAGTGTGGGAAAGTAAAGTTCAAAATGTGCGAGAAAATATATTGATTAAGTTGCATTGTCGAAAGAGCCATTATGGTGTTGGTTTGATAGTAGCCTATTCTAAAAATCATTGGCTTTGGTTCCGTGGCTCGTTTGATAGGAGATTATTGTAAAAATCGATGGCTTCAACTCCATTTTATAGGAGATTGGAGGGTTTTAAAACTATTGTTCTATGCAATATGTAAGTCATTTTACATGGGTGTTTTGCATAAATGATTTATTTATTGTTTATGTTCAAACTATTGTTGTACAAAATCTGTAAGTCATTTTACATGTGTGTTTGGCATTATGGTTTAGTAATGTTTTCATCCCTCATTTATTGTTTGTTGTTATCTATATGCATCCTTTACCTTTATTTGGTCAAAAAATATGGTTAGGGTTAGTAATTTTATCGCATTGTGTTTGTTGTTTTGGTTATCTCTGTGCATTTTTCTGTCATAGCTATTAACATAGACCAATTGTAGATTAACATAGGAGTGATTGCATAAATATATGTCCTTATACCTATTACCATAGGAGAAATTGTAGTTAAATATTGTTTCTTTGGTACAAAAATATGGTTATGGTTGGTGATTTTATTGCCCTCCGTTTAATATTTTAGTTATCTATGTACATCCTTGCCATTACACCCATTAAGATATGACCAATTGTAGATTAAGATAGGAGTGATTGCATATGTATATATATGCAGAGGGTTAGTATGAAAGCAAAAACATATTGGAGATAAAATTAGTTTGGTGGGTGTTAAGTGTTATTCTTTGTAATATCTCTTTTATTTAGTCAATTTATTTGTTTGAAGTTCACGACAGGATTTTTTGTCAACCAAGCTATGAATAGGATTTGTCCTGTAATAGCTATTTTAATATTTCTCTATTTGTCTAGAATATTTAGTGCTAGGCAATGAAGCTCAAATTTTTGATTGGGTTTGTGGCGTTATAGGCATTTTGTACAGGTTATTGCTACTCATTGAACTATAATTGCTCCTATGGTAATGGATGCAACGCCAAAGATACGCACAAATAACCACAAGCAATAAACGAAATATTCATAGAGATAACTAAAGAAATAAACAAAGGGTGAAAAAATAATTGATCCTATGTTAATTTGCAATTGCTCTTGTATGAATATTTTTGGTGTGGGTTTAAGATTATTTGTTATTTATGTGTGATTCTTAAGTGTTTTTCTAATAGTTTTGTTAGAATTTTCCTATTTTGTCTATAATATTTAGTGGGAAATTATGTAGCTTAAATTTTGAATTGAGAAGCCAACTGTTACATAAAATTTTCCATTACACCTTGTCTAGATAGTGATAGAATTTCAGGTAAGCAGGAATATGTTGCAAACTCAAATCTATACATGCATTTGACTTGAACTAGGTTCTTTACTTTGAATATTCTTTGTAAGTAATTTCACATACATAGATGTCCATATCTAAAAATTTTGGGTGAAGGTAAGTTTCAAAAGACCTATTAGGAAAACACTTAACAATCATAGGAAAATGACAAATACTGGAAATCCCACATTAAATAGAACTTTAAAATATGGACAATAGAACATGCAAACTATAATAATGAATAGTTTGGTATGGGGAACTGGAGAAAGGAATATCATGAAGAATAGTTTGTTATGGGGAAGTTCAAATAGTTGAGAAAGAAAGAATATCATGTAAAACATATTTGTACAAGACAAAAAGCAAAATTGGAAAAGATCTATTAGGAAAAAACTTAAGAATCCCCACTACCTTGTCAATTCAAATTTTGAGCTACATTATTCCCCACTAAATATTACCGAAAAAATAGGGAAATTGTAAAATAATTACGGGGAACTAGAAAAAAGAATATCATGAAGAACAATTTGTTGTGGGGAAGTTGAAAAAGATGAGGAAGAAATAATATAATGAAACATATTGATATAAGACACTGCCATCCCACATAATTAGCAAGCTTGACCCCTTACATAAATAGATCTGGGCAGTTTGTACCAAGGAGCTTCAAGCAGATTAGGGGAAAAAGAATATCATGAAACATATTGATACAAGATTCAAGCTATGTTCTTTGTTAATAAATATTGAAGACAAATAGAAAAATTGTATAAGAGGTGTTAGAATAACAATTATTTGGTACAAGTTATTTTACATGGGTATTTTGCATAAATGATTTGTTCACAGTATTTAATGCCAAGCAATGTAGCTAAAATTTAGAATTAAGCCTGTGGTGCTATATGCATTTTCGAGAGATTGCTGCATCATATAATTGTTTTCATAGCCTAAAGAAAATAGGTATTGTGATAAAGAACTTGGTTTAAATAATTATTTTTCCAGGCCGAAAATATATGTATATAAGTGTGGAGGGAAAAATAGTTTGGTGGATTTTAAGTGTTGTTCTAATAGCTCTTTTATCTATTCAACTATATATTTTTAGTTTGAGAAAAAAGGAATATGATGAGACATATTGGTATAAGAGAACAAGTGAAATTGGAAAAGAGCTATTAGGAAAACACTTAAGAACCATAGGAAAATGATGGATGTTCTAGAATCCACATTAAATAGAAGCTTAAAATTTGGAGAATAGGACAGACAAACTACGATAATGAATAATTTGTTATGGGGAAATGGAAAAATGAATATGATGAAGAAGAGTTTGTTGTGGGGAAGTTGAAATAGACGAGAAACAAAGAATATAATGAAACATATTGATATAAGACATTTCCAGCCCATGTAATTACCAAGCTCCACCCCTTACATAAATAGGCTTGGGTAGTTTCTTTCAGTGAGCTTCAAATAGATCAGCAAAAACAAGAATATCATGAAGCATATTGATAGAAGATTCAAGCTATGTTCTTTGTTAATAAATATTGAAGAGAAATAGAGAAATTTTATATGAGGTGTTAGAATGTGAATTATTTTCTACAAGTCATTTTACATCCAGGTATGTTGCATAAATGATTTCTCTATAATATTTAATGGTAAACAATGTAGCTGAAATTTATAATTAAGCCTGTGGCATTATACACATTTTTTAGAGATTTTTGCATCATATAATTGTTGTCATGGCCTAGAGAAAATAGGTATGGTGATAAAGAACTAGGTTTAAATAATTGATTGGGCAAGTTGAAAAGATATTTGTATATGTGTGGAGAAAAAAATAGTTTTATGGTTTTTAAGTGTTATTCTAAAAGCTCTTTTATCTGTTCATCTTTATATTTTTAGCTGATAGGCTATTTGTTTGAAGTTTCCACTAGTATTTTCATTAGCTTAGCCATGAATAGGATTTTTCATCTAATAGCTCTTTTACAAAATCTCTGTTTGTTTGTAATATTTACTGACAGGTAATGTAGCTTGAATTTATGTCTATATATATGTATTGAATTCCCCGTTTGATATTTTAAAAAACACATATATTCATAAATATATATTGATATATATAGACCAAGACCACTATTTCTTGTTTGAGAATGCAACAATAATTTATATATGTACATGTATATCTAAATAGCTATGTATGTTATGTTTATTTGTATATAGGTAGACTTTGATTTGAAAAGAGTTAAAAATACCATATGTAAGTATTATTTAGCATATGAGAAAATTCCTACCATACAACCTATTAACACAAGGATTTGTGCCCAAAATTAAGCTAAAAAACTCTATAAATCCTATGCACATGGGACTATTCTCAGGCTGTGGGTATCCTATGATGAAAATAAACCTCCAGGTTTTGGGTTGGTTCCCTTTGGATCTTCTTGTAAAACTAGTTTTTCTAATAGAGGTAAAGGATAAAAGGATAAAGTCAACATAAAATAGGAAAATAAGGTGATTCACCAATTGCAAAAAATGACTTGCAACTTTGACTTGCAACTTTGATAAACTTACCAAAATTTCAATAAAGCTATGTGATCACAACTCGGAAACTTATGCCTACATGAATGATTTTAAGGTAAGGCTTAAATTTATGGTAAGAGTAAGGAAAACAATAATGTTTTTACAGAATCCCTAACATGAGACTTAAAACACAAACTAAGACCTGCACTATGACATAACATCTTATGCATTTAGTATTGGAGGAATTGATAAAATAATGAAAAGATTCAATATTTAATCATGTAACTCACAACAATTACTAAATAACATAGAAAAGTAGAGAAGGAAATAAGCTTCTTTATTGATAAATAAGAAGTATCTGCATTACAAATTTTTAGATCTAACAAGAAAATGAGTTACAAAATGTGAATAATGCTCTCACAACAATCTCCAAATCAAGAACTAGAGAAAATAAGAAAGAAGAGGACTTATAGAAAAGGTTCTCAAAATTCAAATTTAAATTTTGGCTCCAAGAAAATATGTGTTGTCCTTCCTCTCCTCCATACAAGGCATGAAACTAAAGATGCTCCTCCAAATGTGCAAAAAGAGTTGTGAAAACTCAGAAAACTCCAAAGGGTCATATGAAATTGAAAATCCCTCAAAAAGAGGATCATAACTGAATGAGAACTCCAATTTCAGGTCTCAAATCACTCCTTGACTCAAGTCAAGTCAAAAGGAACTCAAAACTGAATGAAAACTCCTAATTAACTGCTTCAAACTCCCTAACATCACTTCACATGTTGGCACTAGTTTCTCAATCATCTCCATGATTCAAGCAAGCTCTTTAAAGCCTTATTTGACTCCTTTTGACCAAGTCCCATAGTTTGAAATTGTATTCAAATGACTTTTCATTTGCATTTCAAGATATCATTTATTTAAAATGATTTATAACTTATCATTTTAAATAAATATATACAATTTTGAGATAAATGCAAATAAAAGTTTATAATCACATCCTATTTTTTCATTTATTATAAAATTTATTTAAAAAGTGATAATAAATCACTTTAAAATAAAGTTTTTCAATTATTTCTAAATGCAATAATAAAAGAGTTCTTAATCAAATATAAAGAGATTTATATTGATTAAATCTATCATATAATATCAATATCAAAATGATTCTCAAAATAAATTAAGGCATTAAAATTCCAGGTTGAAGTGAAAGGCTTTTTAAAGAAAATGAAAAAAAAAAATTGAAAAAACTTTAAGGAAAAAGATTGCCTTCCTCCAATGCATCCTTTAGGGTTTCATAACCCTAAAAGAATGATAAAAATTTCATTCTTACTTTATTTCACTTAATTGGAAACTTTTTGGAGAAGCGCTGCCATGAGGAAGATGTTTTTTTCCTAACCTGTAATTGGTGATTTCTCTCTTTTGAATGCCATATCCAGCAAATTTTGGAGGATTTAAAGCTGGTAAAATGATTTTTGACTAAATCTGAAAGTTTCTCTTTCATTTTTAAAAAACTTATGAAGCCAACAAGTCACGACCTTTGTGTAAATTCTGATACCTTGTTTGTGAAATTTGTTTACTCTATTGTGTTCTCTTTCTTGTGGCTGCTAAAGACATTCTTAGCCGAGCTTTTGAAGTTCTTTAATATGCTATTCTCTTTGGAGATTCTACTGAAGGTAAGCTTAATTTTGTGAGCTTGAACCTGAGAATTTAATTACATCATTAGGACTTCTGGGCTACAACATTGAGTATTCTTTATTTTTTAGTTTTTGTATTAGCCACCATTGAGAATATGTGTTTTTGAACTAAAAATGCATATTTTTTATGTCCGCCACCAAAAAGCTTGTATGCTGAGACTCAAAAACAATATAGAAGAAAGCTTGAATCTATGATTTGTATCATATAAAATTCTCATACTTTAAAGGCGATGCTTTTTATATCTCTTCATTTTTGTGCCATTTCTTATTGAAGGATTTTGTGATCATTCAAGCCGCGACATCACTAGTTTTCCTCTTCATTATTAAGTATACCTTCCTTCAAAACCCTCTAATAAAGAGGTTGCTATGATATTTCAGTGCATTCATGATTTTCTATATTTTTGAACTGGGTGTTTGATTTATAAGCTGAAACCTCCTTAAACTGCAATGCCTTTTCTCTCTTTTGAGATCTCTGTAATTTCATTCTTTTGCATTTGGTTTTGCCATAACCATGTTTGCTTTGAGTTTTAAGTTTTCTCTAATGAAAATTTTTCTACAATATACTTCTCCATTCTGTAGCTGTAGCCACACATTTTACACATCTGGGTGCTATTACTTGTTTCAGCTGCCATGTGTATTTTCATGAAACAAGGAAAAAACTTCCAGGCCATGGCATAAAGCTACTTTTTTAAAAAAAATCTGTGGATATCATTTTGGTTACTTGATGTAAAATCTGAAAATGAAACTCCTCTTTCTCTTTGTATCTTCTTCTTTTTCCAAAAGACCTAGATAGCTTGAATGTAGAAAGGATTAAAGCACTCTCCTATATTGCTACATATTCCATTTTTACTGTATATTTGATATAAAACAACAAAGATTATGTAGATGAAATAATGTTGTTTAGAAAATGATATTCATTAATATTACTTTACTTGTACTTGGCTCTACTCTTTATAGCTGTAGTTGCACTGTTGCTTAATATCTGGTGATATTGTTCCATAATACATGACTAGAAACAATGATATTGTTGCTCACTATTTTCCTTTTGCTTTGGAGCCTCTATTGCTCATTCATAAACAACTCTCCTCCATTGCTCTGCATTTATATTCATATTACAGAGGCTTTGTAAATGATGCATTATGTAGTTTCTTTCAAAAAGATTATGTAAACAAAACAAGCATAAAACTTTCTCGGCAAAAGTATGAAATCACTTTGATGTTCTTAAATGTAAGAAATGCTCATTGGAATTTCTAGAAACCTCTGCAAAACACAATATAGATCCCATAATATCCAAACTACTGTAATTCTTTGAAGAGATGCTCATGAATTTGGCATGTATGCCTGTTCATTATCATTGAATAGTTTGATACAAACTTAAAAACTGCATTTCCCTCATGATGAATTCACTATATAACTTTTAAATGAGTTGGGCTCCACCCTTGTGGGAGCCACATTTAACCCTACTCATGTTTTAATTCAATAACCAACAACATTACATTTCCTATTTCTACACATGAAACAAACCAGTTAGTAAAAAAAATAGATTCAGTGATTCTTTTTGATGTTCTTCTTTTCAAAGTTAATAATTTGGTGAATGCCTAATAAGATGTAAATTTCATTTCTGTTTGTAATGTGATGATAAGGTAGAATTTGATTCCTCATTGCTCTAACCTCATTTCTCACAATTTTGCAGATAAATCTTGGAGCTAGAGTGGAACCTGATACTAGAGCTGAAATAAGATCAACACAATTGCAACGATGATTCATCATTCCAAGCAATGACGAATCACCTTCTTACCCTATTCTTCCATTATTTTTAGTGGTGTGATCTGCATTACACTTGTATTCAACATTTGATTAAGAAATCAAATTAGGCTACTCCCATGACTTGTGTCAGATTATAGAACACATTTCTCTTAATAAACCAATTGTTCATGATATGTAATGATTTCTGATCAGCAATCTAAGTTTTTTATGATTACATAATAAAACAATGAAATGTAAATTGTTTTGAAACACATGTTTTGTAAACACAAGGAATTATTTCTTACATTCATGTTCTTAAATATGCGACACCCTTATGATAATCAGCAGTAACAATCACTGTATAATGAATGAATCATCTTGAATGTTGTTCTCCAAATGAAATTTGTTTATCATTTTCTTTGTTAGGATTGTTCATCAGTTTAATTTAAACTGGTTGAATGATTTTGACAAACCAAACCTAAACACTCCTTTATTCTGAAAACAAAATTTGTTAGATAATCTGACACCAAAAATTTTATATTCCAGCAAATAATTCCCCCTAAACTTCATTAATTTATGCAGGAAGCAAAAATTAATAACATTTCTGGTGACCTCTCAGGGGTATTTTCCTCCTAAACAAAATAGGCTAGTTGCCTTGCTTATCTATTGGGCATGGAGTCCACTTCAACTTCTCTCAGACTCAAATTTTTTTTACAGAATTGACCTTTTGCTATAACTGCTTGTAATTTTGTTGTTATTAGTTATAGTCCCATGGGGTATATATTTTTTTTTGATGACATTGAAGTTATATTCCATGTTATCAATAGGAAGTATTTATCTCATTGAACTATACCTAGTAACATCATATTTACAGCTTTTATTCGCTCCCAACAAAACTCAAAGTAAACTAAGAATGTGTGAAACAACACTTAGGGAAAAATTCATATACAACTAATCTATGTGCAGAAGCACTTATCGAACACTTAGAATGTAATCAACTATGTAAAAATTTAGATCAATACCTCAAAAAAAATGCTTGAGGTGAATCCCATTCACTAGGATTGTTTCCACTTCACCATCCATTTTAGACAACTGGAAGGCATTATGTTGTTTCTTTTCAGTGATGATGTATGGCCCAACCCAAAATGCATCAAACTTGGAGTGCTTTCTAGGTCTTCTTTTATGTTTATCCCATTTTAGAACTATGTCTCCTTCTTGGAAAACTCTTGGGGATGCTCTTTTATCAAAGGATCTTTTCATTTGAGCCTAATGTTGCTCAATCTTTTTCATTGCTTTAGCTCTGACTTCTTCAAGTTTGATCAGTTGAGCCAATCTTGCTGTCATAGGCTCTTCTTCAATCAAATCAAGTTGATTTACCAGATCAAGAGCTTGTAGCTCAAGTGAAATAGATAGCCTTGCCTCTTTTCCATACACAAGCATGTATGGTGAAAATCCTGTTGATTTTTTTGATGTAATTCTGTTAGCCCATAAAGTTGATTTCAGCTTGGTATGTGAGGCTCTCTGATTACCTTCCATAGTTATTTTGATGATCTTCAAAGGGTTCTTATTAGTGGACTCAACTTGTCCATTTCCTTGAGGAAAATAATTAGAAGATGTATTCAAATAAACACCATTTTTAACAACCCACTCAGATATCTTAGTTCCTATGAATGCAAGTGCATTATCAAAAACAATAGATTCATGAACTCCAAACGTGGTTATTAGCTCTTCATAGAAGTTTAGGACATCTATCTCATTTTATTCTTTAAGTGCTATAGATTTAGTCCATTTTGAAAAATAATCAGTGACTGTGAGCACCCACTTGTGCCCTGCACTTGATGGTGGGTTTATGACCCCAATGAAATCTAAGCCCCACTTGATAAAGGGTTGTTCAGCTTGAACTGGCTACAATGGAAGAGCTGCTAACTTTTCTTTTCCTAAAAAAATGGCACATTCCTTGCACTTCCTTACCCAAGAATGAGCATCTTTGAATATAGTAGGCCAATAATAGCCTCCTTTCATGATTTTAAGAGTTGTAGCTCTTGGAGAAAAGTGTCCACCAACTGACCCTTGATGAAATTCATGTAATACCTTATCAAACTGATCAACTTCAATACATCTTAGCAGGACACCACGAAAATCCTTTCTAAATAGTAAACCAATCAAAAGGACATAAGGTATTGACTATAACCTAAAGTACCTCATTTTATATTTAGTCAATCCAAGAGGACACTCACCAGTTAATAAGAAATGTGACATTTCTTTCACCCAACCTGTAGAAGTTACAGGTGCAACAATTACTTCCTCATCTTGATGAGCTAAAAAAATAGTTTGTTCTTCTTCTATGTTGATGTAATTATTCTCTGTAAGTTGTTCATAGAGACCTTTGCCTCTTATCAACTTGGTAACCTTGATTTCAAGGTCATACTCCATCATCTTAGTCACCCAACTAGCTCTTTTGCTATTAAGATCTTTATTCAGTGGAAATTCTTTGACTAAAGGGTGAGCAACCAACAATTTGATTTTTTTATTAGACACCATATGTCTAAATTTCTTTAAACTCCTGATAATAGCTAAGACATGTTTTTCAACAAAGGAATAGTTAAGTTCATAGTCTTTAATACTTTGACTGAAGAAAGCTATGGGATGCTCTAAATTTTGATCATTTTCCTGAAGTAGCATGGCTGCAATATTATCAATATTACCATATGCATACAAAATGAAATCCTTTGATAAATTAGGATTCAACAAAGTAGGAGCTGCTACAAGTGCTTCTTAGATATGCTGAAAGCTCCTCTTTCCTTCTTTAGTCCATCTAAAAGAAACAGTATTTTTTAACATTGAAGTCAAAGGCACTAATAATTCAACATCTGGAATGAATCTTCTTACAAAGTTGATTCTTCCCAGGAAACTTTGAAGACCTTTTTTGTGTGCTGGTAAAGGAAGAGAAAGGATTGCACTTACTCTCTCCATATCTATCGAAATACCATGTTTTGATACAATGTATCCAAGCAATTTACCTTCATGAACAACAAACAAAGATTTCTTTTCTCTGATGAAGCGGTGGTCAAATTTTTGAAGAAAGACAAGGAAAAATTGAAACTGGTGAAAGTTTCCAATAGTTACTTTGAGGATGACACCATTAAAGATCTCTAGAGAAAATTTCTTCACGTCATTATATAGTATATCACCCTGGATGGTCGTTTCACTAGGGTCTACGACTATCACTTTTCCTTGCTCAATCATTTTTACTATAAGCTTAATTTTTGAACATTTTCAAAATATGTCGGCCCCTGCTAAACTAGATGCCTCTTTGGCATCCAAGGAGGATGATACTTAACCTAGTTGTTCAAGGAATAATCCCAATTTGAGTTCAGTAAGGATGGTCCTGAATCTGCCCTCTGTCCAGACTGGCAAGAAAACCCAAATCCATAATCCCTAGTCTGTTAAAGCCTGCCCTGCTTCTAAGCCTAGAAGCTCTACTCCTAAAGCCAAAGGTACTAGAAAGAATCTTTTTTTCAAAAACCTTGTTTCGTATTCTAAAGATTCTCCTGATTCTGAGGATTCTAGTGCTAATAATAATTCTTCCCTTGTTGTCCTATTGACAGACAAAGATGTTAGAACTAGGTCCCTTGGAGCCTTTGACCTTGCTAAAAGTTGCTTCAATCTTGATAGGGAACCTTCTACTGATTTTCTGGGAATAGCTAGGAATAATGTTGTAGACCATTTCAGAATGTCAAAATGGGTCTTTCATGAAATTAATGACTTGAAAATAAAAAACTAGGCCCTCTAGAGTAAATTGGAAGAAATGTGAGCTAAGGTTTCTGCATTATTCAAGAAGGATGTAGAGCATAATGAAAACATTGCTAGTAAAGAGATCTAGGACAATGCAGGTAAGGACATAAGGATAGAAATGAACTCAGAAAAAATGAAAAATAATATGAAGATAATTACTGAACAAAATAATAGGATGGCAAGACATAATGCCATCATTATCAACACTATGACTAAAAAATTGGATAAAGCTCAACAGGGGTCCTTGGTTGTTGATTTGGAAGAGGCAAAAGATAAAAACCAGGAAGAGGACATTGGGATTTCGAAGAGAACTAGGGCTAATCTAAAAGAGAAGGAACCCCCCACATTGCATATGATTCAAACTTTCAAGAAGGGTGTCCAAGTTATATAGGACTTGGAGGCCGAGATTGAATCTATTCTGAAGACTCTGGGTTAGTTGCTGCTAGTTTTTTGGCCTGTGTTTTGGCTAGTTTTTTGATTGACCTTCCTAGCCTCTTTTGGCTAGCTGCTATTTTTTATAGTTTTTTCTTTTACTACAATTTGTTTATTCTACTGGACTTTTTTGTCCTTCTCTTTCTTTTGTTGTAAACTTGGTGGTTTCGGGTCCCTGTAAAAACCATTTTTTCCTTTATAAAAAACAAACACAGATTTCTTTGTGTTGAGAGAGACACCAAAATCTCTACATCTTTCAAAAATATTTCTCAAGTGATCAAAGTGTTCACTTGAATTCTTTGAAAAAATAGTTATGTCATCCAAATAAACTAACACTATCTTATACATCAAACCTCTGAAAGCCATGTCCATAGCTTTCTGAAATGTATCTCCAGCATTAGATAAACCAAATGGCATCCTCTTGTAAGCCATTGTATCTCATTTGGTTGTAAATGATGTCTTAAATTGATCTCATTCCTTAACTAGGATATGATTATATCTTGAAAAACTATTTAATAAAGAGAATCTTTAAGAACCTGAAACAACTTGAAGGATTTGTTCCATGGAAGGGAAGGGGTGACAATCTTTCAGGGAAGCTCTATTAAGATCTCTAAAATCAACATTAAGTTTGATTTCACCACTTTTCTTTCTCACAAGTACAAGATTAGATACCTAAGAGGTATGATTAATTGGATAAATGATACCACTTTCAATGAGTTTATTTAACTCTTTGACCATGAGGGGCTCAAGCTTAGGATTGAGTGGCCTCTATTTTTGTCTCACAGGCTTGGCATTTGGATCAAGTTCAATTGTATGCTGAGTAATAGAAGGATCAAAACCTTTTAGATATGAGTATTCCCATGCAAAGACATCATTGAATTATTGACATTTAATAAAATAAAAGCATGCCTTTCTTCTAAAGTGCATACCTTACCAAGCTTTAAAAGCTTGTCTTTGAAGATCTCAACACCTTCATAATGATCTTCTTTAATCTGCAAACTGGCTTTCAACTTTCTGACTTGATCATCTGTATTGAAGATGGACTCCAAAGTAACCAAGCCTTTGGGAAGTTTGTTGGTTTTTAGCTGTATGATCTAATCTTCATACTGTTGTTTGAGTTTCTCCTAATTATCATTGGAAAACTCAACTTCTTCTCTCAAGAAATTGATGATCTGCTGGTCACTATAAAAAACTTTCCAATGTTCATTATTGTTAGAAATTGATGACCTAATAATAACTTTTACATACTGTTGTTCTCTCGAATTACTGATATCATTTGGGATATCATACTGAGCACATATGGCTTCTAATCTATCAACATGATTATTTTTAATTTTGGGAATCGACATCAAATTAAATGCTTGAAAATATTCAATGAGATCCCATACTCTATTATTATAAGACTTGAGGAGATCATTTTTAGTAGTATGAATACCTCTAACTTGATTAGCGATTAGGTCTATGTCACCAAAGACTTTTAAACAAAAAATACCTCTCTGTTTTTCCCACTAAAGACCATGAATCAAAGTTTCATACTTAGTTGTATTATTGGTGCAGCTGAATGTGAACCTAAATGCAGAATAATATTTCTCACCAGCTAGATAAATAAGCATGCAACCACCTCCAACACCATTTCTACTCCTTGAACCATCAAAGAATAGCTTCCAAACTTCATTTGTTTGTTGATCTGTTTGTTGTTCAATACTTTTTTCCAGATAAGGCATAACAAAATTAGTTTCAAGCATCATATAAATTCTTAAATTTACCTCTTCAAGCTATTCATTTGGAGAACTCTAATCATTTTCTATTGCACAATCATCCAATAGAATATCTAGAATTTCTTCTATTTGAGTAGTAGACTCGTTGACAGAATTAATGTATTCTTGATCAAACAGAACACAATTTACAACAGCTGCTGCATTAACTACACTTTGATTATATGGCTCAATATGATTTTTAGCAACAGGTTCTGACTTGATAGTGACTTTGGTTCCATACCTGGTCTTAAATAACATATGAGACCAATCAGAGGACAAGTATTCTCCAATATTAGCTGTGAAATCACAAGATAAACATATTGTGAAGTATGGAGGTAACTCTATGACATAAACATCCTAAGGTATTGAAAAGTTTGGACATGCGTTCAATGTAAGACTCAAATTTTTAATAGCTCCAATTGTTTCAACAGTAGTACCATCTAGTTGGACTACCCCTTTTTCTAATGGCTCATACTTATTTCCAAGCTTATCTACAATTTTCTTGGGCATTACAGAACTGCTGGCCTAAGAGTCAATCATGTAGTTATGAACTAAATGCTGGCCAACTATTAAAGAAACATAGAAAGGGGGTGGTTTAACTACCTTGGTAGGCTATTCTTTATTTTTCAGGTGAGCCATTAGTAAGTACAACCTTAGCAGGTTGTTGATCAGACACATCATTAGACAAAGAAAACTTTGACAGAGCTTCATGTAAGAGATCCTTTTGTCAAGGGAGAGCTAATGAATCCCACATTGAAATACTAACATTAGTCTTCTTCATATGCTCTAAAATATTAAAATTACCAGCACTAACCTTCTGATGTCCTTTAAGAACAACAACATTCTTCTGAACTTGTGCTAATTGGCCATGCTGATCTTTGCCAACCACAGACTGCGTTCTTGGCAGAATTTGACTATTCTATGTAGCAGAAGATTTATCTTGTCCTTGTGAACTTGTAGAAGGCTGGTTTCTATCTCCATCCATCTATTTCCCCAAATCAACAACCCTTTTCTTACTTCTTGTGTTAGATGCTATAGGGTTACTTGACTGATTTTGTACATTGTTAACTCCTCACCTTGCCAGTTCATGAAAGTGACATCTGGATTCCCTTGTTTTGCATGAGTGAAGTGCTAATTGTGAGCCTCCTATGATGAATTCTTTGGAACAATAATACTACTTTACACCATTAGTGCTTGATTGAGAATTCCATTGGAATAGGTAGACTAGTTATGTGGCTAATTACATGGAAAACACCATTTTTAATTAGCAACCATGTTGTTTTGTACAGGTACTACCTCCTTAGATGAACTAGGAGCATTGGGGTTGTAAGGCTGGAAAGGTCTTTGATTGAAATTCCTCCTTTGAATTTGAGGATTAGACTGATACAAATCTTGGTAAGGGGTTTGGTATGGTGGCTGACTTTGCTGCTTCTTGATATTAACCAACTCATTACCAAAGGTCTGTAAAGTCTTTTGAATATTCTGATTTTTCTCTTTTATGCTAACTAGTTCTTGAAACTGATTAGGAACAGTATGCTCTTGAGTTGCTACTTGTGAATTAAAGGCTGGAAATGTAGGAACAACAACTACAGTAGGTGACAAAACTGGGATAATTTGTTGTATATCAGTAAAATAAGGCATAGGAGGCCTAGGGGCTAACTATCCAGCTTGAATTAAATTTTTTTTTCCCCTAACAGCTATATGAAATGCTGCTGGTAAAGTATGTCCTCCCAAAGATTGAATCAAAAGTGCAATTTCACTATTTAATGCTTTCAAATAGTACAAAAAGGCATGATCATTAGATGACTTTACTGTGGTTATAATTCAATTCTAGGTCTTTATGAATTGATAGTTGAAGTCCATCAAAAGTTCATATGGCACTCTCTTGATGGTAGTAAGCTGCTCCACCATAGACAGATGGTTTGATTTATCTTCAAACTGTTTGTTCAACTTCTCTCCAAGCTGATCCCATGTTGTAATTGAATTCACTGGTAACCCTCTAAACCACTTAAATGCTTTACCACTAAAAGAGGCTACCAAGAGCCTTACTGCAACATATTGATCAGTTATTTGATGTAAACCACATAACGAAGCCACATCTCGAATGTGTTCAATGGTTGTTGTGTGATCTTCACCGGTAAAGAATGGTAAAATTTTAAGGGTTGCAGCTAGAATATCATTATGCTGGGCCACATTCAAGGGGCTTCCTTGATCAAATGAAACAAAAGGATGATTCCTAGGTGGAGGATGAGCCATATTGATAATTAATGGAGAACTTGAACCACCATAAATAATAGAACTAGTAGAAATTTGAACTGTAGAACTTACAAATAGTGGATTGTTGAAGGACAAAATAGGGCTTGTTGTCTTAACAATTCTGGTACTTCTTGCTAGTAATTTTGAATGTTCTACAGACTCTACTCTTGATCTTCTTTGATAACTTCTCATATGCTTCTTCATTGAACACTTCTGAAACTGAGATCCAGAGTCGCCAAGTGTGATTTTTTTTTTTTTTAAAGAATGACAACTACTGCTCACACTATTACAGTAGCAAAATAAGATCTTTTTGAACTGATAAAATCATTCAAGGTCCCACCAGGCATGCCAAAATTGTTAACACAAGGATTTGTACCCAATATTAAGTTGAAAAACTTAATAAATCCTATGCACATGGGACTATTCTTAGGCTGTGGGTATCCTATGATGAAATAGACCTCCAGGTTTTGGGTTGGTTCCCTTTGGATCTTCTTGTAAAACTGGTTTTTCTAACAAAGGTAAAGGATAGAAGAATAAAGTCAACATAAAACAAGAAAATAAGGTGATTCACCAATTGTCAAAAATGACATTCAACTTTGACTTCCAACTTTGATAAACTTACAAAAAACTCAATAAAGCTATGTGATTACAACTTAGAAACTTATGCCTACCTGAATTATTTTAAGGTAAGGCTTAAATTTATGGTAAGAGTAAGGAAAACAACAATGTTTTCATAGAATCCCTAACATGAAACTTAAAACAAAAACTCAAACCTGCACTATGACATAATATCTTATGCATTTAGTATTGGAGGAATTGATAAAATAGTGAAAGGATTCAATATTTAATCATGTAACTCACAAAAATTACTAAATAACACATAAAAATAGAGAAGGAAATAAGCTTCTTTATTGATAAATAAGAAGTATATGCATTACAAATATGTAGATCTCACAAGAGAATGAGTTACAAAATGTGAATAATGCACTCACAACAATCTCCAAATTAAGAACTAGAGAAAATAAGAAAGAAGAGAAGGACTAATATAAAAGGTTCTCAAAATTCAAAATTTTGGCTTCAAGCAAATATGTGTTGTCCTTCCTCTCCTCTAAACAAGGCATGAAACTGAAGATGCTCCTCCAAATGTGCAAAAAGAGTTGTCAAAACTCAAACAACTCCAAAGGGTCATATGAAACTGAAAATCCCTCAAAAAGAGGATCATAACTGAATGAGAACTCCAATTTCAAACCTCAAATCACTCCTTGACTCAATTCAAGTCAAAAGGAACTGAAAACTAGAGGAAAACTCCTAATTAACTGCTTCAAACTCCCTATCTTCACTACACATGTTGGCACTAATTTCTCAATCATCTCCATGATTCAAGCAAGCTCTTTAAAGCCTTATTTGACTCCCTTTGACCAAGTCCCATAGTTTGAAATTGTATTCAAATGACTTTTCATTTACATTTCAAGATATCATTTATTTAAAATGATTTATAACTTATCATTTTAAATAAAGATTTACAATTTTGAGATAAATGCAAATAAAAGTTTATAATCACATCCTATTTTTGCATTTATAATAACATTTATTTAAAAAGTGATAATAAATCACTTTAAAATAAAGTCTTTAAATTATTTCCAAATGCAAAAATAAAAGAGTTCTTAATCAAATATAAAGATATTTATATTGATTAAATCTATCATATAATATCAATATCAAAATGATTCTCAAAATAAATGAAGGCATTAAAATGCCACGTTGAAGTGAAAGCTTTTTTAAAGAAAATGATTTTTTTTTTTTGAAAAAACTTTAAGGAAAAAGATTGCCTTCCTCCAACGCATCCTTTAGGGTTTCATAACCCTAAAAGAATGATAAACATTTCATTCTTAATTTGTTTCACTTTCTTGGAAACTTTTTGGAGAAGCGTTGCCATGAGGAATTTTTTTTTTGCCTGACTTGTAACTGGCGATTTCTCTCTTTTGAATGCCATATCTAGTAGATTTTGGAGGATTTAAAGCTAGTAAAATGATTTTTGACTAAATCTGAAATTTTCTCTTTCATTTTTTAACAACTTATGAAGCCAATAGGCTGCGGCCTTTGTTGAAATTATGATACCTTGTTTGTGAAATTTGTTTACTCTGTTGTGTTCTCTTTCTTGTGGGTGTTAAAGAAATTCTTAGCTGAGCTTTTGAAGTTCTTCAATATGTCATTCTCTTTGGAAATTCTACTGAAGGTAAGCCTGATTCTATGAGCTTGAACCTAAGAATTTAATTACATCATTGAGACTTCTGGGCTATAGCCTTGAGTATTCTTTATTTTCATTTTTAGTATTAGCCACAATTGAGAATCTGTGTTTCAGAACTAAAAATGCATATTTATTATGGCCGCCACCAAATATATTGTATGTTGAGACTAAAAAAAAATATAGAAGAAAGCTTGAATTTGTGATTTGTATCATATAAAACTCTCATACTTTAAGGCAATGTTTTTTATATCTCTTCCTTTTTGTGCCATTTCTAATTGAAGGCTTCTGTGAGCATTCAAGTCGTGGCATCACTGTGTTTCCTCTTCTTTATTGAGTATATCTTCCTTCAAAACCCTCTAATAAAGATGCTGCTATGATATTTCAATGCATTCATGCTTTTCTATATTTTTGAACTGGGTATTTGATTTATAAGCTAAAACCTCCTTTAACTGCAACACCTTTTCTCTCTGTTAAGATCTTTGTAGTTTCATTCTTTTGCATTTGTTTTTGCCATAACCAAGTTTTCTTTGAGTTTTAAGTTTGTTGTAATGAAAAATTTGCTACAATATACTTCTCCATTTTGTACGTGTAGCCACTCATTTTACACATCTAGGTGCTATTACTTGTTTTGGCTGCCATTTTTATTTTCATGAAATAAGGAAAAAACTTCTAGGCCATGGCATAAAGTTGTTTTTTAAAAAATATGTGGATATCATTTTGGTTACTTGATGTAAAATTTGAAAATGAAACTCCTCTTTCTCTTTGTATCTACTTCTTTTCCCAGAAGACCTAGATAGCTTGAATGCAAAAAGGATTAAAACACTCTCCTGTATTGCTGCATATTCCCTTTTTACTGTATATTTGATATCAAACAACAAAGATTATGTAGATGAAATAATGTTTTTTTGACAATTATCTCCATTAATATTACTTTGCTTGTACTTGGATCTACTCTTTATAGTTGTAGTTGCATTGTTGCTTAATATCTAGTGATATTGTCCCATAATATATGATTAGAAACATTGATATTGCTGCTCACTATTTGCCGTTTTCTTTGGAGCCTCTATTGCTCATTCATAAACAACTATCCTCCATCGCCGAGGATTTATATTCATATTATAGAGGCTCTATAAATGATGCATTATGTAGTTTCTTTCAAAAAGATTATGTAAATAGAACAAGCATAAAACTTTCTTGGAAAAAGTATGAAATCACTTTGTTTTTCTTAAATGTAAGCAATGCTCATTGGTATTTCTAGAAACCTCTGCAAAACACAATACAAATCCCATAATATCCACACTACTGTAATTCTTTGAAGAGATGCTCATGAATTTGGCATGTATGCATGTTCGCTATCATTGAATAGTTTGATACAAACTTAAACACTACATTTCCCTCATGATGAATTCACTAGATAAATTTTAAATGAGCTGGGCTCCACGCTTGTGGGAGCCACATTTAACCCCACTCATGTTGCAATTCAATAACTAGCAACATTACATTTTTTGTTTCTGCACATGAAACAAACCAGTTAGTAAAAAAAATAGATTCGGTGATTCTTTTTGATGCTCTGATTTTCAAAGTTAATCATTTGGTGAATGCTTGATAAAATGGAAATTTCATTTCTGTTGGTAATGTGATGATAAGGTAGAATGTGATTCCTCATTGCTCTAACCTCATTTCTCACAATTTTTCAAGTAAATCTTTCAGCTGGAGTTGAACCTGATATTGGAGCTGAAATAAGATCAACACAAGTGCAACGATGATTCGTCATTCTAGGAAATGATGAATTGCCTTCTTACCCTATTCTTACATTATTTTCAGTTGTGTGATTTACATTACACTTGTATTCAACATTGTATTAAGAAATCAAATTAGGCTACTCCCACGACTTGTGTGGGATTGCAGAACATATGTCTCTTAATAAATCAATTGTTCATGATATGTAATGATTTCTTATCGACAATCTAAGTTTTTTCCAATTACATAATGAAACAATGAAATTGAAATTGTTCTAAAATAGATGTTTTGTAAATAAACTGAATGATTTCTTGCATTCATGTTCTTAAATCTATGATGCCCTTTTGATAATCAACAGTAACAATCACTGTATAATGAATGAATTAGCTTAAATGTTGTTCTCTGAATGAAATTTGTTTATCATTTTCTTTGTTAGGATTGTTCATCAGTTTAATTTAAACTGGTTGAATTATTTTGACAAACCAAACCTAAACACTCCTTTATTCTGAAAACAAAATTCATTGGATAATCTAACACCAAAATTTTTGTATTCGAGCAAATAATTGCCTATAAACTTCATTAATTTATGCGGGAAGAAAAAATTAATAACAAAACCATAGCATTGAATGATATAGCATTGAGATGATGTTACTAATAGAGCATTTAATGGTGTAGTATGTGTAATATGTTCATAAGAAATCTACAAAATTGATTGCACCTTGGCAGTGAATGTCCCTATTGAAACTTAATACATTCAAAAAGCATTGCAAATAGTGTAGCTTGCATTGGCTTGGTACTACCATCTTGATTTCCATTGTACAACAACAAAAGCAATCATTTTCCATTTTTCTTTACTACTCGAAGGTGGCCAGGACTCCCCTTGTGGCGTATATATTTTAATAAGCTCTAAATTTAAAAACATGTTGCTGGTTTGCATAACTTTTTCCCTTTGCTTGATCTTCACTTTGCATGATGTGCATATCGCACATGAAGTCGCTATTATGCATCTTTCTCATTGTAACCATTAACATAGGAGCAATTGTAGATTAATAACTGCTCCCCTTGAAATTTATGAAGACAACAAACATTTAGACTGGATTTTCCCTCAATTGACTCGCTGAGAAGGCTACAAATTGAAACCTTTTGTTCCCTATAGTAATGCCTTAATTTGGAGTGGACAATATCCTATAGTTAACAAAAGGTTTGAATTCATACCCTTCTTAGCTAGACAATTGATGGAAAATTCAATCTTGATGTTTGCTCTCTTCATAAATTTCAAGGGGAGGAGTTACATAGTGAGGAAAAAGGATGGTATACACATCTATTTAGATATAGTAGTGTGTATATAAATAGGTGTATACATGTGTACATATGGATATAAATATTTGGTTATATGTGTGTGTTTATAAATGTGAAGACAGAGGGGAGATTCAATGCATATATGTACTTAATCATTTCTAGTCTTATTGTTGTATTGCCTATCATTTTGTTAAGAACGGGTGAAAGGACCAGCTAGCAACATATGCAAATATTTGCATATAGCTATATGTAGAAATATAGTAAAATAATAAAAAATTGCATGTATACATATATAAGCAACCTCAAAGATAAACATACACATATAGGGGCATATCAATATGCAATTATCATTTTTATTCTTGTTGATGTATCCCCTAGTGTTTTGATAGTATTAAAAGTGCATTTCTATTCTTGTTCTTCTATCTCATGTTGTTTGTTTAGTTTTAGAAGTGGAATGGTTATAGATCGATATTTCTAAGTTATCTGCCAATTGACATTGGGATGTTGGAATACATTAATCTTTTATTTTTATTGTGAAATAGAGCTATCAATTAGTCAACACAAATTGTAACATTCTTTCCTCTGAAAAAAGTTCCCAGAACTATGTCTATGGAATCAGGTTTTGTGGATGGGTCTCTAGAGCCCCCCCAATATTGATTTGTTGAGATCTACCATGGTTACTATTGCATAGTTTGACTCAAGGGCATGAACCATTGATGTTCAAGTCTTGATTCCATAAGTATAAATTTCCAAGATTTGTTATACCTATTGAAAATTGGGTGTAATTGTTTCCTTTTTTTCTTTGCTTAAAGGTGTATACACACATGGGTGAAGTTGACAAAGGAATAGATGTGTAGGTAGATACAGATTGATATTTTCCAACATATGAAGATATCCCTTTCATGTTTATGTATATATATGTGTGTTTATATGTATATGTGTATGTATATGTATGTGTATATCTATATGTATGTATATATGTATATGTATATGTATATGTATATGTGTATGTGTATGTATATGTATACGTATGTGTATGTGCATGTGTATCCATATGGATATGTATGTGTATGTGTATGTGTATGTGTATGTGTATGTGTATGTGTATGTGTATGTGTATGTGTATGTATATGTATATGTATATGTATATGTATATGTATATGTATATGTATATATATATGTATATGTATGTATATGTACATGTATATGTATGTGTATATGTATGTGTATGTGTATGCATATGGATATGCATATGTATACGTATATGTATATTTATATGTATATGCATATGTATATGTATATGTATATGTATATGTATGTGTATGTGTATATATATACATATGTATATGTGAAAGCTGAGTGGTAAGTGTTTGCTTGCATGAGTTAATGCATCCTGTCACTATTGTGCGGTGGTGGTGGTGGTTGAATTAAATGCAATATTCAATTTTGTAGTGTGGTAAAGTATACTTCGATTAAACTTTGTATTTTTGAAAGAGTAGAATATGATAGATCACATATGAAGACAACAAATTACCCCCTACTTTGTTATTGTGTGATGTGTGATGGAATTCCATGAAATTTTGTGTGGGCATTCTATAATGTCCTTCGTCATTGTATTCTTTTAAACATGGGATATGACAATAGTGAAATAGTGGAAATGGTTAACACAAAAAAACTATAAAATCCTTTTGTATATATTTTTATAAATTGTAATGTTCAAACTATGTTATTCATTTTGTGATCATCCATACATATACATTTACATACACATGGATACACATATATATTTTGTTACATTTTTATGTGTAATTACTACTTTAAATATATTTATGGTTATACATCTATATTCATATATGCTAATATGGTTGAGCTTGTATGTATACTCATAGGTTGTGTGAGTACAGTCAAGATCCATAGCCCAATCACTTGCTAAATTTAGAAAGGGTAAAAAAATAGCAATGAAACCATTTGTTCTATAGCCAACATAGAGAGGAAATTTATGTGAAGCACTGTACAAAATACATGGAGCAAAGGCTAGCTACACCATGCACAACTATGGCTCTACCTGCTGTTAGTCTTCCCTCACAGTGCCCATTGGAAATGGTAGATGTCACCCCTTATAAACAATCCCAGAGAAATCTCTTTGCTACACTTGGACAACTACAACACTTGAAAGAAATATTCAATGATTTCTACCTCTCTATGGTGGAATGGTTTCAGCACTGCATAGATGCACTGTCAAACCTTTCTATTTGTCAAATATGTAGAGAAAGATACATAGGAATGCACACTCGTGTGTCAGGGTTAGCAACAACATGTGTAAGATGCTATTTTGGAAAATGAACCCACCACTTTAGCTCTACAAATGGCATGGGCCCAGGCCCACAACTATTGTTGCCAAAAAAGCTAACATAGGTTGAAGAAATTATTATTGCTAGGGTGGCTCCAGTTTTGCAAGTGTCCCACGCTAGAGGAGGTCAATTTAAATATAGTGGTCACATGATCAGCTTTCCTCAAGATATCTTGAGCATAGCAAAAAATTTGTCACAACAATTACAAGACCTTGAGGTTTTCATAGTACGAAGAACCACTATTGTAGGTGGTAATTACAATTGCTATGTTAATAAACATCATGTCATGGATGCATTGAAATAAAAATTCAATATGACAAATATTACAATGATGTTGAGATTGATGTTGATGCTCTTAATATGTTACTTGATGTTACTGTTGATGTGATCAATTTCTTGCATACAATAGAGCAAGTTTTCGATGAAGACCTAAAGCCATCAACTAGCTCTACAAATGTTTCTCAAGATGAAAATGGCTCTTTAAACTTTTCATCATTTATCCCTTCCTTTCCAAATGCTAAACAAGAGCTCCAAGCAATCAAATAGGTACTGTAAATTGAAAAAAAAGACTAGAATATTTTATGTTGGCCTGAAATTAGCTCTTCTCCTATTAATGAATACAACACTGAAGGTTTATTTACAATGGCCTTTCCAACATTGTTTCCCACTAGAGTAACACTTCCCCTCCAATCGAGGAATGTTCAAATTCACTTGCATGAATATTCCCTCCACTTAATGAGATATTTTGACCACATATTTGGAAAACATGTCAAGTGTAGGTATTTCCTCTACAATTTGATAATGAGACATCACAACCAAAAAACTGTTTCTATCTTTGTTAGAGTGGACCTAGAAGACAAAATCCCTAGGTCATTGGCTTCATTGTGTGAATGCCTTCAAGCTGCTTTCAATGGCTTCATAGTTGAGCAACTAATGCATTTTGGTGCATCGTTGTGTGGTACCCATTCTTTTTGGAACTCTTGTCAGGCCCATCTCTCTGCAATGATTAAACAACTTGGCATACCTACCCTTTTTTTCACTTTAAGCTGTGCAGACACAAAATGGGCTTACTTGTAGAATGTTTTATCTTCTATGGCTTGATTGGTGATAGAACCCTAGACAAAAACACTAACAGATAGTGTTGTTCAAAATCCACATAGCACATCTTTATATCTCCATCATAGATTCTCAATTTTCTATGAAGAGGTGATTGAAAGCTTTTACATGCAAAATATTATTGGTATAGATATGAATGGAAATATTGTGGCTATGCACATGTGCATGGATTTTTATGGCTTCCAGAAGCCTCCAACATGGAAACTCTTGATTGGTATAATCACCATGATGTTACCATGGAAAGATACTTTTTTCATAGATATGTTTCAGCTTGGAACCCACATTTCCCTACACAAAGATTGCTCAGAATGTATCATTATTTTGAAGAAAATCTGTTCTTTCTTTCCACAAGCCAGATTCTTTCCAGTGATCCAATTATAGATTATGAAGAGTTGCTAAATACAGTTCAAAGGCACATAAAATGCCCTAAATATACATGTTTAAGGAAAATAGGAGAGCAATTACAATGTTAGTATAAAGCACCTTGACAACAACTTACCTCTACATTGACATCTGATGTTGAGACTAAAAATTCCTAGAAGCCAACAAGAAATGATGAGTGTAAATATTCATAGCCCACCCATTCTTTCAATCTAGTGTGCCAATGTTGACCGCCAGCTAGTTGTTTCTAGGAAAATCATTTTAAATTATATTTCTAAATATGCAACTAAATTTGAGAAGAAATAAAAAAATTATCTTGATATGTTGAAAAGACTTGCAAATACAAATATAGTTGAAGATAGAGCACTACTTTCACATCAAAAATTCATGATGAATATTCTTGTGGAGCATGACATCTCTTCATAGGAGATGTGCCATATGTTACAGAGATTGCCTCTTCTCACTTCAAGCTGACAATATGTTTGTTTGAATGTTGGTAAAAAAGAATGGTTTCGTATAAATAAAGATGATGTTGATGAGGAACTGCCAAAAAATTATATTCATTTCTATATACAAAGGCTTGCAGAGCTAGCTAGTGCATCCCTAATTGACTCAATCCACTTAGATACACATTCATAGCAACACAAAAAGGCTAAATGGAAATGAAGGAACTAGCCTATAATTGTTCTTGTGTACCCATTGTTTAGGACTATTCCCGTTGAAGATACATAAATATTTGAGACATTTCATTGGACTGAACTTATGTTATACAATCCTTTCTAAAACATACAAACAAATATAGGTCTTGCCAAACAAGAGATTTTACAAAATTAGAAAGTTAAAAAAAAAACTGGTTAGCATCCTTGGCATGTTAATAAACTTCCAGTTACATCCAAGATTGAAGAAGAACATGACGGTGATACTGATGATTTGAACCATCGATGTTCTATGGATGAATATGAATGGGAAGTTTTGTCTCTACTTGGTGCAACTACTAACTTTAGTATAAATCAGCTCCAACTATTGGGTAGGCGAGACTTTGATATGAACCTTTCATGGAATACAAACCATGTGCCCAAACAATTTCATAATATTGCTTTGCAGTTCATCACATTAGCTAGGGCACAACATAACAAGCTACAATATAATTTTTTCCTATAAATACATCATCCCATCAACTTTCACCAAAACAATAATTGGCTCCTCAAATCATCCAGTCCCATCACATGCAACCTTTCCCCAAATACCATCTCCACATGACCATTCAAGGGACAACTGGCACTAGAAAATCCTTTTTGATAAATTGTATTATACAACAAATAAACATGTCTACTACTAGATCCAATAGCTCTTTGCTCACATTATCCCCCATAGGTGTTGTTGCGTACAACATATGCACTTGAACAATCCATATGGCCCTCTGGATCCCCATAAAGGATATGAAACCTTTGCAAGGTAAGGCATTGACAATATTCCAAGAACAATTTAAAATATTCAATACATTTTGATAGGTGAAATGATTTTTCTAGGCCTGAAGTTTCTACTAGAAATAGATAGCTAACTACGCTAAGCATTCCTTGATAACTAGAGGGAGCCATTCGGTGGTGTTTCTATCATCCTTGTTGGTGATCTTTCCTAGTTTCCACCTATCATGGATACCCCTATTTATGCTTCACGATCATTGGCAGTAGCCTTATGACATACTTTCACAGTCTCGGTCACATTAGACACTATTTTCTACCAAAAAGGAGATAGCCCTTCCTAGGAAAAGTTTCAGGTAATTCTTCTCCATACAAGAAATGGTGAGGCTCTCCAAGATGACTGTGAAGAGCTTATGAAACAAACAAATAAAATGCTCTCATCCATGATAGAAATAGAACAGTTTGATGTTGCCACACATTTGTTTGCCACAAATGACTTAGCATATTCCACAACAAAAAAATGATCAAATAGTTAAACCTGCCAATAGCCATAAGTATTTCTCGAGTAGCACAACAACATACATCTGATCAAAATGGGTATAATGCCAAACATGGATAGAGATATTAGGTAGGAATAAGAAGAGGACAAGACTTTATTCAATGCTTTGCATCCTCTTTAGGTTTACACATTGAAGATACTTTGGTTCCTATTTACTATCTTCTCTACCTTCAGCAATACACATTTTGTAAAATTCAATATGCAAATATGCACCCATAAATATTAATCTATTGACTTCCTATTTCAACATTTTATTGTGTCATAATTTTTGTAAATGACATTCAAAAGAATACACTCTTCTGTATATTCCACCTCTCCATGTTTTTCAAAAAAATTTTAAATTGCATGATGTCAATTCTTTAGCAACATACCTACAATTCTTTTTCAACCGATTTTAACATGTAGTACTCTAAACATATAGTTGTAGTTGTTACAAATTGATACATTTTCACATACAAACAACTTCAAGCATCAATGATGCATAGAGATTGTAACCATCAATAAGTAGAGCCCAAATTTTTTATAAGTCAATAACTAGTTTTGAACATTTCAATATACTAAACTATATATTCACATACTCTACAAAACATTCTCAAAAAAATTTCTATTCCATTTCACTAATAAGTTTAGAATTTTGCAACCATGTTGTGTTTTCTATTTTGTTTGCCTATATACTCTGAGTTTTGACATTTGTGCTTCATGATTTTCTTCGAAAGATTCTTATCTCTTCTTGTTAGCTTTTCTATTAGCTTTATTTCATTCATCTAGTAGCTGTAAATTTTTATGTACAAAATCCTCATTTTTACACATTTCACTCTTTCACTCTTCCTGTATATTGCATTCAAAAATATATAGTCTTGTCTAGATTGCTTTTTGTTTTCCTCAATTATGATAAAAATCCATGTTATTTTCGATGGGTTTCTTGGCCCTATTTACAACGATGATCAAGATTGTTGGTTGCATGTTTTGCTGGTTGTGGGATTGGTCACCTTGTTCAATGGAATCACAATGGCAGGTTTTTGGTGTCATCAGGGTTGATGCATCCTGGCATTGTTTCCCGATGCCACGCAAGGGAGTACATGTAATATTATTTGTTCTAATATAAGGATGTCTATTGTTTTGCTTTCATTTTGAAATGACACACCGTGGTGTTGGTTTCATACTAGGCTACTCAACAAAACTTCCATACACCTCCATTAGATACCAAATTGGAGAGCTTCCCAACCATTTCAGCTTGCAGTATGCACTATTTCAGCTTCTATTGTTATTGTAATTTATTTTCCAATGCCATTTTTTTGTTCTATACACATCTAACTAGACACATATATTTTAATATGTTCAAACAAAATGTTGCTTCCCAATGATATCATATTGGCCTCAATGCAAACATAGATGGAGAACGAGATATGAAGCCCATGTGTCAGACAATTGGTACATGAAAGACGACCATAACTGTAAGTGGTAAAAAGGTTTATTTAATAGATTTGTATTTTTCTGAGCTATACATTCAACCCTTTTCTTCCTCCATGGTTAGATACCCTCCATATATTTGTTTCTATATATATATACATTCATGCATGGATTCTTACATGCACTTGACTACAATAAACATTGTCTATTGTGCACATTAAATCTGTCCATGTTCATATACTTTCCTTTTCAGTTAACCAAACAAAATATCTAAATATGCCAAAGAATTATAACTACACCTACTTTGATGGAAACCCTTGTGGAAATTTCAAACACATAGCCAATAGGTAAATGGAAACTGTTACATAGATTGCTTGTTAAATTGTGTTAATATATTCCATGATATTCTCTTTCTCTCATCTCTTTCAAGCTTCCTGTAACAAGGTATTTATTGTTGTAGTTTACTTGTTCTATTCTTCAATAAACATCAGATTGACCTCTACCTTTTCACTGCTTTCTTTCTTTTTTGGCCCGTGTATGCTTTGTGCCCTCTTCCTATAGTTCATTGTTATCTGTGTTCATCCTTACTGCTATGTGCATTTTCTACAACATAAGCTCTATATAAGAAACTCTCCATATCTTAAACTTCCATGTAAAATCTATTTTACATGATCTTCCATTTAAGACACTCTAAATGTTTAGTTGTTACAAAAACACTTGAGAAACACAGGGAAATGATAGGTGGTCAAAAAACCCACATCAAATACAAGTTTAAAAGAGGTAGAAAAACATACGCAGGCCCAAAAAAATGGAAAAAGGTGAATGGTACCTGTTCATATCAATTTACATGTGATTCTAAAGTGTTATTCTAATACATCTTGCAATTGTTAAACATGTTGCTTGTCTTATACCAATATGTTTGATGATACTCTTTTTCACTCATCTATTTTGAGATCCTTATAACAAATTGTTAATTGTTGTGGTTATTTTGTTTGGATGCAACATGTTATATGTGTTCTATCAATATGGTTCCTAATATTTATTTCCCCTCATCTGTTTGAAGTTCCCCATGACAAATTGTTCTTCATGGCACTCTTCTTTCCACATTCCCATACCACACTATTCATTGTCGTTGTTTGCCTCTTGTATGTTGCATATTTTAAAATTCTAATAAATGTAGCTTTTCTCTATAATATTTAGTACCAAATAAGTGTCATTCTAATACCTGTTATATGAGTGTAAAGAAAATTAATAATCACAAGAAAAGCACAGATGGTTGGAAACCCACATTAAATAGACCTTAACACCATGGAGAATAGAACAGGTGACCTAGAATAATTAACAGTTTGTTATGAGCAAGAGGATATTGATAGAACACAAGCAGTCTATGTAACAGTCGACTCCTCAATTCAAAATTCAAGGTACATTATTTGACACTGGATATTATAGAAAATATATAAGAATTGTAAAAGAACTATTAGAAAATCGCTTAAGAATCATAGGTAGATGGAACATGATTGAAAACCCACATTAAACATATTAATACAACATAACCAGTCTATGCAACCATTGACTGGTGAATTGAAAATTCAAGCTATGTTCTTTGGCAGTCAACCCACATTAAATAGAAGTGGTAAAGCCAATGGGTTCCAATACCCTGCACAAAAATGGGTATTAACGCCATAGACTTAATTGAAAATTTAAGGTATATTACTTGCAACTAAATAATATAGGCGAATAGAGAAATTGTAAAAGAGCTATTAGAATAACACTTAATAGCCACTAAACTATTTTCATCTCCAAAATCTTCATGCTTTCATACTAGCTCTTTGCATATATAGAAATTACTCCTATGTTAGTTTGCAATTGCTCCTATGTTAATGGGTATAATACCAAAGGTGCATAGAGATAACTACAAACAATAAATGAAGGGTGAAAAACGTACTAACCCTAACCATATTTTTTGATGAAAGAAAGAGGATTTAGGTGTAATTCCTCCATCCATATAGAGCCATAATCTCTTTGAACTCTCCAAAATGGGTATAACGTCAAAGATACAAACATATAGCAAGGAATAATAAGTAGAGAGTGAGAGACATGAACAATAAATTAGTCACTCTAACACCTCTTATACAATTTCTCTAATTTTCTTCAATATTTCTCATTTTGACTATAATTTGTCCATCCAAAAGACAACGATAATCTCTTTAAAGTCTGCAAAATGGGTGTAACACTGAAGATAGAAACATATAACAAGAAGACATGAACAATAAATTAATCATCTATGCAAAATACCCATGAAAAATGACTTTATCTACATTCCATGCCTAAGATGTGTATGCAAAAATATGTTTGTGAAACATGGGAACATATAACAAGGAATATCCACTGATGTTTTTTACTATAGTCTTCTCTTGAATGAAGATCACAATGGCTTTTTCAACAATACAACTTAATCAATATATTTTCTTGCACATTTTGGAGCACATCTATGTTCAAACCCTCCAATGAGAATTCAACCTAAGATAATATATGTACATGTATGTATATGTGTATATATGTATATGTATATGTATATATATGTATGTATATGTACATGTATGTATATGTGTATATATGTATATGTATATGTATATATATGTATGTATATGTATATGTATATGTAAATGTATATGTATGTATATGTATGTATATGTATATGTATATGTATATGTATATGTCTAACCTATTTTATTATAAATATATATGATTTCCTTTATAATGTTGCACAGATACAATAGGGATCCAAAACAATAGTGCACTCTAAATTATCTATTTCAAATTGTTTAATGCTCCAACAACCCAATCCAATGCTTCTCGTGTTTGTTAAACACTATCAACAATGCATGTAAGTACAAAACTTTCCCATTATCAATAAATAAATTTGGTGAACCAATTGTAAATATTATTGATTATTTCTAGTTCCAGATTGTTTATATTGATTTTATTGATATACTTACTAATTTTTCTATGGTTTGTTCCTAATCTTGCTTGCCCATCCACTAACATACCCCTCTCTTTTATTTGAAGGTATTAGGCTAAAGCATACAAAATCACTCCAAAATCATGATGCTTGTTTCTTACAAAATTACTACAACAAAAAAAATAGTTCAATATGATAGATCATATATAAAAACAATAGATTTTTTTCATCTTTGATATTGTACATGATGTATAATGGAACTCCACAAAATTTCCCATGGATGTTCAATCTTTTATACTTTTCCCCATTTTATTTTACTACTACAAACCCAAAAAACACATGCATACTAAAACTTTAATTTAAAAAATTATACACTAAATAGTAATTATAAAAAGTATCTAATATCAAACATCTTTCTTTCTTCAAAAATATGTGATACCCAAAGTTATCCACTACCTTTTTTAAACAATATTTTTAAAAGCAATATTAGTAATTAAAGGGATGGCTAATAACTCTTTAAAAATTCTACGTTGTATTTCTATGCATACGTATCTTAACATTATTAAATAATAATTAATTAATTGATTGAATAACCTAGAAAAAAGTTAAAATATACATGTGTATCTAGAGCTAATAAATATAAAAATAAAATAGAGATAAAATTATCTCATACCTTAAATTTTTCAGCGAAACTAATTTGTTAGAAAAAATAAAAAATAAAAAATTTAAATTTTATTTAAATTTTTGAGTTGTCATTTTTAAAGAATAAATTTACTAATCGAGTTGGTGAAGAGGAAAGGATAAAAATTGGTTCCATATTTACAAACAAACGTTTGTCTCAAAAGTGTCGATGTTTGTTACACATTTAGGATCATGTGCTACTTAAATGCTTGTGTTTGTATTGCAATGAAACTTTAACTATTGTAACTAAAATTATTAAATATTGCATATTAATAAAATAAAAATTATTGATGATTACTTGTTTAAAATTAAAATTAATTGATAGACTGTACCTACTTAGATTCATTCAACATGACCTACAATTTTATTTTGCATTTTCATTAATCTATTTTCAACTCCTAGGTTTTTATCTCCAGATGCATAGATCGAATTATAACCTTACGTTGCTTCCCACTGACTAATTAACATATTTTTTTTTTCTTGACTTGATGAAACAACTCTAAATATTAAAGTTTTTGTGTATTCCTCTTCCCTTTCCACATAAAAGTGTAAAACGTCGTCTTGCAACCTAGAGGATGATGCAACACTACGAAAGCACAACTATTTTTTTCTTCAAAAGAGTAACAATGATGAGTGAAGTAAAATACTCTAACATCCTCTAGGCCACACAACGGGTCTACATGTGAATTCCAAAAATTACATAATTATTCTAAAACATAGTATATGTAATTAACTCATGATAACAACATACAACAAAGTAGTAATCCATTGCAAAATAATTCTAACACATACAAATGTAATGAGAATATTTCCACAAATACAACATCATATAAAAAATACATACCATTTAATCCAACGATGAATAGATCATACATAATGTTACAATTACATAGTGTCCCATAGTTACAATGAAGAAAGAGAAGTACAAATATATATAACCACATGAGCTCCTTGAATAAGAAGATCTCACTATCACAAATAGGAAGAGAAAGCTCAATAGTGTAATGTGCACGCCACCTAGCCATGTGGTACCTGTAGGACCAACCCCCGTGCTAGGAGATAGTAAAAGGTAACCAAGACAAACCTATTACCTCTAGACACATGCAATATACAAAATAACATTGTACTAGTACATACAAAACAAAAGGTCACATTGCTTCCAAAATCACTGAATCAAGAACAATTATTGTACAATACAATCGACTGTTGTCATAGGAGGAGTGTCATCACAAAGGTTGCATTGGTTATCCTAAGGAGATCTTCCTAGGTCTCGGCCCCCATCTTGGGTTATCCTGGTAACCTCTTACGAACTCCGGCCCACATGCACATCAGTGCAGAATCAATTATCTTTCGAGAAGACAAAATAACAATCTTTCCATTCTATGCCTTCTTGACTCATCTCAAGTCTAACACAAGCCCTTGAGCCAATGAGCGGGGCTAATTATCAAGTTAAATATGTTAACAACCCATTCCCCTAATGTAGGTTATTTAATTTCCACTGATTACATTGAATTCCACACGAGTTGTCCTAGGACCACTTTGTGTCTTGGCCCTCATTGAAAACCACTCCCCTATAGACAACACAATAACTCATACTACAACCCAAAGGTAGAAAATGCACAAACTGATAATAACATAACACGAGAGATAACACATCCCTACGGATGTCCAATATTGAATCTGACTACATGCACTACCCAAGGAAATCTCAAAGGGTGAACTAAAGTTACAACAACCCTTTCACAATTTACATCTCTGGAAGACTTAGATTTTCACAATAACAAATACTTCCCCCCATTACACAAATACAAAAACACTTGAAATTAAACTAAATAACTCTTTTAATTAAAATCACTACTATTCGGATTTCCTAAATCCAATAGATCAATATCTCATATTTAAATACCTCTTCCCAAACACAATTTCAATTTATAAATCAACAACAAATCAACCTAAATATTCAACTTTGAGTTTCACAAGTACTCATAATAATTAACTTAATTTCTTTAATAAAAATAGTCAGTCATTTCTAATTTAATTAATCATGCTTGCAAATATTTGTTGCAATACACAAACATTAAATAAATATATTCAATATGTATATATACAATTAAATAAAATTATATAAATATATATATGCTTATGAATATATATTACTTAATTATAAAATCAATTATACCTTTTTCTATTAACATCATTATATAATCACAATGCATTTTAAATTACCTGTATATAAATGTATTTAATATATATATATATATATATATATATATATATATATATATATATATATATAACACAAGAAATTATAACTATATATATATATATGGGTAAACCACAATAGTGGGTTACAATTTTTCGAATGAAGAAAAATTAGAAAATTTTCAATGAAAAAATTTAAAATGGTTTACCCCTTCTAATGAAGGGTTTGAATGAACCACCCTTCTAATGAACCCTCCTTTTGAACCCTTTTGCATACATATAAGGGGGTTTGAATGAAACCCTTCTAATGAAATCTCCTTTCTAATGAAACCCCTTTGCATGATAAGGGGGGTCTTGAAACCTTTTTCACCTTCCCCTCCACCATTTCAAAATTTATGCATTTTTTTTACTATCGAAGCTTGGGAAGGAGGTGCAAATGGAGTCAACTTGATAAACCAAGTTGATTATTGTAGTGATTGAAATGTGCTTTCCAACAACTATAAATTTAATATAGTTTGTTTTATTTTATATTTTATTTTTTAGTTTTAATGTACATAGATTTTTCACTGAACATCAAGTTTGATGAAAAATCATTGTGGAAAATAGTAAATTTGAGGAATTTTTTTGAAAAATATATCACCAGGTATTGATTTCCTCGCTCTAAAAAAAAAAAATTTGAATTTCAAAAGTTATGCGAGCCGAAGTGCACCTATGTCTAAATTATAAATTTTTTGAAACAAAATTAATTAAAGAAAACATTTCAACAAAATGCTATGAACAAAAAAAGTACTAGATATGTGTTACCAACTAAATTAAAAGAATAGAAATTTCTTCTCTGTAGAAATTTTTTTATATGAGTCGAAGTGCACACCACTTTTTAAAAATGTTTTTACTATTAAAAACTAGTTATCAAAAGAGACACAAAAAAATTACAATTTAATTTCAATTTTTTTTTTTTTTTTTTTTAAAATCTATAGACAAAATATCACAAACCACTAGTTTACATCAATTTCAAATTCCTAATAGTTTACTTACTATAAGTGTTAAAAAGTGAAATTTTCTCTGAAAATGTTGATTTCAATGTCAAGTTTGGCCAAAAGTGTAACCCACTATTGTGGGATGACCCTAATGTATATTCTAATATATATATATATATGTTATACAAACAAAATTGAATTCTACAGAATCCGAGCATACCATATATGGTACTAGTGTTGTTCACAGCTGGACCTCCTAAGGAGGTATGACTGTGTGGGCAGTCTGTACGTTGCCTGTGAATGTAGTGTCAGCTACCTCCATAGCCGCCCCCCTTAGGGGTGGCTCTAGGGTAGCCCTTGCACCCTTAACATAACTTCTTTCTTTTCAACAAAAATACAATGATTTAATATATATCGTCGTACGGACGATTTCATAGTCCCAGAAAAACATAAAATTAAATTCTACAAAGAATTTTCACAACTCAGTGCTATATATGAAATTCACAAATATATATATATATATATATAATTAACATAAGATTGTTCCAGAAGATCTATATATTTTCTTTGAACAAGAAATTTTCTACAAAATAATAATTCAATTTCCACAAGAAGAAGTTTTCTACAAAAATGCTTTCATCAAAGTTAGGATCAATGATGATGGAACAACTCTCTAACTTCAGCCTGGGTAAGGTAGCATTTTGATTTTGATTTGATATTATAATTGTTAAGTGTTGTTATAAGGAAATTAGACATTGATGATTATGGACAAGTATATCATGGTTAGTTATTATTTTTGGATTACAAGCTTATACGGTTATATACTGTTATCATTGACTTAGTATGATTATGGAGAGGAAAGGTATGATGTCATAACACTCATATTCGAGAGGTTTACGATATCATGACTCCCTTCCTGATGATTGATGTTGCTTTGGACTATATGCATATGCACATGTACTTTGACGTGTAATTGGAAATGATTCAGGTACTGAGTATCGAATCCACCTGGATCCACAAGCCTAAGCGTACTCCTATTCCCCGATGGTGGTTACTGGAGGTAGTCACAGGCCAAATGTCCCCTACCCTAGACCACTGTACCCTGTTAGGTCATTGGTTTCTTTATTGGTATCTTACCATCAGGTTACCTAACAGTAACTTCCAGAGCACATTCCTATCGTATGTTCTGACACACCCTTCAGTTGGATGTGTCTTACTAGTATGTTTTGTTGAGGCATTTTGGTTATGGTTTCATGAATCTTTTATATGGGTATTTATTTTGGTTGTTAGTGTTGATGCATTTTCATTGGAATCTTTTCATGATTTCTTGTATGGTATTTTATAGTATTTAATTGGTGGGAGGATTAAATGGTTTTACCCATGAGATTTTAAAATATGTTATTTTTAATTATTCTATTGATCATTCAAGATAATGATACATTCCATTTGGAAATTTTAAATGATTTTATTAATCCTTTTGGGAAGCTTTGTGTTTTTGGACGATTGGATTTAAATTACTATTTTTATTTGAAATAAAGAATTTTGGTGTTTTGGTGATTTTAATTAATTTCTTGGAGAGCATTGATAGCTTGCCTAATAAAAGGTTTTATTTAATTTTTTTATTGTGTGGAGGAGTTTTGTTAAACTATTATAAAGGGGTATCCTTGTCTTTGGAAAATATACTTTTATTCTTTTGTTTTGGAGTGAGTTATCTTTTTTTTGGGTGAAAAAAAATATAAAATGGGGAAAAGTTTATTTTGAGAACCATTCTTTGTTGGAAGAGAAGTAATTTTTCTATTTTTGGGGAAGGAGAAGAGAAACCCTATGAATTTGGGGTGATTGTGTGGTGTGATTGTGAAAGATTTGGGAGAAGAAAAATTGTGGGCAGTAAATTATTGAATTCAGCCTACCTGTTCTTGCTGATTGTCAGATTTTTGGAGCTTGGTTGTGCCTCCTCCATTGAGAAAATTTGCCATTTCAGTTTTGGGTAAATTCAAGGTAACTTTTTGATTTTTCTTCATTCATGCTTGGCTGGTAAATTTCCTTTCTTGACTGGGTTATTGTTGTCCCCTAAAAAGTTGAGGAATTCCTCCATGTTTTTGTTTTGTATTATTTGCAGTTAAATGTTAAATTGATTTAATTGGTGATAGTTGTTGTGTGGGGGTTTTGTTGACTGAATTTGTGGATCTCTAACAAACTCAAATTGGGTTTAAGAAAGAAATCTGTTTTGGGTTCTTTCTTATTGTGTTTCTTTTGGCCAAATTGTATGAGAAAAATGTGTTTTCTATTGCTGATTTTTAACCTATGGATAAAAATAAAAATTAAGGGTTAGATTCATGTTGGGATGTCAATACCTCAACTGGGTTTTCGCGAAATTGAAATATGGGCACTTTTAATTTTTTGTGTTTTTAGCTTGCTTTGTGTGGAAAATGGCATTTTTTTTTGAACAACCCTTCATTCTGGCCTTTGAATAAAAAATAAAAGGTGGAATTTGACTTGAGATTCCCAAATCCGAACTGGGTCAGACTTAGATTTGTGATCTGGGCACTTTCATTTTCACCCAAATTTGTGCCTTCTTTCTAAATGATGTTTTTCGATGCTTCTCTTTAACCGTTTATTTTAAATGAAAAATAAATTCAGATTCTATGTAGTAAAACCCATAATTCAAATAGGTCTTTGTTTGATTTTTATTCCGGGCACTTTCATTTTTCATGTCTTTGCCCAACCTTGCTTTACATAATGTTTTTTCTGTACAACACTATACTATGTATCTTATAATTGAAAATTGATGGTGGATTCCAACTTGGAATGCCAAAATATGAACTGGGTCGGGTCTAGAATTTTAATCCGGGCACTTTGAATTTTCACTTGATTTTTCTGCCTTCTCTTCATGCTGATTTACAACCATTAAACTTGTCTTTTACAACAATATAAGCTTGGCTATTTGAGATGGTTTCTATGACAAAATCATGGCTTCTCTTCATTTTTTCATATTTGTTCTTGGATTTCTCGTTTGGATAAACGAGAAGGCCTATCCGTTTGCAGGGCATTTCAATTCGGGCATGTTTGAGATTTACTCATCTGGTCTATACTCTTGTGCCTTTTACCTCTATAGTCATGTGTTGTACTTATCATGTTCTTGTATGAGCAACTGCATATTGCGACATTGGTTTAATTCATGGTATTCTCTATTGGCTTTGTGTCTGATGTGAGTGTTGGCCTTTGTTACCTTGGCCTTGTTTTCTGCTTAGGCCTTGTGACTACCTCCGAGCTCGGTGGGGTGGCCTCTTTTGATTCCATATGGTAGGGAGGCATTGCCAGCACCATTGGGGACCAACATACAAGGTTTGGAGCATCAGTTAGAGGTCTTTTCCGTTGTATGTTCTTATTCAGACGATGATTCTTATTCTTAGTTATGTATGTGTATCTATGTGCATTCATTTATGTATATTATACTCTCTTGGAAGAAAATATGTAAACTTATAAATTAATGAGAAGAAATGTGATGTTTTCCATTTCATTTATGAGTTCCAGTGTTGGTATCAGACCTGCTTGTATTTTGATGATCATAATGGCTTTTCCTTCACAAGTTTTCTTGTAAAAATCAGAGTATTGGTTGTATTTTACCTTCTTGTTATGGGATGCAAAGGTTTCAGAGCAATGCTGCCATTTGTTAATGCCTTGTGTCATGGTTGGAAAGGTTCCAAAGCATCATCGCCCTTTGTTAATGTCTTGTGTTGCGGCTACAAAAGTTTTGGAGCATTGCCACTTCCTATTTTTGGTCTTTGTTGTTGCTACCAAAGGTTTCAGAGCTGGAAGTTTTGGAGCCAAGCTGGAAGTTTCGACGCCAAGCTAGAAGTCCTAGTGCCGAGCTGGAAGTTATGGCACCGAGCTGTATGTTCCGGAGCATCATTGTTGAAGGTTCTAGAGTAGCGCTAGTTCCGGAGTAGTGCTGTAAGTTCCGGAGTAGCTCTACAAGTTCCGGAGCAACTCTACAAGCTCCAGAGCAGCACTACTAAGGTTCTGGAGCATCTTCCCTAGAGCACATTCTGTTTGGATTTTTCTCTGGAGGGTGGTTTATTCCTCTCCTTGGGGTTATGTTCGGCCATGCTTGGCTATGTTTGTGATTGTTAAATCATATTGTAATCTACTTTTTGTGTAAGTTATCCTTTATGCTAAAAAAAATTATCTCGTCCTCTTTTGGCTCTTACCCTTCGGGGTTTGTGTAGCGGGATGTTGGATCTGGTATCATAGCCCATATTCACACACTGGGAGCTCTGGCGTACTTGAGCCTTCTATGTTATGATGTGTTTTGTGTGTGTGGCTTGAGCTTGTTATATTGTTTTTATAGTCTTGTTGATTGCATTCATGCCTTAGTTTGATGTATAGATCATGGGTATGATGATCTATATTAATGTGTTCATTGTTTCTTTGGGATGCCCCTAAGGGCAGAGCCAGATGGAAAGTCAGAGGTGGAACCCATGTTGCAGTGTTGGGATCCCTTCTTATTATTATTACTTTCTTGGGTGTTGTGTTTGGTGGATGGAAACAAGTGTTGTTGTTTCCTACTCCTTGCATGTCTTGTTGAGGAATTTTTTGGGAGGGTTAATTAGACCCTCGAGCCTATTGAGAAGTGTATTTTGATTGGTCTCCTTCTTGATGTGTGGCTCTTTCATTATGTAAAAGGATGTGACCCATGAGTGTTCCTGAGTGTGGTTGTAGCCCATGTGGTTATAGTGTGCTTGATGTGTGTGTGTTCCAAGTGCTTGTTATGGCAAGATAGTCATAGGACCTCTTATTTTGAGTGCCATAGTATGGCATTTTTGAGGGTTGAGTTTCCTAACCCTAGCTTGTGTTGCAAAGGAATGATGCCTCCTAGTCCTTGCCTTACCCAACAGGATTGGAGTGATTCCCTTGGTTGAGAGTCTCTTGAGGTTGAGATTGATTACTTCTTGTTATCCTATGTTGTGGGTGGGCATGTTGGACCTTAGCTTGTTAGTGGGTTGTAGGTGACATGTGTTACCTAAAATTATCCTTGCTTGGTTTCTTGGTTCACGCTATTGGAAGGTTTGTCTGACCTTGAGGATCCAAGAAGTTTCTTTTGTATGTATTCTTCTTGAATCTTGATGTTTTCTTCACCATACAAGCTTTTGGTGCATACTTTCTTGTGCTTACCTCATTGTGCAAGTGATTGCTAGATTGACCCTATGTGGTTTTGGAGTTGCTTATACATGTTATATGGCATTGAGATTATTAAATATGGTAATAGAAAATGAATGATCATGTTGTTAGTTCATAGAGATTATTGAGTGATCTTGTATGATTGATGCATTTTGTGGAAGTGCTTATATGATGATGAGACCATGTTTGCATTCGTGCTTATGTTATAATTGTAAATCCCTCTCTCTCTCTCTCTTCTCATTGGTTTAATGAAGATGTCTATCCTTGAATGTGTGGTGTATTGAGATCCATGGTATGCTTGTCTCTTATGAGAAAATGTTTATACATTCATGAAGTTTTGTTTTATTAGTTCATCCTTGGGTAAAGGACCTAAGTCCCCAAGTTGCATTCATAATCATAGAACATGTATAATATGAATAGATAATTGTTCTGCATTAAGTAAAACTTGGAGGAAAAAGGGAATAGTGAAAACATGTGCTTGTTAATGATAATTGCATAATAGGTGCATCTTGTTGGTGAGGCCTATAGTCCCCAACTATATTGTTAAGTCTCAAGAAATCACGTTGATGTTAAATTATTGTACCTAGATTCAAAATGCAAAAGGTTAAATGAATGCTGAAGTGATAATGTTGCATACCTTGTTTTGGGTAAACATTGTAATGATATTTCACTATGTGAGAAATAAATGTGGTTATCATATGTGTGTAGTAAGGTGAATTACCGCTTAATAAAAGTGAAAGTGAATGTGAATGTGAGAGTTTCCATGGCATTGTTGAATTACTCCATGTAGCACTATGATGTATTGTGTGGATGTTGGGAGTACATGTCTTGGAAAATTGTATTTTTCTTGCATTATTAGAGGTTGATAATGGTTTTATTTTGGTAAGAGGAAATTGGAAAAAGGTACTCCCTATTATGTGAACATCCTGTGTTGGTGCACATGTTGAGTGTTGTGAATACCCCGAACTTGTTTTGTGTGCCCATGGGATGGTGAGACTGTGCACCCACCCATGGAGCATATGTTGTAGTTGGGGTGTGGGATTAACCATACCATTATGTGTGCTTGTATGTTTGTTACCTAATTGAGGGCCAACCCACGTGTGATTGAAATTTACATATGTATTAAGAGTAACCAAAATTTAGTTTCTTAGAATCTTTTCTCTTGATTCTCTAGTCCCTTAGTCTGTGATGGGGTGGTAGTAGCCACAAAGTTCCCTGGGAAAAATGTACAGCGTATGCATGTTGCGGCGCAGAGCATTCTTAGCTCAACCGATCCCAAGGAAAGTACTCACTACTTCCCCTTATGTTGGATCAGGGTACTTGATCCATATGTCCGCTAGCCTAATCCCCTTAGTTTTGTTTACAACAACATTGGTTTTTTAGTTTTTCTTGGCCGTCTGTAGGGACATTGAGCTAGCATTAGCAAGTCGACCTCATCCACATGAGAGGTGAGGCTCGAGTATCCCCATATTTATATGCTCATATATGCACTATTTATTCCATATCTGCTCGTGTTCTACCATGATGCCATAGATATGATACCACACTGCACTGATGTTCTAACATAGTGTTGGTGATGATGCCATGTATACCTCTAGCTATGGCGAGTACTTGCGTGTGCCCTTTCCACGAGGTATCGCTATGCAGGGTGTGTTTTACGCATGCCTACTTCTGCGGAGCCATAGACACACTGCCATGTGGTATACGACCAACATGTGCCTTCTTCGGCTGGTGTATGACCATTTCGTGCTAAGACGTGATGTAGGATGGGCCAAGGTGCACATTCCATGCGGATAGCCAGGTAGTGCGTGGGCCACTTGGCGATTCCATGCCGTGTGATGATGCGATGCGAGGTGTAGCCGAGGAGTACACTTCATACCATGTGGTTGGTGTGTTCACTCCACCACACATGATGGGCTATTGCAATAGTCAGACGTTGTTCCCTCCTTCCTCGTTTGGTGGCTAGTTTAGTCACATAGTTATGTATTGTGCCATTTTGAAGATTGTGAATCTTATTTTGGTTATTGATGATTTTCACTTTGATTGTGAGGACCGGTAAAATTTGGTTTATCTTGTTTGTGATGGTTTAGCCACAGATAGTGAAATTTCTTTGCTCGTAGCCCTCGTGGTTACATTTGATTTAGTGTTGAAATTGCATGCATTTCTTGCTTTATTGCTGAAATTGGATCTTTATTTGATAATTATTTATGATCTTTGGTGGCTAAACTAGTTTTCTATTTGTTATTTTCAAATGTTGGTCTTGTGTTGTAATGTGATTCCCATCGAGAATGGGAGAGTTGGACTCGATTGAGTGTATATGAGGAAGTACACGCAAGGAACCTTGAGGATGGGGGTATGTGAGGCTGGTACACAGCTAGGATCCACTACCCACCTATGCGTGATGATGATCTCTTGGAGGTTAACCACCTTATTCAACAAGAGATAGGTCATTGTGGTCTTGTTTGGATGGTCTCACTGTGTGTGTGCAGCCTAACACCATCAAACCACTGAGTGTGAGGTATCAATTATGTGAGATGGATATTAGCTTTTGTCTCATGGATGATGTATCATGGATTAGTATGCTACTTACCGGTGTCCAAATGGACCCTTGTGTAACCTTGTGATGTGATTCCCAGTAATGTTAGTATGTATGTATACATAAATGCATGTTTCATCTTGGATATGGATTCATATGAAAAGTTCAAAAGTTGGTTTATTGTGCTATAGAAAGTGTAAATTATTATGTTTTGGTTGAAAATGATGTCAAATATGTTCACATGTGTGAGATTGGAAATGTGTAGAAAATAAATATTGTTGCAAATTATGGTATTTTGGAAATATTGAGTGCTTATGCATCTTCTTACCCTATTCTCAGCGGAGATTAATGTATACTTGAATAAATTTGAATGTTAAAATAAATTCTTATGATGAGAATTATGAGAAAGGTGATATTAGCAAGATTAACCATGCTATTTTGTTTCGTGTTGTGATTTTATGAGTAAGGAATATGTCAGTATATTGAAAATGATTCGTAGAAAGGTGAATGTTAAATGGATGTCCTCTTTATTTCATTTAGTGATGAATGTTAAATATTATAGTTCTCATCCTTGGAATGAAGTACAATCCTTTAATGTTGATTATTATATTTTGAGTACTAATGTGTGACATGGCTTCATATTGAGTTTACTTGACTTCTAGGAGTAAGTCAAATCTTAGGGAGGGAGGATGTAACACCTCTCTAACTTTAGCCTGGGTAAGTTAGCATTCGGATTTTGATTTGATATTCTAATTGTTAAGTGTTGTTATAACGATATTAGACATTGATGATTATGGAAAAGCATATCATGGTTAGTTATTATTTTTGGATTACAAGCTTATATGGTTATATACTATTATCATTGATTTAGTATGATTATGGACAGGAAAGGGATGATGTCATAACACTCATATTCGAGAGGCTTACAATATCATGACTCCCTTCCTGATGATTGATGTTGCTTTGGACTGTATGCATATGCACATGTACTTTGACATGTAATTGGAAATGATGTAGGTATTGAGTATCGACTCCACCTAGATCCACAGGCCTGAGCATACTCCTATTCCCTGATAGTGGTTACTGGAGGTAGTCACAGGCCAAATGTCCCCTACCCTAGCCCATTGTACCTTGTTAGGGCAGTGCTTTCTTTATTGGTATCTTACTGTCCGGTTACCTAATAGTAACTTTTGGAGCACCTTCCTGTCATATGTTCCATTGCACCCTTCAGTTAGATGTGTCTTACTAGTATGTTTTGTTGAGGCATTTTGGTTATGGTTTCATGAATCTTTTATATGGGTATTTATTTTGGTTGTTAGTGTTGATGCGTTTTCATTGGAATCTTTTCATGATTTCTTGTATGGTATTTTATAGTATTTAATTGTTGGGAGGATTAAATGGTTTTACCCATGAGATTTTAAAATATGTTATTTTAAATTATTATATTGATCATTCGAGAGAATGATACATTCCATTTGGAAATTTTAAATGATTTTATTAATCCTTTGGGGAGCTTTATGTTTTTGGACCATTGATTTAAATTACTATTTTTATTTGAAATAGAGAATTTTTGGTGTTTTGATTTTAATTAATTTCTTGGAGAGCATTGATAGCTTGCCTAATAAAAGGTTTTATTTCATTTTTATTGTGTGGAGGAGTTTTGTTAAAATAATATAAAGGGGCAGCCTTGTCTTTGGAAAATATACTTTTATTCTTTTGTTTTGGAGTGAGTTATCTTTTTTTTGGGTGAAAAAAAATATAAAATGGGGAAAAGTTTATTTTGAGAACCATTCTTTGTTGGAAGAGAAGTAATTTTTCTATTTTTGGGGAAGGAGAAGAGAAACCCTATGAATTTGGGGTGATTATGTGGTATGATTGTGAAAGATTTGGGAGAAGAAAAATTGTGGGCAGTAAATTATTGAATTCAGCCTACCTGTTCTTGCTGATTGTTGGATTTTGGAGCTTGGTCGTGCCTCCTCCATTGAGAAAATTCGCCATTTCAGTTTTGGGTAAATTCGAGGTAACTTTTTGATTTTTCTTCATTCATGCTTGGCTGGTAAATTTCCTTTCTTGACTGGGTTATTGTTGTCCCCTAAAAAGTTGAGGAATTCCTCCATGTCTTTGTTTTGTATTGTTTGGAGTTAAATTTTGGATTGATTTAATTGGTGATATTTTCTATGTGTGGGTTTTGTTGACTAAATTTGTGGATCTCCAACAAACTCAAATTGGGTTTATGAAAGAAATCTATTTTGGGTTCTTTCTTATTGTTTTTCTTTTAGCTAAATTGTATGAGAAAACTATGTTTTCTATTGCTTCTATTTAACCTATGGATAAAATAAAAATTAAGGGTGGAATTCATGTTGGGATATGAATACCTCAACTGTGTTTTCACAGATTTGAAATCTGGGCACTTTTAATTTTGTGTTTTTGGCTTGCTTTGTGTGGAAAATGGTGTTTTTTCTAAACAACCCTTCATTCTGGCCCTTGAATAAAAAAAAAATGTGTACTTTGACTTGAGATGCCCAAATCCGAACTGGGTCGGGCTTAGATTTGTGATCCGGATACTTTCATTTTTACCCAAATTTGTGCCCTCTTTCTAAATGACGTTTTTTGATGCTGATCTTTAACCATTTGTTTTAAATGAAAAATAAAGTCATATTCTATGTATTAACTCCCATAATTCAAATGGGTCGTTGTCCGATTTTTATTCCGGACACTTTCATTTTTCACGTCTTTGCCCAGCCTTGTTTTACATGACGTTTCTCTGTACAACACCATATTATGTATCTTATAATTTAAAATTGATGGTGGATTCCAACTTGGAATGCAAAAATATGAATTGGGTCACGTCTAGAATTTTAATCTGGGCACTTTTAATTTTCACTTGATTTTTCTACCTTCTCTTCATGCTGATTTACAGCCATTAAACTTTTCTTTTACAACAATATGTTGAAAGCTTGGCTATTTGAGGTGGTTTCTATCACTAAAAATTGTGGCTTTTCTTCATTGTTTCATATTTTTTCTTGGATTCCTCATTTAGATAAATGAGAAGGCCTATCCGTCTGTAGGGCGCTGATTTGGGCATGTTTGAGATTTACTCATCTAGTCTATACTCTTGTGCCTTTTACCTCTATAGTCATGTGTTGTACCTATCACATTCTTGTATGAGCAACTGCATGTTGCAACATTGGTTTAATGCATGGTATTCTTTGTTGGCTTCGTGTCTGATGTGAGTGTTGGCATTTGTTACCCTGGCCTTGGTTTTTGCTTGGGCCTTGTGACTACCTCTGAGCAGGGTGGAGTGGCCTCTTTTGATTCCACATGGTAGGGAGGCGTTGCCACCACCATTGGGGACTGACATACAGGTTTTGAAGTGTCAGTTGGAGGTCTTTTCCCTTGTGCATGCTTATTCAGATGATGATTCTGATTCTTGCTTATGTATGTGTATCTATGTGCATTTTGTTATGTATATTGTACTCTCTTGAAAGAAAAGATGTAAACTTATAAATTAATGAGAAGAAATGTGATGTTTTCCATTTCATTTATGAGTTTAGTGTTGGTATCAGACTTGCTTGTATTTTGATGATCATAATGGATTTTCCTTCACAAGTTTTCTTGTAAAAATCATAGTATTGGTTGTATTTTACCTTCTTGTTATGGGCTGCAAAGGTTTCAGAGCAATGCCACCCTTTGTTAATGCCTTGTGTCATGGTTGAAAAGGTTCCAGAGCATCGCCGCCCTTTGTTAATGTCTTGTGTTGCGGCTCCAAAAGCTTTAGAGCATTGTTGCTTCCTATTTTCGGTCTTTGTTGTTGCTACCAAAGGTTCTGGAGTTGGAAGTTTCAGAGTTGAGTTGGAAGTCCCAGTGCTAAGCTGGAATTTTTGGAGTCGAGCTAGAAGTTCCGGCACCGATCTAGAAGTTCCAACACCGAGTTGTATGTTCTGGAGCAGCGCTGCAAGTTCTAGAGCAGCGCTGTTAGAGTTCCAGAGCAGCGTTGTAAGTTCTGGAGCAGCTCTGCAAGTTCCAGAGTAGCGTTGTTAGAGTTTCAAAGTAGCACTGTAAGTTCCAGAGCAGCTTTGCAAGTTCTGAAGCAGCGCTGCTAGGGATCTAGAGCATCTTCCCTAGAGCTCATATATTTTTTTTGTTTGTATTTTTCTTTGGAGGGTGGTTTAGTCCTCTCCTTGGGGTTATGTTCGGCCATGCTTGGCTATGTTTGTGATTTTTATATCATATTATAATCTACTTTTTGTGTAAGTTATCTTTTATGTTAAAAAAATTTATCTCATCCTCTTTTGGCTCTTACCCTTCGGGGTTTGCATAGCAGGATGTTACAGATGAAGTGAAGTGTATAAGGAAAGTTTCCCTCTAAAAAAAACTTGTCTTATGTACTTCACAGGTATTAATGAAGAGCATGGATTAGGTTGGATATACATGCTGATTAATAGATCACAACACTTGAGATGAGATTGCTTTTTCCCATGGATGATGTTTTAATTGTTTTAAATGCAATGGTTTAGATTCACTCTTGAGCTGTAAGTTACCAACTTGCTTGCATAAGGAGAGTTTAAGTCATTCATCTCACATGCTTGAAATTGCCTATTTAATGTAGATCACTCAAGTAATTTTTCATGTCATGATTCATTCTTCAATAAGTGAAGGTCGATAGTTGATAATTAAGTGTGTAAGGACTGAATTTTCCTAAGAAGTGTGTAAAAATTATAAGGCAAGTGGGTTTGTCATGATGATTCAAAAATTCAAGGGGTTGCATTTGTTTGAGCCTAAGGGATGTCTTGAAAATAAAATAGAAATGCGTGGAGCTCCTAATAAGGCAAAAGGAATAGTAGGAACTGAGAAATTCATGGAGTATAGTGCCAAGGAAAATTACCGTCTAGAAGAGAAGATAGTTTTAGAAGAATTAGTCAAACACAAAGAGAAGGGGATGGTGAAATATAATAAGAGGGCATGGATGGAAAGTAAGTGTTTCAATTCCTACCCAAAGGAATGCAATTCTTCATGTAAGGTTTCTAATGATCCTTCAGATAGTGAGGGAGATGCTAATCTAGAGGGAGATTATTTTTCCCTCTCCCTGGTACTATCAAGGAATCCCATGGAAGTGGAGGTGACAGTTTCGCCAGTCTCACGACAAACAAAACATGGGCGAATGTCCTCTGAGGTTGATAACTTAGGGTGATAATTGTTCCCTATTTTTTTTTATGATACCATGCCCTTTTTGTTAGGAATGTCCTATTCAACATTCATGTGAGTTCTTGTTTCATGTGCTGAGGTGGAATGATTTCGCACTGGCATATAGGAGAAGTACCAGAATAGCTAACCTTGTTAGTGTGTATATTGTACATTGACAATATACAATTTTGTGCTAGAGCTGCTATTGGAGAATCTTCTTTGGTCAACAAGAATGAGGATTCAACATAGTTATAACAAACTTTTCCATTTTGGGAGCTAGTGTGTCTTCATTCGAAGAATGTGGAAGGTGGTCTTTTACTCTTCCATTTTCCTAAAATGATTGCATGTAACAAACTAGGAATATCTTGAATTCTAGTACAAATAAAGTGAAATGTAATTTTAATTAAGCCTGATGCTTGTTGATCCCTTGTTCTATAAAAGGGATTTCAAGGCTTATTACAACGGTCGGATTTAGGAGTCTTGATAGAGTTCTAGGTAAAGGTTAAGTTCAGAAATAGGAAAACAAGAATAGAATTCTAAAGTAGTCTAGTAGTTTTTTCTTGGATAAGAAGTATTGTGTAATAGTCTTAAATGAGTTCTATAGAAATTACTGATATTGAAACACAATATTAGTCAAGAATGTGATACTCTCCTATGAATGTTCATTCAAAGTTATGAATGAGAAATACTAATGGTATTGTCATTTGTCTTCAAATGTTTTATTTGAATGTATTACTCTTTTTTTATCTTTAATTCATAGAATTAATTAAAATATTTGAATAGGGTTATAAAATTTGTGAGGGATGGCTTAGGATTACTAAGAAGTAGTTGTTTTCTTACATAGAGATTTCTCGTAAATTCAAAGAAATATGAAAAGTGGTAAGTTTCTATCCTAGAAAACTAATTTGTGTATTACTGATCCTATTGAATACTTGACCTCGTTCTCCCATTGATTAGACACTAGTCATTTAATCATAAAATCGTGTATAAGATGAACCAATTGTCTTCTTGGCTCCATATTATTGAGAAGATAATATTTTTTAAATAGAAAATCTCTCCAAGGGGTAGTGGAATTATTTTCAATTCCTAGCAGATGGTAACTCTTTCATTGAAAATCTACCAAATATTTAATGAAGTTAATTTTATTTGCACCAAAAGGAATTAATTTGTGCATAAAATGTGTCATGGATTGAATATATTGCACGAAGACACAATTGGGATTACCCTCCTAAGTTTCACATAGCCTGAAGTGGAGTACATACTTAAAAAATCCTATGCTCATTGTAGTGGCCACTAACCTAATAGTTCTTCATTATAGGAGCTAGCTACTTCTTAAAGGATTGTTTAGTTCTATTGAAAAAATCACCAATAGTGAGTGTACCTAGAATTATCATAGCTCTACATGATTTCTTGAGACCTAAGGAGAGAAGGAATGAGCTTGGAGTTGATCATAATTGAGGAGAAATTATCCCATACCCTGATTACACTATCTGCAGAGTATATGGTTCCACGATAGCACCTCACCTGCTTCCAAGGTTTGTGCCAAAGAGAATTGGTTTCCTAGAGGTGATGTGGTAATTAGGAAGTGTTGAAAATGGACACTTATTGAATTAAGGAATAGGAACATTTTTTCCTTTGAACACTTGTTTTTCTAATTTTGTAATGACCAATAGAGGATGGAATAATATTCTTGATATATTCAAAACCTAATACATGCATAGGTCAGTTGAGAGGGTCATATATGACCTTGAAGGTTTTATGGCTTGATTGAAAGAAAGAAACAAGAGTTCCAAATTTATACACATTTTCCAATATCTTGAAGATGTGATAAGAAATGTGTTTGACCTTTTGGAGCATGTATCAAGGAATTTTGATTCAATAGTGGGCCACCTTGAAAATAAAGGGGTAATAAGTAAGGATAAGGGGAAAGCCCCAATTGTAGAAGAACAAAGTGGAGGAGAAATCTATGCTATGGGAGAAAAATCTACATCTCAAGCTCTGGATGAACCAAGAATAAAGTTCTTTGTAAGGAGAAAGGGTAAGGCAAAGAAATTTGATACAACTTTTGATCCTTCTCCATAAGAAGAATATAAGCCTCCTTCTCCTGTTCCACAAGTACGACCATCATCTCCTCCAAGGCTAGCAGAGCCTAAAATTATGGACATTGATGCCCTACCACCTATTAAGTTACCACCAAGGGATCCACCATTGAAAAGACATAAGGTAGAAGTGACTAGTTTGGTGGACTATGATGATGAAGGCTCTAATGATGATATTTGGGTGTCAGAGAAGGAAATGCAAGAAGGAGTGCCTACTGCACCGGTAGTAAGGGAAACACATCAATTGGGTATGAGATTGAGCAAATCTAATCTTACTAGACTCAATGTCATACATGATATGTAGGTTGAAGTATGTGCAAAGTTTATAGATGATGACTCATTTATAAAGTCTCAAGCTTTTATGGAATTTTCATATAGAGCTAAAAGAGTTGAATATGTAAAAAAAATTCCTACAAAAAGAATCCTTCATCTAGAATTTTCAAATGCCATCATCCAAAAAAATGTTTTAAATGAAATGAGAGCTAGATTCCAAAATATGACTACAAAAGAGGGTCAAGAATTGGTAAGGAATAGTGGTATTTTTTTGTTGGTGGAATGGGACTTAGATTCTACCATAGATTTTGACAGAATAAATAAATGTGATAGGCCTCTATATGATACAGAGGAGGAAGTTGCACTTGCACTATAGGGGTCTACTTTCAGTGAGGAATGGGAAGCCTTGGATATATGGTCTCTAGCACAAAGCACCAGAAAAATTGATATTGTTGAACCTGCACCTAACTAAAGTGGAGTCCTAATAATAAAAATATTGTTAGAGACATTGGCTCTAGAGGCAACAAATATGTTAGTTCATGTTTCCCAATTTACAATGGCCACTATAGAATCTGTGACTGTAGAAAAGGATAAGTTTAGGATAGATTAAAATGATTGTCTAGTCAAATATGGAAGACTTGAGCAATATAATATGTAGTGGTAGACAAAAGTTGCATTATTGGAGAATAAGTTGTAGGGTTTTCCACCTGAAAAGCCTAAGGAGAATGATGTTGACTCCCCCACCACTTTACAAGAAGTTTTACCCCCAAAGTTTACTGTTGAAGTAAGTTCTTCATGGGTAATTGTGCCATATAACATGGGAAGTGTGCCCATTTCAATAGTAGAACCTAGTACATCAGAAGGGCCACAGGATAAAGAAGATACTGTAGACATGAAAAATGTCATGATCAACTAACTTCGATTCTTCTTTAATCATCCCTTTATTTACCATTTAATTAATCCATCTTTTTTTTTTTTTTTTTAGATTGCAAGAATCGGGTAGCACGACCCCCTATAAACTGCAGTGCGCCTGGTAAACTTTTTAACGTGACCGGCGGTGCTGGTGCGACATGCCCTCCGGTACCACGGGGGTGGGGGAGACTAGACCTCGTGACCAACCTCCTGCAAGTTTAATTAATCCATCTCAATCAATCAATTTTACTTAATTAAATCATAAATCAATCCTAAAGTCCCCCTTTAATTAAATAAGTCAATCTTATTTAATTGACTTCTAAATTTCTTCATTTAATTAAATAAATCAAACTTATTTAATTAAACCACTAACATCATCCTCTTTTATTCAATAATCAAATCTTTGTTTAATCAAATCTTTATCATTTTCTTCTCCTTTTGATTTATTTTAATCCATAAATCTAAGTCAAAAATTCAAATCACCTAATCTTCACTTAAGTTAACTAAATCATGATTAAGATTAAATCTAATGCAAGTACCATCCTCTAGCTTTTCCCACTTGCACAAATAAATGATTTTAATTAATTTATTAAATCTTCATTTTCCATCAACAAGGCATAAAAAATGAATATTCCCTCATTTCAAATTTCCCTCTCAAATGACTTGTACCTTCCAACATAGCATTAACTCCCCTCTTACATGTCCCCCACTTGGCATTTAAGACCCCTTCTTCTCCCTCCAACAAGCCAAATTTCAAATTTGAAAAGCCCATCTAATGTCATTTATGGGAACATTCATCAAAACTTGCATATCCTTCATCCACCCATCTATTGACAAGTGGCACCTTGCCATTGGTTGAAAGTTAGAACCACATTCATCCCTTTTACCTCTTCTCTCATCAAAATATTCTATAAATGGAGAGGCTATCCTTCACTCAATCATCAACAATCTTTATGCAAAGTTACTCTCTTCACATTGAGAGCTAATTTTGTCCACTTCATTGTCATAGCATTACATATTCATCATTTGAGCTTGTCAAGGGTTGGGAAAGGGTCACTTTTCACATCAAAGTGACACCAATCCACTATGGAATAGGTGTGCAATGTGTTTCTCTAAGATTTTTATTGGTTTATGTTGTTATTTCATTTTTTTTATGAAGCATAATGTATTATTTCATATGAGCATTAATAAGTTTTCATTTGTATGAACTAACCCATATTATGGAGTGTTGGAGATTTAGCTATTTTCATATTTAGGGGTGCTCACAAATACCAATAGGGAAGATTTTCTTAGGTATTTAAATGAATACTAAGAGAAATTTGATAATCATGATAATGATATTTTCAAGAGCAACATGAAGATTGTCACTACAGTATTGGAACATTTGAACATAAGAGTGAATAACAGGTTGAATAGTATTCACCATAGTTATTCATCCATGGTGGCTACTATTAGGAATTTTGGCATTGGCAGAGAAAGAGAAATTCCACTCATGGAAATTTGGATCCATAGGAAGAAGGATTTGGTATTGATGTAAATTAGAGTTAAATAGGATTCCAATCCGCCCAAAAAGTTTAAACCTACTATGGTTCTTCTAGGTAAAATTGAAGGATAGAGGGGAAATATTGAACCATTGGAAAGAAAAATAAAATAGTTGTGAAATCCTTCCATGAGTCACACAATGGCCTTCTTCCATCCATTCTAAGGGATGATGATAGCATTAAAACTCAATAGGAGTGGAAAAATGAAACTAATAAAGTTATTTCAGATCAAGCTTTGTCAAATTGTTAGAAATTTGATATGGACATATTGAAGATAAATATGGATATTCTAACTCATGTTGAGACTATCCTACTAGAGTTTGATAAGGAGGCTAACTAGATTGTCACCAAGTATGCACCTTATAGAGAAAGGGTTGATGAAGTCATGAATTTCAATTGGCCCACTAAAGAGGAATTCCTAGCATGAAAAGACAAATACTTGGAAGGAGTGACAGATTGATATGAAATGGTAGGGTGGTAATTTAAAATTTTGAAGTCTACAACCATGAAGAATAACAGATAAGTGAGAGTTTCACTGCATAGCCTGAATTTAGTATAAATTAGGCTTTTGATAAAGTATGGAAAATATAGTGCATCTTTTTCAAAGTTGAATTAATGACAAGGTTGCAAACATGGATATATATTTTTTCTTTTCTTTTATGTTTCTATCATGCTTTCTTTCTTTCACTTTGTGTGTGTGGGAACAAGTTTTGAGGTAACTATTTGAAGATACCTTTTTGAATATTGGACCGGATCTCCAACAATGAATGAAGACTACTTTCATTTCCCCACATGTTTCCCACCTGTTGGGCATGCAATGCAACTAAATAGGGGAATCTTTGTTGTAAGTGGTCCAATAGGATATTGACATGTGTAATTTCTGGCATGAGTCTTGTTTTTCTCCTTTGTTTCTATAAGAAGAAATTCAGGTCTAGAAAGTAGGGTTTTGTTGTTTTGCATTCAACACTGTGAATTGTAAAAGAAATATCAAGCATGTTTTAGAGTTTATTCTTAAGTTTAGAGTTTTGTTATTATGTATGTAATTTTGATAACAATATAGAGTAATACCAACTTCATGGCTATTGTCTCTCCTTGTACTCCTCTTAAGAGTTATGAATGAAAGTAATCTAGGATTGCTTCTGTTTGTCTCTATTGTTTCTCAATAAATGTTTAATTTCATTCCTACTTATTAGTTCAATGAATTAATGTAAGTTCTTGGATGAGATTGTTAATTCATAAGGATTAAGTGCTAGGATATTTCTAAGCAGTAATGATCATGAATGTAATAGGGGAATGTTGTAAAGCATTGTTTCTTGAGATTGTAAGTTTCTATTGATAAGATGTTGTCTAGTTCAATAGGTTGATATTGACTCCATGCTTGGAACAAGAAACTGGTTTGTGCAAAGTATTCATAATTCAATTCCTGAGTTGATTCATTAGTTAATCACCTTATTTTATAAACTTTCAAATGGATATCACTGTAGTTGTTTCATGTTGAGTTCCATCTTCTCATTCTCTCAGTGTAGGATATCATTAAATGAGTTTCCAAATTATTTTATATGCTATGTTCTTGAGTAAATTTATGAGAATCATTTATTATTTACCATGTATATGAGTAGTAGTCATATAAATTCCTAAGTATACATTGTAAGATCACCCTCCTAGGACTAGCAGAGCCCAAAGTGTAGGAGAAGTCTCACAACTTTTACTCGTTTGTTGGCCAATCCCTTTGGAGTACTAAGTATTGGAAATTGCAAAGTCCATAGGTATTTTCTAAAGTTAGTTTGGTTCTTAAAAAAAACCAACACTTCATGTCCCTTTGATCCAACCTTTAAACTCCTCAATTTCCCTATAATATTTAAGAAATATATTAATATAATTACCCTCTCTATTAATAATGTATACAAATATTTCTATCTATTTAAAAATTAATAAATATTTGTCTATATATTATTTGGCAGGCTTCTAAAGGTATTTCCCAATAGTCCCAATATTTTATCATAGGTATACACAAGATCAAATTAAATTTGCAATTTCAAGTATATATAAATTATAAGTCATATTTTGATTTCTAAGATCAAACATTATTTTTAGTTAAGATAATTTGAATTCAATATTTTATGTTTTATAATTTTCTTTCATGAATGTTTCTGACTACTCATGTACCTTTACATGCATGAGCTTTTGAATTCAATATTATAGATGGAAAGACATAATTGAGGAATAATGTGATTATGTTTTGTAATAATTAAATACCTCATCAAAATTATTTGACATTTAAGAGTTAATTTATATCAATTTTTTGAAAGATTTAGATTAAATATTTTTTCTTTGGGTGGTTTTTATTGGTTAGATTTTATCTTTAGTGAGCCAAAAACCTCCTTATCTTAATAAAGAGAATGATGAGAGAACCCCCTAAAACTCTAGTGATTCCCATCAATCCTTTACAAACACAAAAAAATATTGTAGGGAAAATAAAATAAAAATTAAATTATGAATAAACAGTCTAATAAAATATGATGAAACAAACAATCTTGATGCAAATATGTTACAAAATCAGTATAATTCTTAATTTTCACATTGATACGATATTTGGCCAAATAAACACATGGTAAACCTATAGATAAGGCTTTGTAGAACACTATTCCCAAAACTATCTTGTGATATGGTGAAGGAAAAAGGTAAGAAAATAAATATCAATTGTACAACACCATTTGTTGATGCTACTTTATATTAAGAACTTGTTCATAGTCTCATATATTTGATTCACACTAGGCATGTCATTTCATATATAGTGGTCATGGTTTTTCAATTCATGTAGGAGGCTCATGAGTTGAACTAGAAAGTAGCTAAGAGGATCCTTTTCTACCTTTAGGGTACTTGAAATTTTGGAATTCATTACGAATTTAGTACAAAGATTGATTCAATTTGGGCTAACAATATTTAAAATTATGAGTCCACATTAGGTTTAAGTTTCTTTCTATGTTTTGATTATATTAGTTGGTATATCAAGAAGCAAAATACTATGTTTATCAATCCATAGTGGTAAACTAGAGGGAATTTGTTAATGTAGATACTAAGGATATTTTTCTTCAAAGGGATTGTCGTTGTATTTAGTAAATCATTTGTTATCCTAAAGTTATCTATTGTGATAACATTGAGAGAAGGTCATCTAGAAATATACAAGAATATAGTATAGCATCATTGAATTGAACAAATAGATATTCACATGCATTACATTCGAGATCTCATTGATAGCTAGATCATTAACCTAGTAATTTGCTAGTATTTAGAGCAGGTTTGTTGATATTTTCACCAAAACTTTTATTGAGAGAAATTTCATTAATCTATGATATCTTCTTGGTGTGCGGTCTACTTTAGCAACACCATCCTTTTTAGGGATGAGCCTTCTAGATATTTCCAAATTTTGTCCTTTGTCAACTTTATGATAGGTTGCATTATAATTGGATACCCTAATAAGCCTAGTTGTTGGGACCTAGTTTATTTATACCCACATAAGTTGTGCTTAAAGGGGGTTTTAGTGTAGAAAATTACATGAAATTTCTCATATTCTTTTTCTATTTTAGTAGATAATCTTTCTTAGGTGTACCATTTTCCTTTCTCTTCCATGGAGTTGCATGCCAATTTTCAAGGTGGTGGATTACTCTCACAAATATAATTATTTAGGATTACACTAAGTTATTTTTAGATAATAGACCTTATCAAGGATTATGTAAACTCAAATGAAATATATTATTATGAGTTAAGAAAACATAAACTTGAAACTGATGACTACATATATATTACTTATATTATAATTCTATTTCTAAATTCTTTTTATTTTTGGGGCTAGTTCTAAATGGTTCCATGAATTTAATGCCTAGGTTCATTATAAATGAATGTAATTAGTAATGCACTGAATATGGATATAGTATTATTATTTATAAAAAAATAGGATTAAAGAATTGGGTAGTACAATTTGTATAACTAAAAAAAGGAAATATTCTTGGTTTTGTAAAATATTTTATTGAATTATTCAAATATCAAAAACTTCATTTTCATGTATCAAAAGTACCAAAATACCTAGTACTACAAACCATCACATACTATCTAACCACCCATTATCATTTATACTGAAAGGTGGAAAAATTGTATGCTTTTCTAGGGTTTAGGACCTAAAATGTCAATCTCCACTCTCTCTCATTCTAGAACAAACCCTAGAGATCTCAATGCAAAGGAGAAAGGGATCTTGCAATAGGGTTGTCCTAGGGGATAAATGTAAACTAATGAGGGGTTCACCACCAAGGACTTGGAAAGAAAAATGAAATGCAAGACAAAAAATTTAAACCTAGTTTGATTCAATGACTTACTAAATGATCTAAAGATGCAAATGAAATAAACCAAAAAACTATATAATGGAATGTGTGCACATGAGAACTTGAAGATGACTGGAAGGAGGTCTAAAACATTGGAAATTATGCCTTTAATGTTGATTGGGACTCATTCACCAAGCTGGACAAATCAGTCCAGAATATAGATTTCCATGTGAGAATAGGAATCTACCAAATGGGTCTCTAAATATGCAAATCTTGATGTTTGACCAAAAATGCCATGAATCATTCACCAGAAGTGGTGAATCAGTCCAATTAGGGTTTTCTGGAACTTCAAAGTCTGAATTTTCTCTTTTTAGTCTACTCAATCTACTTCTGCAAGTTTTTAGATTTGAATCTCTGTAAATCAACCTGTAGGTGATTTTCAATGTTCTCTAATGCTTAGTGACAACTTTGAAAACTTTAGGCACTTTGAAAATTTCCTTGAACCTTTCTATTCAATGTTTATTCAATATAAACTTACAAATTACACACTGAAGATAGGGGAAAATGTTGTTTTGTTAGTGGATAGGGGTTTCCTAGGTCAAACCCCATTTTGGTAATCAAACCTTTAAATATAATGAAATAGGAATGGAGAATGATGAATGAACAAAATATTATGTTGCAATTCACCAAACCTTATCAATAAGATGCTGAAAACATGTATGAAATGAATCCAATGGATGTAGGTCTTGACTCTTGCTTGAATGATATAGATCTTGAATTGAATACTTGATTGAATCATGAAACCCTACATAATAATTGTTAGCTCAAAGACAAACATGATGCATGAAATCTTTGACATGATGATTGATAATTGAAGAATTCTCTAGAATGCTTGATAATCTACCCTTGAAGACTCTTGAATTATCTTGTCAATCCTTGAATGCTAATTTGTGAATTCAACTTGCTAGGTGATCCCTTGAATGCTTAGATGAAAATGAGTGAAAGAACCTTGTATTTGTACTTAATTATGCAAGAATTCTCAAAATTACAACACTACAAGCTATCATCATATCTAGGAGGATACAATCCCGCCAAAAATTAGAATTAATTTTGATTTTGGGTCACACGAGACTCATTCACCAAAGGTGGCAAATGAGTCCCATTAGGCATAATGTATGGGACCAAAAATTAAAAATTCTTGGGAAGGTATGAAACTAGGTTTGGACCCAAAAATATACGTAGGATTCATTGGCCCAAGGTGGTGAATGAGTCCCAAATCACTAAATTTGGGGTCATTCAACCTAAAACACCTAAATTATGATTGAGTAATGATTTGTATTGGTATTATCCTCAAAAGGATACATTAAATGAGGCTTGAGGATGTAAAATAAGGCCAATTAAAGCATAAACAAGCCCAATTATTAATGACTACCTTAGAAAATTGTGAAAGTGTTTTACAACACTTTAAATAAGGCAATATTAAGGTATTTTGGTTAAAAAGAGGCTCATTAGGTTTAGTTAATTAATAAAACCTTAGAAAAGTGTGAAAGTGTGTTACAACACTTTAACAAGGTACCAATTATATTCATTAGTTCACAAGGGACCAAGACCTAATGTGAATTTTTCAACCACATTACAACACTAAATCAAGGTATCATTAAGCTCAACTTTAGAAGGAGGGTCCAAACAAGTGTGATTGATGACATTTTCAACACTACATTTATCCCCCACTTTAGTGAGAGGATGAAGTTGGTCCAAACTGACACTAAAGTAGAGAAATTCACTTCAAGAGGGGTCCAAATGTGTAATGCTGAAAAAGTGAAAGAGCTAAATGATTAATTTTGTAAACCCAAATCAACCTTTCAACATGACATCAATGAAGTTTCTCTAAAATGAAAAAATATGCAATAACAAAAACTAAACTATGAAAACCCATATGCATTCACAAGAAACTCACTCCATTTTTATCCTCTTCCACAATATCTTTCATTTTCTCTCATATTTTACAAGCAAAAGCACAAGAAGCTCTGCAAAATTGGATGAGATCAGAATAAGATTGCAATTCATGTATCGAAATGTGTGAAGGAAGCTTGCTTTTATAGCTGAATTCATAAGGTGAGTCCATATTTTGGGTAGACTGTGGGATAAAGGATTAGGTGGGATTTTTATGACTTTTTATAAATGCATAGAAAATATGAAATTTTTAATGATTCTGTGAATAAAATTAGTGAAAATGACTATGAAAATGGTGCTTATAAATGGTTATTTAAATTTTTTAATGAAATTGATTACGAATAATGGTAAATTCCTATGAAATGGTTGAATGATTATGTGAATGTATTTATGAAAGATATATTTAATGACTATTTAAATATATTGAAATGAAATGGACCGATGAGATATGCAAATGGTTTTATGAGTATGGCATTGTGCAAATGATCACATGAAGCATGCAATGAGAAATATGATTATGTAGATAATGGAATAAGTCATGCAAGATATGAAAATGATTATGGAGGCATTTTTATGCATCTACTTTTTTCCCCACTTTGATACAATGTAGCATGTCGCATTGTTTTAAAGAGAAAGATATGCCCAAGTGAAAGGAAGAATGAGGAAGGATGATGAGGAGGTAGTCATATGCCCCCTCGAGAGGACATGTAGGTGCCAAGAGAATGAGTGTGATCTTGAAATGGATGAGAGGACTTGGAAGATGAAGTATAAAAAATTACAAAGGAAAATTGATAAGGATGATGAAGAAAAGATGCAATGATGAAGGGAATGGATAATGATAGATGAAAAGGAGATATGAAAGAAGTTGAAGGTGATGAAGCTTCTTGTGCTTTAAAAAGTTTTTTATCATCATCGAGCAGTAGAATATGACAATGGACAAAAAAAACCATGGCATGACATAAACCAAGGTGTGCAAGGTCATCCATCTATAAAATAGATAGTCACAAACAAGGAATATCCTAACTCATACTTAGGGAAAATTTTCCACAGTCTTTTTTTCAAGAAAAACCACAAACAACAAGCAAATAAAAGACAATTCTTGAGACATCATCGCTCCTGTAAATCCTTCGTGGGACATCCTTGAGATGGCTACTAACATGGCTGAAGGAAATCCAAAATATAAGACAAAATAGACCAACAAGGTCAACAACCATTAATATTTTTTTCCAATAAGCATTTTCCAGTGTGTTAAGGGATAAAGTGAGCGATGGGTGGGATGGTTTGACAAGGCCTAGTTTTAGGAAAGAAACATGTCGTATAAGACATCAAGTCTAGCTTCGATTATGCAACTACTTGTATAAGGAAAATGACTAAAGGGGATAATGACAAATTTTTGTTTCAGGAAGGGCATGTAACGTCTCACCATGAGACCCTAGAGGAAAACACACTAACACTAAGAATGAAACAATTTTTTTTTGAAATTGCATTTAACATGCTATTGCAAATGAAATACCTAACACTAACCTAACCTAAGTCCTCTATGGTCCGTGACTATGCTACATAGTTTTCCCATTACTAACTAACAAGAAACTATAAATCATTACATTCAATAAATGCTAGCATCAATAATGACTTACATCTAATCATCTCATTAAATCATGTAATCAATATTCAATACATCCATAACACTTACTCAAAAGGGATCATTTGAATCAATTCATTTAAATATATATACAAAAACATCTATTACATATTCCATTACATAATAGAGTTCAAAATTTGCTTACATTTATACATTTGAACATGAATATGTCCTCATATACATGTGAGGAGTGTACATCAAGTATGGATATGATACATCAACTATGATACAATACAAGTACAAGAGTAACAATCGACATGAGCTGGTACAATGTAGAAGTATTCATTCTAGAAGAAGTCACCATAACCCAATGGAGAACAATGCACTTTCCACCCAACCATGTGGAACCCAAAGGTCCAACCCCCATGCTAGGAGATAGCATAGGGTCCCACCATCACAATCATGTAAAAGACAATAAACTACACAAGGCTAATGTGACAACAAAAAATAAGTAAGGTATAACATCAAATGACAACAACATCAGTTCCAGAGGTACACAACATCAAGGGGGAACAAGAGACAAGGGAATACTAGGTCACCATAGGAGGAGTTAAATCGCATAATTTACTATGGGTTACCCTAGCATAACCTTCCTAGGCTATCAGACTCCCATCTCGGGTTACCCTGGTTGTCTCTACCGGCCTTCAGACCCCCATACAAACTATGCGGGATCAACATACCTTCCAGTCAGACTGAAGGAAGTTGATCTTTCCATTCTAGGCCTTCTCAACTCATCTCAAGCCTATACGAGCACTTGATCCATGAGTGAGGCATTACCTTATCTTGATTAGTGTTATTACTACCCAACACCCTAGTTTATTTTAGGTTATCACTTAATTAAAAAACTCCCACATTGGTTACCCAGGCACCTCTTTGGGTGTCGACCCCCATGGGAAGCCACTACCCTACTAATGACAAAGAAATCCAATAAAATCAAATAGCAAAGCGACTTGCATAAACTCAAAACATATTTGCATTACAACAAGGAAAAACACATGGTGACACATAAGCATTCCTGCTCAGAAGTCCCAATCAAAGTGGTGAACACAACGTGCAAGGCCAATGAACCTTATACTCATACATTACATAAACAACCATATCAAGTGGAACATCAAGAATCCCAACAAGAAGAAATTTCCCCACAGGCCTCTAGAAGCCTCCTATCACACACCTCATGAAATGACTTAAACATTAGAGTAAAATCCACAATCTATACCAATTCAATAAGCATTCACATCAACAGTGACTTACATAATTGTATAGTAGGTTACATACATCCTAGTAATAATTGTGCAACCACTCAACTCAAGACACATGGGATACACGAATATAGCTTACCAAGCATCCATTCAAATTTCTATTATTTTAAACAAGATAATCTTCTTCCATATGACTCAACTTCCATTTAATTTAAATATAAATACATCCATTCTTCTTTAATATATATATATATATATATATATATATATTAATATTCTTCTTTGTTATATTTGACTTTGATATATTACACTCACATGTTTCCTTATATATATATACACACACACACATACCAACACATACTAAACATTACTGTATATATTTATATATATATACACACATTTATTTATACATGTATAATATAGTTATCTATCTATTGTTAAATCATATTATATTAAAATGAACTCATAAAGAATACATATCTATATCGACAAAAATGTTTATTTAGAACTATATATATATATATATACAACTCCCAACCGAAACTCTAAAGTCTATGGAGTTGAAATTATAATACAATGTTGTTGAGTAATATTGAACAAAATCAGAATATAGCTAATGAAATATATATAAGTATATATATGTATATATATACATACATATACATGTATATATATACATATATATATATATATATATATATATACATACATACATATATATACATACATATATATATACATATATACATACATATATATACATATATATATATACATACATATATACATATATATATATATATATATATATATATAAATAATCTAAATCCACTATTCCTATCTAATCTTAGCTTACTAAGACCTAGACAACCGCATGGGAGTATTGATAACATAAGGTATTCAAGTACACAAAATGCTAGAAGATCGTATTCAAGGAATGCCAAATCTATTATATACAATCATAGAGAAAGCAAGAAATAAGCCATTGGACCTTATATGATAAGAGGGATTACATTGATTTACATGCAATCGACTGTTCTAGAGTCTACACAATGCAATAAGAAACTTAATCATTAATTACAAAATACTATTTTTTGGAAAATAAGGAAAACGTATAAAATTTGCAAGCGAACTAACACTCTATCTGGAGACCACACCTAATCTTTAAGTCGACAGATTAAATCTGGAGTTAACTCATACTCCTATCTCCTCCAATCCAGTCTTTAATAAGACTAAAATGATAATTTTTGGTTGACGTCTTCTAAAAAAGATCAATGATCATGAAGTAAGAGTATGTTGACTGAGTCAATAACCCACGGTTGCCACTAAGAAGTGGCAACATAGATGGTTATACATTAAGGTAATAAAAGCGTAATACCTGAGGAATGCATGGGCCAATAATTACATGAAGTTTGAATGGATTCAGGCAACCTACAGGCAACGAAACAATGCTGAATCTACATAAAGAGGAATTTATAACATGAGATTTTCCTATCGCCACTTACAACAATAAAAGAAAAGCAACAAGGTATCTTATTCCACAAAATAATTAACTTCATGGGTTCCGTAAGATTACATAGTTCTATAAAGGGAATCGATATTCCTACAATACTGATGAAACAAGCTATATACATATGGGGAGATGTTGGTAAAAATAGATTACATACTTTATTTGGCTGCAAATAGAGAGAATCGATGCACATTGACAGACCACAAGCCTCCGATCAAAAACTTAAGGAAACACACCATTTTATGGCTATTGAAGTTTAAAGAACCCCATACATTTTAGGGCGTTTGTTTATTTGGTAAACAAGAGAACATAAATTTTTACCCTAATGCAATAAAAGCGTTCAACTAAAGTTTTATAAAGATTCAACTCCTAAATTAATTTGAATCATTAATAATTAACCCAAGAATCATTTATTTCAAATAACTCAATATCACATCCATTTTCCAAGAAAAATTTAAAACTGAAAAGGTAGATGGACCCAAAGGAACCTGGATTCTCTTTCTAGCCCAAGGAAGCTTTGTTACAGAAGGAAGCTTTGTTACAGAACTCTTCACTTCCAACCTATAGCTCAACACAATTCCAATATCTCCACCCACACTACAATTCCCGACTCCAAAAGCCTCTAAGATCAAGAATCAAATCATCTGAACTAGGAAAAAGCTCCCAGAATCAAAACCAGAAACTCCTGTACACACAGAATACAAGAATTAGTTTTTTCCCTTGGAAAATAATCAAAAGCCCCTCTCTAGTTAACTCCCACTAATTCATTTATTATCCTTCACTCTCTGTAACTGCATTTTCTCCTTATTTAATTAATTTATTTCTTTTATTCTTCCAATAATGCACAATTTATTCAACATGTTTTAACCACCACACCACAATAAGTTAATTAGTTAGATATATTTATTTAAATTACACACTCAAACTTCACTTGAAAATATTTATTTATAACTTTAATACTTCCTTTAATTTATTTATCTAGTATCAAAAACATTTCAATTTACTAAAATAAAATAATTACTCTAATAATATTTATTTAATGTATTCTTCAATTATGTAAAAGTTTCCATTAAATAATTCTAAAAACTTTTAAATATGATGATCTCTATTTTATGAAATAATCAAACAAAGGCATAATTAATAACATTACTCCAATAACATACTATCAAGCAATATCAGACTAAACAATGAAACAAAAAACAAAATGACAACCACAATGACAACAAAACTTGTACTGACCTTCTAAACAGGGTGTGACATACTGATACTCATCCTCAATGAGGACGATGGTTCAATGTGGCGGACCCGATGATACCTCCAAATAAACAACCTCCATTGGGATTTAGGCACACTCAAACCTGAAAATCTAGGTGGAGCCAATGGTTCGTACCAACAGCCTACAATTAATCACATGGTTGAACATGTGCATAGGGAAAATAGTGAATCACACTGTTAAGGGAAATATGCAGCGTTGCATGGCACTTGCAAGTGAGTGATGTGACCCTGCTCCCTTCCACCAATACATCAACACACAATAATAGATATTAAATCATGATAAAGCATACATCTACAATTACATAATATTCATATCCATGATAACTCACTTAAAGCAATTTAACTGATCTACAAAGAATAATGTAAACACAAAACATCCATTATAGCAGTGTCATAAAATGTCATCATAACTATGCATCAAAGTGTCACAATATCCAATTGTCATCAAACAGGTATCATCCAGTCCAAATACATCTATACAATTGTCCAAAAAAAAAGAAAACTGAGGGGCCCTACATTCCCCCTAGGACTAGGCTTAATCATAGAACCCTACAAATAGAATTGGGTAACACACACACATCTGGGATACATCCTCCCATAGATAGAAGACTCGACACTAGGATCCTATTGGACCCGCACCTAGACCAAAACTCACCCCCCGAGGGTCAACTCCCAAAGCTGCAAGACATGAACGGTTACCAAAGAACACTACATGTTCTCTACCAGAAGTCTCTCCAACTGAACTCTGGTGCTCGGCCTGGTAGTTATCCACCACTGCAAACACCTTGTGCAACCTGCCTACATCTCCTATTATCGGCTCTAAAGCTATTGGTCTCTGACAAAATCTAGATGTGCCCTTTTGAGGACACTATCTAGCAATGTGGCCCTGTTGACCACAAGTGAAACATCATGTACCTTTGATGAATCCTCTCACCTGGAGGTGCACTAGGATATGGAAAATTACCTCCACTAACCATAGATTGAGAACTCTATGTTGGCTGATCAAAATGATCACATTTGTTTTGTTGCCAACTCCAATCCCTTTTTTTCTGAATCCAACTGCCACCAGGCTGAGACTAAGAATTCTTATGTTTTGATTGAGAGTGTTGTTGCTGCTCACCTTTAGTGGGTGCCTAATGGCGCTTGGAGGAACCCGAAGCCTGAGATTGACCCCCCTAAGATCTGACTTGAACTAGAGGTGCACTACCGATCTGTACACATGTCTGTCCACCCAACGCCATAACCAAATTATCCTCAACTATCTGAGTTTTCGCCAAAGCTACCTCCATGGCTTTCAGCTCAAACACTCAAACACCTCCATTGATCCAGGAATTTAAGCCCCTAATAAAGTGTTGTACTAACATACCCTCATCATCTCCAATGCCACCATACTGCCTAAGCTCATAGAATCTTTTCTCATACTACTCTACTGGCATTTCCATCTGCCCTAGCTCATGGAACTCATCCACACGACACTATTGCCAATGGTCAGAAAAGAACCTAGCCCTAAATCTCTCTAAGAACCTCTCCCATGATACTGAATCTATATCCAAATGGAGCTTATGCTACTCTAGACACCACCACATGGAATAAAAACCTTAGAGATGCATAATAGCACACCTGGCCTTGGTATTGCAACCATATGGATGCATTGTGAAACATCTATTCATATCAATTAACTAGGTATCTACCTCTAAACCACTTTCGGTCCCATCAAATGTCGGAGGACATGCTCGAAGAAGGTCCCCCATTTCACAAAATAATATGGCATCATGCTCAACTACTAACTCTCTCCTCCTAGGAGATCTCTCTCTCTCTCTCTCTCTAATCACTAACTGCTCACCCTCCTACCTCAAATAAAGATGGGCAAGAAACTCTTCTAGTAAGTGACACAACTGTGTGCTCTCCTCATCCCTGATTATTTTGTAAACCTTATCTTTTCTCATGATTTGACTCGTGGGAACTCTGGGGAGGGGAGTCTTGGTGATTGGCCACACGGCCACAACCACAACCTCTACCACACCCTCGACCTCGATCTCGAACTCTAGGCATAATCCTACACAAACACCACCAAGGAAAAATTTAGGGTATTAGATGAGGTCACAAAAGAGAATTTAAACTTCAAATCTAAGCAACAACACAACTTAATGGGCTCTTTTATATACCCAGAGCACCCAGTGTTTGAACCTGGCTCTGATAACATGTGTAATGCCTCGCTGCGAGACCCTAGAGGACAACACACTAACACTAAGAATGAAACAATTTTTTTTTTTTGAAATTACATTTAATAGACTATTGCAAATGAAACACCTAACACTAACCTAACCTAAGTCCTCTAAGGTTCATGACTACACTACATAGTTTTACCATTACTAACTAACAAGAAAATATAAATCATTGCATTCAATAAATGCTAGCATCAATAAGTACTTACATCTAATCATCTCATTAAATCATGTAATAAATATGATACATCCATAATATTTACTCAAAAGAGATCATTTGAATCAACACATTTAATTACATCAAAACAATTTGTTATATATTCCATTACATAATAGAGTTCAACATTAGTTTACATTTATACATCTCAACATCAATATCTCCTCATATACATGTGAGGAGTGTACATCAAGTATGAAAATGATACATCAACTATGATACAATACAAGTACAAGAGTAAAAATCCACATGAGCTGGTACAATGCAGAAGTGTTCATTCCAAAAGAAGTCACCACAATCACAAGCAAGAAGAGGGAACCCAATGGAGAACAATGTACTTTCCACCCAACCATGTCGAAATCAAAGGTCCACCCCTCGTGCTAGGAGATAGCATAGGGTCCCACCATCACAATCAGGCAAAAGATAATAGACAACAGAAAGCTAACATGAAAACATTGACTATGTAAAGTATAACATCAAACAACAATAAAATCACTTATAGAGGCACACAACATCAAGGGGGAACAAGAGACAAGGGATTACTAGCTTGTCATAGGAGGAGTGTCATGACATAATTTACTATGGGTTACCCTAGCATAACATTCCTAGGCTACTAGACCCCCATCTTGGGTTACCTTGGTTTCCTCTATCGACCGCCAAACCCCCATACAAACTATGTTGGATTGAAACATACCTTCCAGTCAGACCAGGCAGTTGATCTTTCCATTCTAGGCCTTCTCGACTCATCTCAATCCTATACAAGCACTTGAGCCATGAGCGAGGCATTAACTTATCTTTTAGTGTTATTACTACCCAACCCCCTAGTTTAATTTAGGTTATCACTTAATTACAAAACTCCCACATGGGTTACCCATGGGCCTCTTTGGGTGCCAACCCCCATTGGAATCCACTCCCCTACTGACGACAAAGAAATCCAATAAAATCAAATTACAAATCCACTTGCACAAACTCAAAAATCATTTGAATTACAACATGGAAAGACATATGGCGAGGTATAAACCTTCATGCTCATAAGTCCCAATCAAAGAGGTGAACACAACGTGCAAGGCCAATGACCCTCATACTCATACAATAAATAAACAACCATATCAAGTGGAACATCAAGAATCCCAATGAGAATAAATTTCACCACAGGCCTCTCGAAGCCTCCTATCACACACCTCATGAAATGACTTAAATAGTAGAGTAAAATTGACAATCTATACCAATTTAATAAACATGCACATCAACAGTAACTTACACAATTGTATAGTAGCTTACATACATCACAACAATAATTGTGCAACCACTCAACTCAAGTACATGGGATACAAAATAGATTACCAAGCATCCATTCAAATTTCTATTATTTCAAACAAGATAATCTTCTTCCATATGAATCATCTTCCATTTAGTTTAAATATAAATGCATCCATTCTTATTTAATATATATATATATATATAAATCTCCCCCTTTGTAATCCTTTACTATGATATATCTCATACTTACATGTTCCCTTATATATATATATATATACACACAAACATATACTGTACATTAGTGTATATATTTATATATATATATACACATTTATTTTTACATGTATAATATAGTTATCTATCTAATATTAAATCATATTAAATTGAAATGAACTCATAAAGAATACATATCTATATTGACAGAAATTTTTATTTAGAAATATATATATATATACAACTCCCAACTGAAACTCTAAAGTCTATGTAGTTGAAATTATAGTACAATGTTGTTGAGTAATGTTGAACCAAATTAGAATAGAGCTAATGAAATATGTATATTTTATATATATATATATATATATATATATATATATATATATATGCTAACTATATATATATATATAAAATCTAATCTCAACTTACTAAGACCTAGAAAACCACATGGGAGGATTGATAACATAAGGTATTCAAGTACATAAAATGCTAGAAGATCGCATTTAAGGAATGCCAAATTGATTATATACTATCATAGAGAAAGCAAGAAAGAAAATATCAGACCTTATATCATAAGAGGGATTACCTTGATTTACATGCAATTGGTTGTTCTAGAGCGTACACAATGCTATAAGAAACTCAGTCATTAATTTCACAATACTATTTTTTGGCAAATAAGGAAAAGGTATAAAATTTGCAAGTGAACTAACACTCTATCTAGAGAATACACCTAATCTTTAAGTCAATGCATTAAATATGGAGTTAACTCATACTACTATCTCCTCCAATCTGGTCTTTACTAAGAATAAAATGGCAATTTTTGGCTGATGTCTTCTACAAAAGGTCAATTATCATGAAGTAAGATCATGTCGACTGAGTCAACAACCCACTGTTGGCATTATGAAGTGGCAACATAGATGGTTATACATTAAGGTAAATAAAAGAGTTATACCCGAGGAATGCATGGGCCACTAATTACATGATGTTTTAATGGATTTAGGCAACCTACAAGGAACAAAACAATGTTGAATTTTCATAAAGAGGAATTTATAACATGAAACTTTCCTATCGCCACCTACAGCAATAAAAGAAAAGCAACAAGGTATCTTATTCCACAAAATAATTCACTTCATGGGTTCCCTATGATTCCATAGTTCTATAAAGGGCATTGATATTCCTGCAATACTAATGAAACAAGTGATATACATATGGGGAGGCATTGCTATAATCAGATTACATACTTGGTTTGGCTGCAGATAGAGAGAATTGATGCACATTGACAGACCACGAGCCTCTAATCAAAACTTAAGGAAATAAGACATTTTATGGCTATTGAAGTTTAAAGAACCCCATACATTTTAGGGTGTTCCTTTATTTGGTAAATAAGAGAACACAAATTTATACCCTAATGTAGTAAAAGCGTTCAGCTAAAGTTTTCTAAATATTCAACTCCTAAATTAATTTGAATCATTAATAATCAAACCAAGAATGATTTATTTCAAACAACTCAATATCACATCCATTTTCCAAGCAAAATTTAAAACTGGAAAGGTAGAGGGACCCAAAGGAACCTGGATTCTCTTGCTAGCCAGAGGAAGCTTTGTTATAGAAGGAAGCTTTGTTACAAAACTCTTCACTTCCACCCTATAGCTCTGCACAATTCCAATATCTCCACCCACACTACAATTTCCAACTCCAAAAGCCTCTAAGATCAAGAATCAAATCATCTGAACTAGAAACAAGCTCCCATAATCAAAACTAGAAACTCTTGTAGACACAAAATACAAGAATTAGTTTTTTCCCTCCAAAAAATAATCAAAATTTCCTCTCTAGTTAACTCCCACTAATTCATATATTATCCTCCACTCTCTGTAACTGCATTCTCTCCTAGTTTAATTAATTTATTTTCTTTTATTCTTCCCACAATGCACAATTTATTCAACCACCACACCACAATAAGTTAATTAGTTAGATATCTTTATTTAAATTAAATACTAAAAATTCACTTGAAAATATTTATTTATAACTTTAATCCTTCCTTTAATTTATTTATCTAGTATCACAATTTAATATATATATATATTTTATTAATAGGGTATGTGCAGGATCATGATGGGCCAAACAGGCCCTTAAGTGGCAATGAAAATTCAAAAAAAATAGAGTTAGACAACTTGATGTAAAAATTTGAATAAATTATCTATATTATTTCAAAAATATGTAAGAATAGATTCTATGGGAAATTGAATGTAGTTTTTAAACTACTAGGTTTATTTTTTTTTAAACAAAATCTATTTGGTGAAAATTTGAAATTTCAATGTAGCATTACTTAAATTTCAGGAAAAAAAAGAAGAAGTAGGTGTCTGTCTGACCACCCTAACCATAATAAAATGATAATATTTTTTATGAGATTTTATATGTAAGTAGAGGACTCATGTCCGGATGTCACACATATTTTTTTGTAATTTTTTTCCAAGTAAATAATTAATTATGAATTTATTATTACTTTTTAGAAATAAAAAACTCGTATGTCTGACCACCTTAACTTGGTCAAAACTTCATGAAATTCAATTTTTTTTAATCCTATACTATGCAAAGCATAGAATGTGACACATGTTTTGGATTCAAAAATATGATACCATTTGAAAGTTATAGATGTTTTACAATCAGCCTATCAATCAGGACTTTAGTCATAATTCTAATAGAAAATAAATAATAATAATCTATTAAATTCAAAATAAAGCATAATTTATATTGGAAAAAAACCTGAGAATCTCCTCTACAAACCTTTTTCATTTTATCAATTTTGGCTAAAAATA